>CM065367.1:5255000-5855000 GCA_033032245.1 Poecilia picta
AAATGATTGCATTGCCTCCAGTGCTGCAGAAGGTTGTTAATCACCCATTTATTTATATTATTTGTATGGAAGCAGTGAAACAAGTAAAAATTGGAGGGCAGTGGGCCCTTCAGGGGCTGGTTGAAAACCTCTGGTCTACAACAACAAAGTAAATCTGGTATGTTTTACACGTTTCTTGCATTTGGGTTAAAACCGCCTATGCAACCAATACCTTCGCTGACTGGGGAAATTAAGGTAATCCTATAACTTATTTCTGCTTATAGATTGGCTCAAACTCTGATGATGAAAAGAATACATTAACAGCAATTGAAATGTTTTTGAAAATAAAGTTTAATATATGCTCTTTATGCAGTATGCGGAGGAAATGTTCTTTTTATATCCAGGCTATTTTGGATGAAAACAGCAGATGATGTTTTATCACATCAAATGTGACACGCAGGCTTGGATAAATGTGTCTACAAAAACTGTTATTGATTGTTTTATTTATTTATTTAGTGCCAGATTACAACAAAATTGGAAGTGAATGAGCTCCAGAAGCCGTCAGATTAGGGTTTGGAACCTTGGTCCACGTAGCTCTCCATCTGGCTCAATATTACCATGCAGAAAGAAGGATTGCAAGCATTTAACCAATACAAACAACAAAAAGCTGAAAGCACTCCAAATGAACTATACAGCTCTGTAAGCACACTCCTTCAGGGGACGTGTGGAGACACAGCAGGGACAAAAATTTGCCTCTTATTTAATGATTTGTGCTTCTTTTAGGCCCAGTGGGCCAGTTATTAGATTTACTGCTGAAGGGAACATTTCTGATGCTCTTTCCTCTCATACATTTGACTCACTTCATAAATTTTTAATTTGTTGCTTAAACTTCGGATTTTTAATTTTCATTTGATCTGTTTTTACATTACGAGTCATGTATTGTAAAAAACAACTTAGGAGGAAGTTTCCCCCACCATCGCTTTGTTGCGTTAAATGATGAATCTTTTAACCTGTTTTAATGCGTCAAAGTCGAGTCCAACTTTCTCAGATGACAGTCTTTATTTACCTTCTCGAGATGTGATCTTTTACTTGTCCTCTTCAATTTTGTTCTTTGTACTCTGGGACAGAACAATTGTGAGTGTCTCAGTGAGAAGAAGAGCAGATGAAAGAATCTGAGACTTGACTGACAGCGAAGCATCGGGAAACGTTCCTTTAATCGGTGGCATCCTGCATCCTGAGCATTAAAAGAAAACATCCACTCCACACATTTCATGCTTTGGTCATACACGCTTTACTTTGCTGTGGCTTTAAGTCTGTCAAGTTTGTATCGGCTTGCTTCTTCCCTTCTCCAATGTCACTTTTGTTTTCCCTCCTCAAGCTGCGCTGCATTTAAATTCCCCTTGCAAAGCGCAGAGCTGAGCACCAAAGCGGTCTGCCAATATTCTCTGGAAGAGGCGGAATTGACATCTCTGCATTTGTGAGACTTGCAACTTTAAACTTGTTCGTACTGCGGTTAGCCAAACATAATGTTAACTCTTCTCCAATGGGAATGGAGATTACCCTGAATGAATGAATAACTGGCTGCATGGTGGTGCAGGTGGATGTGCCGTGGCCTTGATCCAAGAAGGTCCTGTTGTTTTAATCCCAGTATTTCCCAGGGTCCATCTGCATGAAGTTTTCATATTCTCCCTGTTGGCTGCTTTCTGAGCTTAAGCATCAGTATTTTTTCTCAAGTGATGGAAGAAGGCCTCATCTATAACTTTCTACGTTCCAACATATAGTCATGTGGATCGGGTCCAAGAGAACAGGCTTCAAAATGCAAGTGGCTGAAAGGGGCTCTTTGATTGGCTGGACGAGTTCTTCCTATGTCTCAAACTCATTTTCCTTTGACTACACATCATAATCATAAATGTTCTCAAAGAGCTGGTTGTGGCAGAATGTAGAGACACAACTACCTGTTGAGAAAGGGTTAAAACGTTGTAGCTTTTTCTGCGTTTGATTAGTTCTTAAGATTAAATAATATTTAAGAGAGTCAGCTTTGGTTTACTGTGATCTGTAGCTTTCTGTCAATATTTAAAGTATTGGCCTTTAAAATAAGGAACAAAAAATCTGGTTAAAAAATAAAACTGGAGCAGAAATGAAAATTATACCAACTTCTCCTCACACCAGCGCAACACTGTGCATAACTAATTTGTTTACTTTTCTACTTTACTTTTGATTAATGCATCTTACTGAGCAGTTCCTCTGAGACAAAATCCATATTAGAAAATAATGTGTTATAGTGAGGGAACATAAGATTAATTTTATTAGTTATTTTTAGGTTTTTTAACAAAACAAACTTGTTAAATTGTGTGAAAACAGGAAGTTAATCATGAATTTTACTGCAGTTATAAACACAGATAATGACATTTTTCCAGTAAGTGAAATAATCTCAGTGGAACTGGTACTTTTGTAATAATATTAAGAAATTAGTGGATTAAATCAAGCTGTGGTTTTAAGTTACTTGTAACTTCATTTTAACTCATTTCAGATGCACTAAGTTAATATTCACTAGAAACTAGACAAAAAATAAATACTAATAATTTAGTTTTTTTTGCAGAGATATTTGTCTGAAACTTGTCAAAAGTTATATTTTTTTACTGCTATAGTGGAAAGTGCAAGAGTGACAACCAACCCAAATGAGAGAGCGGTCCAGACAGGGCCTAGAATCTGGCCTAGGATATCGGGAACCAGACTGAAGACTTGCGATCCGTCTCAGTTTCTCTACTTCTCCTTGTCAGCTAACAAACATGCAAAATTAATTCATCACATCTCCGAAGAGCTCATGTGCACACAACATTTGATGACATGCTTGTGCGGCAGAAAATCTGCTGCAGCCCCGTAATGCTGCATCTGATTGTGCAAAGAGAGGCAGCGCTACACAGGGCAGATTCAATGAGAACCAGACGGCTCGTCTTATCGACAGTGTGGAAGGTGCACTCTGTGCCTGGAAAGTACAATGCAGACATGAGAGGCAGCTCCTCACAGTAGCAGGCAAATGTGCACCAAAACATCCAATCACTCTCTCCTTATGACCTCAGCAGGGATTATAACCCCAATTGTATTCAGTGATGGATGCACGTAGTGCTGGATCCTTCCTCATCAGTTCTGCTCAGCAGTGTCATAAACGTGGCGGTGGAATTTCAAAGCGTCTTCTTGCCTGATGCATGAGGAGTCGGTGCTGAGCGCTGATGGTTCAAGGGAAAATGAAACCACATGAGTACGCCTCTATCTCCTCCTCGGCTCTCTGCATAGCAATTTTTGGCATTGTACCAAATAACAATCTGACATGACTTGATTATGCTCCCTGGCTCTTAATATAGCGTTGTTGGCGGTTCATCCCACTGGTTATATTTCTCTTATCTATTTGCAGCCTTACCTGCTAATGAGGAGGATGGTGAGCACAGTCCCTCCAGACACGGAGGGAGCCATGGCTGCAAAGGAGGGAAGACGCCTGGTCGAATTTATCTGCAATGAGAAAACACAAAGATGGTTTATTTGAGGGGACTGAACTGTAATCGTCACTGACAACTGCATAAGTTGTTGCATTTAAATGAAGTTCCAGCAGACCTGCAGCTACCAGACCACTGCTGCAGATGGTCTGTGTCCCATTTCCTATTTTGAATCATAAAGATCCAAAGTTTCACGGATATCTTCTACTTGGATACGTCTCCAAGGTAACGACGGTTTCTCTGCGACTTTGGGTTCCTTCACAGACATTGAAATGGAGCACAGTCTCTCCAGTGGCTTTAAAAAAAGTCACGCTGTAGAAAGTAGCAGTGATGATTCACCTCGGGGACACGCTGTCAACAGCATAATGACCTCGTTAATGACTTCACCCCCAACTTTAACACTGGCACTGAGCTCAAGACTTGGCTGGGAAGTAATGAAAGTGCTTCCCTTCTGGGGGACGACTCTTGTTGCATACATTTCCATGCTCCCAGTCTCTACCTTCAGTAAGATAAAAAGCAGAAATGGAGAGAAAAACCCTCAGAGGCCAGAAAAACTTAATGGCTGAGAGACAACAGACGGATGGAAAGCTGGAACGAAGGAAAAAAATATTGTGAAGCAGAAATAAAACTTTAGCACTGAGTCATTAGCAGGACTGACAGTGATGTGACTCTGTCATAGGATTGTGCAGCTGCCACATATCTCTGTGGGGAGATCCAGAGATATGCAGCTATCCACAAAGTCATTCTTTACACATTTGACACTGTATCAGACAGAGTTTGATCACTGACACAGAATTTTTGGAGCTGTCACAAATACATAGACACAATTTAAGGACACATTACAGATGTTTATGAAACAAAAATGTTGATAAATGAAGCCTTTTTCATATTTTTCACTGTTTAAATTCACCCATAACAACAAAACTGGCAAGTCCATAACTTGTTGCTTTTCCAAACGTAGTAAGAACTGCATTTTTGCATTTTTCATGGGATTTGATCTTTAGATTTGTATCTTAGAAACATTTGGACATTTAAATAAAAAGCCTTCATAGCTGGTGACTACATTTTATTACGATAAATGAAGTACCAAGAATGGCAAACAATATGGTTCTTCTTCTACTGAAAAGTCTAAAAACATGGAGTTGGAATGGGACCGATCCAGAGCGACTCTCCTATAATCTCACTCACTCCAGCAGCCAGACTTTTAAAAATGAAGGCAAACAAGGGTTAATGTATTTGTGGAGAAGGACAGGTGAAAGGAATTCATATGGAAATAAAGGTAAGATCATTGAATTTTAATAATTTTGACCTTATTTAAAATATTCTCTTGTTTTGTCTTGCTATGATATTTTTTGAATAATATGTAATTTATTAAATGTTATGTTATTTATGACATAATGTTTCAGTTAAGGTCAAAATGTAAATATAAGCTTCTATTTTTGTTAGTGAATATTTCCATCCTCTGGATTGAACCACACATCGCATCACTGTTTGAAATTTTATTGAACTTCATAGAAAACCAGGCTTCAGTCAACTTAAGCTGGCAGAAACGCAGGAAAAGAACAGACATAAAATATAAATAAAAATATTAAAATATTGTATTTTGTGGGCTTGCTTTTTAATCTAAAATTAGCTTTTTGTAAGAATCACATTGTTGTTTCCAGTTTGTATAAAAATATGTTTAAATCTCTGTTTCAAATAAGTCCAACTCCTGACTCCTTTATTCCAGACATAACCAGCTGTTATCAAATTAAGATATAACTTTGAAAATGTTTTACAGATATTTTTATTTTTTAGAATAAAAAAATAAAGAGAAATCTCTGAAGTATTCCATTTCTCCAAACTTCACAAACTTACCACTCAAATATAACATTCACAATCTGGTGAACATTCGTCTGAATGACTCTTTTCCTGTACAGTGAAATGTTCACGTTTCAGTTTACAGTCATACAGTCTCCACTTGAGAACCATTTATGCTAAAAAGTAAACTAAAATAAGGCTACATATAATATTCAGTTTATGTAAAATGTTTTCTGGACTTTTTGCACTGGTGTGTAAACACTGTAGTAAAATCTGAGCTGCAAATCAGAGTAATTATGGAGGGGTAAGAGTTGGGGGAATTTAGCAGAATTATTTAACATGATGTGGGCCTAGATACATAGTTTAATTCAAAAAACACATAAAAGACTTGGCTGCTGTTAACACCATGTCGAACGTTCCGGTTTGCATGCAAACATCAGTATTAGATTTTATAAATGTTCGTTTTTACAATGCAAAACACTGACTTTGGCTCCAGCAGACGGAACCATGAGTTACCATTAGCAGCTCAGCTCGGCTTTAAAAGGCTGATTCGTTCACATTTGCCTGGAAGTGACCCAGCTGTCAAATTACAGCACTTTGCAATGACCTGATGAGATATTTAAAGGGCCAGAACGATCACTTTGCAGCCTACATTGAAAGGCTTTATGTGAAAGATCATAGAAATTATATTCTGATGCATGAGGACTGAGAGAGCATTGAAATTTCCTGACGCTTCTCTCCTTTGGTTCTACTACAACCTTCCAGCCTAGTCTGGACATTGACTGGGCCACTGGAACCCCTTCCTTTCCGTTGTTTTCTAGATTTTCCTCTCTGAGATCATTGTCCTGTTGATAACCCGGTTAAGGATTGCTTTATCCTGCTGACAGATGGACTCAAGTCAAAAAACACGTTGTTCATTATGATTAAACTTCTCTATATTTGTCTCATTTCATTAAAGAATAATAAGAGATAAAACACTTCTCATTTCAACTCCTGATGTTTTTATTTACAGATCCATCCAGAATAGATTGGCACCGTCTTACATTTTGTTGCATTTGTAAAAAAACCTCATTAATGCAGATTGAAGAACTTCAAATAGTTTAGAAATGAGATTATACTTTTTTCAAGACTGCATTATCATCTGCTTCTCTGAGCTCATTGTTGACGTATTTCCACCTTGATGTTGTATCAACTCTTCATCAGATTATGCAGATCAGAAAACTGGCAAAATTCCTGGTTTTAAAATTTGTCACAGAGATGATGATCACTTAATAAAGTGATGTAATTAGCAGCGGCTGGCAGCAATTTTCCATCTTAAATGTAATCAGTGAAGGGACACATAGCAGTTCACTCAAAGCTTTTCCATTTTAGCACTGACGGTTTCAAGACCGCTACCCATCTCTGCACAGTTTTAGGTTTCAGATTAAAAACCATTTTAGAAGTTAGTAGAGAGTAGATCATTTTTCAAAGTGAAACTGCTTCGTCAATGAATGTGAACCTGGGCCATTCATCAGAGGACCAGAGTACAGGAAACACTGAGTAGAACCAGAAACTGAGCTAATCAGCTCTGTAAATTTACAGCAAATTACTTCTGGGAATTCAGCAATGTTCCTGACACAGCACCATTACAGAGAGCAGCTACTTACACCACTACAATTAGTGAAAACATTTTTTTTTTAAAAGTAGGCTACAAATGTAAATGCATGCTTGGAAATGGGTAATGCTGCGTGTGAACTTGAAATTATATGTTAGATGAATAATAAGATGAATGCGTGTAAAACCAAAAAGCAATAATCATAAAGGCCAGCTTTTTGAGAGCGACTGTTACGTAAAATCCATCTTGCCTTATTTTTTAGTTTCACTTTTTGGTTGTGCCACTGTAATCCGTGCATAAGCCCCTGTAATCCATGCATAAGCGGTTGAGACAAAACTCATATCAAAGTACTGCGTGAAACAAAGTTTGTGCCTCCAATCTCAAAACCTCAGTGAACCGATTTGAGAGGTCAGAGAGTAATGAATACGACACTGTATTGGATCCATCTGTCATCTCCTTTAGATAACTTTGTGATCTTTTGACGGATGCAAATAAATCACACAAAGCTTTCAAACAAGACTGTGTCCTCAATCAAAATGTGTAAATAAAATAGAACCCTAAACTCTCACACCAAATGTGCAAATGAAATAAATAATTTATGTTATTATATAAAAATGATATAGATTAACTTTCAGTTTGATGGATGAGGTATTCAGGAATGTATGGCTAATTCAAACCTGTCTGTTTTCTTAACACTGCGTATCTGTTTTGCACTACAGTGATGGAAGATTTGTAGATATAAAATGTTTCACCTTCACCTTTCTGCACATGTTGCACTTTATAATACAAAATTTAATCTCTGAGCAGATTGCCACCGATTAAGTTTTTATGTTTTCTCTTTTTTTTCTCGCAATGCATGTTGCACATACAAGCCCATACCGCAGTCTTTACACACGTGCTACTGAGCGTAATTTATTTTTCATTCACTGTGCAGACACTGTTTGCTTACCCCCAACCAGAGACTGCTACAATGTTTGGAGAACATATGTTCCAGGTAGAGGTGTAAAAATAAAGTCAAGACGTCGGATGGTCCTGAGACAATTTTAAAGTTCCATCATAAAATGCAGTAACAGACTTTGAGTTCACAGGTTTGCAACCAGGTTTTTGGAATTACCTTCAAAAATATTTGGTTGTTTTTGATGTTGAGGATGATTTAATGATTGTAATAGTTTTCATTTTTGAATTATAAAAATCTGACATGCATTTTAAAATTTGCTACGCAGGTGGACCTCAGATGACTTAACAGAGTTTACATAAAAGTTGTTTGACTTTATCAGCTTAATTTTTGCTATATTATGCCATGCTATGCTAGGCTGAGCTATGTTAGGTTATGCTAGGCTATAGGCTATACTGTACAGCCACTGTCTGCTCTAATCAACATCCACTTAATTCAAATCAATTTTGGACTTTCAGTCAAAGATGATTGGCTGATCAACTGAAAATACAAAAAGATTAAGGTGCTATCATGGCAGCAATGTATCACACTCTATATTTTACACACTTAATTCATATACACTTGTAATATAACTGAACAGGGCACATCATAAATGATATGCAGAGTTTAAATACGTGTTTCATAAATCTTCATATATTCAACTTTTCAAAAATGTGTTTTAATAAACCTGCAAGAGGAAACTGGACCAGCTGGAGCAATGCAAAAAAACAAACAGTCTTCCATCACCTGGAGTAGAGCTTTTGAAAATATTTATTTCATAAAAGAGGCTATTGCTCTGTCCCTATGCAAAGTGGTTATCCTGATCAAGGGACACTTTAATGTGGGAAGATGGGAAGCAGTTCTCCAAAGTCAGCTGTCTGCAGGGTGATTTTAAGCCGACTTGAAAAGGGCACAAGCAAATATAAAACTGATATGTCAGGCAGAGCTGAGTCACTTCATCTAATTATTTGGATACTCTCTCCTTTATTGCTTTTTAGGTTATTTTTCAAGGCATCTTGCATTAGTCACATCAGCTGCATGTGGCATTCAAGGTGCTCGTCCAAACCAAAAGCCTCTAAAACCCAAAATGTTTTTTCCTCTTTCTGCTCTGACCTGAAAAACTTCAGGAACGTGTCATTTTTAGATGAAGATGATCTCTGAGATCTTCCTTCCTCTTGTATAAATTTTGACTAGAACCATGACGCGTTAAACTGAATCTCTGTGTTTCTCTGTTTTAATTTCTGATTTTAATCCACTGTCAATTCCTTGTGAGTGAGAAATTACATAACACAATTTTCACTGTTGCTTTTACTACAAAACTAATAACAATTAATGATATTATAAAAAAAATAAGTATATTTAGAATTTGTATGAGTTTGTATTAGGTTAAATATTTTTTTAAACATTTTTTTAATCATGTTGTGAAAGGTAAGACATCGCAAATTCAGATTGAATGAGGCCAGACTGTTTGACAGAGCAAGTTTGATGGGCCTGATAGTTTGGTCATAAAATAGAGTCGATATAAAACCATGTTTACTTGGACTAGACCTGTCTGAGACTGCATCTTCAGGGCCCTTCTACCCTGACTGCATTTGTATCAAATTACACTACATTTATTTTTTGATTATAAAAAAACAACAACACACCAACTGTTCAGATAGAAAGAGAATCAGACTTTTCTACCAAAAATCTCCTACAGGCCTTCACAATCTTAATAAATTCACACATTTTGAGAAAACTGGAAAAAAAAACCTCACATTTTATAACTGGCATAATCTGCTAATCAGCTTTACAAAATAACTTAACTTGGACTGTTTCTGTGCAACTTTAAATTCGGGCCTGCAGCTCATTTACTATTTAGATTTTTAAACAAACTTAGAAATGAATGGAGAGCATTGCTTTGTAAATGGGGAGATTTTGGAAGCAGCCATTAGGATCTCATAGCTGGGGAAGCGCAGGTGTGACTAATTATGTTGATTACAGTGGCGCTTCATTAGGGGAACAACTATGTGCTGTGGTTTAGCAGCAGAAATAACTGTGACTTTTTCTAATCTCAGCAGAGAAACGCTGCCTCGCTGTGACAAATATTTTTTGATTAACCAGCCACTCCGATTCGGGAAAGAAAAGCAATTGATGATGTCTAGCAAAGATTACACATACTCTACTCTAAACACAGAATTATAGCAATGAATTCACAGAAAACCAGATATTTTTTTTAACTTATTCATATCTTCACTTTTTTTTTTTACACCAGAAGAACACATTGCATAGATCCGTGTGGTAATGTAAGGCAATAGGGTTGACTTACCCTTCACCTTAAAAATGTCTTAATCTTATTGCTCTTTTTTCATGGTGGGCTGGCTATGCAACATACAAGGACTGATATTAAAAATAATGCTTTAAAGTATGTGTAAACAAATCCAGAAACAGTCAATTTGCTTTTTATAGTCACAAATTCTGGATAATATTTAACTACAGACTCTGATTTTGAGCTTAACCAAACAATTTTCAATGGAGTTGATTTTAAGTTTTGGAATTTGCCACCTTTGCCTGTTTCAAATCCAGGTTGGTTTCATTTTTTTGGATCGTTATTCTGTTGGAACAAACATCTAGTTTAACCAAAATAATGTTTATTCATGGTGAAATTTGCTAAGATACTTTTGAGCAAATATTAGTGGAGGTATATATTCATATCCAACTGTGTTGTATTCTTTTTAACTTTGTACAGATTAAAGAATATAGACTATTATCAGAAACGTGTTCAGCTGTTGCTTTTTCTTAAAAAAATTATCATCCTCCCAGCCCCCCAGCAAAATGAAGGTTCCAATAAATTAATAAAAAGTAAATAACACAAAAATAATAATAGTAATGATACAACATGTCTATGATGAAGTCAGAACTCTACACATCTGGAAATGTAGTCCCACAAATTACATTTGCTTGTTTTTGTTCTTTTGCGCAGCATTTATTGAATGTAATGTAACTATATGTCTTGAAACTAATTCTATGAGAAAACAAAAGAATGAAAATAATTTTCCATTGTAACCATGGTTTTATGGCTTCTGTTGTCTGACTATTACAAGTCTCTTTGGATGCGTGAATCCAATTTATTATTTACAAATATTGACCGCAATAATCAAACTCTGGCTGTGAGAAAACACAAAGTACAAATCCACTGCTGTCTTTATGATTTAAAACCTTAATAACTCACAGCAGCAGCAGCAGCTCAGAGATTAATGTGGCACTAAAACTGAGTGGGCATCCCATCAAAACAGAGTGAATGCAAATAATCAGAAACTATTATTTTTTTCCAATAAAGATATTAGATCAACATGTCCTTGAAATCCACGCAGCATCATGACCTAACCCAGCATGATGCAACAAATGACAGCAAACAGATGCAGGCAGGCGGAGGCTTAACGATTTGTTGGTTTCCTTTCACCTCATTGAAACAAAACTTCATCTGTACTGACATTATTAACAAAGTGGCACACACTACTTTATTTCAACAGTTTGTCAACAAACACTATTTGCTCTCCTGCTCACTTCTATAAAAAAAAGCAAACATTTTTTCCTGATCCTCGTGTTGTTTCTATGAAAACACATACTGTAGAAGTCCATATTTGCTAATGAGACATGAATATGTAGATAATGGAGTTGACCCATTCTCAAGATCCTAGTGTTTGTCTGGATCGTACGTTACACCGAGATCTTTTAATTTCATTTTTTCCATCCCAGATGTGCTTAAGCCTTCAGTATCTTTTTCAAAGCACATCCTTTGTTTGCTACAGGTCTAGATGTAAAGATTTGAAGGAGATTTTATAACATCTGATTCATTATGGAATAAATAGCCTAATATTGCATGAGGAACAAGCTAAATTACTTTACAGTCATCTTCTTTTTCTCTGTTTCCATTTGAGGATTAACTGTAAAATGAGATTTTGAACTTCACGCGGAGCAGAGGTTGGAACTGGCAACCCACCAGTTAAAGGACAAATTCAAACCACAGTCTTTGCTGGACTTCAGCCAACAGTCCAGACCAAAGACAAAAAGTAACCCTGGGTAGTTTAATTCACTGATTACTTCTGAAAACTGCAATGTAAAAACACCTTCATTCAAATCAGAAACAGTTTGTAAAGACTGTTTCTGGAAAACAACCTGGAAAATACATGTGACAGCAATCACATGTGCAGCAAAAGGTGATGCCACAACAAATTAAATTAAGAGAACTTATAGTTGCATATTAAACACATATTAAGCTAGTTTTGTCTGTACCCTTCTTCATTTGTTGAATAACATGAAGTGTTTAACTAAATAAGTTATAAAAAAAACAAACCTTGTAAAATGTACAGTAAATATTAAGGGATGCCATTTTGCTTTTGTTATTCAAATCATTTCACATGAAACAAAAAAGACACAAATTTGTCTGTGTCAATAATTTTGACTTCAAAGTATAACTATAAACCATTTACTGTGGTGTTTTTTATTTTTTAGCTTTCTTAATCCACAAAACAAAAGGCTTGATTTGCAGTGAATTATTTGTCTGAAATTATTCATGTCACATTGCATCATCAAACAGCTTTTACTGTTTGTAAAGAGTTTTGTAATTAGGGAAATTTTATGATTATGTTAGATGAATAATTTCAGCACTACTTGCCTCTACTGTACTGCAAACAGTTTTCATACCATCGCAGCTTTAGCTTTCCTTTAGTTCAATCTGTAAAGCCACTCATTGCAAGGGAAACTTTGTTGCAAAATACACATTACACAATAAAAAAAGATTGCGTTGTGTGCATCTTAAATGCAAAGCTAATGCATCTTTTCTCTCTGAATTTTTGCTTCACTGCTCCCTTTTCCTTCAGATGTTAAAGATTTCTTCAGAGAAGCTACAAGTACACTGAAACCAAAATAGCTCTAAAAGAATCACTAATGTGCGAGGGATGAAACAAAGTAATGGAGCACATCGCCGTGTGGTGGACTAGTTTCATCTCAGTCACCAGTCTGTCAGTGGTTGTGTTATTGTCGGCTCTTAATGGGTCCTGCCAGATCATAAACAACATCTTTTGGTGTAAAATCCTGTCATCAGACTCATATTCGAGGTCACAGAGCTTCACTTTTTATTTTTCAAACGACATCAATGTGAGCTCTCAAAGAAACATAATATTTGAATTTGCAGTTCATAATCCTGAATGCTTTACATTATGTCACCTTATTTAGTCAGAATTATTCTGATGAAATAATCCTGTAGGGATTTTTTGTGAGGAATTAATGTAATGATAGTTCCAACTGAATTCTTGGTTGTGTGAGTTGCACTAAGACCATTTTGATTTGATATCTCCAAATAAAAACTATTGAATAACCCAAGCCCACCTGTATAAACACCATCAATATAAAAGTTAACATTGCTAATTTTATACAAAAAAGAATTGCAAGACTGGTGAAGTGTTTAAAAAAACTTCAATAAGTCCAGTTTAAAGATTAGCAAAAAAGGTACGACAGTCGGATGAAACCAAAACTGAAACCAATGACCTACATGCAAAACACTAAATATGGAATATTGAAAAGCTCTTTCTCAATGATGGCCATCATGGCAGCAACATTATGATCCAGGTTTGCAAATCCTTCACAGAGGCAGGAAAACAGCTTAGAGCTGATGGAAAGGTGGACACAGCAAAATACAGAAGAAACTGGAATTATTCTCTTGTCTGAAGATGTTTCAAGTAGTTTGGACATATCAGACTTTTAGTTTTATTTAAAACAATGACACTGATAGCGTTGTTGAGATCACTAATTGGGCTTTTAAGATAAGTGTATTCTGACTAAATCTTTCAAGACTGCTAGTACCAGCTCATGTTTAAATTTGACAAAACTGTTAATCCATTCTGACTTAATCAAATCCAAGTAAAGCACATATAACAGGTGTCTTCAGATCCTGGTCTGGCGTCATTCCTGGTCCAACACACCTGAATCAACTGACCGAATCACCTCCTCACTGTGGGGTCACTTCTCCAGAGTCCTGCTAACAACCTCATTATTTGACTCTAAAGGTTGCAGGACATCGACCCAATAGACCTGGACCTGAAGACCCTGATATAGAGGTTTATTTTTGTAGCAAAGTGTGAAAATACTCAGAGTGGTGTGAATATTTTTGCAAGGAGCTGCAGCTGTTTTGTTAGTTGGTAGAAGCATCCAATCAGGCTCCACCTGCCATCAATTTCTCCAGATAGCAGATAGGTTTGCTGTTCATCACTCTGCATGATTATTACTCTGAGCAACCTAAACACACTCAGTGCAGTGGGACTGGCAGTCCCGACAAACATGGCAGCAATGATGGAGGAGAGTGTGATTAAAAAAAAAAGATGGTTTTGGTTGTAAACATGTAGTGATAAATTACTGGCTAGTATAAATTCACAACCATTAAATCCAGAATTTAATGCTAAGACATGTATTCCCCAGAAAGACAAAATTTGTTAGAAATAATTGTCTTAAACAAAATCATATTCACCAAACTTACTGGGAACTTTAATAACTTCCGTTGAATAAATACAATTGATATTTGTCTATTATTTATACCTGCTTATTCTAGCAGAGTCATAGGGGTTTGTACCAACATCCAGAGGTCAACTGAAGGACATAACTGAGTCATTTTTCTAAAATCTTATGCATTACTGTTTAAATTTAATAGTAAGCTATTGATCATTAACCTATAGCTTCATGTTTCCTTTTTGTTTAGAGGTGAGGTTTATTTCTGATCCGCTATTCAAAATGAAAAATATAGAACATGTTCTTCAAAGAAAAATAAATATTCTTCATAAAGAAGAAAATAGCTGCTTAACTAAACTTACCCATATCATAGTTAGATGAAGTTGAAACTGAACATGGAACATCAACATTAGCGCCATCTTTTGACTCCGTTCGTGGTTGTGTGCAAACTGTGTAAATAATGATGCTGTGATGCAGCACAAATTTCAGCTTTGACCTGACAATGAAGAAGAAGGTTGGATGAGGACAGAAGGTTATCGCCACATACAGGGAGCAGAGCGCTGAGATATGAAACAAAGGACAAATCTCAAACCTTGAAGATAACAAAAGGTCATCCACAGGTCAGCTGGTTGTTTGGGAGGATTTTTTATTTTTTTTACCCGTTTGTTAAACACATCTGGCAATCCAAGTGGAACTGTTTGTTTTTCAGATGAGACTAAAACTGAGCATATCATATCTTGAGGAAACGCTGCAGCTGTGTGTGACGTGATAGCAAGAAGTATGTTGCACATTTAGGAATTTCAGATTGTTGGCTGTTTTCATTTCTGGAGAGATTCAAAAGTTGTTTGAAATCCTACAAAAGCTGAATCACACTAATGTCTCCAACATCTGCACTTCATCCCCATTCAGACATCACTGTAGATAAATCTGACAAGAATAAGTTGTTTTTGAAATATAATCCAATACTGTACCATGAGATGCAAAAACATTGGCAAGCTATTTACAAGATTATGGAATTATCCATAATCTATGATAAATGTATGAATCCATACATTTATGGATTCATATAAAGAAATATTGGAAATGAAAAACAGTTCCTTCCAGATCTCACCCCTGGTCACAGTTTGTCACATTCTTACCAAAAGCATAAGATGCAGGAGGCAAACTGGGCAGAGTTGAGACACAATAGAACAATGTGACAGCCAATGACGGGACAGTACCAAAGGACTTCTGCCATCAGACCGCATTAATGAAGATGCATGACACTGTGCAAGTGAGTCAAAGCAAGGTCCCAGACCAGAGAGTGGCACAGATGCTGCCATGATGAAATAAGCATGAAGAGTCTGAATGCATCCGTTTTCTATGCCTATTCAGTCCCTGTCTCTTTAAACTCTGAGCCAAATACGCATGGATTTAGAGTCCAAAAAATGGACAACTTCTTATTCAGTGTTTGGTGTTGTTGAGTTTAAACCATCAACTATAGTGAACCTGAGCCACATAAACAAAGTTATTCTATTGAATAGGGTTTTTGACTGGTCTTTCTTTATTTCCATTCTTTACTTTTTCCATTGTTTGTAGAAGTTGAAGGTTGTAAAGAATCAAATGGTATCAGTCAGGAGAAGATTAGAAAAAAAATCCACAGCTGTGTATATATATTCCATGCCACTGTGAAAATAATCACTTATGAAAACAGGGACATTACAAAAACAGGATGTTTTCAAAACTTGATGAAAACTTAAAGGAATGTCCATCAGTGACTGTATGAATTCTGTATCCTTCTTTATTCTCCATCTGTCTGGACCATTGATTCATCCAAAGCTAAAAATCTAAATCCCATCTTAAATCTTCCAAAACCTTGAGAGAAAATGTCTTATTGTCTGTTGAAACCAAACTTAAATCTGTGGGCTGCAATTCCATAAGGTATTTTTTATTATTATATTATTATTATTATTATTATTATTTGCAGAAAGCAACACTGAGGCATGACTAAAAGAGCCCACAGTGAAGAGAGGTGGTGGCAGCATCATGGTCTGGGTTGGTTTTAAATAAATCTAGGGTTTTGGTTGACGTTATTAAAATTATGAAAAGTTCTAGCAACCAGTCAGTTTGAACACAAAACTTTCAGAGATGTGAAGATGAATGTTTTTTGGGGGATTTTTTTAGTAGTGAATCTAAGCAAAATGGCAAAAATAATTTAAGATTTGTACAGGTCTAGTCAAAGTCCATAAGTGCATCTGATGGAAAATAAGTGTAATGATCTAAATAGAGCTGTAGATAAGAAATTGCTTCACAATCTGAGGGATTTGGAAAACTTTTTCAATTTCTTCAGGTTCCCAGCATTAAAATTAAAGAAGGGTGGATGCACATTCGTACAGAGACACTCTTAATCAGTAGGAACGCATTCTTCCACTTAACTGTTTCACATCATTTTGTATTTTTCAGCGTATCGGAAACCTTTTATTTTGTCCAGTTACGATGGGGAAACGCTCCCAGCTCTGGTGTTTTGATGATAACGGAGCCCTTTTCATTATCTCCTGAACTCTATTTCTGTAAATCTAATTCCCTCTTCCTCCTTTTCTGGTGATGGCTGACCTGCACTCTGAGAGACAGCTGGCAGTTCATGCCCAAAGACTGAGAAGGGGGAAAAAATGTTCTTCAATTAAGTGTGCCTCACAATCTGCACTTGTTCCACTGATTACAGACATTATCTCAGTGGTAAATATAGATTATGAAATTAGAGGGAAAACTCACCATAAGGCTTCATGGCGCATTAGCAACATTTTAATTACAGATTTCTATGGCAGTGAAATCTTCCATATCTGGGGGCATTTTTCTTTTTTACTCCATAGCTTAACTGTTTTTATTTGAAGCACAGCTGCTGGATAAAATATGACCAAATGAGACATGAGCTTCGATATTCACTGTTTAATTCAAATGACTGGACTGGTTTTCTAAAATGCCCCCAGTAGACACTGGAAAGCCCTGATAAATGTCTGGAGCCAGCTGCTGTAAATTCACAACCAAGACAGCATCATACCTTTAGGGTTCTTTTTTTTTTTTTTTTTTTTTTTAAATTGTCCTGATTTTAAGCTTTTAGTTATTTTTTCTTGAATCTTGGGGTGTTCTTCTATCTGCTCCCAAGCACAATTACGGATGAGAGTTTGCTTTCTGAGCATCACAACTGGAATAAATGAATGCATTTTACAAGAACTGGAGTTGTTATTTGAACTCTCTGAAGGGGCTGTCCTCAATTTACTATTTTAGGGTTTTCCGACAAGCAAAAAACTTGTTAACCCTGTAATCTTCATCAACATAAATAATCAGGGTTTTACGCACAGGTGCAAGAGCTCGGGCATCAAAGATGTGTAGCGAATTGCACGCATGCAGACATATTCACGTAATTATTGTTGCTACAGATATGGATGCATTTTCGTGTATGGATATTTGGGAGATTGCATTACTGAAAAAAAAAATGGTTTCTGCACATCAAAGTTTATTTCATCAGCGCGCTGTGGGTTCAGGACGCTCCTTTCAAAGATGCGCTGCGCTGGTAAGAGGCGCACCAAGACAATTACAATTAAGCAGCTGTAAATATAGCACAATATACCAATTATTTGATTTTTTAAAAAAAACAAAAATCAACCAAACATAGCGAAAGTGTAAACTGAATTTACCTGATCCGATCTATCGCCACGATCATGTCACACACTCGTCCGTCAGCGCATCCTGGAAATTAGAGTCCTTCGATGAAAGAGTTCTCCCTCAATTCGCCGCTGCTGAAACCTCCACTTCCATACACGTATTGTATCTTTTTTCTAAGGTAGCACCTGCTGATCCGCGCAAACATATGCCTGCACAAACAGCTGGTTGTGCTCTGTCAGCAGATTCCCGTTAACCACCGTGAGCTGGACGCGCCGCTGCGCAATGACGCACGCCAAGCAGTCGAAGCTGATTTGGAGTCTCCAAATCCGCATGTGTTGAATTCCAGAAAACATGATGCTTTCGCCTTTTCTACGCCCTCCGATTACAGTATGAAAGTGATGTTATGTCACCACTAAACCCCTGTCTTCTTTTGTTATTGCTCTTTCAAATGGACTATTGGTGACAAAAAACCTTCCACAGCCAGCCACATATGTAAATCAAAGAGATCAGACCTGACATACAACACATGGTGAGCTGCGTGTTAACATCCCCTTTCTATTTTAGTCTGTGAAGAAATCAAGTGACAATAATCGTGTCAGTGCACGTTTAACGCTCTGCAGCACCTCTTAAAGCTCTTACTCTTTCTGTTCACCCTCACACAATGGCAGTTCGATTGCTATAAAACTCCAGGAAGTACACCGAGGTTTTACATGTCAAGGTAGAGGATTTGTGATCTCAGAGAAGGACATTGACAGTCATTCCTGTGTTGATGAGCCGTTTACATTCCCATCCTGGATGCCCAAAGGGGGAGAGAGTGGCGGTCAGTCAGGCAGAAGCTGATCTTAGCTCCACATGTGGGTTTTAATTGTAGGACCTGGGTGTGTATGCAGAGCATAAGAATGTGTCTGTGGGTGGTTTTCCCTATGTTGGCAAACAGCCATTCACTCCAAGCATGGCTGGGCAAGATAGTGAGTTCTTTGAATCCATACATTTCTGCAGACTAACTGGAGAAGACAGATAAGCATCCAAAAGGAATGGCTCGGTTTGGACACGATTGAGCACATATGCAGATCACTGATGTGAATGTAAATTTGATTTGCATTAAGAGGACGATGATGTGAGGGGGGGGGAGGGTGGCAGTGTCGTCACGCAACATCCAAGACTCATGGCTGGAGGTCACAAGACACAAAGCCACAATGAAATCAGCACTTACTTGCAGACTGGTGCCAACAGTGCACTGCTATGACATTTGTTTGCTCCACATGCAAGGACATTTCATGACATGATGATTCAACCACATCAGGCATGCATCCCCTATGTAACTGTCAACTGCTGTGACATTACTGAAGCTGTCTAAAACTTCTGCTCTGTAAAGAAATGTGTAGTTACTCATACTTGTAGACATTTCAGTGCCGTCAGACATTCAATCAGAATAAACTCAAAATGCCAGAATGTCAAGAAAAGCATATTTTTGAATCAAATCACATGTTTACATTTCTTGACATTTCATAGAACTCCCTGCAAAGTTTGTTCTTCCAGAAGCTTCTACTTGATGTGTCCCAAAACCACCTTGTAGCTAATCAGAACACATGCTTAGTTTCTGCAGCTACCCATTCATTCCTAAGCTTTAACATCCTGGCTGATGCCTCGAGATGTTTCTTCAATATCTTTTGGAGTAAGAAATTCTGCTGCTGTTGTATCTTAAAGTACAACAATGGTCACTGGTAAAACATCAGGTCTTTTTCATGGAATAATTTGCCAACAGTAATGAACTCTGTAATGAACTGCAGCTTCAGCTTATGCAGAAGGTCTTGAGCCATTGTTATGGAGTTCATACACATTTGCACCAACAGTATTAATATCTGAGACATTCAACCTCTCTGCGATTATTTTTTATACGTTTCTCATCTTTTTTCATTACATTTTCAACATGATCCATGCTCCCACCTCCAGTCTCTAACTCACACTTCATGACAGTTATAGCTGCATTTTAGCTGTATGGTAACTTCATGCATCTGGAAATTAAACCAGAGGATGGATTAAAGTTGAAGAGGTCGAAGGCTCAGTGATCAAGTTATTCACAAGCACAGTAATCTTAGTGTGAGTATTCTCGTGAGTTTGAAGAAAGTAATTTTGAATGTTGTTTTGTTTTTTTGTTTTGTTCAGTCTGCTTTCTGAATGTTTTTTATGTTAATTTTTGCAGTGGAATTATTCATAATTATCAATGTGAAAACAATCCAAGATTTGATATTCTATTTAGTAAGAGATTGACTATTTTCCTCTTTCTCTCGACTAAAGAATATGATAGAAAAATTGAACTCCTTCTTTCTTGAGTGTCCAACATAGCAAAACATCCACGTTGTTTAATGTCCATCTCTGATTGGCTAACTGGCTGTTGTGATGACTCCTTCCCTGGAACCTATTGCCCCCAGTGGGCACCTTTTGCAAGGCACTAACACAGTGTCTTGCAAAAGTATTGCAAGCATCTAGAAAATCCATGAAACATTCTTTAACCATTATATTGATATTGAAAAAGAACCGGATCCTGCAAACGGTTTTTCCCAACCAGTTAACAAGATGTCTCGTCGGTTTGTTGTTGTTTATGCAATTCAGTTCCAGTAGTTAATATGTACAACTCCACACTCTGAGAGGTTAATAGTTTCGTGGTGTGAAGCGCTTTGATTTACTGTGCCTTGCAGAAACCGTTAAACTTGTTCTGTGTTGCATGGGAGAATCACTAGTAAAGTTTTACGAGGGGAGCTGGTGCCTTAATGTCATGCATGTGTAGAGCAGGGAACAGGTGGGGACCTGAAGGGCTTCCAGCTCACAACCGTTTCTCTCTATTGACAGGCCTGCTCGCGATGCATTGCCCGCCTCATATCTTTTCCCGTCACGTCTGAATCCTGCAGGGGGATTCCACCTGAGCCCTCATTCATCTGCTGCCGCCGCCGCTGCTTTCAACAAAGCAGTTTGCGCTCAGGGTTAGATGACCGTGCAAAAGTTTTATGCATGATTTATCTGCGCTGAGTTCCACCGTTTTAGACATGGGTCATCTGCGAAGGCCAGATTAAAAATTGTTCCTGGGAGCAGCACTTTCACACATTTGTCCAGTGATCTCAAGCTCTTAAAAAGGTCATCTGTAATCCCTTACTCACATCGTGCGGGAAACAAGTGGCTGGACCAGATGATCTGATGGAGATACTTAAAAAGGGTTAAAAAAAATCCATTTTGAAATTCAGACTGGCTCAGCTGCCATTCAGAACTTTGCCATTATTGTTTCTATTTGTCTAAAGTGGAAACGCAGAGCTGCCGGTGAATATTCAGTATCATTTGTTGTTGGAGATGAGCATAGCCATGCATTATGCAACACTGTGACAACTACAATCTATTCAAATAACTCATCAATTTATAAAAGAGGGTTTCAATCAGCTGCAAGGTGACCGTGTTCATCCCAAGTAGGACACAAAGATGAAGAAATCCCTCATTCAGTCTGCGTGCTTCATGTAATCAACAGTGGAGTTTTCTGTTCTGTGGGTATGAAGCAGAAGGCAACAAGGTCAACAGATTTCATTCTCATCCTGGGAAGAAGCAAAGATTTGGAGAGTTAAACGAAAACATGTGTAACAATTGTGCTTCAAGGTTTCCTATTGAAGGAACAATGCTGGGATTTTTAGCCCCTCGAATAAACAACGGCTCTTTATTAATTATTGAACTGATACTAACACAGTGCCCTGCAAAAGTATTGCAGGCATCTATATAATCCATGAAACATTCTTTTTTTAAAAAATAAAAACCTTCTCATATCCTCCAGTTTTTACACAAAGTAAGAATCCACAAAGGTTGAGAAAAAGTTGCTAGTTCTGGGAATAAAACATGTTGACTGCTGCATGATTAACAGGACTGAAGCATTTCATGTCATCCATGATTTTATGCCGCAGAGCGCCAGTGGGTCCTCTCATTACAGTGGGTAAATCATTAACTGGGATGATAAGCATGGACTCTGTTCATTTGGGAGGACGGTTCTTCATCCTTTGTTTTATCTCTATACTGCCACTTCTATTGGCACCACTGGTAATGATGTGTGAAAAGCCTTAAAATGAATTAATCTTTTATAGCAAGAGCAGCATCTCACACTAAAATATTTGGAAAAGTGTAACCTTTATTTAAGAACGTTTATTAGGTGGGGAAAAATATGAAGGCTTAAGAAATAAATGTGCTGGTGATGTATGGAAACTTCCCTGATTATGCAGCATGAGCAGCTGGCATTCTATAATGCTGATTGATTGACGTTTGAGGGGACTTTTATCTTTGTTCACTGAAGTAACAGGCCTAACTGCAAAAATATTTGGTATAAATAAAGTTTATGAACCAAATGAGATTGTAATTTTTCCTTTATCTTTTTAAGTTGATCAGTTTCTTGGAATGTTTAATTAGTAATCCATGACTTCCTGCCCCTCCAGCTGTAAATATGTTGTGACACACAAACCCAGTTCCCTCAGCCTCTTGCCACCAGGCTGAATGAGGATCTATATTTTCAGAGGAGGAGGTACAAAATCTCTCGGATTCACAAGCTGCGTTTCCAGTGAGCATATGATCCTGCAATTTGACATTTTGAAAATTAAAATGTTTAATGAAACCATCAATTAATAAAGGTTTTGGTGCTAGGATGAGCGAGTTATTTCAAAAAGCTGCAACAGAAAAAAAATGTTTTCACATCCCATGAGACACGTGATCAACAACCAGATGTCGCTACTGGCGAAAACCTCGAAGAACGACATCACAGGTAATAGTTGGAGGATCAGAGTTATTTATTAGCTAATTTCTTTAGTTGGAGGGTCACGACACATCTTATCTCCTAAACATGTGATTTTTATTGTATTTCCTATTTAATGAAAACACAACATCTAATTTCTTTGTGGGGATAATAAGGCATTTTTGAATTGGATTTGAAGGATTGTACATAATGATGTTCATTAGAGATCAGATGTTTCTCAGTTTACCCCCAGTGACACCATGTGACTTTTGCCAGCTTGAAAATGCCAACTTGTTGCAAATATATATGGGTTAAACTAGACTAGATGGAGGCAACAGTTTTAAATATGGAAACCAGGCAAAATGTCCAAGACCCAACCGCTTTTTTTTTTCTAACAAAGACTGAAACTTGATACGTCCTGACAGAGTAATGGCAGAAGAAGCTGTTGAAAATTTCCTCCACAAAAGTGTGTTTAATTTTTTTCATTCAAGCTCTTTCATCCTCATTAGGCGGCAGCGTCTGAGGAAACCTCTATCAAAGCATCGTTGTGTCGGGCTCCACAGGAGCTGCAGAAAGCCCTCATTAGACAGACGCTGCTGCCAGAGGGGACCATGGTATCTGGGGTAAAGTGTCAGTGGCTTGTTTGCAACCCATTCACGGGAACAGATGTCAAGAGGAGGCAGTGAGATTACCTTGTAATTCCATGTGAGGCGTCTTCCCTCTGTTTTGTTCATATTGAACTTTTTTATGAGAGATACTGCTGCAAACACAGAGGTGGCCATGTAATATGTCTCAAAAGTGCCTTTTTCGGTTATTGCTTCAGTCATATTTTCCATGTTGCATTCTAGGTCATTAGCAGAGTTGAGGAAAAAAAAAGGTGTCAGATTGGTTGGAAGTTCTGTTTTCCTGTTTGTGTTGGTTGTTTTGCTGAGCTGAGCCATTAAAACTAAGTGTGAGAAGTTTTCTACTGGACCTTATTTATCGGGGATTAACTGCTCGTCTTAGCAGAAGTTGCTCAAAGACAAATCCATTTTAATTGTTGGAGGAAATAGCAGTGCACCATGTACTGTATAATTGGTTCCCTCATCACATTTTCCTGTTTTCATCCCCCTCCTCCTTTTCCGTTTCTCCCTTCCTGTCACACCCTTCATCGCTCGATCCACTTTGCAAATATTTCCACATTTGATCCCTGGCTTGTTCATCCCTGAGCTCTGTCTTCGTCCGTTCCCACTTTGTTTAATCATATAATTTCGCACATACACACTGAAAGCTTTGGCATTATTAAGGCTATTCAGGGATCAAGTAAAGGGATTTGTGCTATAATAAAAAATGTCTTTCTATGGAAAAGAAATGGCACATTGTCTTTTATCTTCCAAGAAAATATTTGTGTATCACGATATACCTTGAAGCGTCGAGAATAAAACTTATATCAGTCTGATGATTTTAATAGAAAGGTTGTACAAAAAGAAAAGCGATCAGAAATAGAGTTGGGTTATTTATAATGATTCTTTTACTTTCAGGAAGTATTAAAATGTTGACATGTGAGTCATTTGATCAACTTAAGATGCTGATTCTTTTCATTTTTGATTTGCTCTAAAACCCTTTAATAACCTTAAAGTCCTTCACATAAATACTGAAGAAAATGTCATTTTCATTATCTCCGAGCTTTAGAGACATTCTACACTTTATATTTAACTATAGCATCCTCAGATAACACAGCCAGTTTTCTGTCTAATTGTGTTCCAGTTTCTGGATATGCAATTCCAAGCATTAAGTCTTTTGATATTCTATTTTCTTTATATTTGTTCATTTTAACATTAACAAGACTTGTCCCAAAAGGTTTGGGGAGATTTTACCCAGACCTGAATGTTTTCTTTGTAACTCTGCTCAATTCTTGTCTTGTTGCTTCATCAATAATGAAAACATATCCAGTTTCTGTAACATCAATTTTGAAAATCATCCAGACAACAAAAATATATTCAGTTCAGATAATTAATGGCAGGAATAAACTCAAGACTGAATGCTTAAATTAAAAATAGCACAAAAACTTGACATGTTAATGTCGCTCCAATAGGAATATAAAAGGTTAGAGTTTAAAAATGCCTTTGCAGTTAATACAGAGATTATATAAGAAGGTAAAATTGAAGCTAAATTGGTTTGTTTATGGCTGAAAGGTGTCATGCTTTGTTCCTTGAATGGACTCGTGACATTTAAAGACTTTTATGTCACGAGTCCATTCAAGGACTTTTATCACACAGTTTGTGTGACTTCTTAAAATTACTCATTCAGTTCCTGTCACCATCACAAAGACAGAAAGAAAATCAAACTGTTTACAGGAACAACATTAGCTAACGCAGAGCGAATGCGCTTGTTTTGTTTGACAAACACGGCAGCTAAATACAATAATCCACTGAGACAAATGTACATTTTGATGTTTTGGTTTTTGCTAAAAAAAAAAAAATCTGTTTTGTTTCCATGGCAACATTCTGAATATTCTGTGCCCTAATGTCTACAGGGATATCAGTGGAGAGAGAACGGAGGTGTGCTACAACAACACAACCCAGCTCAAATGCTGAACATGCAGGAGGAGCTGCACAAAAATATTCTCTACACTGGTGGCGTAAAGAACTAAGGCTTCAGGCTGCAGAACTGTCAGCTCCACAAGATCATTTCTATTCAGTGCATCTAGACTGTTGTTTGGACAGCATTTTGCATTTGAGCAGCTTTTGGCACATTTATTGCATTTAGCTGTCAGAGCAGAACGTCCTGGAACTTATTGTGAATGGATATTTGCTTCTTTCTGTCGGCAGTTTGTCATGAACTCTTCGTCTCCCTGAATGCTTTTTGGGTGAGAAAGAAGGAAACTGTCCTGGTCACTCAACTCAATTTAAAGAAACTTTACATACAGAGAATTTTATTCATAAATATAGAAATGAGTCACCACACTCTGTGTTTGTTAAAAAGTTGACTATTTACAAGCAGAAAAAAAAAACATTTCAACAGGCATGTAAATAACACTATTCTTGGAGACAGAGCTTTGCAGCAGAACTAAATGCACAAACTGAAAGAAACTCAGTGAATATTGTATCTATATCACTCAGAGCTGGCACAGAAAAGTTTGCAGTTTGCTGTGTTAATAATCTCTTGGGACAAAGACAACTTAAAAAAAAAGACTTCTGGTGCATAAAGAAGTTTTTGTTGCTTCTGCTTTCTGTGAGAATGGGAGCAGCTGATACAAAGAGTGAGATAAGCACCAAGAGACGAGCTCAACCAGCAGCACTCAGTTAAAGGGTCAAACACAAAGGGCATCTGACGGCATAGGCAGCTGGGAGTGTGTTGAAAACTAAAGAAGGAGAGATCAGATGAGGCCCAGATAACAATAACCAGCTCCACAGTGACTTTCATGGGGAGTAGAATAAAGAATCTGCTAGCTTTTAAAAATTGACGTCAAAAATGTAGATACTGTGATCTTGGACAGTCAAATTGTTGCAAACATATTTGAGTCAAAACGGAAGAGTTCCAGCTTGATTGTTCTTCCTTTTGATTTTTCTTTCTTTAAGTCATAGCAAATAACATTAACTAATTTATTTTAAGAATATGCTTTAACAAGTTTCTTAAGTTCCAATACTGCTGCAATGCTGATTGAATCCAACTTTGCTGGTCTCATTTACTGTTAAGTTATGTAGATTAGTTTTATTAGTTGGGACCTTTTAGTTTTTAACAATATCTTTGTATCCTCCTATATGCTCAGTATTTAACATTTTTTAAAATAGAGTTTTTCTTTATGTGCAATTACTGTAAAGTATATACAGTTACAATGAGATGCATATTTGACAGTTCAGGTTTTATTTTAATCTAGATTAGAACATTGAAAACTCTCCTTAAACGATTACATTTGAGGATCTTTGGTAAATAAATAAATACATAAATCATAAGTTTCTTGAATTTAGCAGAGCAAAGACAGGCAGCATTTGCATGAAGTGGATGTTGCTCTTTCACTGATGGTTTAAAACCTTGGAGTTTCATCCCAAATGAAGCCAAAACCAAACAAGAAATCTTTTTAACCTCATTTTAACTGGTTTATTCTAGTTGTCTTGTTACCAGGACTATTCAGCTCTTAGTACTTATAAAATCTCTTTTGTTTAGATTAAAGTAGATTTATATTAGATGTAGGAATTCAGAACATTTTATTGGAATTATCCCAGATAAGACTTTTATAACCTTAAGTTTTTGTTAGTGTGTCTTTTTGCGTGATGTCAAATAAAAAATTACATGATTGTATGATTTGAAATGTCTATCTCTAATGTGTATCTATAGACAGATAAACAGGTCAAACTGAATTCAGAAATATTATATTGAAATTTGAACTCCCCAATAGTAAAGCTCATATTAATATAATAGAGCACAGCAAAGTGTAGCTTTAAAATCAGATCAACTTTACTTTGACTTCAGTTTAAGTATTTAATCAACTTAATTTAAAAATATCATGTGAAATGACAGAAACGACCAAAGTAATGTATAGCATAGTGAGATAACTATTTACACTGTAAAAATTTAGTTTTGGAGGCAAAAATCTCTATGTGGTTTAACCAATATGAAGCAAAGTTGTTTTAAATTTAAACATAAGTGGCTGTCTATCAGTATCAGAGACACAACGGACAGTTGAGCTGTTTCCCTTACAAATCAATAAGGCATTTTAATAGAAATGAAATTACATAACTTTGGTCTAACAAACAAGTAATTTGGCGTTGACCGATGGATGATGCTGCAGTAAAACAGGATTTATTTTACTGCCTCTCCTCTGTCTGCCTCATCGGTGTTGTGGGACTTTGTGCTCCACATTCTTTAAGAGCCGTAATTAGGACACTGTTTTGCATAAAGTGTCACCATGAGGGAGAATCTATGACACTGTTTCTGTCTCTTTACTGTCAACACGAACACATCACGAGGCAAAGAGAAAGCCAAAAACACAAACATAGATCAGTGCTGCAGACAAGCATTCACATGCAATTAAAGGCTTACAGTGTGTGTTTAGCATGGATATGTGTCTGTAAATACAGAGTATCACTGCATCTCAAATATCTTCAATTCACTTTTGCCTCTACGAATAAAATATGGACATCTTCTACATGTGTAACCAGTGACTTAGGTTTGGAAATAAATAACTTCCATCCCTGAGACACACTGTCTGAGTTTCCTCTGCTGAAAGGAAAACTACCATTTGTGTTTTTCCACAAGGTATTAAGAGCAACTAAAATTGTTCAAAGAACCCCAAAATAGTTTGTAATGAGATATAAATATGCTCAAAGTCTTCAACAAATAAGTCTTGTGGTGTTGCACAGATTTAATACCAAGGTCTCTGAGTGTGACTTGCCTCCTTTATTCAGCCAGGAAATGATGAGACACATTCAGGGACATGTTCCCGCAAAAGCAATCGCACACGTGTCGGAGAAGTATGATTAATTACACACACAGCGACGAGATGAGGGAGAGAGAGTCTTTGAAGTGGATTTAATTACAGCAGCACATACCAGAAGAATCAATACGCTCTTAATCAGCTCCTGAAACAATAAAATCATACATTTTGTCATCAAATTAGAAGTCAACACCACACTGGTGTCCAATTATTTGACTAATGATTCATGACAAGCAAAATGAAAAGACTTGGGGTTCTCTAGCAAACAACTGCTGTCCTCTAAATCAGGGGTTTCCAACCCTGGTCCTCAGGGGCAGCTACCCTGTATGTTTTAGGTGCTTCCCTGCATCCAACAGGAAGGATTTGTAAAAAAATAAAAAAAATAAATAAAAACTGAAAATGCATAAATGAGTAATGACTTTTATAATCAGAGTGCTGAATGACAGTTTGATTATCAGTGGTTTTACTGTGCATTGCAAAAAGTATTACATCTTTTCAGAATGTCATACTACTGCTGAAAAATGTAGTATCCTGATTTTATAAGATATATCAACAATGCTTCTGCAGTGAAAATGAAGTGAGATTCTGAAAATGCTTTAAAAAACTGAAAGAAGTGAAGAAGGAAAGAAAGAAAAAGATGTGCTCCTGATTAAATATCTGTGCACTCTGAGTAATTGGTTGTCTAACATGTATTCTGCTCCTTGACAACGTATTTACGTAATTGTACTGTGGAACAAAAATTGACTGTTGAACATTGAATATTTGGAAAACTTAATTAAAGTAAATACATGGAGTTATTCAGCAACCTGTCTCCAAATCTTTCTTGCAACTTTAAGGAACACTGCTTGATTTTTGCTTATTTTATGTTGTGCTAGACTCCTTCTGTCATGTTTACAACAGCTGTGTGATCTTTTCGTCTTCTTGATCTTTCCCCTTTTTCATTCACATCTTGCTGCTTATCCTCTCCTCGGTGTGTGTGTGTGTGCGTGTGTGTGTGTGAGTGTGCTTTCTTCTTGTGTGGCACCTGACTCCCTGGTGGCTTTCATGCACAGCTGTTATCCATCATCTCATCACCATGCAGTACTTTCTTCAGGCTTCTCTCCCCGTCTTGCCAGGTGTCCATGTTATGTCCGACTGGCAACACTCAAGCATTGACCTCAGCTTTAGAATAAGATTGTTGAACTTTTTTTTTCTTTTTCAGTCTTTTAACTTTAGGTTTTCTGTGTCTCAGGTCTTTTTTTCTGCTGTGATTACTTTATATTCTTTGTTCTGACTGTTCCAATCCTGCCTGCTCATTGTTCATTCCTGTTGTAGATCACATTGGCTTCAGTCGCCGCCCCTCTGCATAATCCTTCTAATAAACCCACCTAAGCTTTTGTTCTTATTGCTTTTTTTATTGGAAGTGTATAATTAGTAGGGCTGAGTTAAGGTTTAAAAGTAGGAATTTAAGTCAGTAAATTCCTTTTTTTTCCTTTAAATTAGTGTCAGCATTTAATATGGACAACACTCTAAATTTGAGTTGCTGGCATGTAATTGGCTCAAGTGTTTGTGTTAACAAGCAATAGAGTAGCTGCATCTGAGAAGTGACATATGTGAACAAAGAACCCAAAACCAATAAACAGATAAGTTTTCAGTTGCTTGTTTGTGGAAGAACTAAAAAACTATCTATGTATATGAATCCAACTGTGCTGAGTCGATTATTTGTAGAATAACATTTGGTATTCAAAGTGTTGGATATTTAGGAGTATGCCTTGAACAACTTTGTACATCTGGATAATATCTCAATCTGTCTTTGTGAAATAGAAACTGACTGAACTACATATGTGTTGGTATCAGAGCAGAAAATGCTGTACCGCACCCTTCTGAATTTTATTTGTTTAAAAACAAGATAAATCTAATCTACAATTTATGCACCACTTTGAGTCGATTGAACTCAAAGTGGCTTCATATCTGTGGAGATTGTAATGGGGAAAAAATGACATTTTCTTATTGTACCGCATAGCATATAAATTGTGAATGACCATGAAAGCTTCCCTGTTTAACTCCCTCCAGTTCCCAAAAAAATCATCGACATCACTAATTATACTTTGAAGCAATCAATTAAGTTTTAAAATTCGTCATACTGCCGCACTGCCACACAAGACATGTTTGCTTCCATCAGCTGTAAAAATTCCCCTGATAATGGATGATTTTGTATGCGATACTTACAGCTTCAGAGACCTTCTTAATGAGGGAGGAACAGGGGAGAAACTCTGGGGGATATTTTAAAAAATGAACTTACTCTGACCTCTAATATACTTTGCACCTTCAGCATGTTTAAATAACTGCATGTCCTTCTCACATAGCATCTTAATCAGTAGGATTAGAGCAAAGAAGCAGAAAGGCAGATTTACAGAACTGATTATGTTAGGAATACATTTTATAACATTTCATTTCCCAAAAGAAATGTTTTCTGTGTTTTACTTTCAACCTGACTAACTAATCTATGTTCTCATCCTGCGATTAAAACCATAGCGGTTCAGAATCATCATGAACAAGGATTAAGAGAAACTTCTGGAAGTGACAGATTTGTTCAGGGACGGATGTGACTGTACAAAGCTTTGTTAATTATAACCCTGTTGATGTGAGCAATAATCACACATTACTCATCTCCATCATCGTGAGGCCACAATCCAAAAAAAAGGCACAAATAGGATCAAAAAAAAGGCACAACCCCACCGTCATCTGTTATAATTACTCTGATTCATGAGCACAGCCAGTTTATCAAAAACATCTACCAGGATATGCTGATATTAGTGTGGAGAAACAAACAGAGTAGACTATTTGTTGTTGAGTAGATGTGGTTAAAAACACCAGCATCACTTGTTTTGGTTGTACAAATAGAACCGGTCAGAAGCGTGAAGGTGACCTTGCTCGTTACATTTCATGTTTGGTTTTTGGTGTTGAACAAGCTGCTTATAAAACAAACTCCTTTTTTTACAGATCAGAACCACATGAAAGCACAAAGTCAACTGATTCTCAGTGGTGGTGATGTTTTTCTTCCTGTGCCTCCTGGTGCATTGCAAATATTGGATGGAACAGTGAAGAATTTGGACAACCTCCAAATTCTCCAATTTCACCTCAAATTAACAGCTGGATGTTTGAAAGTTGGATACAGTTGGCTTTTCCAACTGGATAATGATCACAATCATATTAAAACTACGTTTGGAAAGGATAAAGCAGGCTAATATGAAGTTTCAGAAATGGCCTTCTGAAAACCCAGACATTAAAACTATGGCTGATTAGGGGACTGTGAATAAAAGCCAGAGTGAGATGAATCTATTAAATGCCAAGCAGGAAGTTGTAATGTTCAGGCTGATTGCTACCGAAGTCTGAAACTTTACAGCATCACCTTAAGTCTTATAGAAATACTTCTTGACAAATTAGCCAAAGAGTTGAATCTTTATCTCACCAAGACGAATGTATTTACACAGTTTCCAAGAAAATCATCAGAGAATTTTGCATTCTCACAGTTTTCACAATATAACTCTCCATAGATGTTCAAACTCACAAATTCATTACATGTATTGCAATGAATTTCATCCTCTTACCTGTTGTGTTTATGTCAGGCCCACTTCACGCTTTTCCTTAGTGGTAACACTTTTTATGCACATAAATAAGTTCTTTTTTTTTACTTTTCAAACAAGGTTCCTAGTTTTTTTAGCTTGTTCTGTAGATGTTATAGTCAAAGTGACTGGGTTTACTCCTTTGGAGAAGATATGAAAAAAAGCTTTCACACAAGATGAAACATTTTCATATCTTTCTTTTTTTTTACTTAAACGGTTCAATAAATGTGCAATGACAATACATCATTACTGATTAAACTTTACCTTTAATAACATAAAGTTACCTAATTTTTAAAGTGCAATCAGTAATACTTTTATAACACATTTATATCAGTAATGATTTCTTGGTTAATGTGAAGTTGTCATGATAAAGACATTTTGAATAATGTCAACTTTGTATTAAAAGTGTCATGATTTACCAAATGAGACTTTATGACAACAGTCATAAATATTCATGAAGGCTTATTCATGTTCATGACAGGTGTTATGACAGTGTCATGACAGTCTTATTCACCCCCTTCAAATAAAGTGTTACCATTACTTTTTGTATGTAATAGAAATCTCACTTTCTCAAAAGAAACTAAAAAAATGCTTTATAATTCTATGTAGATAACAAATCTGTTTATTATAAAGTTTCCTTTTTGAATTACTGACGAGTCATTTTTATGATTTTCTAATTACCTCAGTTGTACCTTTAAGTATCAGGTAAAACCACTGACAGCATCTTTAAAAGAGGATCACAGTGACATGGAATTAGCAGGTTTCAAAAAAAATCAAATGAGCACATAATTCAATATATTACTCTGAATCAGAGAAGGCTGTCGGGAGTCAGTATCGCTTGCAGCAAATAAATTCAATGACAATTTATTTGCACTGCTCTTATCTTCAGCTGTCCTAATCAGTTATCTCCCAAAGTCGCGAGCCCGCAGCTGAGATAAAATCTTTTTTTTCTGTATTGCAGTTTATCAAGTTCCACGACTTGAAATATCTAAAGTTTACGAGGTCTTGTAACTGGATATAAACATATGGTTTATCACTTCAATGCAATATGGCGCGCATGACTCTGTCTTAGAGCTTGGATCAAGTGTAAAATTTATTGCCTTGCATTGCTCATCTATCATGCATGCACCATCTGCCTGGGGATTTATTGCACTTCTTTCCCTCCCGTTCTCAAATCTATTGTCTCTTCCTTTTCTGTCGTCTGTCTCCCTCTCACCGAGATGCTGTCGTTTTGTTATCAGCATTCTGGCAATGATCAGGTGTCAGGGCTGTAAACCATGTCAGATTAGCAAGTCTGCCATATTATCCAGAAACGTGTGGGAAACTACAAAGCCCTGTCAAGTGCCAGGGAGGTGCAGTGTGTAATCTCTCTGAACAAACTCTGCCTCAGGACACAGCAGCTGTTTTTTTTGGGGGGGGGGTTGTAATTCTGCAAATAAGGGAAAAACTACAGTGAGATTTGGCTGCCATTGTTTTAAACAGGACCATATACTGCAGTGAGGAGAGAGAGAGAGAGAGAGAGGAGAGAGAGAGAGAGAGAGAGAGAGAGAGAGAGGAGAGAGAGAGAGAGAGGAGAGAGAGAGAGAGAGAGAGAGAGAGAGAGAGAGAGAGAGAGAGAGAGAGAGAGAGAGAAGGACACATTTAGATTTGTCTGCTGTGTTGCATAATGATTTTTTTCCTTCTTCTTTGCCTCAGTCAGACATAGGCAAATTATCAACACTAATCGGTTATCCCACACTGAAGATGATTTTCTCACGGTGTTTTTCAAGTTAACATGCATCCCTCTTGCTGGGACTTCATTTCCAGAGAGATTTCTGCACTTGATATTTTCTTAACCGTATGAAAACCACTGGATGACTTTTGCTTCCTTTTGAAGACATGACCCAATCAAAGCCAAAGAAAAGGATTGGAAGAACGAACATTGAGAAAGTTAAAGCAGGAGAAATGCTCCTACTCATGGCTCCAAAAAACACCACAAATTGACTCTTCAAAGCTCAGTCAGTGACCTACTTTGTGCAGCCAATTATACGATGTCTCCCTCTTGCATCTTTTTTTAAAGTGGGTCAAGATGTCTGAAAAAAAGTGAAAACAACCAAACAAAGTCGGGGCGTTGCACATAAGGTGCAATGTTTGTTTCCCTTGTCTGTCTAATGATTAATAAATGCGTTGGGTTGTCATTATCTATTAAACATGAGCCAGGCAGCTTATGACATGAATGGAAAGATTTCTGCTGAACGCTTTGCAGAGAACTACAGCTGCATCATTTCATCTTCTGCTGGAAATCTTTGCACCTGAATTATTGTCTCATGTGAAGAACTTTTGAGATCTGTGAACAGCAGCTCGTGTAGAAATCAAAACGAAGGCGCATGCATTGTAACTCGAGACATTGATACTGGACTAGCACTAGAAATCACCCGAGAAATGTGACGACTGCGATTGTGATACTCTCTGGATTCATAAGCAGCCATGATAGCTGATAAAATCTGCATCCCAGAGCACCCTGCTGGCTGAAAGTTGCCTCTGATTAAGGTTTTACCAGTGCCCAACAACCATGCTGACTTCGTCACCTGCGTTGACTCGATATGAATCTGTCATTAGATGTCTCCATTTGTGTGTTGCCACATGTTGACTCCTTACATGACCTCTGCCTGTCCTATTCTCTCTGTGTTTACTCTGAATTGACCTTCATTAATGAACTCCTTCATTTAAACAGTCCAACATGAAAAATGCCTTGCAATTTGCACCTACTTTAGTCCATATCTTCTTCTTTTACAATTGTTCCAAATTAGTACCCCGGTAAACAAGTGAAACATAAATTGAATTTTTATAGCATGATCAACCAGAAAATGTGAAAAGTGGGACAACAATAATACATATGCTTTTAACAAATCACTATGACACAATTTTAGTATCTCTAACATCCCTTTGATCAAACCTTTAATTGACCATTATTTATTTACCTTTTTGAGTTGATTGGAGTCTCTAGGACTAGAAGTCTTCGTTGATCTGATACTGTGACGTGACACAGAAGCCTATTCTTAGCTATTGGCACTTGGCTGGACAAGGACCAAATTTATCTTGACACATTCAGTGAGGAGGACGGTGGGGAGGTAAAACCAATCTCCAAAGATTGCTGTTGGAGAGCTGCAAGTTTCCATAGCAACCATCAAATACTATATACGTATATGCCAGTTAGTTGTATGGGAAGCCAGAGAAAAGTTTTTTTCTGATCAAAAATATGCACAACAAGGACTTTAGTAGACAAGTGCTTTGGTCAAAAAACAATGAGATAAAGACTTCCTGATGCTCTCGGTTTAAATCAAATCATGAATAAAGGTTAATTATCTAAAACTATGGCCGGTATTTCAACACATTCATTTTTATTATTTAATTATACAGATTTCAAGATGACTGAAAACACAATTCAGGACTTTTATATTCCCAAACAGTGATGAACAGCAGAGCTGCTTCTCTTGGCCCACAGGGAGAAACGTTTTGCTTCACAATCTGATGGAACACAGGAAAAGACTGTTGTTGTGCTAAAAGGAATTGACCTATCACTGAAGGTATTCAAGCCTAACATACCATCTTAATGTGCAAAGCTCTTAATATTCCAGCAAGCAGATGTCCCCAAAGCTATTGTCAGAATCCTCATTTTGCATTTCTCAAGAATCACTTTGATAAATAAGTTACATGCATAACCAGGTTTTTCTGAAACACTTGAAAGCTGAATGGGTATAAATGCACTTTGCAGCAATCTGTTGGTTGGATAACTTTAATAACCAATAGAAAACAATAAATATATTTGTGGTTTAGTTCATGTGATGTCTATTTATTCAATAATTTAGCAGCAAAAACGGTTTCTGAATTTAAAATGTTGCTTATTTTGTCGATATATAGTTTGATTGATAATTACAGACCCTTAGAGTTCCACCTTTAACTAAAACATATGGCCAAATTAACATAAATGTGATTTACAACTTATTAAATCAATCTCCTTATGTTTCTACCGAGCCTAAGTCCTATAGACTCCAGTGCGATGAACTGAATGAGAAGAGCTTAATCAAAGACAAAGAACTCTGGAAGGCGCTGATTGTGAAAAGGATCTTCGGTAGATTGATTTTCTCAATACGTAATTTTTAATGTAAGCTAACCTTCCTTATGCAGCAGCAATGATTAAAATGTAAAAAAAAAATACAAGAGAACTGCAGAAAGGGCCAGACAGAGTTTTTGCTATGCAGATGGAAAGGAAAGGATTGAATGTTAATTTACGAAGGCTGCCAGATTCTACTGGAGACAAACTGGACAGAAAACATGATCCGAATAGATTCAGACCATATAAAATTGACTCTTATCACTCTGTAGCCTTTGCCCAAAGATCTCCTGAGGATGGTATGTGAGTAGCTATCATACTGTACATCTGGTAATGGAAATGAAAATGAAAATAGCATCGACAACAGCATCCCTCCCTGCATGAACCTCAAGAAGTTTTTGTCTGGCATTGGAATAGCATGTTGCTGCCCAACATGTTGTGTATCTTAGAATCGTGTTTCTGCTGCCTGAAACATTCTTTTAGCAGTTCATCACTGTGGTTCGTCTTCCTAACGTCCTCCAGGATTTCAGTGTTTCATCCTGAATGCTGGTTTTGACATTCACTCCTTGCCCTTCCTCTCTTTGTTTGGTATGCTGGATTTAGAATGAAAATCAAACCGTCTTCTCCTTTGATCAAGCCATTATGGCAGAAGGGTGATGATTGGTATGCATGTACACACAATATAACACATGGCTTACATGTACGGTATTGACTTTAACTTTGTTTTTATTATTCATTACTCTTGCTTGTTTGTGCCTCTTCTACTTCTCCATTTTCCTACCAGATCGGAATGTCAGTTCTTCACAAACTGCATTTTCATCGATCAGAAAATAACATAAATTGGAATTATGACAATAAATTTGCTTAAGGGAAACAAAGCTACTTTGAAAACACAAAATTTTTGGTAAAAGGTTTTTGCAGTAGGATCAAGTGTTTTTTCTGAATGAAAAGAAATTAATGAATTTTGCAAAACTGCAATGGAAACTCTTTTTTGCATCATGTGCATCATGTGATCAACAACTGAATGTTGGTGCTAGTTCTGGTTAAAAACATGAAGAAGACGACAGGAATTTGTAGAAAGATAACAAAGCGAGATTTCTTTTTCTGACTTATTGCGTTAACATTGAATTCCAAATTTGCGTTTTTTCAACGATAGTGAAAACAGTTTCCCGCTTAATTAACTATTTAATTAGTTGTCTGTTTTCAGTTTCCAAAGAAAAAAACATGTGCTTGCCTCTTAATACATCCCAATAGCCATGTTTCCATTACAAAAGTAATTGGTTTTCCACTTATGTAAAAAAAAAAAGAACAAAACACAATTATGTAATTGTCGTCTTTCCATGAAACAATAAATGCAATTAATATCACATGTAACTTTGTTGAAGCAATAAGTAATAAAATATTCCACACCTCTATTCTCCAATGTCTTTCTGTCATCTTCTTCTTTGTGGTTTGTGTCAGTGGCAACATCCAGTTGTTGACCATGTGACTTGTGTGACGTGAAAAAAGCGTTTCCATTGCAGTTTTACGGCCAAAAAAACCTTATCCCAGCGCCAAACTTTTTATTAGAAAACATTTTTTGAATTTGTCATGTTTTCATTAACCATATTTACAGTATTTTCAAAATATAAAACTGTGCAATTATATGGATAATGGAAAACACAGTGGATAACACATTACATTAAGTATTCCCCATTTAATAATGTCTGATCAGTATAGATTCAGACTACTAAGGAAATGTTCACAGAAACAGAAACTTGGTGCCAAAGTAAAGATCTTTTTTATTATTAAAACCCACTCTTCTCTATCCCAACAAGAAAAAAGACAAACAGAGGTCTGAGTGGAATTTGAAATGGTGGACTGGGGTGTGAAACAGGGGATCAGGACCTCTAACAGCTTGTGTGAACATTTCTGACATAAAAAAGCTCCTATCTTCCCCACAGCCACAAACTGTCTGAAGTAAGGAGCCGTAAACACTCGGTTCTAGTTTCCACTCTGTCTCCATCGACTCTGACAGATTTTTCAGTCTTGCTGTTTAGAGAAACCTTAATGACTTGTCACTGTTAGTTTTTGATGGCTCTATTTTCTGTTGGACTCAAAATAATAGAAGATCCAATAACTGTTTCTTTTAAAGTTGCAATATAATAACTTTTGATGTAAAACCAAGCAATGATTGACTTTTAAATCATATTGACATCAAAGTTCAAACTTTAAGAGCAATATTTTCTAAAAAGCAGAGTGATAAAAACGCAATATAGAGTAACTGTGTGCGTTTTTGTGTGTCTAAAACAAAAACATGGCAATAAAGAGCAGATTGCCTGCAGCATTACACAGCCAGTCAAGGCCATTTGGCAAGCAGAACTGTGGTCTGTGACACCAGGAGGAATACACAGCAACGCTGGAGGAGGAGGAGAAAGAAGTGGAGGAAGGCATAATGCCAACAGACTCTCAGAAATAATCACTCTCTTGCGCTTCTCCCACACACTGAGATCCGTCAGCGCAAATACAGCCACCCACTTGCACGGCGTAGAGATCCGGCAAACACTGCAGAGCCAAGCGCAGTTAAGCAGGTTTCGGGGAAAAGCTTACTGCTGCTGATCACCGTCAGAGCTCTCCGTACAGCCCTATCAACTACACTGTTTTAAATGAGAATGCCCCCATTACAACTGAAACGCCAGAAATGACTTTGAAAAAGGCAGATGACGACTTTGTTTCAACGTTTCATGATCTATCAAGGCCAGTGTTCTGTCTTCTCTGTTCTTTCAAATGATTGCTTGTATAGTAGATTGGTTAAGGTTCAAATTTTTCTGAGCCTGGAGAAATGGAAAGTGTGCTGCTGCTGCTGCTGCTGCTGCTGCTCCTGCTGGAGTGAGGGTACATATTACTGCAGATTTGCAGAAGGCTTTCTGATGGCCATGTCTCTCTAGAAAAGGAAACATTTACATAAAGGGAAAATATGTTATTTTTTTGTTTGTTTTAAGGATGGAAGTCACTGCTGTCTAGAACTGAAAAGCCAAATTTCTGCTATTTGATAACATTGTAGATTTTGGAAAATATCCACATGATGTGGTACTTAATTCTATCAAGGTTGGTGATTTCTGGATTGGCTCATTTCTACATTAATGTGCTATTCAATCAGTTTGAAGGATGCTGTTGAAAAATATTGTGGTTTACAGTTCTTAGTTGTCCTATCACATTAATTTACCCTTCTGTCTAGAGAAACATCTAAATATACACAACTTATCAAAGAAAGTAATAATGTACAAAAAGACCCCCAAAAAACCAATAATGCTGGAAGTAAACAGGGAAACAAACACAAAAAGCTGGGAAGTCATATTCTCATGAGGTAATAAAAATCCATCAGGTCTAACCTTGAGTTTTTCTCTGTGTTTGATATTCTCTACCCAATTTTAAGTTTGTCAAACCTCAAATCCCCAGACACAACACTGTTCAGTGTGGAAGCATCACCAATGCAAGGGGGCTTAAATTCCTTAAATAGAGGAATAAATGAATCATTAAAAACACACATAATCCCTCCAACAATGTTGAATTAGTGTTTTTGTTTCTTTCAGTTTATCTTCCGTTGAAAGGATTGCTGTGAGCATCACATTTAACTGGTTGCATTTTCATTGCAGTAATGAACTTGCAGTGACTTTGCCACATTTTATCACTGAACAACCAATTTCAGAATATTTTGTGCAACATTTGTTGTGATTGATATATAAAAAAACACAACCGGGAAGTGGAAGAGAAAGTAACTCATACTGCATGCAGCACACCTCAGGTGAGATATGTGGGTTGGTAGCATCATGCTTTGAGGACATTTCTCTTCAGAAACTGGTCAGTGTTTATGAGAAGATGAAACATAAACATAGGGCTGTCCTTGGAAAAACACTGGTAGACTTACACTAGTGTGGTTTAGATTAAACCATACTCATATATAAGAATGACCCAGTCAAATGCAGACCTGGACTCAACAGAGAGAGGCATGATTTGAAAATTAATTTCTATACATATTCTCATTGCTTTTGTTTTTTTTTGGAGAAAATAGACAAAAGCTCTCATACATTTCCTGCACTATACTCCAACATGCAATACCTCCTCATGTAATACCACATCTCCACTCTTGCACCTTTATGCACCTTTTTTCTAAATCAGACGCAATGCAGCTCCTCTAACCTTCTCTGTACTTCTCCTTCAGCATCCTTTCATTTCATTTGTCATACTCTTTCTTGGCATAAAAGTGTATTTCTGCTCACAAATGCTCACTTCTCACCTCAGTCTAACTTCCACCACTCTTACCAACTTATTAGCTTTACTCCTCTGCAGTTCTCACAAGAGTTTTAGCTCTAATGTATAATAGAAGTACCTTTGGAGAAAAAGGTTTCATATGGTTCGAGTATTCTTTTTTTCTTTTTTTTTAACGAGGGAAAAAACAAGTTTTTCATCCATCAAAGTGGCAGCAAACGCTGACTGTTACCTCGAGTGATATGTTTTTGCTTTACATTTGGGTCAAACTGAGGTATTTGCAGCAAGAGCAACTGAACATGATGGCAAAACTTCAGACTCAGCACTGCTGCGTATTACACACCATCATCCTATTTCAGAAAGATGTTTCAATTAAATCACTGACAGGGCAGTATGTTTTACTCTTTCTCTGGTGTGTTTTTTTGTTCTCTGACTGACAGAAGTTGGATCCGCAGTATCCAACAATCTACTAAAGCTCATAAAAGAAGAGATAAAAATAACAGTGAACCAAACCGAACACAAATTGACTGCTTGGAGCTGAAAGATTGCTCTGCTGCAGCTGGAATTGTGGTAACCACTTACTGTCAAACAATACGACTAGCATCAAACTAGCTTGGCTTTCTTTTGGATATGTAAGTCTAGTAAAATGAAGAATCACAGCTACACAGTGATATTACTCTCTAGTTTTAATGACCTAATTTAATGCATAAGCATTTATTTCACTGCACAGTAGGAGGGTTGGGATTAGAAAAGAATCAAGGCAGAAAACCGCCCAGTACACCTCACATTAACGCCTGTAGCTTTCTCATTTGAATAACATATTAAAACAAGTGCACTGTTGTGTGTGTGTGTGTGTGTGTGTGTGTGTGTGTGTGTGTGTGTGTGTCTGCTTCAAACTCAAAGTGCAATTGCCAGAGAGAATATGTAATATGAGAGAATGAGAGTGTAGTGGGCAGAAGCTGATATGTGCTGGTGATGATGTGTGTCAGGAGGACAGAGATGGAGGGTGGAGGGAGAATGACAGAAGAGAAATTGGGATTTGCTATGGGCTGAGTGGCAAATGCAAAAAGAGATATTCAGACTACTGAAATGTTTGCTTCTAATTTATGCACATTTACTCACCAACTCCGAATATGAAAGGTGGCTCAATGCTGATGCTATAAAAATGATTTGATCTTGTACAGATTTTCTTTTGATTTGGTCAAATTGAAACATTTTAGATCGTCAATCAAATGTTTATCAAAAAGAAAAATAAGGTGCCAGCTTGTTGTGGTTGTTTATGGCTCGACTGATTCTAACAGATAAATATTCCTTATGAATGCAGCTGCATTTAAAGAGGCAGTATTATGTGTTTTCCAGGCACACGGTGCCATTTTATAGCACAATAAAGTAACTATATTAAAAGTAGTTGTTATAAAATTGCTGCATATATCAAATATAACTTAAAAGAAATTTGACTTTGCAATTTGATGGCCTGGAATTGGCCTCTGTCTCTTTAAGAAGCTCCTGCTCTTCCTGACATTCCATCTTTGGCAAGTCATCACAACATCTTTCCATTATGCTGTTTACAACTACAGACTGAGAAGTTGTTTGTATGATGAGATAAACAAGCTTTCCAGATCCCGACTCAGCTGTTCAGTGAACCACCATCAGAATCTCTGAGTAAGTTGTTCCCCACAAACTCCTTCATCGGTGCTTTCTGACTCAACTTGCACAAGCCGAGTTTCTCTGGTGATGTCAAAGTGATATGCATGCATTCCTTTTAAACTTTTACATCAACTCTTCCATCCAGGACATTACCATTGCAAAGTGCATGTTGCTCTTTCATACGTAACCTTTTCATTGCACAGCTTCACTGCTCCTAAAAAAAAATCACTGATGTAAACAGAAGATGATGTTTGTCCTTGCTGGTTGTCCACTTGACTCTCTGAATTATTGCTGGTTATGAAACTTGTCTACTTCAAGAATCTAAGGACAAAAACATCACAGAACAAAACAGAGACAATAGCTTATAGGAAATGTGTTGCAAGGACGAACTGTACACATAAATCACTACATCAGAACTGAATTACACCAGAACTACACAAACCATCCCTGAAATCTAAGTCATTTAAGCGTTTATGCAACAAAACATTCCTTTCTCTTCAGCTGAAATGGAAAGCAGCTGTGATAGCACATACTGGTTCGACATAAAAATGCTAAAGTACACAATGTAGGTTTAATAGGCTACACCCAGCAGTGCTTTCAGTTTGATGTCTCTGCATCTGCTGTACGCTGCAGAGAGGCTGTCTGTTCACAGGAGGTGTCGGCAATATCTTCCCACAGCATCTTACAGATCAAGCAGAGAATTGCGCCCCCAGGATCTGTGGGGTTTTGGGTGCATGTCTCACATTCTGAAGTGGCGGTGAAGTAAAGGGGGCAAAAAAAGCTGAGTCAGTTTAAAGTCCGTCTCAGCAATAAATATAAATGTTTTCCTTTTTATCAAAATCCTCGTTCACCAGGAATTCTCTGTAAACAGCGCACTGAAGAAATAATGTTATTCAGGTTGAGAGTGGACTTTTCCACCAGAAACCTTGATCCAAACATGTACTGAATGAAGCGATAACAGAGTGGCAGCATGGCCTCATAACACAGAATAGGCAAGTGTGACAGAATACAGCAGGTAGCCAACAGTTTCCAATGATGTAAGGAAGCTGTTTCCATTTTTTAAAGAGGTCCATCCATGTCTCAGGACACCTGCAACCTGCAAAGCTTGGCACATGACTCAACTGAGTGACAGAAATATTCAAGATGTGGCTATAAAGGAGGGATACTGGATGAAATGAAAAGATTGGGGAAAGCCTGCATTAAGTAGATCTTGATGTCTTGGCTCACATGGGACTCATTTTCAGGAGCATAACAGTCCATATGTGCCCTTACATAAGGTGTTTCCCCCAAGTGAGATCGTGAGTTTAGAGGGAAATGCCCTAATCTGTGATATTCAGTCTGGTGAAAGAAAAGATATGTGAACCGTAAAAAGCTGGGACCATCCTGAAGGCGGTGTGATGGGAGAAATGACGCCTCGCTCAGTTTTTGCTCTGCATTCGTCTTCTTTTGCTCTAAACACAAAGACGGAAACTGTCAATTCAATAAATCCTTCCCTGAAGCGCTGGCAGTTGCTAACTCTCCCTGGTCAGGTATTTGATTTATTCAGGTGGAGTGATGTGCAGGATTAGGTGTGTGGCTGACGGATAAATGCAGCATGAGCAGAACAAAAGCAGCTCGAAGGAGATGATTAAACTTTGTGTTTATTTGCTACAGCATCGATACATTTGTTCCATTGCTGGCAGCAGGTCACATTAACCTCATGGCTGTTCGTGTCTTCCTTAATCACTAGATTTCATTTCTCTGCTGAGTAAATGTGATCCCTCATCCTCCAGAATAGTGCTACATGACAGAAATCTTTTTTTATTAATGAAGTGTCAGTCTCTACTGTAGACTCGGCACCTGTGTATTGACATTTTAAAAATACAGAATCCAGACACTGCAATGGTTCCTAAACTATGCAGGTGCCAAAGCTAAAATGATTGATGTCAGAGGAAGAGCATAATAGAATCAGGAAAGCAGCAGCATCAAGAAAACGGCAACCTGTAGGAGGGGAGACCAGCACTCTGCCCCGGGTGGACGTACCCAGAGATCCACAACAATTTCTCCCTTACCAGTCCATGAGCGCTCTGACCCTCCTGCTCTTTTTAGGAGACATATTCAAAGGAGTGAAACCAGAAAAGAGCTGTCTCAAGAAACCTGGAGGGTTCAGTCCAGTGTTTGCTGCCTGCACTGGACTTTTAGTTTGGACTTTTGGGATTTTGGTAATGGACTTTTGGCAGCAAGACCTTTTTTTGTGTGTTATTTGTTGAAATTCATGTCTTATCTCATTTTTATCGACTATGTGGTTAAGAATATCTGCCCCTTGTTTGACATTCCTACTCTGCAAAAATAGTGAAATGTTTTTTCTCCATCAGGGCAGCAAGAACAAAAGTTATGCTATTCTCTTTTTGCAGTCCTGATTTGGACAACTTGTTCTTGACACATTTTCTGGGAAGATATATTCTTTTCTTAGTTTGGGTCCAATAACCCTTTGTGATTGGACGAAAAAGTGAAAATCCACAGCTGATTTGTATCTGCAGCTTTAACATTTACATTCTGGAGATGCTGCATTGAAGGAACAAAACATTTCTTACTCATACACTTAACGTGATTTTCCTCACAGAATATAATGTACATTTATTGCAGATTCTTTGAATGTGATAAACACGTTGTGATGTGAAGCTAATCTAATGTTGCAATGCTAGTAGCATCTGTTTAGCCTTTTGTTCTGAACAGTCAGCTTATGCTGCTTCCTTATATAGGAACAGACAATAATGGACAAGAGGAAGGAAAAAGATTTGGTTCTCCCATCAGAACAAAGGGAGGATTATCTTCTGACAAGTGATGAAAACAACCTTAGATTTCTTTAAATAACCAATAATTTGTTTCTATAATGATGAAAAAGTAAATTATTTTTGCTGTGGAAGAATTTTGGCCTAGTTTTCTTTGCAGAATTGTTTTAATTCAGCCCACAGAATTTCCATGTGAATGTTTTCAATTAGAATTCAGCAATTAACTTTTCACACACACTTTGCATGTTTTAAGTTTGTTAAATTTTGTACATTTAAGTGCAATAAAATATTAAAACAGATGGAATCTGTTAGTGCGAAATTCGTTTCACTCCACTGTAATTTCAGTGCAGTCATAAATTTGTCCCTTCACACTTCTATGGTTGCAAAGTAAACAATCCTGTTTGCATTTTATCAGACTGCAAAACAAGGAACAGATTCCTCAGCTAAGCTTCACAGTAATCCTCCAGGAATGATTGCTGAAATGTTGCGAGGCATTTGGGAAACGCTTTGCATTATCAGACAAGGCACTGCAGCCAGAGATGAGCTCATGACATCATACATCAAGCATCCTCTTCAACTGTGTTGAAAATGTCAAAACTTTCTTTAGAAAACATTATTTTTAACAGATAAAATGGAGTCTGTTAAGTAACATCCAGTTTCATTTTCTTGCTGTGTTGTTTACCTTTGCTGTGTTTTAAATAAAGCCACTGGGATAGTGAGGGTCCTGAGGCTGAAGCCAATTTGTTGGACAGGCAGTCAAGAAGCAGCTCAGAAAACGCAGAGCCACTAGCTTCATGGGAAAATATCATGCACAATAAAAAATAAATGCGTATCTCCTTTACTAATCTCATATATGATTTAAATATCTGACCCAAAAGTCCCGTTTTGACATTTCTTTCATCATTTCTGCTGTGACAGCACAGCATTGTGTTTCAACTTCACATTACTTAAGCTTATCATCAAAGAAAGCGAAGGGAGAAAGTGAAGAGTGAGCGAGAGAGGAGCAAAGGAGCAGCTCCCACAGAAATTGCTTTAATAACGTGACCAAGATCTGAACTCTGTCATCAGCATGTCAACAATCCTATGCAGCGCTGTAAAATTAGGCTGTTACGGCTTCTTAACCAGTTGCTTGTGATACATTGTTCAGGTATTTTCATGACTGTTTTTTTTAATGAGGGCAAAAATAGTTAAAAAGATAAAATGAGAGCAGGGAATGAGTGAGATTTTGGTTGGTTACCATGGTACCTCGCATCAGGGATGTTTCTCAAAGTATTAAATATCAGTGAGAGTCCCTGTGCTTTTGATCCAACTCTTCCAGACACCGGCTGCTCCTCCTCCACATCCTGGCAGGACCTGCACCTGCTCTCAGAGAGACATCCTCCGCCAAAGAGGAGAGACACATCAACACATGTTTACACTAAGATGAATAAAGCACTTAAAGCAAAATGGGATCATGAAATAGGGGGTTTTCATTAGCCAGGTGCGCTGTTCTCTGAGTGACAGCACACTTTTCACATATTCTTAGATCCAGATATTTCTGGAACTTGAAATGAACGTTTTTCTCGCAGTCTGCTTTAAGCCAGATTTCTTGTTGTTATTGCTCACCATTTATTCAAAATTACCTGTCTAGCTTAAAATGGAACCCATTTGACATTTCCAACTGAGAAGAATTTGCATTCAAAAGAGATTTGAAAGTCTCCTGAATGCCAGCATAAATACCTAAAGTGGATATGTAAAGGTGGCTTGAAGAAACCTGTTATCCGCTGTAAATCTTAGGATCACAGAGGAAAGCACTTCACTATAAACGTTTTATACATATTACAGTTGTCAACACCGTCCATATATTTTTAACCTCAAGTTGTGTGAAAATACTTATTGCTGACAGAAAATTCCTACAAGAAAAAACACATAATTCAATGTTTCTAGCATTTACCCAAAGATGCCAGCCACTGGTGTGTTTCTCTTCACTAATATTAGTCAACGATTACAAAGCTGCATGTATTGATATTAAGTAAAATGAGGTTATATTACTGTTCATATCCCATCCAGTCTCACAATCTATCACAATCAATCAATGGTGAATTATTTACCTTTCCAGTATGTCCAAACAAGAGATTTCTGAACATTTCTCAAGCTTTAAATCTATTTGCCTCAAGATTAAATTAAATGTATTTACCTCAATATTAAAGTTAACACTTCAGCTAAAAGCTAAGAAGGTTCACAACTGCATAAATGTTGGCAGGTATTTTAGTTTTAGGATGCTTCAGGATGTGTACCAAATAGTCAGAATCCTTTTGTGAATTGTTTCAGATTTAAATTCATACCAATACAGTTTACCCAGACGACTTAATTCAGCTTCGCTCCAGATGAGCTTTTGTTTGGGTTGTTTCTGCGTTTCCCGCCGGTGTTGGCTGGACTGCTGCCAGTAGTGATAACAATGATGTCTGTTCTGCAGGTGCAGACACGCTGGGGCTTTCATAACAGGATGGATCTGATATTTTGTGTTTTGTTTTGTTTTGTTTATTAGTATTTGTCTATCTATGAAGACATATCTGACTGTAATCGACATTTTTAGACTCAGATGCGTTCAGGTCCCATTTGTTAAACAGTTTTCCCCTCTAAAACAGTCATCAGACTGGCTTTATTTTGCTTTCACACCCTTGTCAGCATTTGTAATCTCTTCATTTTAGTCCATTTTCTCTTTTTAAGTGTAGATATTTCGAAGTTTTTAAGTACTGAGAAGTTGAAGTAAGGAAGAACTAAAGACAACAACAACTATCTCTCCAACAGCCAAGACATAAAACAGACTTTATCAGTCTTCTCAGGTTTAACGCTTTCAATTTCAATTGTTTCAATTAACAGTAAACATCAGTAACAGGTTTAATCAATCCCATCTCACTGATCTTATCAAACTATTATGGAACAACTGAAAGAGAACTGAGATTAACTGAACCATTGTGATGAGATATAGCTCAGGTAAAAGACACTACAGTAAATACAGTATGTGCTATGCTTTTTGTTTGGGTCAAACTTTAGTGTCAGCAAGAAGCAGAGCTTAGAAAGTAGAAACTAGTATTTCTTTAAAACAGGATGCTACAGCTAATGAGAATAGACATCACGTCTCTCGGCTATGAGTCTTAAAGCAGAAGTGTTGGACCTTAACAAAAATTATACCATCTAGTCCTTAGACCAGGTAGACTCCAATCTTGCAGGTCTGTGTAGATATAATTATTACAAAAGTCAGAGAACTTGGTGGAAGAAAAATGGAAAAGAGTCTTTGCTATTTTTAGATTATTAGAGCAGAAGAAATCTGTTGTAATGAATAGTAGCAATTTTTAAAATGAAAATAACTGATTTGGTGTATGAATACCAAAAGTTTCTTTCACTAGGTAGTCATAACATGCATTTAAAGATACAAGACAAGAAAAACAATGAACAAGAATGTGGAAAAATGGCATGCAGATTTTTACCTGAAATTCACTGATGGATGGTAAAAGAATGTAGTCAAAGTGCAAATAACCAAATATTTTTATTCCTACTGTAACAAAAGGTTGAAATATTGCCATCCTTCTCAAGTGAACTGTACAGATTTAGTTTGCCTTTATGTGACAACATACATTTCACATGTATAGGGGAAAATATGTAGTAGAGTAATGCTCTGCTTACACTCCATTTGATGTAAATGACAAATCTTTATAGAGTGCAACCAAATCAGCAACTGCATGCTGTGAGAGATTGGGCACCATGACAGTTTTTACTAAGCATGCATCCAGGGAGCCATCAAATCCTGCCCCCACACTGCTGCTGTTTAAACAAATCAGTGACATCCGCCATCTCTAATAACAGTGTGAACATTAAGTCAATACCCTCGTTAGCTGCTTGAACACATGCTGCTGTAGATAAGAAACTGCATGTCTGACGGTCTACCTCTGACTGACTGGATTACTTTCAAATGTCAAAATGATTAAATTAGAGGGTTAAAGTTATGCAGTAGTACAGTACATACAGCTTGTTTAGAGCATGTCTGGACTTAGCATTACTTAGGAGTACATGCATATCATTTAACAACTCCTTTATCTTATGCATGAGGAAAGTTTCTGCTTACAATTTTGTGCTGACTGTGTAATTCACTCTACAAAATAGCCTTAAAGAACATTTGCAGAAAAAGCAATACGATTATGCCATACTACCTTTTTATGATTAGTTTGAGCATGAGCAGCGTCTTTAATAAGCAGTTAGATGGAGGCAAAAAACACTGCTCTCATTGAACATGACCATTGTGGGCCCAGAAGAAGCTTAAAAAACGATTTTAAAACTGTTTCTGCTCTTGATTACATATGCAATCAAGAGCTTTTAGTATAGTTAAGCCATTGGTAGTGAGACGGTTCTAAGAACAGTATCATGCAGCTGTTTGTTTAGATACATTTAAACAGTGAATTGTGGCAGTTCTACATGTTTGCATTAAAACAAGACACCTGTGTCAATTGTATTTGTTTAATGGTGGCCGTTTGTTCTTACAATACAGGTATTGCATGTAAAAAATGTTTAAATATTGATGACAGTTTGAGAGTTAAGCAATATTTTATTGGATCCTTTTGATTTAACGTCGTAAGCATACGGCAGTGTTGTGGGGATTTTTCTTTATAGATGCTCAAAACTGCCCCATTGGGTGGCTAGAGGGTGGGGTGGGAAATGGGGGGTGTAGATATGAAGCATACAAGATTACCGCACACTGGCTTTGATTCATAATAAATGAGTGCATGTATTTAAGGCTACCTGTAGGCAAACAAGGGAGGATATGTATGTATGAAATGACACACACTCTATGAGGAGCTGACGAATGGAAGGGAAATACATTATAACTTCAAAGATGTTAGTTTCAAAATAATATGAAGGTCAAATGTATTCTGCAGAACTTAGTGCAGAGACTAAAATAGATTAGTCATGTAGCGTATTGGTTAATAAATCCCTCCTATAAACATTTTTCCTGTTTTTAGAATTCTAATAATTCACTTGAGCAGCAAACAAATAAGCTCTGATGGATCGCATCGTTATGTGCTTCTGAAATTCAGAAGCTTATATCCTCCTGGGTTTCCACGTCTAACTTCTGTACAAAGCAGCCGACTAACATAATTTTGATTGTGCAACATTATAACCAAATATGGCTTGCGTATGTGCACTGGACCAAAGATAAGAGACGCAGTTTGTGTATCATCTCAACACACCGCTTCACTTTCTTATGCTAATTTACATAAGACACAAACATTCTACATTTCAGAAAATAAAAAAAAAAATTGATAATACTGTTCAACAAAGAGCTGAATGGAAAGCTGCTACTGTGCTGTGGCTGAACACTCATTCATTTGCTTGAACTTTAGCTCGCTCTTCAGTTCCTTAAATTAAATTCGGAAAAGAATCCCAGCTTGTTATTTGTGTGTAATCCAAGACGGCTAAGTCTCTTTTTGTGAACATGAGCCAGTCCTGGAGCTGCTTAAGTGACAGTAAATTAAAACAGGAATTGTTCACAGTAAAATGCCACAGCTGTAATTTTCTGAGCTGTTACACATATCCACTCAAATATGTATTGTCCTCAAAAATTGATACAGGTTTTCCTGCAGCATGCTTTGACATTAAGCAATCAAACATTGATATTGTTCTTTCATCTAGACTTTGGTTTAGGATTTATTTATAAAATCATTTAAAATGTGCTTGGAAAGAGCAGTAGGCTGTGCAATGTGATTCATAATTTACTCCCATCTACAGCAGAATATCTGGATTGTAATAAAATATTGCATGAAAAAAAAGCATCCAGGGTTATTGTCATCATTATACAGCACCATCTGTGTATCCCAGATTTGCTGGTTGGAGTATTATGAATTCAGTTATTCTATTTTCTGATGAAAATCCAGTATATTGCACAAATATAAATAGCCTGTCAATCATACTGTAATCAAACTGGCAGGAATTTGGAACCTCCACTGCAAAAATAGAAACTCACACAAAGTATTTTTGTCTCTAGTACAAATCTCTCAGTACATCTGAAATAAGACAAAACTAACTTGCAAGTAACTTTACAGCAAGATATGGTAGCTTGTTTTAAGTAAACAATTCCTTAATTCTGAGGAAATGTGTTTGCTCCATTGGCAGACTTTTTCACTTAAAACATGTTTCCCATAAGTAAATCAAGGCTGGTGGAGAGATCATCTCTCAGTGGTTACAGGAAAGAAAGAAAACAGACAAAATTAATTAATGGCACAATGTTCTGAAGAAACGTTTTATGTGGCCAATATTTTTATACACATACTGTACTGTGCAAAAATGGGAATTGACTTTAACTGTATGTTCCTTTACAGTCAACTGCTGGGCAATGTAGGAAGAGTTACATTTGCTTGCAATGTTTCATAATGGAGATTGAATTATAACAAAAAAAACCACAATCTCAAAATTGTGTCTTTGGAACAGATCAAGTGACAGACTAAAAAAAAAAACCTTTTTCAGAATAAAAACAATTCTAACTCTCCCACATTTACATTTGATCCAGAAAACATTCCTTTTGTGTATTTCTAAACAGAGTGCCCGACAAACTGCTTAATAAATTAGCTTGAAAGCCACAGAGGATCTTTCCATGCTGCTTTAAAATACTGTCAGCTAACACATGACTCTGTCAATTAGACCTTAAACTAGAACTCCAAAGGCCATTACAGGGCAGGGACAGCAAGCCTTGCTTGTCTCCTGTCACATCAGCAGCAGAATGTGGTTTGACCAAGCAAATTATATTTGCACATTATGTGACCTGATTTCCAATGATGCACTTTGAAGTAAAGAAGCACTTAAACCATGTTGATGAAGAGGTTCTTTACCGAACTGTGTGCCTTTTGTGTTTTTGTTTTTATTTTTCCTGCCAATACATTTTGCATTTATTGTTGATTTGACTTACAAAGTCTACAATTATCTAATGAGTTTATTTATGCAGTTCACAAAGACTTGCAGCTCATTTCGGAAGATAAATGCTTAAATACTAGTGGAAACATGTAAAAAAATGAATCTGGTCAGCAAGAATAAGAAACATATGATTGCTGTGATGACAATTTTCCTTTTTTTTGAGAATATAAGTGAAAAAAGAATTGACATACCTGTTTTAAATAATATGTAATAACATATTTTTAAAATTGTTTCTCCTTTTAAAGTGTTTTCATATATTTGACAGATGCTGTTAGAGTAGTAAAGTTCAGACAACTTTACTACTCCTGCTTGTTGATGAGTAGTAAAGCTCATCAACAAGCAAACTTGTTGATGAGCAACATCAACAAGATTGATGTGGATAAAATATCAACATATTTCATGTTTTCTTTTGTCCTTTTTTCCCGTTATCTTAACGTATCTACAAATCCAATAGAATTCCAGATGCTCATTCAGGATAATAACATTTAGTTGCACTCAAAGTGGCACAAATTGTGACACAGATGAGAGAAACTGAGATAGAAAGAGAAAAAAGAAAGCGAGAGCTTTATGGCCTTTTCGTGTGCCGTAGGTGAAGTTCGGGCAGGACGGTGGTTGCTACGTAACACGTCTCCTAGCAACGCTTCCCCAGCAACAAACTAAGGAACGGTTGGAGATGGGTCATACTCAAAGTTATCGTTTAGTGCAGAACTTGAACGTCTGTTGATGCGTTTAGTTAAAAGCCGACAACATTATTATTGTTTCGCATTTTTAGAAACTTTTAGAAAGAAACGTCAAAGTCTTGACGGTTAATTTCTTAGTTCCGTTTGATAATTAGCCTTAGCGTCTACACTTCCGCCATACAATGGAGTTCGATATTCGTGAGCATCTAGCGAAAGTACAGGAGAACCAAGGTTTGTCATGTGACTATGGAAAGGTTTGGGAAGTGGGAGATGTAAGTTCACGGTGTTTGTTTTACATTTTCAGACTTCGAGTCTCTTCAGTCTGCTTACTGCATGATTAAAGACACAGCTGAGACAAAAGGACCACGCATTCCTCCAGAGCTATATGTCATGTGTGCGGAAAATGCTCTGCAGGTGAAGTATTTTACTACCAGCTGAAGTAAAAACCATGCAAGAGTTTAGTGGAGATTGTTCCCCTATTCAGACGAGCTTTATGAGGACGTTGATTTCATTTTCCAGCGGGACTTGGCATATTTTCACAATTTCAAAGGAACCAACATCTGCTTTAATTGCCAATGGACCACTAAATATAGATTGACCACCAATCAGAGTAAATCTCTCTTAGTATGTTAGCATAAAGGTGTGAAGTGTGGATATAGGATCTGAAGTTTCTCACCAAATGCTTTGAGAAGTCCTTTTTTTATGTTGAAAAGAGCACATAACTACTGAAGTGTCATGCAAGACATGATGCTGTGAGCTCCCCTCAGGACTGAAAGATCTGCATCTGACTGCAAATGATGCCAAGGTGCACATACACTCCTGCTATAGTGAGACAGCATGAGACTCAAGGAGGAACAAATTAGTCTGATAAAGTCAGGACATTTTTAATAAGTTTGGTTTGTTAAAAAATGTGTTTTTCTTTAGGATTTGTGAAGTAAAATTTTGATAAATATTAAAAATCCCTGTGTTAACTAAGATTCACTGAACTTAATGCAACACTTACAGTTGTGATCATAGTCTGAGAGTGTTTTGTTTTTGTAAATGAAGCCTAAAGTTTGTTTTTGTGTGTTTTAAAGCAGTTTCATTGTTAATAGAACCCAGCTCTGTTTAATTGTTTAAGCATTCAATGTTGCTTGTGAGACTTTGAAAATTTTACTGTTTTGAGTAAGGACAAAACATGTCAATAATGAAAAACAGGAATATTTAGTTATCTTTTTTTCTTCACTATATCATAAAATAAGTTTTCTGTCAACTTTTTTTTGCTTTGACTCTGACGCTTAAACTATTGGGCTACTTCATTTCTCATAACAATTCTTAGCAGAAAATATGTAAATATAAACATGAACATTACAAAAGGCGTAGGTCGATATCTCTTGACTGCACTGCATTGATTTTACAATTTAAAGTTTAAACAATACTTTCTGATTTTCATGGTTTTCTGAATACATATAACATTAAACCTTTTGGCTTTGTCCCTGAGTGCTCCTCTTTCTCTTTCTTTTTTCAGATGGAGCACGTGCAGATATGCTTTGAATGTCTAAACATGTACTTTGAAGGTGATCCCCCTCATGACCAATTTTTCTGTCGAGCTCTCATGTGCCAGGGCCAGCTGATGTCTCTGTTTGTGTCTCCTGAAAAGAGTGTGGTGAGGACAGTAAATTGGGCACATGGCTGTGTGAATGTTTGTTCATGTTTGGGTTTTTACTCCAGAGTGATATAGATGCAGGGTTTATCTTGAGGTTCACCAAATGTAAGCAGGTCTGATCAAGATTTTTTTTTTATTTCCAATACAGATGCAAGTCCTTTATGACTGGGCATTAGCTAATACCAAATCCTAGTGGGATACCAAATTCTTAACAACGCAGTAATTCTAGAGTGTAGCCAAATGATCCATTATCTTTTATCAGTTTGAAGTGTCTCAAGCATCTGTTGTGCATAGCAGGCTAACATTAGCATTATTAATCTCTGTTTTAAGATAACTCATAGTCGTGACTCAGCCATAGATAATTGCTTATAATTATAATTGTTTTCCTGGTTAAGAAAATGTATCATTTTGATATCGGTGTTTGTAAATTTAATGACTGGTGTTCCAGCTGTCTGACCACAAAGCACCAATCATGACAGACAGGAAACTGCAACAGCTATAAAAGATAACATTAAATCGACTATACCAGAAGGTTTTAGTAGTTCAGTTTTAGGGAATCAGATACCAATCATTTAAAAACACCCTGAACAGGAACCGCAGGCTGGTACTGGCAAATGGATCATGAATAAAATAGTGGACACTTTTACCTTTTTAAAACCTTTATCCATTATTATTTCACTTCAGTTTAGAAAACCTGTAGTATTTTTCTTTGAATATTTTGTTTGCCTACTATTGTGGTGTCCAACGTCAGTGTTCAAGGGCAAATGTCCTGCAAGTTTTACCTGTTCCTTCATTCAACACACTGGCATCCAGTAAATGGCTCCGATCCTCTCTGAAACCTGCTAATTGAATTTGATCTGTTGACACATCTGCAACATGTAGGACACAAACCGGTAAGGACTTGGGGTTGGACATCTCTATTGTAGGTGTTTTTTAGGTTTTCTTATGTGACATGTTGACAGTTCCCTATTTTGTAATTATCTTATATTTCAGAAAGATATCACGGAGGCGGCGAGTGATTTTCTGAAAGCAATTGAAATTGCTAAGAGCGACCCAAGGTATGCTACCACTCAGCCTTCTAGTTTTGGTATGCTCCTCATCAACAGTCTCTCTGAAGGTTTAATTTGTAAACTGTTGAAGCACAATATTGAACTATTGTTTAGAATCCATTCCTCTCAACATTAAAAGTTACTTAAGGAAACTGTGCAGAGTGGATGGCTAAAATAAATATAACAGTAGACATTGTAATTGATATTCTTGGTTGCTGTGAAAGACTCTTTGCAGACTCAGGTCAGCCTTTGTGAGCAACCGCTGCTGGAGCTCCTTGCTAATTAACTCATAACCTGCCAACAAAGGGGATGAATGAGTATTACCAATTAACACCACAGGGAATACATATCTAATACATCCAACTCAGATTAATGCACTGCACACTCTCTAGTGAATAAATTAGAAGCACTCAAATAGCCTTCTCACTGAATTTTCTCCAGAACAGCTCCTTGAATTCAAACATGCCTCAAATTTCACACAGTTTCTTGTGCCTGCTCTTCTGGCTCATTGAGCCATCATTAATGCACTCGCATTTAGAAATTCACAGGGCTTCTGCAGACACAGTTGACACTAGGTCTGAATTGAGCTGTACTAAAAGATGGAATTGGTGGCAAGTGTATTGTATGAATTATTCAGTGTTCTGTTTGTTTTTCTGCATATGGTTCTTGTCTTACAGCACCCACTTCTTGGTCTTCAACACTTCAGTTCTCTACTTTCAGGGTGTGCGTCCACTCCTTCAGCCTGGACTGTGTCACCATTTGGTTCCCTCCTTAACGGAGGTGGTGAAAAGTTTAGAGGAGGTGGCTGACCAGGACCACAGCTGGAGGGCAGAGCTCATGATGCAAGTGACTTTGACTTCACCAATATGTCTGCTTTTGAATCCGACCACACTCATGCACAATTCATTAAGATGATACACCAAGCTGTTTAACTAGCTCAGCCTTCTGGCATCCCCAGTTACTGTACTTGGTTGTCATTTTCTATTTATGAAGAGGACAATCTGTTCTGATGGAAGCTGTTAAATCATGTTTTCCTCTTATGCCTTGGGTCCAAATGTTTGTTTCATCTTTGTTCGGTGAAGAAAATGGTTCATCCATGAAAAACACCAAAGCAAGAATATCAAAAGCATCTTATACCAAACTAGCCTGAGCAGCTTGTGTAGCTAAATACTGCGTCCATGCAGCACAATTTGTTTTGTCAAAATCCGAGAAATAACTTGGCAAACACATATTAGGATTTTAATACACTCATAACATGAGGAGGTTTGCCCTCTTTCTCTATGCAGACAGTTGGTTAAATGCATTTTGGATTCTGGAGAACCGGAGGAAGCTGCACGTTATGCTGAAGTTACTGAAAAGTTCATCAAGTCACATACGCCATATCTCTATCCAGGCTTTTATACATTACAGGTAAGCAGATTACTGAAAGTGGAGTGGTTAAGTTGTTTTGTGTGGGATGCTTCTTGCTCTTACTTCTCTTAGATCAACAGATGAAAATTGGCTGTTGTGCTAACTCGGACATGTTTATTAATATGCATTGTACCACCTTGATATTGACTGTAATTTCTAAGCATCATGATACTACTTTGTTAAACTTATTTGAAAAACAGCTGTACTTGACTTGGGAAAGGAGAAACATGTTCTTTTTTTTCACCAACTGTTGAGCAGGTAGTGTTGTAATATCTATGTTCTTTATTTTAACCAGGAGGGAAAAGACAATCCTTGGCTACAAATATTAAATCTGATAGCAATAATAAAGTTTGTAATATTACACCTTTCAGTCAAACATATTGTGGTGATGGGATGTCTTCTTCTCTGTAGGTCCAGGAGAAACTGTTGCAGGATGACGAGCTCCGTAAAATCAACAGTCAATGTACCAGCTTGAAAGTTATTTATGAAATCCAACAGTTCAAAACGTAAGAATAGAGTTTGTCATTTTGACAGAACTGGAGGGGGGAGGAAGAGCGCATGGGCAGACACAGGGCAAGGAGGGCTAAATAAAGGTTGTAGGGACTTTACACTTTGTCTTTTTCCATTATTATCCAGATTTAAAATCTACTGAAATCAAATTTCATTCTTTTCCGCACTGCTCTGGAACCCTATAGAGTCTGCTCCATCTGCTGCTGCAGCATAGGTTTTATGGCGTTTTCGGTTGGAATCCCACAGACAGTTTCTTTTTCAAAATCAGTGAAAATATCACCCATATACAGAAGTACTTGGAGTAAACTCTTCTCTCAAATAGGAAGAGATTAATTTGGCTTGCAGCTTAAATGTTGGCATGATGATTGCGTTAAGTGAAGGCATAGCCTATCATCTACTGTGCCACCATGTAGTGCATAACCCAACCCCCACTCCTTCTCTGAAGGGCATGTACTCAGCATGTCAAAGCTCCTTATGGCTCTTGATTTCAGCAGTAAACGTAAACAGCATTACTCAGGTGGTGCTAAATATAGTATTTGTTTGCCTTGGATTTATACGTATAATGTATGGTGCGAATATATCACTCGCACCATAAAGGGGATGAATGTGCTAAACGTGCATGGTCTTAGATGCATACATATACATGTGGTAATGCACGCAGACCTTCAGCTTTCTTGATGTTTGCAGTGGGTGGAAGGAACGAAATGAGAAAATGCTGACGGAGGAGGATTCTGTGAAGCTCAGGGAGATTTTCTCTCTTCTTGTGGATTCAGCCAAAGTGAGTGGAGTGCCTGTACATTCTGGCTCTGAGCAGATCCCAACGCCCATCCAGCCTTGTGACAGGTTTGTGACCCAAAGTGTCCTGGTCAAATCCCTGTTGTTCCTAAACCTCCGCCTGCCAGAAACCTTCTCTTTAGAGGACGAGCATGGCTCAGATTACGCTATTCAAATGTCGTGAATCAAATAAATTACGTTTTTATCTGGGATTTGCAGGGTTACCTTCCTGCTGGAGTTGGCTCTGCTGTCCTTGAAAGTGAAGGATCAGGAAGTAGCTGTTGACTGTTGGAAACAGCTGAAGTTGGCGAAAGAAGTTGTAAGTGTCCAATATTCTTTTTAAAACCTCAGGCAAGGAGAAGTATGTGTAACTGTACAAATTGGAGAGACATGGGAATTTATTCATAAAACCTAATTCAGCCGTTCAGATGGAATAAATGATCTTAGCTTGTGACAAAAAAGATGTCACTTTATTACTTTGATTATTATGGAATTTGTTTTATATGAAATAATCCTATATCCTTTCATGACTAAAATGTTAATAGAAATTTTTGATTTGCCACCTCATGCTTTGTGCAGTAACTCAGGCTAATTGACTCTTCTGTCTTTTTAGAATATTGACCAACGCATAATGATGGAATGTGTCAACTGTGAAATTAACCTTCTGAAGAAAAGGGCAGCGATGAATGACTACTCCAAAGCCAGTGTGGAGGTGCTAAATCATCTACTGCAGTTATTATCCATGGGTTTTCACTGGTTATTGTATGCAAATGGCCCATTGTCCTGATGACTCATTCTGTATTCTGAGGATCTTCATTTGTAAAAGTGAATCCTGAAACTCTTCAAAGCCAGTTATGTCTCTTTTATGCAGTAGAGAAAAACATCAGTTCTTAGGACTCCTGCTTTTTATACTTTGTACAACCCATTCATCCATTTTCTTACACTCTTATCCTACCCATGGTCATCTAAAGAGACCCGGTGGGTTGAGGTAAAGACAAGAATGCACAAATTTACCCAGGACTCTGGAGCGGCCCAAGATCCCTCTCTCTGTGTGTTCCAACCTTGTCAAATGTTACAGGAGAATATGTGCTCTCCCGTTTGGAAAAGTGACAAAGGATTAACAGCAGGGTGCTACGTTTGGCACTGCTGGCGTTGTATAAAACAACTATTGAAGTAGAAATTTCTCCTCACTGCATAAAGTGGTCAAGGCTGACTATTTCTAAATTATTTCATTGTGGAATTAAGCTGCTGATTTATTAATTTATTCAGTTTTACACATCAGTACCAACGGTGCCAATGCGTGTAGAGTTACCTCCATCACGTGCCCATTTTTCCCCTTTGGAAGAACTGAACTTATTAAAAATTGTCTTACTTAGCATATTGAGCTCAATTTAATCCAGATTTAGTTGCCAAATGATGGAAGTGCTGTGCTGTCATTGCCAGAGGAGAAATCCTCAATGTGCAGGTGTTCTCCCACAGGCCCGCCTGAAGGAAATAGAGAAGCTGGATCAGTGGCTGGAGGCTGCAGTGAAGGAAGGGAGGCCCCAGGCTGCGCAGGCGTTGTGTGCCTCCCAGTGGCACCTCTGCCTGCCACTCCTGCAGCACAACCTCAGAAATGCATCAAGATGCCGCTGATCAAGTTGGCCCTGGTTCTGGAGTACACACAAAGGTTGATAACTCTCCTCCAACACACAGGCAGTTACACCTGCAGCGCCTTTTACAGCAATTGGCAGAACTTGGTAAAATGTATGAAAGGCTTTAAAATGCTGTAGAGACTTGGTGACCCCAATATGATGCACTCTGCTGGAGTTCTCCAACATACAGCCTTGGATATATCCTTTTTTCTTTACCTTGCCATCTTGATCCTTGTGTATGGTGGAAAGATACCATTTGGATACTGTTGAGGTTATTTTAAAGAGTTCAATAACTGGTCCAAATGTAGACAATTGAAAGCTGAGGAGAGTTTTCTTGTGGTCACTGTGGTGATTTATATAGATCAGCATACACCAGGTATTTTTTTTTAAATGTCCTGGTATTTTAAAGCTTTCATGATGTTTGCACTACATTAAGGATCCCAGATCCTTTGGGACTGAAACTTGACCACAGCATCACAAATCCTTCAAATACTTAGCAGTAGCCTGAGTATGTTGCCAAAAAACATAATCTTATTTTAATCTTACTAAGGTAATAGTCTTAATGAAGTTTAATATGGAGTGTGGCAAACTCCAAAAGTTTGCAATTGGGTTTTTTTTCTTGCATGCCTCCCAAATTGCTGGTTATTATTGAGAACTTTTGTTTTTTATGTAGTTTACATTTGAAATATATAAAATGTATTTTTTTAAACAAATACATTAATTTACCACCAAATAGGATTTTTTTTGTATGCCTTGCTTGGTCAGTCCAGCTGTTTAGAAGGGATCATTATCTTGTAGTGTCATATTTGGTTTTCCTTTTATACTAGTCCACGGAACAACATTCATGTCTTTCTGAATTACTGTCACATCCGATCATATGTTGAAGATATAACATTTTCATAGAAAGTTTTTTTGTTAAAGTTTAACTACATTTTAAATTAGCTTTTAACTTCAGTAAAAATTATATCCTCTCATTTATTTGTTTTATTAATTCATTCATCATGAAAAATTGCATCAGATTTTTTTTGATGGGGATTAAAAATATATTTTGGTCGGGTTTTTGTTCTGCATTCGTCAGTTCTAATTATTTTCAGTTAAGCCAGCAATTTGTCACTTTGTGTTTATCAGAAAATCAACATAGTTCATTAATATTTCAGTTTTGAGAAGCAAAATTACCACAGATTTTCAGTTCCGCAAGAAATGAGCCGTTGCTGAAAATGTTTTTGTACAGTATGTCGCTGGAGATGCGGTGCGATGTCCACTCAGAGCTGGCAGCAATGGAAGAGGAGGAGGGGGATCTGAAAGCCACTCTGTCCCACCTAGAGAAAGCCCTGCTGCTGGACAGTGGGGCATACCGAGAACGCCTGTCATCTGCTCTTCATCTCCTGCAGCTCAGACGGGCCCCCTACCAAATACCTGCCTGTCCCCTGGACAAAGCAGCTAAGATTATGCAGCAGGTTTTCTCCCCATCTGTTTCATTACTTAGCTCATTACTGAAGGTGATATTTATCAAGTCTAAATTAAATGCCTAATAGCTTTAATTCTGCTGGGTGTAAGAGAAGTGGCCCAGGGGACGATAGAAAAAGCAGCTGACTACCAGTTAAACCTGATTTCCAACTCTTCCTTTCTTTCTCAGGTTAAGGACATTCCACCCCATCAAAGCACAGACAGACGCCCCCTTCTGGTCTCTGTTGGTCTTCTTTTGGCTCCCTTTGACTTTCAAACGGTCCTGGATGCAGACCACCACACAAAATGTACAGATGTATTTTCTTTGAGTTCACTCTTAAGTAATTGTTTTGTGACCGTCCCCCCACAACTTCTCAGGGTTTTATTTTGAATCATTATCCATTTTACCACACATGTACATCATCTTTATACTACAATCAAAGCTTCTACACATGTTGTGGAGATAATATCAATTCTAAAATCAAAGCAAACAAATAATTTAAAAATAGATAAAGCAGTGCTGGGCTACAGATTCTTCTAAAACTGTTTTAGCTTGTGTGGGTTTTTTTGACACTGTTATTCTCCATTATTTACAAAGAATAGTCAGAAACAGAGTGAGGCAACTGTAGACAACTCATGGAAACAAATTCACTGACATGATTTACAGTACAGTGAGCAACACTGGGCTTTTGCTGTACCTCTGTCATTTTCTCTGCTAATTCTTGAACAGCCAGTCTGCATAGATATAACACAATTGAACTTTATTTTATTACCAAGAAGTGAATGTTTGACGGGAGAAATTAGTTTTTCCACAGAACCTATTATGTTATGACTTAGAATAGTCACAGGTGTCTCAGCACATTGTATTTATGTGCTGAGACACCAGAGATCTTCTGTCACAGACTGTATACACCTCGCTTAAATTTTTCAATTCCCTCTCAGAGAAAAATATTAAATCCTGAAAACATATTGCAATACTGCATCACTGTTTTATCTTGCTTGAAAGAAGAGAGCTTTGCTTACTGAGTGCTTATTTAAAATGCACCTGGAGGGAAGGTTACAGGACGTGATGCTGTGTCAAGAAAACAGGCAGAGTTGCATACATGCAAGCTAGAAGCTGGTTTACAGTCCAATGTAGACCAATGCATCTCTTGTTTTAAAAAGGGTAAGACACATTTATAAATAGAGAGGCTTAACAGCTCGAATGTGATTTCTTTGAGTCTGTCTTTCAGCACTCAGAGTGAGTCCCCATCAACTGTAGGGAGTAAATTTAGGGAGCAGAAGGGTGTGAGCTTTGGGAGCGCCTTTGATCTCTGCCTCAACTGGTCCACAGTTCGACTTGAACACTCAGCAGCCCTAATGACCCAGGGTAGAACTCGCCTTTGACAGTGAGTCAAAAGGCTTTTTCCTCAGGCATGGGTTAAAAGCTTTGCTCCTCAGAGGCACTTCTTGCTGCTCTGGAGGAACCTCGAGCATCTTTCTAAACGAAGACACTTAATCATTGTGCTCTTTCCTTCAAAGCCAGCACATGATGAAGCCCTCGAGAGTTAAGAGACTTAATCATTAGCAGCTTGCAATTCAACCACAAATCTGTATTGCCCCTTCAAGAGCTCTTTTTAAATTTGAGGTCTGTGAATCATGTCAATGTGATTGTGTATTTTTTTTTCTTATGAAACAATATTTTGGACAATACAGAATGCTTTCCATTTTTATAAGAGTTTTTATTTTACAACCACTGTGTAGTTTTTGCAGGAACTCTTGGACCGGACCCGGTAGCTACGCTTGCTTTTAAGGCTCAGCATCATTCCACCTGTGTGGAGAAGCTGAATGATTATCTGGAAAGACAAAGTGAAGACACAGATAATACAGTGAGGTGTGTGTTTCCACTCAATAACAATGACTAAAAAGAATATGAACTGAATTAAAATCTCTATTTTTTTCAGTGTAAAAAAATAGGGATTATTTTTATACTGACCACCTCTTCTCTTCTCATCATCATCTCTTGAGTCTTTTCACATTTTTTACCAATCCATAAGACAAACTTTCATTATTTTCCTTAAATTTTTATATGTTACAACAACAAGAAATGGCACATTGTTGACAACTGAACAAAAAACGACAAAAGGATAGAAGATTTCATTACGAACAAAAATCAGTCAGATAAAAGCAAACATCCTGTCCTATTTACTATTACCTTTTCAAGAAAATCCAGTGCAAAAACTACACCAGAAGTCACCTTGATTTATAAATAGTCCACTTTTATGCTATTTATTTATTGTATAGGTCTCACATGGTTTTTAAAGGACTTCAGCGAGCAAACTACATCACTTCAGCGAGCAAACTGCATCATAAACATGGATCATGGGAGATTGGTCAACAAAAAACTTCTGGAGACATTTAGAGCAGAGTTAGGTTACAAAACAGTATCCCAGGCTTTAAGCATCTCACAGATCTCTGTTTCAAGTTTATATGTGGCAGAAGACCAGCACCTCATGTTACCCTGAATACTATTATGGAGTAGTTTAGAGCACAGTGTATTCTCTTGTTTGGCCAATGTAAGCTTACGCCATCTTGAAAGAGGAACCAGAAAAAATGTGTTGCAAAACTAGTAGAGACCTATCTCAGTAGACTTGTCTGTGGCAAAAGGTTTTACAAAGTGTTGACTGAGAGGAGCTAGTGACAAACGCTTTCTACTATATTCAGATTTTTTTTAAGCTTATATAAAACATGCATCGCTTTTTTTTTCCTCTTTACAGTTGTATGCTTTGAGTTGCTACCAAAAACTTTAGTAAAATGTGTCTGAGTCTGTGGTTGTTTGTAGTAAAACGTGAAAAAGTGGTGTGAATACTTTTGTAAGGCACCATTTACTTATTGTTACACTTTCTGCAACTCAGCTGGAAAATTGACTATAGATTACTGTGCATGGGATATACTGTAAATGAGCATTTAATTTATTGGTGCAGTCAGCAGTGAAAGCTCTTGTTTCATTAACACTTCCCATTTACAGTGAAGTATCAACTATTCTGTCCATTCTGCTGTCACTAATTCGAAAGTCTTTAACCACTTAACTGTCACCCGCAAAATGCTTCAATATAAGTCAGTGGATCCATGAAGATACCCGGTGTAAAGGGGGTTTAAACAAGCTTATTCCTAAGCGCATGCATAGACGTCCAAAAATGTTTCTTTTTTATGTACAGTTCAGCTTCTCAATATAAATAAACTAATCATTTATAAATCTTTTTTTTTATTTTCTCACTATTTCAGGATTAAGCTGTGGGTAACTCTAGCAAAGACGGCCAGGAAACTGGAAGTCTGGGACGTGTGCCGGGCTGCGTGTCGATTCTGTTTGCTTTTTGATGGCGGAGCAGGGAAGAGTTCAGAGACCAACAGTGAGTTGATGAAACTCCTGGCAATTAAGTCTAAATCCACTTATGGCCATAAACACATTAATTCAGAACTTTACACTGTTTTTTAGAATAATTATGGGTGTGTTTACACTGCAACCTGAAGTGACCCAATTCCGATTTTTTTGACGTAATGGGACCTGTATCCGATCTTTTCATGGCAGTGTGAACAGCTCAGGTCAGATTCTTTTTCGAATGTGACCAATATCCGATACGTATCCGATTCAAATGCGACCATAACGTCCAGGTCTCATTCATCCAAACTGAACTCACTGATTCTCAACAAATCTCACTATTCTGTGTCCTGATACGCGCAAGTGGGAAGAAAAACAACAACCATGACGGACTATATGAGGACTAAGTTGTTAACATGTTGATCCGGTTGGACAACAACTTCAAATATATAAGCTAAGCTCCACCGTTAGCCTCCATGTTTACTTCCTCAAACACTGAGCTCTTCTTCTTTTTATGGCAGTTGGCAGAACACTGAGAACACTGACGCTATTGCGGGACACTTTCAGGTCGTTTTCCCGTTCACACTGCAGAACACATACAGGTCCATTTACTGGCAGTGTGAACGGCCCCGGCAAAAAAAATCGTAATTGGGTCACTTCAGGCTGCAGTGTGAACATGCAACATGACACTGTCATGATTTTTAAGTTTGAATTTGTTATTGTACAGAGTAAAACATGTTTATAAAAAATATTATGTAGAGCTACACTTCAAGCACATGCTTTTTAGACATCAACAAGCTTCCAGCGTCATGCCTGCTGGATATTTGACCACTTTGCTTGGCAGAATTAGGAGAATTAATTTAAGCTCATTGGTTGTGAGGCTCTGACCCAGCTTTTGAGCGTAATCCTCAACAAGGTTCAGTTTGGGTCGTTCCAAAAACTCAGTGTTAACCTGCTTGAACCATTTCAAATCCAAAGTTGGCTCATGTGTTAGATCTTTATCCAGTTGGATCCATTTGCTTCTGAACTTTAACCATCTGACCAAACCGATCTCCCGCAGATAAAGCTGAACTGTTTACATTTAGTTAGTGTGTTTTTATATATTTGAGTTATTTTTTATAATTTTTACACTGTGTGGTGTTGACAAAATCCACAATATACTCACACCTATGAATTAAATTCATTTTTCAAAAGTCTCCACTGTTTTATTTTCATAATCATACAACCTAATTTATTCAGTTGCATTTTAAGTGCTTAATCGAGATAACAAATTCTTTCGGAGAACTGAAAGATAAAGTATATAAAGACTTTTGCTGTAGGATGAGTTCCCTTTCTGTCCAGTTTATAGATCAACTTGCTGTAAAAAGTCTAGTAAATGATTTGTTTAATGGACAGTTTCACAAACTGGACAGAAATTGGTATTATATTTTTGTTCTAACTGATGAAAATGTTTTGTCTCTGATTCACATCCAGAATGTTTTTAACTCTGCAGAATCTAAAACCTCCATAAGAGGAAGCACTCCACAGCCTTCCAGTGAAACCCTGAAGAATGTGGAATTATTGCATCTTTTAGCAGAAATTTGCTTCATCAATGCTGAGGTGTGTTTTCAAATATATGGTTTTGAGTCACACAAGAACGATAGTTCTGTTTGGTTCTTTTCTAGAGGAGTGATACATTGTCTTTATTAGCATAAATAGTCATCTTCCTATATACTGCTTCTGATCTGAATAGCATAATTATTTTATTATGGAGTTTCTTCGCATAATTGGATTTGTTCCGTAGTGACATTTCTAATTAGATAATCAGGCACATTATTACTGTGTTCTCAGATTCAACTAACTGAGTGGCTTTTCATATGCCTTAATTGTTTAGGTGCATATTTGAAAATAATTGCTCCATTATATATCATTTCTATTTTCTATGATAGCTAATTTGATATAACACAATCCTGATATAATAATAATATTTTTTGGTCAAGTTAGTAGATGTTCATCAAATTTCTACTTTATTTTTTAAATGTTTATTTTAATATTTTGATCTAGTTTGAGTGGTTTATGTTTCCAAACACACAATTTAGACTTTGTTCGTTTATAAGAATATTATGTTTGCTTCTTTTGCTCTAGCTCGTCAGCAAATGCTCCACAGGGACGTATTCATGCATTATGGGATTATTTTTTAACAAGCCCGTGGGGCTGCACAGAGATTGGTCAGAGTCAGAAGTTGTTGGGCTCGTCGTACGAGCTTGTCTTTCTGCGTAATCCTGCACCACATCAAGCCTGAAGCCTTAAGTCTTCATTAAGCCTATAGAGATGCTAACTTGACAGCACTTTGAAGAAAATGAAGACACCCATGCACAGCCACAACATGACCTTGCCAAAACTGACACACGTGCACGCACACACACACACACACACAGTAGTGTCTTTTCTTGCTTCTTTCATGTTTCTTTTGCTTTGTTCTATGACACACAACCATTTTTTTCTGGGGAATTTGCTTATAATTCATTAATTTTATTCTGATGATGAGTATCACTCTTACCTAAATTGTCTGCCATTGGTCCTTTCTTTTGTTTTTCCTTTGATCTATGCAGCAAGCTTTAATGTCTCTAGAGACGTTGTCATAGCCACAGTGGGAATTCATAACTTTTTTTTATTGTGAAGATATCGTAGCAGTATGTCACCTCTCATGTCATGTTTTGAGTCTGGAGAAACAAATTTGTTCCGTCTTACTCAGGCCACCATCCAACAATTGTTGGAAGAGGGAGTGCATCTTAACAGTCCAGCTGTGCTGCCACAGGGAGAGAAGGTGCATGTTGCTGAGGACGATCAAAGATGGATTCTTTACAGGTGAAATTAAAAATATACATATATTTTGTTTACCAGTTTAAAATTGTATTGGGAAACAATGATATGGGGCAAATGCATGAGGCTAAATGCAAGTTTGCAAGACCTTCTGACTCTCAAACCACACTTAGATTTTCTCTGAAAATAACTCTACTTAGCAAAACAACTCTGCTCTGATGCAGTTTGGCCTTATTTAAACATGAGTACATGCATTTAGATAAAAACTTGCCAATGTTTATGCATATTTAATTGCAACCAGGGCAAATTGTTGGGAATTCTAAAAAACACAGATAGTTGTGTGATTGGAAAAAAGAAAAACATCTTCTGAAAGGAGTATGGAAGGAAGGAACAGTGAATCGCAGCCTACGTTTAAAACTAGGGCTGCCAGTTGATGTGGATATTTTATTATGCAAATTCATAAGTTTTCAAAACAATTCTTTTTATGACCATTTTTAGCAAAAATACAAACATTTTACTCAAAATTTACAAGTTGTAAGAAGCATTATCACTTCCTCATGACATTTTATAATAAAGGGCTCGTTGCTTCTCGTGACATGAGAGACCAAGTGGAAGTAGATTATCATCTTATCCTGCAAAACATTTTCTGTGCTGAATTATAGTTTTTCAGTACCTAAAATTATTAAATTTTATACTTTTTCACAGTGTTGAGAATCTGCATACTTCTATGTGGAATGGGGTTGCTAAATGGGGTTACATATATACATAGTAATTACACAGTCCAGTCACATTAATGTGACCACCACGTACTTTCCACTTCAGAGTTAAATAACCAATCACAGAAGGCAGGTGGCAGCACAGTGCAGTTGAGCGTATATAAAGGGTGTGTGTGGGCTTCGGAAAACATTTCAATCGTTGGCGTAATGCAGAAACGGAGCGATTTATCCGACGTCCAAAAGGGCATGATCATTGGCTTTCGGGCCAAGGGTGGAAGCATTTCCGAAACGGCTGAGTTTGTGAACTGTTCGCGTGCCGCCGTGGTAAAAGTGTACCGTGCATGGCAAAATGGGACTGTCCAAAATCAACGACGTGGCAAATGTGGTGCACCACGGGCCATAGATGACAGAGGCGAACGACGGTTGCGGAGATGCGTTCGGGCAGATAGACGGGCTACCGTTGAGCAACTGACCACTAAAATGAACCAAGGGGCTACCACAAGTGTCTCCCAAACCACTATTCAGCGAACATTGCTGCGTCTGGGCCTCCGAAGCAGACGCCTGGTTCGTGCACCTATGCTGACTGGTGTTCATCGACGACGAAGGCTAGAATTTGCACGCCAGTACAGCAGCTGGACGTCCACTGAGTGGCGACAGGTAGCGTTTTCAGATGAATCGCGTTTTATGCTCCATCGGACAGATGGACGTTGGCGTATAAGGCGTGAAACCTCTGAAAGGAACCACCCTGCAACCATTGCAGGAACGGTCCAAGCTGGAGGCGGGAGCATTATGGTCTGGGGAATGTTTTCCTGGCATTCTCTGGGTTCACTGATTATTGTGGAAGGCACGATGGATCAATACAAGTACGCATCTGTCCTTGCGGACCATGTCCACCCCTACATGCGCATTGTTTTTCCTCAGGATGATGGCATCTTCCAGCAGGACAATGCGAGGTGCCATACAGCTGCCAGTGTACGTGCGTGGTTCGAAGAGCACCAGGATGAGTTTACCGTCCTCCCCTGGCCAGCAAACTCACCTGACTTAAACCCAATCGAGCATCTGTGGGACCATCTCGATCGAGTTGTTCGCGCCATGGATCCTCAACCGCGTAATCTAGCGCAGCTGGCAACGGCATTAGAGTCGGCATGGCTCAACATCCCAGAGAAGACCTTCAGGGACCTAAGTGACTCTCTTCCTGCACGTCTCGTAGCAGTTCGCTCTGCGAAAGGTGGTTATTCTGGCTTTTGACAGATGGTCACATTAATGTGACTGGACTGTGTATGTAGTAATACATAATTACTATGTATTAAATTACATAGTAATTTAATACTATGTTTATACAGAATTATTGGTAAAAATACTTTTCCATTTTGGCTTTCTAATAACGCATGTGCTGCAGAGATAGAATTAATATAGGGTTCACATCAGCCCTCGCCAAGTCGAAGATATGTTAGAATTATACATCGTAATCAATAAGATATTTAAAGTTTAAAGTAAGTTAATATTTATCAGTTGGCAGCTAAAGTAAATGCATATATTTTTCCCCCCATTATCCTTAAAAAAAGGAAAACAAATTCAGACATTTAAAAAGGTTCAACTAGCATCAGAATTTGTTGCGTATTAATTTTTGTCCATTTTTATTTTAAAATTATTTATAACTCAAAAGAAATCATTGTTTCTTTCTTCTTCTTCTCTTACTGCTTTCTTCATCTCTTGCCCCACTATAAGCTGTACGTGTTGAACTCATTTACAGAGAATGGATCCAGAGTCTGTCTGCCTACGCCACCCAATGCTTCCTGCGGGGCGGAGAGATCGGGGTGGAGATCGGGGAGCATTGTCTGGTAGAAAATGCAGCCATTTACTTGTGGAACTATAACACCCACATGCTGGCTGCTGAGGAGTACAAACTCCTGCTTCCCACCTTTCAAACTCTAGTGGACATGCTCCTAAAGGTGAAAGAGATCAGGTAGTTCAACTTTTTATAAAGCAAATACGATGCTTCTACGTAAAATAGTTCAGATAGTTTACTTGATGTTGCAAAAAGATTTAGTTTTTCATGTCAGATTAAAGAAAAGAACTATGTCAATAACAAATTAAAGACTAATTTTGAGCACTTGCTTTTGATATGAAATGCAATCATTCATCAGATTGCAGAAATGATGACATTCGAAAGATGTCATCATTTCACATCTATTAGACAATTGACTGCACATATTAATTCAGTGGATTTTAATACGTTTATTTTGTCAAGAACTCTTTACAGGGTGGTTTAGCTGAAAAAAAAACATTCAAATACTTCATCAATATTGACTTGAACAGTTGTTTTTATAGTTTTTAATCACAGATGAGTAATAATAATTATTTTTAAGTGAATAAAACGGGACAAAATGTCCTCCAGTTCAGTGGTAGTTTTGACTAATGTAAAGAAATTGGTGCTTAATCTCTATATTTAGGCAGGGGAAAGGCTCAGCAAACATTTAAATACATTTCAGCAATTGACATTTCTTAAAAGGGTCCTCATGGACTCACATGAAAGGGAGGTGCACATATCCCATGCAAAAGGGACCGACAGCTTTTTATAACGCATAGCAACTTTATCTGTGTGGCCATCCAAAGTGGGAAATAGCTGGAGTCCATGTGCTCAGAAAAATGTCCATTTTTACATGCCGTCTTCCTTTCCATTAAATACACATTCTTCAATCTTTCTTGCCATTGTTGAAGGGTGGGAGGTAAAGGTTTGAGCCAAGACAGAGTTATCATTTTCCTTGCAACCAGTAGAAGAATCTGTAGTAACTGGACTTCCCTTTTCCCCATATTTTCTCCTGTGGTCAAACCCAATATGTAATGCAGTGGGTTCAGTGGTAACGTGAACTTAAATATTTTTTTAATTTCTGTCTGAACCCCCTGCCAGAATGCAATCAGTACTGGGCAGTCCCAAAAGATGTGAATGTGATCCCCAATCTGATTACAGTTCCTCCAACAAAAATCTGTAGCATTTCTGTCATATTTTGCTTAATCTCTATTAATCTGCCAATTTTCAAAGATGATGTGAGTTTGGGGCATTCTTTGTGTTTCCCTCAGTAACCTTACCATGTGTGTAATGCTGTGTAATGCTGTATCTCGTGGGCTGATGCTCCAGCCTGTACGGTCTGGAGCATCTGGAGGAGCAAAGGGGAGACACATTGGATCAAAACATGGCACCCCAGACACTGCTGGCTTAAAGGATGTAAAGAAGGCATTAGAGGTAGGTGTGACTGCAATCTGAAAAGTGGAATGATTATAATAAACATATTTAACTTAGAAATGTAAGATAAACTTGTTACTAGTGTAAGACAAATAGAAAATTTTGAACTCCAAAAGGGTGATGTAAAGACTACGGCATAGTTCCAAAGTACAGCTCAATACTTTGAGTTGTAGACGAATGCTAAGCGCTGTGAGCAGCTATGGAGGGAGGAGGTGAAGGACCGAAAAGAAGCGCCACTAAGAAAGAGACAAAAAATGTCTTAAGTGTGGCATCACTTTAAATGAAATAAAATGAAATAGAAAAGATAGCACACCTCAGTGGTTTACTGCAAAGCAGTATTTTACAATAGCACGTTCTAGATCAGTAGTGCCCACAGTCGGCACTGGAGGGCCGGCATCCTGCATGGTTTACTTCTCTCCCTGGTGGCACTAACAACCTTTTCACCATGTCAATGTTCTTTTTAGGCCTCTAATGAGCCATCATTTGATCCCGGTGCGTTAAACCAGGGAGAGAACTAAAACATGCAGGATGCCGGCCCTCCAGAGCCGACTGTGGGCACCACTGTCCGATGCTCGGCACAAAACATCCAGTACATGCGTCAAGCTCATTCGTGGCTTGGTGACGTTTTTGTTCCCGTTGCAAAAAAATTTAACTTTTATCTGTGATCGTTTGGACCAATTCTGTCATGTTATATGTGTACAAAGCATTTGGCTAATATTACATGTACTTGATGATCAAGAAGTGTAATGACATAAAAAAATAGATTATAAATGTCTATTTTATAATAGTTTTTTTTTATGCTTCAAACCTGAAACTAGGAAAGATGTTTGAATTGTATTGACTTGTTAAACAATCATATTTTTTTATAAAAAAAGAGAATGAAATGTTGTTTTTTTTTTACCAGGGTTTCTCTTTCATATACAGTATTTTACTAGCTTTTCTACATAAGCTAGTAGATAAGCTAGCTTATGTAAAAATATTGTAATTGCTTGATTTATCTTATAATATATAGATTTCTTAATTACTAAAATAATATTTCACAGCAGCCATAGTATGCAGTTGCATTAGGGTTTAGAGAAGGGCTGTTCAGGAAGCATCACTCTTTTTCTTTTATAAAGAATAGAGATGATGAATCACCTCAGAAATATCTGGATGTATGCTCGAGTGTATTAAATGCTGCATACATGCATACAAATAAGCCTCTATGAATCTGTTATAAGTCAAATTTTTGACTTGTTCTTTGTTGCCAATTAAACTCGGTTTCTTCCTTTCTGTTCTGGAAATCCTCTATGAATATCAGCTCTAACTTAAGATGAAAGAGCTTTTATCATTGAATTATTAACCGAATTTCATCATGCCTGCTTATAATGAGAACTAAGAAATGGGCCTTTGTGGTGTATTTTGATGTGGATTGGTGAAAAGTCACTTTGAGGTCACCACAGGTCCTCAGGTCACCTACTGGCCAAAGGCATGTTCTAACTAAATGTACTTACTAAAAACATGTATTCAGGAATATCTTAAGAGTAGATGCAGGTTGATGCAGTTCTGTGTTTTTGTTTTTAATGCCATTTATTTTTTATTGCATTTGCTTCTTAATGAGTATAAAGTACACAAAGTTCTCACTGATGGAGCCCCAGTTGTCTTCTCTGCACTTTCTTCTAGCTGTGTGAGTACGCCCTCCGCATATCCAGTGGTGACAGGCCTAGGGAGACTGTCCCGATTGCAGTGAGAAAACTGGCCTTAACCTCATGGGTGCAGATAAAGCAGCTCCTGCATCAGCAGATTGGCGTAAAGCTGGACATATTCAAAGATAAGGTACCTTTGATGTGCATTGTCTTCCATGCTTTAATAGACATATCTATCAGAGCAAATTACAGTGCAGTCTCAAGACTAGTGGAAGTTGTTAGTAGGTATTAATGTCAAAATACTCGCTTAACTAAGTCTTGACTATTTACAGTTCATTTACAGCAAAACAAGTTCTACATTAAAATACCTTATGTTTCAAGTTCTTCTTGTGGGATATGAAACTCCAAGCTAACCACATGAAGTTGAATTTAATTCATCAGTCAATGATGGATGATGAAATAAAAATTAGCTGATTGGTTTTTGTATCTAGTTTTATTTACAAAATTTACACGAAAAAACTGAATTTAGAGAATGCATCGTACAAACAAAAACTGTAACAGCTTTTGCTTATTAAAACAGTATTAGCAATTTTAAATCATTTATATTCATGAGAAACTTTAATGAGAAAAAATTAACTTTATATGGACGTTAATTAACTAAGGTAAATACATTTTACATTACTATGAACCAGTGTTTGTATCATTAGTTTGTCTGACTGCATTTGTTCAGAGTTAATTTACACTGTTTAACTTCATTTCTTCAAATTCTCCTTTGTTTATTGGAAACCAAACACATTTAATGTCACCAGAAGACTCTAAAATAATGTCAGATCTCAGCTTCAGACACGTCTTTAATGCTTTAAATGCTGTGAAATTGATTGTGTTTTTTTGAGAAGTATACTAAATGAAGATTTAGATGAATTGTGCAAAGTTTGAAACGAAAACTTTAGTTTTACATAAAGCATCAAAATACTGACAGTTTTGGTTTTATGTCTGTTTTATAAGTCAGAGATGATTAAAAGATATGGTGATGCCATTTTTAAACTGTATGTCTAGTGCTTTCATATCTACTTCAAACAAACTGCCATTCACTTTCATTTCTGCACTAAGAATAAAACAGTTAATTAAGAACCATTTTTATCTTTTTACAGTATGTGTGACATCAAGGTGAACGTGGCTTCCAGCTTTAACGGTTTTTTGAGGTGTATTTTTGACCCTGTTGAAAATATTACATTATATTGTTGTGCTCCATGACAGAAAATATTGTCTCTAGAACACATAAAGAAGTGTTTCCGTATGATGTGTACAGTTTATGAACTCTATCAATATTACATTTGAAAAGATGCATTAAAAATCAAATAATCCATAGATTTGTTTTAAATACATGATGTAATTTTTCTAAGAGAAAAAAAGAAGAGATTTTTGTGCAGGTGACTTTTACAAGCAGTCTATGTACGACTGTTCATAAAATGAACTTATAGAGCTAAATGCTTCTGATTGCATTGCAGATGATCTGACCAAGATTTTGTTTCTAGCTTTTTCACAAACGGCAAAACTAAAATGCTTCACTACTTCTGGTTTCAGGTGAATAGCCTGAAAACAGTTGTTTTAAGAGACAACTTTTTCAGGCCATTTTAAGAACTTCAGAGTGCATATTTAAAGCTTTTCTGTGATAAAATAAAATATACTAATGCCTCTTCAGGCAAAAAAAGCCCCATTAATATTTTTGCTCTCATTCAACTCCCATACTACCCACTTTTCTTTTTTCACCTCAAAAATATTGCAGGTCTCTCTATACTTCACTCAGCCAGCTTGACACTGAAAAACTGCTCCATCCCTTCATCTCTTCCAGACTAGATTACTGCAACTCCTTGCAGAAATTTTGTATAAAAAAATCCAGAAAATACATTACATTCAAATCAGTGTGGCAAGTCTACTCACCATAACCTAAAGATATGATCACATAACACGGGTTTTACAGTCACTCCACTGATCCCCGATCACTGCCAGAATGTAATATAAGATTTTCCCCTTTACTCACTAATGCATTTAATATAATACTTTCCCCTTCCTCAAGAAATGAGTTGAATTGCACCACATCCCTTCTTTGCATCTGGACTGAACTTCCAACTGGACTTTCCTGGAATTTGCTTCCTGAGGGCCCTGAAAACCACAGAAACTCATAAAAACGACATTGAAGCTTTGCTCTTTCAAACTTTTTATAATTAGAGATTGTGTTTTGGTTGTTTTTATGTTTGAAGTTTCTAAATGTAAAATGCATTACAAATCTATTATAGTTGATGTTACTTATGGACTGGATATCTACAGAGTAATACAAATGGCGATGTAGAAAGCCAGTGCAGGCCCGAGCACAGCTACATTTGGTGCTAAAAGTGCAATGTAGTTGTTTATAGAGGCTTTCCACATCTGTAATGTTCTGCCCTGACTGTCTCCATTAAACATCAAATTTGGACTGACGTGGGGTGCTGTGGTCATGCAGAGGTGGAGTGTAACCCATGTGGGGAAGCCTTAGTCGTCAGTGTGGATGTCGCAGGTTTAATTCCTGGCCAGGTGACCTTTGCTGCCGGTCTTCCCCCTCTCTCATGGCCCACTGTCCTGTCTCTGTCAGGTGAAGTCCATTAGAGCCAATAAAACCTCAAAAAAGAGCTGAAGAAATGAATAGCCAAGAGGTGATAAATATTATCAATAGAAATCAATTATTGTTTGGGGAGCATTTGTAAGCATTGCTTTAGTCATTCTCTTTGACTTATAAGGAGTAGAACAGATTAAATCAAAATTATGTTTCAACAAAGCAAAGATACTTGGATTTTCATCTACTGCGGGTAAAATATTTACTGCTGATAATCTCTTCATAGAACCCCACCTCAAAAGTTTTCAGTTTCATATTTCTTCTCTCAAACATGAAATACAAAGTTTCAGTCTTATGTGCACTAATGTCTACATGTAGGTTGTCGACCCCTCTGAAATCACACTTAAGAGACTGGTGCAAATTTAACAGAGGACTAGGTTGAAGCAATCAGCGCTGTTCTCCCTCTTGTTTGCAGAGTGATAATAAGGAAGTAGCGGCGATGAGTCGTGTGCTGGTGGGACTGGAAATGCTTAACTGCAATAGGAATTCAAAGCTTATGGAATTTTCAGCTCCCAGTCTCTCCACAGTATGTACCTCCCTGTCTGTGTTTTTGTGCTGTAGCTGATGCCCAGATGGCAGCAGCAGATGTTTCAATAACCTTATGAGTCTCATGAATCTGTCAGTTTCTCATAAAGTGTCAATTCTTTGAGAAATGATATTCATGTCTTGATTAAAAGAGGGGTTTTTTGTCATAATATGAGCGCTACATTATTTTTTTTAATACAAATTGAATTTCTCTGAAAGGTCTACACATCAACCCTTTTCCATTTCCTTCTGATTTATTTCCCTAATCATTTCCATTATTCCTCTGTCTTTATGTTTATCTTTGTTTCATTTCTCTCTGGTCCTCCTCTCTTTATGTAGCTGTTCTTTTAAATCTATTTCCTGTTGTGCATCCGTCTTCAATCCTTTTTTTCTCTAGTTCTGTTTTTCTTATTTTGTGGAAGCTGGCTCTCATTTATCAACGGAGGCTGTAGAATTCGGTTACTTTAGTGCTTGTAGAGGTTTTGCATGGGATTCACATATATCAGCCAATCACAGCATATCAACAGTTTTATTTTGATTAATTATATGACAGAAAGCAGCTGTCATTGACATAGCATGCACCTATGAACTATTGCTGCACATCATAAATGTAGCCCTGTCCTCCTGCATAAGTAAGTGACCCATTGTCTGAAAGCAGAGTGGAAATCTCTCGCACAAATTTTCAGCAAACATTGATTATGATAGTGCTCAGTTGAAAGAGAAAACTCTCGCCTCTGAAGAGTTTCACATGAGAAATCCACCATCACAAGCTAAAGAAATCTGCTTGCATCCCAATAAAGACAGTAACTGGTCAGCAACTGATGCCACACAGAGTTTAGGTTTATATAGTAAGACTGTTTTAAGTAGAAGATACTTTTTATATAGCCTCAGCTCAGTCAGTACTGACTAAAAGTATTTCATATTTCAGGTATAAAAGTTGTTGGATTTTTTTTATATCCTCCATCTGGCCAAATAAGTAGGCAATCTTTCTGTTTTCCTATTTCCTGCTTAATTCTATGTTATTATTTATGTTGTTGCAAAGACAACTTTACACAGCCTAAGGCACATTTATCAGTCTTTCTAATCTTCAAAGTAAATCACTGAAAATGAATAATCATTAATTAATTAAGAGCAACGGTAAAAATATGTGTTAAATCTCAGAGGTATCTTGAGTTTCTCTACTGCCCTGAAAGCTGCATACATGATCTGAGATTCGGTGGAAATTTCAGCAGCTTTTACATTCACTTCCAGATTAACACATCCCAAAAATAAACTTGACCTTTTCCTCAATTTTTTCAACTAGGACTGGTTTTATTTTAGAGTTTTTGTGGCCTCCTACTTCTGTATCAGACTTGATTGCTTAGATATTTCTTTCGTAATTTAGTTTGTACTCATTTTCTTTACATTTGCCCTTTAGATTTCCTCTAATATCCTCTTCTGTTGCTCATTTTTCATATTTTAATCTTCCTCTTTCAGTTTGATTATATTCCCTCCTGTCACGTTTTCTCCCTCGTTTCCTCTCTGAACCTCTTCTTACCTTTTCCCTGTTTTGTTTTTTTTTCTCCTCTCCTCACCTGAAGCTGGTGGGCATGGCGTCTGAATGCAGTTGGCTCGATGCTGTGGTGGAGTTGCAGGTGTGGAGCCAGCTGGCTGCCTTCTGTCACAGCGCCGAGGACTACAGCTTGGTGTTAGTCTGCACCGAGAAAGCTTTGCGACTGGAGAAGGCTGCAGGAGACAGTCTCACTACAACACCCTGTCTTCTGTAAGTCAGATTCAATCACTTTATGTATAGACAGCTCTAAATTATAATAGAAGTAGTCTAAAGACACTTTAAGAATCAGTGGTTTAATCCATATAAATAGTTATATTTTGTATCAATAATAAAAAAGATGTAGCTATTTCAGAGCAGTTATTGTTTTTAATTCTTACAGTTCTTCAGAAAGACAGTAGAGAAAATGCCTTTCATGCAAACCCAAAAGGTTTGTTTATGAAGGCTAGAGACGTTTTGTCCTTGGGATAGTCTGAGGGAAAGAAGGACATCTTGTGCACATCAGGAGAATTACACTAAACTAGGGCTTGCAACTGGACTTAAGTTTTGCCCGATAGAGTTTACACATTTCTTTGGTTTAGATCATTGACTGATGAATTGATTGTTAGCTTATCATTTGCCATGTATCTCTAGATATGAAGAGACCGCTGTGAACAAGATGCTGAGCAGTGCAGCCTGTTTGAGGGGTTTGAGCCTCGTCTGCACGAGCAGTGGAAATGTTGACAGATACAGGAAAGCTCTGAAAGTGATTCTGTCCGGTGTCAGGTACTGTTTAGAATAGATTGATATATCGACTATTGCCTCAGGCTCAGCTTTAATCCGACTGTTTTTTTTTTCTCCTTCCCTTTTTCATAGGTTCGCAGAGAAAACTGGCAGTCAAGAATTGTGTGTCACAGCTGCTGGGCATTTCTGGAACGCTTGTCTGCCGCTGACACAGAGCCCTCGGGACAAATGGTGGCTCGAGGAACACCTGGAGAAGATTCTTAATATCCTACTTCATATCAGAAAAAGTGCCAATGTATCTCATCTCAGTTGTACTCTTGCTCACAGTTTGAGTCAGAAGTTTACATACATTCGGCTGGGCTCACTAAGGCTTTTAGTTGTTGTTTTCTGACTGTGAAAAGATGAAGTTACAGTGTTGGTTGGTTTTGAACCACAAGCTTGAGTAGGTTGAGATTTTTCTCTAGTTCACTCAGTGAGTGGTAAAATTAGACTTAGAGGTTCAAATTTAAACATACACTTCCTTCAATATTTGAGTAAATGTTTTGTATCAGTTTTCAAGCAAACCTTTTTTTATAGTCACCATTATTCTTCTGGCAGGATATTTCTTGGCACAATTGACAGTTTATTTAAACTGTTTGGTTTTCTGACATGGACCTAGTATTATCCATTCCAAACAGTTTTTATTCATGTTTGGAATCATTATCCTTTTTGAACATCCAACTGTTTCCAACTCTTAATTTCCTGGTCAAATCTATCACCCTCAGATGAAAGAAAATTGGTAATCCCACTATCTCAGTACTGCATATCTATTTTGCATTATAATGGCATGAAAGAGCTTCAGGACCACTGTTCTACATCTTTCATGCTGTAACGCAGTTCAAGCCACTGAAATTCCTCCATTGTAGAGAAAATTGACAGTGTGAACATCACAATTTACATCAGTTCATGTAGAGTGCTGAACTTCATCTCTAGATTGTTTAGTTTTAAAAAATAATACGACAGAGAAGTATCGCAACACCAATGTACCCAACCTTGTTGCAGTAAAACATTGTAAAATTTACACCTTTTATCCACCACAAAGCTATGGAGCATGTCAAACATCTTGCTAGAATATCAGGACTATGATAAAACAGTTTTTTCTGCAATTTAGTGGAAACCTTTTATTCAAATGTTAGTGGTGGTGTAGAGAAAATAACTTATGCACTCAATTGTTGATTTTTAAATTCATTGAAATTTCATGTTGCGTCATTGCAAGCTACAAAAACCTTAAAAATCACAAACTGTAATCTAGTACTTCAAGAGCTGGAAATAATGTTTTTATTAAAACAGTCAGTTGATGCTTCACCCATTTAATCATTTGTTCCCTCTTGCAGCTGCAATTTCATCAAAATGATTCCTATGAAATGAAATCAGTGCTGCAAATTACCACTCAAGTATAACATTTTAAGCTGGATAGCAGCAATAAGATCCACTCTATTATCTTAAATTGATGGCGAAATAAAACAAATGAAAAAGTTTAGTGTGGCGCAGAGAAACTTCTGAGTGTGTTCTCTTCAGCATGTGAGGCTGACGTCATTCAACTGAGACATGGTTAAAAATCTTTAATTAAAGCTGTTTTGCATTATAAATTACAGTTCAGTGAAGAAAGAATATAGACACTATAACTAGATAAACCATTAACTGAAGTACGTTTTTACTTGCTTTGATACACGTCCTTTTAACTTACAGGATGCATCTTCTTTATTGTATGTCTTAAGAAAACAAACCCAACTAATCCCAGATAACTGCAAAAGTCCAGCATTTTTTCATCCACAGCCAAACAGCACAGTTGTGTGTTTTGTTTTCTTCCCAGACATACGTGTAAATTTGTCCCTTCTCTCTTTTCAGAAAAACAGGAGAAAATTATGGACCGTGAGGGAAATGCCTCAGGGGATTCCTAGTAATGGACCTACAAGTTAGTTCTAGAAGGAGTCTCAGTTTGTTCAGCTGTGATTTAATTCATGACAGATGAAAAGATCATAACTCTCCTAAGTGACCTATAAGGGGCTTGTTTTTTATGAGTGGCTAGCAAGTCTTGCTACGCCTTGAACTGTTTTCAAGTTTTTCACTTTACAACCACAAATGGTGTATTTCATTCGTATTTCATGTGATAGTACTGCATCACTGCGTAATTGAAAGAAAATGATAACATGTTTCAAGGTTTTTGACAAAAATATTTCCTAAAATTGTGGCATACGGGTTCAGCCCGAGGTAACTCTGAATCCAACGTTCAGTCTAGTTAGAAAAGCTTTCCTGTTCTTCTGTTTCTTGGGAACAGAGGAAAACCTAAAGAAATGTGCTGCTACCACAATGATTCCAAGTGAGGATGTTGTTTTTTGTTTCAACAATGCCTTGTCATTTTATCATGAAAATCAGATTTGTGGAGTGGCCACCTAAGTTGTTCTGCCGACAGTTTCTTCAGTTTCCTGAGCTGTGGATCTTTGCAACTCCTCCAAAGCTACAATGAATTTCTATAGGCTGCTTCTCTGACTAATTCTCTTCTTGTTTGTCTTATCGGTTTAGGCGGACGGCCATGTCTTCGTTTTCTTACATTCTTTAGCAGGAGATTGTTTAAACGGTTTACCTAACTCTGCTGCATCCCTAAGCTGTCTCTTGCTTTCCTTGGTGTTCAAAGTAGTACTGAAGTTATTTGCATGTTATGGATTTTTAAACCTTGCACTGTATGATTCAATTGAATTGATTGTATATTTCTGTATTTAAATTTGGTCTTGAGATGAAGTTTGTTGTGAAATTGTGCCATATTAATAAATTTGTGTGCTAATGTTGTCTAGCAAACCTTGAAGGCCTTTATGTTACACACAGGTAGATCCTAGTTACTAGAATCTAGATGACAACAGAAGGTATTTGGTTGTATTGGATTTTACCTAGGCGTGTCAGAGAAAATAGTGGTGTAATGCAAATGCACATCATAATTTTCAGATCTTTGATTTGTTAAAAGATTTTGAGAAGTATGCAATTTTTTTCTTTCACTACTTAGTCCTTCGCTTCTTGGCACATAAAATCCCAATAAAAAAGAGAAATTTGTGGTTTTTAAAGAGGTAAAATGTGAAAACATGTAAAGGATAATACTGCTTTTGCAGAGCACTGTATGTTGTAAATATCTTTTGCTGTTTTATGTTTTTTCAGAAGAACTTTGTTTGAGAGCAAACATTATCCGTTTGCTGGTCTCCATCTACATGGACAAAGAAGACTTTACACGTTCTCTAAAGCTGCTAGACAACACTATAAGTGAGATGACTCCCAGCAAGCATCGGCTGTAAGTTACAAATGCATTAAATTCCCAAACGAGAGGCATTGTACAAACCTGAGAGCTCTTGATTGTCTTTTCTGTTTGTTTTTCCAGAATACTTTTCAAAACTCGCACACTGCTTAAAGTACGCCTGGGAGAATGCATAGAGATGGACATGGAGATGTTACACGAGGAGGGAGAAGAGTGCTGTTCAGCGATGTGGCACCAGGTGGCTCTGTGTGGCATCACTTTAAAGCAACAGCTAACCTGCTACCAGAACGCCATCAGAAGACTCACGGTATCGCTTCTCCTTTTTTGAGCAACAAAAATGAATGTCATCAGATGAATTCAGACAGACTGTTTTGATCTTTGAAAAGTTTTAACCACAGTTATCATTATCCACTTAAAGACTGGGTGTAATGCAACATACCGTTTCCTTTTGTGCTGAAAGTAAGGGACTCTTTAAAATAGGATAGAAAGTCTCTACCACCATCAGGTGGACTTGCCATGTCATTGCACTTAAGTGTAGAAAAACATATTGTAGCATTAGTCTGGAACAGGAATAAAGTTGCATGTTTTGAATGGAAAAAATAGGCTCTACGAAGTAAATATCCATAGAAGTAAAATAGCCATTTTGTATTCTTGTGGGATCTGCCAACAGAGCAAAGAGTTTGAGTGGCAAAAGGTCAACCTTTTGCTTGAATTTGGAGGGTGGCTGTACTCTCACAACTTCCCAAAATCTGACGCTCAACTTCAGGTTCAGTGGGCCATAGATATCCTCCTACATGTGGAACCCAAGCAAGAAGCAGAACCAGGTTGGACTCATTATGTTGTATTGTTCCTTATCATAACAAAGCCGTCTCAAGTTACGTATGTTTCCAGCACTCAACAAAGCTCTAATTTACTCTCTTTGTCCGTATGTAGATGAAAGTGTGCTAAAGCACGTAAAGACAGAGAAATCCAAGTCCTTAATTGGAGTCCATGGACAGTTCACGCAAAACCTGTCTAGCCTGAAGGAGGTGCGCACACTTGACCAGTTGACACAGGCACACACGCTGCTCGCTATCATGGCAGACAGGACTTCACCTGAGCATCAGCAAAACCTGCTTCAAGCCTATACCTTCGTTCTTCAGATATGGCAGGTACTGCATCACTATTTTTACAATTTAACTTTGACATTGTGGAAGTCTGCAACAGATCCTTTCACTTATGGGGTTCCTCAAGAGTAGGTTCACTACTTCTCACTCACTTCTGTTATAGTCTTAGTGTAAATATCAACCAAAAACATTTAAGCTAATTTTGTCATTTATTTTAATGGGTCACATCTACAGTTCATCATATTTTATGGCAGGTTTCTTTGGCAACAGCCTTTGAGATTTTAAATGAGGTGATGAAGAATGAACCAATCCCTTCTCCAACTGATTCATCCAAGAAAGGCAAAGGCAAAGACAAGGGCAAAGACAAAGGCAAAGACAAGGGCAAAGACAAAGAAAAGGGCAAAGATAAGGATAAAGACAAGGGTAAAGACAAAGAAAAGGGCAAAGAGAAGGAAAAAGACAAGGGTAAAGACAAAGAAAAGGGCAAAGATAAGGGTAAAGACAAGGGTAAAGATAAGAATAGGGACAAAGATAAAGACAAAGAAGTAAGTCACTGAATTTACTTAACTCACATATATACTTAAGCTTGTCACAATAAATAATTTCATGATGAATTAAATTACCTTGATAATTTCCATTCTGAAGACTGATATCCATTATCCATTCTATTTATGGTTTTGTTTGTGTGTGGTTTTTATTTAGTTGTATCTATTGTTTTTGGTCATTGTGTTTAATTTAGAATATTTAAAATATCTTCCAGTGTTAAGGGTTCTTTACAAATTTAAGTTAATCAGTGTTTGAAATAGTGAATTTGCATTACTATGCCATTATCAAAAAACTTTCTTTAAAATTGTCTCAAAACAATATTATTGTTTATTTAAATAATTTGGTATATATATATATATACACAGTCCAGTCACATTAATGTGACCATCTGTCAAAAGCCAGAATAACCACCTTTCGCAGAGCGAACTGCTACGAGACGTGCAGGAAGAGAGTCACTTAGGTCCCTGAAGGTCTTCTCTGGGATGTTGAGCCATGCCGACTCTAATGCCGTGGCCAGCTGCGCTAGATTACGCGGTTGAGGATCCATGGCGCGAACAACTCGATCGAGATGGTCCCACAGATGCTCGATTGGGTTTAAGTCAGGTGAGTTTGCTGGCCAGGGGAGGACGGTAAACTCATCCTGGTGCTCTTCGAACCACGCACGTACACTGGCAGCTGTATGGCACCTCGCATTGTCCTGCTGGAAGATGCCATCATCCTGAGGAAAAACAATGCGCATGTAGGGGTGGACATGGTCCGCAAGGACAGATGCGTACTTGTATTGATCCATCGTGCCTTCCACAATAATCAGTGAACCCAGAGAATGCCAGGAAAACATTCCCCAGACCATAATGCTCCCGCCTCCAGCTTGGACCGTTCCTGCAATGGTTGCAGGGTGGTTCCTTTCAGAGGTTTCACGCCTTATACGCCAACGTCCATCTGTCCGATGGAGCATAAAACGCGATTCATCTGAAAACGTTACCTGTCGCCACTCAGTGGACGTCCAGCTGCTGTACTGGCGTGCAAATTCTAGCCTTCGTCGTCGATGAACACCAGTCAGCATAGGTGCACGAACCAGGCGTCCGCTTCGGAGGCCCAGACGCAGCAATGTTCGCTGAATAGTGGTTTGGGAGACACTTGTGGTAGCCCCTTGGTTCATTTTAGTGGTCAGTTGCTCAACGGTAGCCCGTCTATCTGCCCGAACGCATCTCCGCAACCGTCGTTCGCCTCTGTCATCTATGGCCCGTGGTGCACCACATTTGCCACGTCGTTGATTTTGGACAGTCCCATTTTGCCATGCACGGTACACTTTTACCACGGCGGCACGCGAACAGTTCACAAACTCAGCCGTTTCGGAAATGCTTCCACCCTTGGCCCGAAAGCCAATGATCATGCCCTTTTGGACGTCGGATAAATCGCTTCGTTTCTGCATTACGCCAACGATTGAAATGTTTTCCGAAGCCCACACACACCCTTTATATACGCTCAACTGCACTGTGCTGCCACCTGCCTTCTGTGATTGGTTATTTAACTCTGAAGTGGAAAGTACGTGGTGGTCACATTAATGTGACTGGACTGTGTATATATATATATATTATATATATATATATATATATATATATATATATATATAAAAATTCCCTTCTCACCCTCTGCGGGTGGTCTCTTTCATCCTCTGAGCTCGGGTCCTCTACCAGAGGCCTGGGAGCTTGAGGGTTCTGCGCAGTATCTTGGCTGTGCCTAGTACTGCACATTTCTGGACTGAGATGTCTGATGTTGTTCCTGGGATCTGTTTTAGCCACTGCTCCAGTTTGGGGGTTTCTGCCCCGAGGGCCCCGATGACCACAGGCACCACTGTGGTCTTCACCTTCCAGTTCTTTTCCAGTTCCAGTATGTATTTTTTGTAGTATGTATGTATTGTAGTTTCCAGTATGTATGTTTTCACCTCTCGAAATGGGCGAGAGGTGAAAACATATATATATATATATATATATATATATATATATATATATATAGCTTGAGGGTTCTGCGCAGTATCTTGGCTGTGCCAAGTACTGCACACTTCTGGACTGAGATGTCTGATGTTGTTCCTGGGATCTGTTTTAGTAACTGGAGCAGTAGCTAAAACAGATCCCTGAATAGCTGACTGAATAGCTCAATGGGTAAGTCACCAGTCTCCCACCCGGGAGACCAGGGTTCGAATCCAGGCTGGGGCTGAAGTTACAACAGTCAATTGAGCTGTCAGTGTGGGTCCTTAGGCAAGACCCTTGGATCTATATAGCCTACCTCATACCATGAGAGACACTGATAAGCACGACATGCCGGCTCAGACGTCGCCCGGCCAAACAAGGTCTGCGTCAGGTGCTGGGGAACCAGAGCACCTAGATGAAAAATGGGCTACTGGAACAAGACGGAAATGGGCGAGAGGTGAAAACATGGATCTGTTGGAATGCTACTACTCAAGTAACCCTAGTCAGAGGGGCTACATTCCTCCCACAGTCTTCGCATGTAGACTGGGGATGTCGAAGTAACCATTCCTCCCACAGTCTACATGCGAAGACTGTGGGAGGAATGGTTACTTCGACATCCCCAGTCAACACTAACTGCTAAGCAACTAGTGGCTCAGTGTTCCAACATCCGCAAACGGCAACTGCTCTCACAACTTGAGATTGACGAGGTACAACACAAATGCTATGGCAAAGGGGAGGAGCCAGAACGCCAGGTCAGCGGGGAGTTAACCACCCACCCAGAGACTGGGTATGTAGCCCCAGTAATGAACGAACCATCAGAGCTGAACGAGGCAGCAACTGACCTGAGAGAGAGAATCATGGCCCTAATGAACACCAGACAACCCCGACGCCAATTACAACGGCTGAGTGAAGCACCACCAGAAAGTCTAATTGAAGATGTGAGTGCGGCATTGAGAACGATCCCTACCAACACCATAACAGAAACCAATGAGCTCATATACAACTCAGCATCAGTGATCCTTGAGATGCTTGGCTATAAGAGCAATCATGAGACCCAATACCCACCATGGAAAAGACGGTTAGAGGCTAAGATCAAGATAACAAGGAGGGAAGTGAGCCAACTGTCAGAGCTCCAAAGGGGTGCAATGAAAAGATCAGTACACAAGAAGTACAGCCAGATGTCCATACCTGAAGCACTCGAAACTGCCAAACAAAGGCTCCAAGCCTTGGCCAGCCGCCTGAAGAGATACACAAGAGAGAATGAAGCCAGGAGGATTAACCGGCTCTTCCACACCCAACCAGCTAAAGTGTACTCTCAATGGCAGGGTACTAACAACAGAGCAGACCCACCAAGGCTGGAGACTGAACAATACTGGAAAGGCATATGGGAAAGGGAGGCGACCCACAACAGCAATGCAAAGTGGCTGACCTCTCTACGAGAGGAACACAGCAACCTCCCTGAACAAGCCCCAGTAACCATCACTGTGGCAGATGTCCAAGAAAGAGTCTCGGGTATGAAAAACTGGACAGCACCAGGACCTGACATGATCCATGCCTACTGGCTAAAGAAACTCACTGCCCTCCATGAGCGACTGGCAGCTCAAATGAACCAGCTGCTACAAAATGGGACTCACCCTGAATGGTTAACTGAAGGTCGCACAATCCTGATACAGAAGGATCCCTCAAAGGGTTCAATCTCATCCAACTATCGGCCAATAACCTGTCTCTCTACAACATGGAAGCTCATATCAGGCATCATAGCGGCTAAGATAAGTGGTCACATGAATAAATACATGAGTACGGCACAGAAGGGCATCGGCTTAAATAGCAGAGGAGCCAAACACCAACTCCTTGTAGACCACACAGTCGCCCGAGACTGCAAAACCCGACACACCAACCTGTGCACCGCTTGGATAGACTACAAGAAAGCCTATGACTCAATGCCACATACTTGGATCATTGAATGCTTAGAGATGTACAACATCAATAGGACTCTAAGAGCCTTCATTGCAAACTCGATGGGGCTGTGGAAAACCACCCTTGAAGCCAACTGCAAACCACTTGCACAAGTGTCCATCAAATGTGGCATATACCAAGGAGATGCTCTGTCCCCACTGCTGTTCTGCATAGGCCTGAACCCCCTCAGCCAAATCATCAACAAGACTGGCTACGGATACCGACTGAAGAATGGGGCCACAATCAGTCACCTCCTCTACATGGATGACATCAAGCTGTACGCTAAGAGTGAGCGAGACATCGACTCACTGATCCACACCACCAGGATATACAGCACTGACATTGGGATGTCATTCGGACTAGAAAAGTGTGGTCGGATGGTTACAAAGAGAGGGAAGGTCGTCCGCACAGAAGGGGTCTCACTCCCAGAAGGAACAATAGCAGACATAGAGCACAGTTACAAGTACCTGGGAATACCACAAACAAATGGCAACCTGGATGAGGTCACAAGGAAGGGAGCCACAGCCAAATACCTCCAACGAATAAGGCAAGTCCTGAGAAGCCAGCTCAATGGCAAGAACAAGATCCGTGCAATAAACAGCTATGCATTACCAGTAATCAGATACCCTGCCGGAATAATCAGCTGGCCAATGGAAGAGATAAAGGCCACGGATGTTAAGACTCGGAAGTTACTAACCATGCATGGAGGGTTCCACCCCAAATCCAGCACCCTGAGACTGTACACAAACCGTAAGGAAGGAGGCAGAGGACTAGTGAGTGTGAGAGCCACTGTCCAGGATGAAACATCCAAGATCCATAAATACATCAAGGACAAAGCCTCAACGGATGATATGCTCAGCGAATGTCTCAGGCAATGGGGAACAGAGGATGAGGGGCTAGAGGTTCCATCATGGGAGAACAAGCCCCTACATGGGATGTACCACCGACAAATAACTGAAGTGGCTGATATCAGGAAATCCTACCAATGACTGGACAAAGCTGGACTCAAGGACAGCACAGAGGCTCTCATCCTGGCTGCACAGGAACAGGCCCTAAACACCAGAGCAATAGAGGCTCAGATCTACCACACCAGACAAGACCCAAGGTGTAGGTTGTGCAAGGAGGCCCCTGAGACAGTCCAGCACATAACGGCAGGGTGCAAGATGCTGGCAGGGAAAGCGTACATGGAACGACATAACCAGGTGGCGGGCATAGTGTACAGGAACATCTGTGCAGAATATGGACTGGAAGCCCCGAGATCGAAGTGGGAAACACCCCCAAAGGTGGTGGAGAATGACCGAGCTAAGATCCTGTGGGACTTCCAGATCCAGACAGACAAGATGGTAATGGCGAACCAACCGGACATTGTGGTGGTGGATAAAGAACAGAGGATAGCCGTTGTGGTGGATGTAGCTATACCAAGTGACTACAACATCAGGAAAAAGGAGCATGAGAAACTGGAGAAATACCAGGGCCTCAGGGAGGAACTGGAAAAGAACTGGAAGGTGAAGACCACAGTGGTGCCTGTGGTCATCGGGGCCCTCGGGGCAGTCACCCCCAAACTGGAGCAGTGGCTAAAACAGATCCCAGGAACAACATCAGACATCTCAGTCCAGAAATGTGCAGTACTAGGCACAGCCAAGATACTGCGCAGAACCCTCAAGCTCCCAGGCCTCTGGTAGAGGACCCGAGTTCAGAGGATGAAAAGAGACCACCCGCAGAGGGTGAGAAGGGAATTTTTTTTTTTTTAGCTTGAGGGTTCTGCGCAGTATCTTGGCTGTGCCAAGTACTGCACACTTCTGGACTGAGATGTCTGATGTTGTTCCTGGGATCTGTTTTAGTAACTGGAGCAGTAGCTAAAACAGATCCCAGGAACAACATCAGACATCTCAGTCCAGAAATGTGCAGTACTAGGCACAGCCAAGATACTGGAGGAAAACCATCAAGCTCCCAGGCCTCTGGTAGAGAACCTGAGCTCAGAGGATGAAAGAGACCACCCACAGAGGGTGAGAAGGGATTTTTTTTATATATATATATATATATATATATATATATATATATAGCTGTTAACCATAATACCTAAAAACAATGGCAATTTGGTTGGTTGTATGCAAAGTAAGAAGTGGCAAAATAAACAATTTTTTGAATAAACATCTCAGTAGGTATATGTTCGATGCTGACTTGACAAAAAGAAATAAAGATAAGTGTCAGCTGTCTTTCTTCTCTGTGTGACCAGCATGTCTCGACGGAAGACGAAGAAATGCCTACTATGGATGAAAGTGTTCCTTCCACTCTGAAAGAATGGGCTCACTATGTCTGTCCTGAGCATGTAAGACAGATATTCAAAACCATCGACAGTCCCCACTGCATCAACAAATACAGCTTTTTAAACCAGGTACGTCAGTAAAATAGCCCACTTTCAGATTTTAATATGTTGTTGACTCAGATTTATTTTAACATTAGATATTTTAAAGAAAACCCAACGTTGTGGTTTGCTTTTAGGCAGCACTGTCTTGCAAAAATCTTTATAGCACTCAAACTTCTTATATTTGCAACATAAAAATAGTGTATTGCGGTTCCTCTGAATAACATTCTGAATAACATCAGCTAGATGGAAGTTTGTTTAGTTGATATGAATCCATGTATAAAATGATATGTTTTGTATGTTTGTGATGGAAGACAATTGATTCTAAATCCTTATTTTTCTGTGCTGTGTATTTTTCTGAAGAATCTAAGCCTGTTTTATCTCAGTCGGCTGGAAAGAGAGCTGTGCTCTTTGTCTCTCGACCATCTCACTCTGCCCATACTGCACCTTGCTGAGATTATTTCTCTTGAAGTGCTTCAGAGGAGGAGCCTGTCTGCTCTCTACAGACTTAGGTAAAGTCTCAAGAAAAGGGACAACATCTGCTTTGGACACTAAGCATTTCTTTACTGGGTGTTAAAAAAAATGGGAACATTTCTTTTGGACAGTCGGTAATGTGAAAAGTTCAGATATTCATACATGCTTTCATTTATTGAGCAGATTGAACAGCCTATAAGATTCTATGATATATTAGAAATTATATGAGAATGCTATCTATAGAAGCCAACAGATTTTATGCAGGTTTATAATATACTACCCAGGTATTTTAGCACACAGACCTCTGAGCTAGAGTTACATGTTGTTCAGGTAAATAAGATCTGCTGATGCTAACACAGGAGTGTTACTGCTTTGGTCGGAAAAGTAAGAAGATTAGGAGGTGCCCTTAGCCGGTCCACTGTACCTTACTGTAATCATCTAACTTTCCTGGGTGCAGCAGAAATGTAGATTTTCTTTTTCAAAATCAGAATTAAACTATCTAGTTTATAAAGCGATGTTGTGGAAGCTGCTCCCAAATGTGACAAAAGAGACAAATAAAGCAATATTCTGTAATTTTTTCCCCAGTGTTTGCAGTCTAAGATATTAGAAAAATTAGTTCAACTTTGTTGTAATTTGTAAACTTTAATTAAAATTGATTTAATTTTAAAGTAACTGTGATAACCAGCAAAGAAAAATAAATAAATTACAACATTCAGTTACACTGAAATGTTACACAGAGTGTGACTAGTTTATTTCCTAAATCTGTTATTATCCCACATTCCTAAAACCAGTGATTGTTTGAATTTGTGCCTTTATATATAGATGCTGTAAAGCATTCAAATATGCATGAAATATTACTTTGACTTAAGATTTTGTCTCCACAGGCAGTTAAGAACAGATGTATTAAGATACACAGAAAGTATTCATAAAATTAGAGATCAGGAATAACTGAAATATTGCATGAAATATCCAATCAGTCCACTTCCTTGTGCTCCAGGATTACAGCGACTCAGTTGCTTATTTAACCAACTCCTATCTAAGATTTACGTTTCTATTTTTTTTCCCATGCATCTAACTAGAATTGTGAACACATGTGTTGAGCTGGGTTTTGGATCCCATTCACCTTACCATGACATGCTTCAAAGCCTGAGTAAAATCCAAGTAAACGAACAAATGAAGTATGTAAATTCACACGCAAAAGTTTAAAGTTTGAACATCTCTCTTAAAACTGTTTTTAAATCATTACTCCAGGTGCCGCAAAGAAGTGACTCTTTCAGAGTTGAGAAGACTTGGCACAGTGCACCATCAGGTCAGCTGCTTCTCAAAATATCCATTCAAGGTTTTCCTTAAGTCTTTCAATTGTTTTTGGATATCTTGATTATATAAAATACGCAAACATCTGTGGGTTTCAAATGTTACTGTTCTGCATGTTGGGAATTTTCAGAAAGCTGAAGTGGATGAACACATTTCTTCTGGGCAGTTGGGTGCAGATGTGAGTTCTTATGATGTTTGGCTGAAAAAAGCAGAAGTTTGCCTCAGCTTAGGTCTTTATCAGTCAACCAGACAACTTCTAGGAGAAGCCCACAAGGTGGCTAGAGTAAGTAACATTAGCTGTGTTTGAATTCAGCCGTTACTTCCCATTCCATTTGCAAATTCACAATTAAACAGGCATTTAGAAATAAAATGTATTCCAACACTTTTTCTTATTTTCTGCTCTTCTGTCCATGATTACCATCTGTGTTCACTGTCTATCTACTTTTACCAGCTTGTAGTCTCTGAAGCACTCTGGTAATCAGTTAAAAATAAAGTATTCATTATTTCTGAAGCCTGTGCAGACAACTAGCTCCTACAAAATTATCTAGAAAGAAACATTAAATGAGATGGAATTTTAAAGTTGCTTTTAAAAAATATTTAACTGGTGAAATCAAGATATTTTGTTATCTGTAACCAAAATCCTTTTTTATGTAATTGTTTCCTTTGAAAATTTGACAGTCGTTTAGAAATAAGCTGCTTTATTGTTATTGCAATAAATATTATCAGAAAAAAGCCTTAACAAAAATTCATATTTTTATTTTAGTCACGTAATAATACACTGAAATGTTTAGAAAACTAAAGCCTTTAATGTAAGTTTGTTTGTTGCACATTTTTACATGGTAACCCAGTAAAACAGGTCAACACTGTTTCTTTGCACTTGTACACTTTCAGGAACTTGGAGATGAGAGAGCTGAAGCAAAAAGCTTAGTAGGTCTGGCAGCTCTTGCCTGTGAGGAGCAGAACTTTGCTCAGGCTCTGATTCTGTTGGATAAAGTCCAAACCCCCCAAGGGTGACCATGATTTCTGGTACCACTTCACTCTTACCAGGGTAACGACTGTGATGGGACTGAGAGACGAAGCTTCACAAACCAAGGTGATGAAACGACCCATGGACTGAAGATTACAACCTTGTCTCTCACAATAACAGATTTAAGTTTTTACAGGTTGATCAGATCGTCAAACAAGGCTGTGAGGCTTTGCAGCTGATTGCAGGACTGCAAGTAAACAGAGTTCAAGAACTCAGATCAATGATCAGTTCTTTAGAAAACAGGTAAATCCAAACCTCTAAGCATGTTAAGCAGTGTTTAACTTTGACCTCAGTGGTTAGTATGACTTATTTATTAATTTTAACTGATTTGTATTAAAAATAAGCATCTGCTAATGGTTGCTTAAGGTCAAATCTAATGTATTGAACCACTTATGAGTAATGAACCACTTATTTTGAACACAATTAAAAGTTCAAACATGTTTTCTAAGAATTTTAAGCTTACTATGCTCAGGGTGTTGTGCTTTGTTTCAGAGGTGCAGTTGAATGTGTTCGAGCCATTTCTAATGCTGCGACTGCAGAGACATCCGGCACTGAGGTTGTTGAGAGGCTAATGGCTGCATGTGAGACACTCAGACTGTCTGCAGATGCTCTCACCAACCTCAACTTTGGACAACAGGCAGCAGAGGCACATAGAAATTGTGCCTATGGTCTGAGGTCAGGCCATTGCTCAGCGTTTTGAGCAGAACTGAATTTAATTGCAAGCAAAATCTGATTATTTTTGACTCCACAGTTCTAAAAATGTTATTTGAAAATAAGTTTTTAGCTAATATGTTGCTCAAAGCTTGTCAAACGTAGTTTTAATTAACGCAACATTACCTTTACAGTCTCCACGCTGTTTTTTTGGAACTGGACATGTTTCCACACATGTCCAGTGTGGAAACTGGACACAGTGTGGAAACACCTGAGCAGGGAACACCTGAGCTTTTTAGGGGCCAGCTAACTGGAAAAAATGCAGCAACAAGTGGATGAGAGGTAGAGGAGAGCAGTGTTCCATTTGAAAACCTCCATTCACTGGGAGATTTCCTCTGGGATCTTATAAAAAAAGAGCTTAAACCATTAGAACAGCATGACAGAAAGTTTTAGCAATTTTGAAAGTTCATATTTAAAAAACAGAAACTATTGTCCAATTAAACCAACAGTTACACCTACACAGGCTTTCTCACTAGGTTAATTCACTCCTTCTTTCCTAGAAACATTTTTTTTTTCTGCAGGATTCTGGCCGGAAAGGTCACTGACGTAGAGAGGAGACATCAATACCTGCTTGATGCCTTCTCCCAAATGCAAGTGGCTGTCACACAGCAGGAACATGTGATACTAAGTGCTCAGAGGCTGTTTTCGCCTCAGGAGGTAAATAAAGTGTTCCCTCAGAACGTAGCTTTCAAGGTGATGATGTCCTCCCAGAAACCGTGGGAGGGGTTACATCTCATATGTTCGGAGAATCCTTCTGTCTTTGGATTCGCAGCATGTTTAGCTCACAAGGTTTAGAGAGCAAATCCTTAAAAATACTTGGGAGTATAAGCATAAAGCAAAATATAAACCTATAGTGTTTTAGAGTATTTAATAATAATAAGCTGTAATGGTAATAAGCTGTTGCTGGAATATTTATTGTTAAAATATCCATAAATAGAATCCAGTGCTTCCAAAAGTTTAAAGCAGAGTTAGCTTATAAAACAATATCCTAGTCTTTGAGCATCTCACACGACTTTTCCATCCATTATCGGAAAATGTAAAGATTACAAGATGACTGCACACATACCAAGAAAGACACTGTTGAAAGAAACCCATAAGAAGTATGTTTTGCATTTTGCAAACATGTGGAAAACGATTCTCTGGCCAAATCAGACGACAAAAAAACATTTTGCTCTACTGGCAAAATGATGTGTGACTGAAACCAAACAGTACATCACCCTGAAAACCTTATTCCTGCGGGAAACATCATGATGTGGGGATGCTTTTCTGTAGCAGAGACAGGAAAGCTGGGGGGGAAAATGGATTAAGATATTTACCAGGCAATTCTAAAACAAAACTAGATATAGACTGGAAAACAGACTGTACTTGTTGGTTTATTCAGCAAAGAAGAATGGAGAAAAAAAAATCAGCTTCTAGTTTTGCAAAGCTCATAGACACTAAAGAGTCACAGCTATAATTACTGCAAAATGTTTATTGAAAATAAAATAAATACAAATCTACACCTCTTTGTTTGGTTTATCACATTAAATCCTAATAAAGTTTGTGGCTGTAATGTAACAAAAATGTAAAGCTGAAAGATGATGAATACTTCTGCAAGACTATTTTGGTGACACCATTTATTCTGATCTAGTTTATACATGGGGACTAGATAATTATCCCATAAGCAGCACATTTTGTGTAGGTCTGTGACAGTTCTCTCCTTTGAGCTGAGCCCTGCTATAAAAGGCCTGCTGTGATTTTGTCTCGTAATAAAAACTCACAGATTGTTTCTAACTTTTAGGGAAGTTTATTAACAAACAGCTAATCTGAACAGCTTTGGAGGTTGATAGTCTGGCGCCAGTAAGAGCCGATCACTGTGGCGAAGACTGCTGGCTTATTTAAAATGTGTGCAGATGGCAAATGTTGTCATTGTAGTTAGATTTTCTTGAGCTTATTTTGGAAGAAGGATGTTATTTTGCTTTTAGAAACCCACTTGTACCTAGTACAAAGAAATAAAATGTGTAATTCCTTTGAGTGCTTTATTTTAAGTCCTTTATGCAAATCTTTGCAAAGCATCATATGTCAGCAGCAGATGGGAGTTTAAATCTTCCAAGCACTGGAAAAAAAAATCTACCATAGATTCAGTTTCCTGAGTCTGTGACAGAGATGGACTGCCATACTGCTGGCTGAAACTTTGAGTCAAATGTTGATAAAATCATGAAGCAAAATGATTGATTTATGGTTCAATTGATTTTTTGATAAGATGTCATGTGGAGGATTTTCTCCAGCCACAGTGGAAAGAAGCCATGTTTGTGCCCTTAGCTTTCAGCAGATGGAGCCAGAGCCCAGTTTTACACATAATTGGCAACCAAGCTGCTGTGCAAATTCTGTTTCTTGTGCTTACTGATGCATTTTCAGACAGCATGAGCCAAAGTCATTTATCATTCTGAGGAAGATTAACTTAGATTTAATTTACATCTGTCCCTTCTTGGATGTTTTTTCACATTTATCACCATCTTTTCTAATCATACATAGTGATTTTCCTTTAACTTCTTCACTTTTTGTCATGTTTTATCCCCAAACTTAAATCAATTTTATCAAGATTTCATGTGACAGACAAGAAACAAAGCTATTAATAAGCGTGTGGCAAGGAAAGTTGTACTTGATCTTCTTGGTTTTCTTTTCACCTTTTGATGTTATAATATCAAGATATTTGACATCATTGCTTTTATAGTAAGATTAAGGTGGATATGAGTTGAATATTGGTTGTATTGTGTACATCTTCTCAGTTAAGATGTGAATTTAACATTAGTTCTCACACTCTCTCCAGAGTTGCAACCTGTCGCAGAAATCCATAAGAAAGCTTTTGGACCTGCGAGTGTACATGACAGAGTTGTGCATGGAAATTCTGGAGGAGAATTCCGCTAATAAGACACAGGAAGTTTTTGCCCGTTTAAAGAAGACGACTATTGAAATCATCCTGGAAGACTTCACAAGGGACTCACCAGAGCCAGATTCAACAGAAATGGTAAGAGATTTAGAAGTTACACTCAGTAACAAATGCTAACAACTGTTAAAATGTAGAAGAAACCTAGGATTTACAGTAATGCTTCAAGACGTTTGGACTGCTTATGAACTCTTATGATAGTGTTATTAATAACAAAGTTACCAAACCAGTCAATACATTCCCTTGTGAAGTTTTTTTTCAGATCATGGAAACACAAAACCAAATGTTTACAATTTTCAGTTTCAGAGATGCATGCACTGATCCAATCAGAAAGGCTGCATGAGGCTGTACTTGTACATGGGCACAAACAAGTGAACTATTTTAAGTGTATACTTAAAATAGTTCTAAAATAATAGTTAGCAAAATGCCTTTTCACATTTTGTTACATAACGACAAACTCCAAAGTTTTTCAGTCAAATTTTATTTGGCAACCCCACACAAAGTTGTGTAAAAATGAAAAAAGGTCACCTGACTTTTAGTTCTGTTTTTTATTCTTTCATTGAAAAATCTGAGGTTAAATTGTGTTAAACATTGCATTGTATATTTATATATTTCACGTTTTTTTAATAGAATCCAAACTCAGAGTGTGTCACATTTTCTTGCAGGATACCTGTGATTCTTTGTGAAGCAGCATTTTAAACTCCATTCCCTGATTAAACACAGTGAAAGGGACTTTCTTCCAAAATATATTAACCTGTTGTTAGCACTTTGTTTCCAAACCGTTTATTTTTTCTGCCAACTTCTGAGCACCCATAATGTCAGTAATTGGGTTAGTTATGATCCATCTCCACATTTAGTCTTAATTTACTTGTGTATTATCCAGGACTGGGAGTGCACAGACAGAACCTTGGGGCAGACAATCCTCAGCCAGCTGGCTGCACTCAACTTGCAAGCCTCGGACAACATGGAGATCCAGGCTCGCTGCCTGAATCTGCAGGGGAGGTACCTGAAAGTGCTGGCTGTGCAGAGAGCGCCCATGTACGTGAAGGCTCTCTGGCACAAACATATGGAGGTAAGTGAATATTAAACATGTGCAGTCAGATTTTAAATTTTTCCTTTTCATTTCGGCTTTTGAAAGGAAACGCCATTCTTATCAAAATGAAAAGTGGTGTTTTTTAAACATCTTTGTGCTGTAGGATGCTTTGCCGGACTCTGTTCCCACGGCAGAGGAGAATTCGGGGAAACAAAGTGATTCAAGCGGCAAAGAACCAGGCTCGACCTCTGACAGAGGTGTAGAGCAGCAGGTACGAACTGACCCCATCAGCTCTGACTTCTCTCTAATTTGGGATCTTCAAGCTCAAACCGTCTGATCTCACTCAGACTGAATAAAAAAGGGTAATGTAGTTATTATGTGGGAACACTTTGGAGGATAAATTATAGCTCAATGATTAACAACTATATCTACATCTTAAATGTGACCTATTATGCTTCCTTGAACAGGCTATGATAATGTCTATGGGCCATACAAAACATGTTCATTAAATGTTTTGCACATTCTTAGATCATGAGATTTTAGTCTGGTCAGTTTTACCTACTTTGAGCTCCTTTCAGAATGAGCTGTCTTGTCACTTTAAATCCAAATGGCCACAGCTTAATGTTTACACTTACACATGAAAATGGCTGCTAACAGATGTGCAATTATACAACTGTACATCTGAGCCAGACCCAAAACCAAAAGAAGAGCTTCCTGCACAACCAGTAAGAATGCAGAAAGATGGCAGCACTGAGACGCTCTTAGGCTAAATGTTGCAGAATTACATGGACGTGTTGTAGAGCTACAGGCTACCAGAGTTTAATACAAAACTTTAAGAAAATAACACACAACAAAAATACAATTGAGTGTCTCTATTTTTTATTGAGAATTGTTTTGGTGGCTGTGGTTGGTGATGTCATGTTTCGTTTGAAATTGTGGCGTTATTGTGATGTAGCAGTGGAAAGACGAAGCACAGGAACTGCTGGTTGAAGCAAGTAAAGCCCTGTCTGAGTCCGCCAGGCTGTGTCTGCAACACAACCTACCCTCCGCCATCTTGGCCGAGGCCTCCTTTCATATGTTGGACTGTTTTGGGCAGTCTGACCCTACAGAGACCGGTCAATACCTCGCCCTTTTCCAGGTACCCTGCAGGTTGACTGAGCATCACATAGTACATGTCTCTGATCGTTGGAGTAATTAAAAGATGCAAACAGCCGTTATGACGCATCACATTGTCCCTTAATAAAATCATTGGTCTAACTCCTTTTTCCCAGAGCTGCTGCACTGTTGCTATGGCGGCCGAACTCCTGAGCTGTGCCTGCGCTGACACCTCTGTCTCCCAGCTCTCAGCTCTGCTCAGCCTCCACAGGAATCTGTTCGTCTCCCAGGAAAAGAGATCCAGCAGCATGCTGAAAAGATCAGAGGAACAGCTCCTCCACCTCTTCAAGGTACAGGGTCACTAAGCAGCAACCCTCATGATTTATAGATGCTGTCACACTCAGTCCACTAACTTTCTTCATGGGTGGCATAATGTTGGTGCAGAAGGGGTTTTAAATCACATAAACCAACTGGCTGCAAATATATTCAATTATAAAGTTCAGTGATGTCAACAAACTGGTTTCTGCAAAGATGCTGCAGACGTTAAACACAGCAGGATACATGTTAGCTATTGACTAATAGTGGTGAAATCCTTGCAGTATCACATATAAAAATATACTTTGCTGTTGTTCTTTCACTTTGTTTTTTTTAAATTTATCATAAAAGAGTCTTTCATTTCTAAAGAGTCTTTAAAAAAGAAAAGGTCAAAGGTTACACCACATAACTAAAGACAGTTCTTCAATTAAATCTTTTTCTCACGTTATATTGAAAACTAAATTACTTTGCTCTTAACTCTAAACTCTAAAACCTGAATTTAACGGAAAGTTGCAGGAACTTTGTCAACTAATATTTCTTCTCATCCTGCCAAAATTTGTAATCCTGAAATTGCATTTTTCTGCAGGCCTTTCATCATCTGACCATCATTCCCAACCACTTGGACATCCTGTCAGACATCCCTCCCTGCATGAGCATCTTGTTGCTTCAGCACTCCAATGACGGGTAAATCCTTTGCTTTCAGTTGCTTTAAGTCAGTTTTTACCCAGTTAAACATTTCTATTCATACATGGGTTTTATTTTGTTTTAGCTCTGAGCTCTATGGGGGCTTCTATGAGACAACCAAAGCTCCAGAACATCCAAAAGCAAAGTCTTCACCTCCAACAGGTTTCCTAATTTCCATCCTTTAATTAATGCAAAAGAAGACAATCTCAAAGGAAGATGTGCCAAATTATTTTTCGTACGCTAAGAAAACAAAATCATGCTTTCCCTTTGACCTCTTCCCCACTGGATGTGACAGTGAGTAGCTTACACAATTTATTGATTGTTTCATGTGACCTAGCTGCTGTGTCGGAATAGAGAATGTGTTGTGGCTGGAGAGCAAAGAGAAGTTCATTAAGCAGAGAAGGCATTGAGGCAAAAACATCAGACACATGAAGAGAGAGAGAGAGAGAAATGCAGACGGAGCTCAGGGGGACCAATTACAAAGCCTGCATGTTTATGTGAGTGTGCATGTCTGACTGTTAGTCACTTGTGTTGTTGCAGGTCCGGTGTCACACTCGCAGGTGGCAAAGGTTTCAGTCTGCCCGCAGGCACTGGGGGCACTTAGGGAGCAGGCTCGGGTTTTTGGCCTACAGAACAAACATTCAGTCCTGAAGGATGAATCCAGCCAGCTGGAGACGTCCAAGGTGCATCAGGTATTGCCGAGGCTTTTCTTTGGCTGTGTATTAAACAGAGCAGCCCTTCTATAAACAAGCTTACTCTGGTGTAATTCTTATCTCCAACATGTTTTTTACCTAATGGGGAAACTTGGGACAGCTCATTTTTATTACCAAACTTCATGTAGCTGAATAGGATAGTAATCAGCAGTGAGAAGCAATAAATTCTGAATAACACTAAAGAAAGCCGCCTTCACTGTCTGTCTTGTTCTCACACACAGAACACGACGAGAGACCGAGAGTTGGAGCTTCACTTCGGAGAAATAGTAGAAAAAATGGAGGACTATTTGAATCCACTTCTGTCTCAGTTTGATTTCCCTTTCATCAGGTGACCTACAAAAAATAGTTAAATACTTCTTGTCGCATCACAACTACAAACTTCAATGTTTTCCATTGAGTTTTTAATATAAAAAACCAACATAAGGTGCTGTGTAATTGTGAATTTTAGGGAAATATAAGCATCCTTTTAAACATAAGAAGTGAGTAAGAATCTGAAAAGTGTCGGGTGCGTTTGTATTCACCATGTATTTTCCTTCCACTTGGCTTGTCGCATAAAATCTCATTAAAATACATTGAAGTCTATGGTTGAAACATTAGAAAATCTCATAAAGTTCAAGTGGGTTTACACAAGACACTTAAAGTGCCAGTGGGAAGTTTTCAAACCCTTTAACCAGTTTAAGCATCAATGATTTAATCATTTTAATGCTTAAGCTCTAAATGATCAGATCAGAGGACTCTTTCTTTTGATAAGTGTCATTAGTTTATTTTAGTGGCATCCAGGTATATGGCAGAGACATGACTGATGAAAGGAATACATTACATTGGCTGTTATCTATAGCTTGTAGGATGGGGAGCCATATTTTTGGAAGACTGGCAGCATTTTCAACTTTTTATATCAAATTCTTGAAATGCAACATTAAAATCTGCATTTTGAAATGACTGCTATATGTGTATTATAAAATAAGATCACACGTAAAATTCATAGAGCTTGAAGAAATTCTGAAAAGGTTCTGCTGGCACTATAGCATTCTAAAGAGTATTTTTCTGTTTCTGCTTATTGTGATTCATATGAATGTTTCATTGTCCATTTCTGTCAGGAATACAAATATTTATCTTCCTTATTTCTCCATCAGGTCCCAGACTATCAGTCCACCCACCTCTGACAACGAGCATAAGCATGTAAAAGAAGAAAAATGTAGCTTAGGTAAAGTGTCACTTGTATTTAGCCTCTTTCAAATACAACATCGTGTGAAATAAGTTTCTTCTTAGACAACCTGAGAGGCGATATTGTTGCTATACATGTGCCAATATGTTAACATTGAATGTTGATAGCTAATAGGACTCTGCCAAAGTCACAACAAAGAGAGTGAACTGTGTTACTACTTTATAAATATACTTTTCAAAGTCATAAAGCATATTTGAATGATTTTCTTGCAGTTGACAATGGAGAACATTTGGTGGTCATCGCTGACAGGACGTTGCTCGAGTTGCCTCTGGAAGCGCTGCCTCTCCTACAAAGTGAAGGCCTGGCTTCTGTGTCTCGAGACTTTTCTCTGCAGCTTTTCTTCAGTCGTCTCAGTAGAGAACAAATCCTGAAAGGTATGAAAGATACATAGAGAATAGATTTCAGTGCTGGTTTAAGATGCTGGTACCGTTTCAGAAGCTTGTGTCACTTCCGAGATGGCACTGCGTTTAGCTCGGCACGCCTCCCTGGTTCCTGGCCATGTGTTCCTCTCTCACATGTTTGCTGCTTGACCTGTGGGAAATTGTAGACAGGACATCTTTGGGCTTTCTATCAACACTTTGTCGGTTTGAATATAAATATATATATATATATATATATATATTTTTTTTTTTTTTTTTGCCTTAATCAATGAAATCATCATTTGAAAACTGCATTTTTTTATTATTTAGGCGTTTTTTGTTTTGTTTTTGTTTGATTTTGAACTAAGTCTGTTTGATCATCTTAACCATGACAAGAAAAGCAAAACCTCAATAAATATTTAAATGGGACATAGCACTTTTGCATCCTGGTGTTTCCTGTTGAGCAATAAATTTAAAATATATAATTTTGAAAGAAACCTCCTTAGCCCCAGAGAGACTGCTTTCACGTCACTTTTAGACATAGAACAGTTCCAGTGAATAAACTAATTGGATTCAGAGTTCCAGACTGTGTAGCCAGTAATCAGCATTTGAATGTCCTGCCGATAAGTTGACAACTTGTTTCAGTACCTGGGAGCTGGGTGTAAAAACATTTTTGGACTTTAAAATACCCATTACTACCAGTAAGAACTCCTGCGACAAGCTAAGCTGAAGTTTTTCACCGTTGCCTGAATAATTACTGAACTCAAATCTTAGTGAGAAGTTCATCTTGACATGTGCAAAGTATGCTCTGAACACATTTACACGACCGTGTGAGAGAATGCAACATTGCATCATCAGTCATGCAATTCAGTCTTAACTGATGCAATCTCTGTGAAACATTTTCATATGCTTTGGCTTATTTGGACCCCAATTATAGTTTTAAGGGTTATTATTCATTCTGTGTATGTTTTCTGTATTGGTAACACACTGCATAAATGAACAATTATAACTGAAGCTCCTTGTTATCTTTGTAGACAGGTTGTTTTTTTTCTAGTAAAAACTAATGAAGTGTTTTTTTATTACGTTTAAGCAAAAAAAAAATTCCCAGTTTGTGTTTAAACTTTTATTCTAGACATATTTCTGTAAAGCCACTTCCCAAATATGAAACGGCTTTACATAATGCCTTAGGTCCTTTAGGCAACACATTAATAGATGTAGAATAAGAAGCAGGTGGACTACCAGCTGCCATCCTGCAGATATCTGCACCACTGTAAAATTTGGATCTTAAAATGTCAACAGCGAAGGTGTATGTGTGTGAATTAACAGTTCCTCATGCTTTAGAAAAAATACAGGCTTTATCCATCATCCTGTGTTCATCAATCATTGTCTGAATGAGACATAAATGACAAAGTTGTCATTTTTATTTTGTTTTGTATTTTTCCCTACAATCTTGGATAGATGGCACAATCAAAAATCTATCTTCTTTTAGGAATTTATAAAACTAAATACACAAGATTATTAGTTTATATCTTCACGTATAATGTATTCTTTATACTGTTGCATCCACAAGTGAAAAATAATCATACTGTGTTAAACAAGAGAATTTTACAATTTTAACAATTTAGACAATTTTAATGAAACTAAATATAAAGCGTGAAGTCAAGTGAAGAATCTGTTTTAAATGAAGAGGAAGATGGAGGCCGCCTCCTGCAGACTACCTTTACTAACACTCCTAAATAAATGTCACTGACTTTGCAAATAAATTCTAAGGAAGATGTTTTCTGTCTTTAATCTGTCCAAAAGCTGTGTAAACTAGCCTGCAGACAAGTGTGCGTATTAACTCTGCTTCCTGTTTGTTGTAGTTGAAAGTGACAGCAAAAAGGAGACCAAGACCAAAGGTGGCAAGGGAGCGAAGAAGAAGAAGGAAGTTAAAAGCAAATCCATCAAAGAGGTGAGTTTGCTAAATTAATCCGGGCCTGCCAGATACAGACAGTAATATAACTTTTCCCTGCTGTCAGCGTTGCCACTTATTTAACTTCCTTACGTCTGCAGCTTTTCAATCAATTACATAATATGTTTTCATAAAGATCTTGTTTGGAACCTCAAAGAATGTTTCCGAATGATGTCATGCACTAGTTTTATGTTTTTATTTCTGCTGTTTTTCCCTTTGAGTTCTTTAACTCTAACCTTTAGTGTGGCGGTACTTGCATATTGTCTCATGCTATACTGACAGATGTCATAGATGTTTGTGCATATGTGTAATGCATCAGTCGATACCTTGTTTTTAAATTCAGTGTGTGTTGTGCCACCTGTATGTGTTTTTGTGCTGTAGCAGAATATTAATAGTTTGTTGTTTACACAGAAGACACCTGTCAATCCTGTGTTGCCTTCCTACACATTCACAATGGACACAACAAACTTGAAATGTATCCTTTCCGATGAAGCTGAACTTTTACAAAAAATTACATGTGACTTTATACTTAGAAATGTTTCTAAGGTAAGGACGTTTCTATATTGTTTTTACATTTTTAGGAAAAATTCATTTAGCATGAATGAAGAACAGAGACATGTTCTACTATGTCTTTAATGTTATATGTCTTTGCACACATTTGATGAACCAGGCATCCAGTATAAGTTGAAAAAATAAGTTTTCCATTTTTTCTTTTAATATTAAGAAAAATTGAAACAATTCCCTCTTTTATATACACTTAAAACCAACATCATCTATTTGTCTGGTGGATTTAGGTTTAATGTGGTCTTTCAACTTTACCAACATGTTTCTTCTGTCTGGATTTACTATAAATATTTTGAAGTAGCCCAACCAGATTTACAACTAGAACAAAAATTGTTTGGACCGAGCCAAAAATTGGGGAGGGTCCTACTGTTGTAGTGCCAACAAATATTTTATATGCACTTGTATAGTTTTATGTACAGTTTAGCCCCAAATGATTGGTTTCTCATATTTTTAGAGTAAAATCATTTTTCTTTTACCAAATTATCTGTTCGAAAGATGATAAAAACATTTAAAGGAATATCAATTTATTAATATCTTTTTTTTTCTTTTCATGTCAAAAATAATCCATTCTCCTCTCAATAATCAGTGGAAAAATCATTTTTGGCATTCCAGCTGTCAAACTTTTTTACAATTGAGTAAAAAAGTTTTTGTGCCATAATTGCATTGTATATTCATGCATTTATTAAGCATATAATACTTAATAAATGTCTCTCACCCCCCAAAACTAGTTCAGTAGTAAGTAACTATGAAGTGTTTAAATGATGTTTGTCATATTTTTACCTTAAAATACATTTTAAAGATATTGTTGACCCTTACAAGGAAGGCCAGCGTGGTAAGAAAACTAATTTACTCTGTGTAATAATTAATTATAATAATAATGCTATGACAAAACTAAGGGTGTTTGCCTGAATGTATGCTCTGTAAAAGAATGTATTTTCTTTCGGAGGCATCATCTTCCGGCATGTTAGAGAGTAATCACTGTAAAAAATCTACTACTGATACTACAATTTTATGATAAAGACAGATTGACTAAAGAATTGACATTTTAAGATGTTATTTTAAGATTTAAGATATTTATTAGCATTAGAAAATGTTGACTCCTGCTTTTAAACTGAGACTTACTAAAGTTAACCAGCGTTTCAGGATCTGGCATTTTCCATCACAGAAGCCGAATGTTCTAAAAGATAAAACAGCAACTTTAATGAACTCTGTGTTTCTGTTATCTGCTGAAGTTTGGCTGTCTGAAAGTCGCAGCCCGTCTGACATGACTCCACAGAAAACTGATTTATGGTACCTTTGTGTTCCCTCTGACTTCATTTCTAATATCAGATCATAAAATTTGGAAACTTTGTGTCGTTTCAGTCACTAAAAGCAATCAATCCACAAAGTCTTGCTGTTAGTTCCACCTGTAACACCTCTGTGTGTTTGTGTGTACTGATCAGAAAAAGATGTTTTTAGTTTCCAACTATTCTTTTCTCCAATCTGGTTCATTCAAGCTGAAAGAACCAGATCAAATCATTTGCCAATTTCTCTTTTTGTCTCCAGTAGTGAGCATCATTTGGTAAAACTAACTTAATTGCTTAGCTTTCCATGTTGGTGTTGAGAGGCCAGATGAGACCAGCTTGACTTGTGTTCATGATCTGGTTCTGGTGGGTAATGATCAGCCAGGTTTGCAACTTCAGGATCAGATTCATATTTGCTGCACTCAACTCCCAAACTGTTGAAAATGTTCTTTTCATTATTCAGATATTGGAAGCTTGAACATTTAAACAGTATTGTGTGGTTTGCAGATTAGAGATACGAGATACTTTATCTAAACTTTGTTTTTTTTCTTTTTAACACAGAAAGGGCCAAACTGACTTCAACAATGAAGGAGGTTTTAGAACCCCACAAGCCTCATCTGCCTCAACTCTGGAAGAACTTCTTCAGCAGACCCAGGTTTGAAACCTTTTGCTGAGATTATATGTAACATGTAAAGTAGAACAACACATGCAAAGACACTAACAAATGTTTACATGTGTTAAGTCTTTTCGAGATAGAGCAGGTCCTGTCCAAATGCAGCGCCTTCATTTACATGGGGATGGAGCCACTGCTGGTGAGCATCCCACCTGCCAAAGTCGCAGTCTTCAATCTAACAGGTATCGGACCCAGAAAATCTCAGTTCATAAGTTTTTCCTCTGTGTTTATGGCAATAGAAATGTATTGCAAATGTGGGAGATCAGTGATTAAATATATTGATTTGAGGTGCTCTGTATGAACCTAATGGATGAGTTTACCTGGATGATGAAGCACTATTTATGTATTGGATTTAATAAAATAACTCATGTTTAGTAATTGAATAAATATCACTGAATGCTAAAGAATTACCTGATTAAATCTGAAGTAAATCTGCAAGTTCTCCACTTTGTAAGAAAACTTAATTCAGACATGACAATCTTACATTGTAGTGCATAAAGCATGCAAATATCCCTAGAATGTGCAAAATTCAGCCATTATGTTTCTCAAATTTTAAATATGCTTGTTAGTGGTGTGAGGAAGTGAATACCTCTTATTGTTTACCGTTTTAAGCAGAAGGTCAAACTGATGTGGTTTTAAGACATTAATTTTTTCTTTACATTGTCAAGTTTGCTCTGCTAAAAATAACTGGAGAATACAGATTTACCATCTGCAAAGAACGACCCGTGCCCTTGTTATTGCTGCATGTAATTAGTTATTTTAAAGATTTCTAATATTTTGAACCTTAATTTCTCAAGATGAAACATTTCCAACACTTGCTACAGCAACTTGCTTTAAGCAAATAAGAAGAGAAAGCAGGACTAATTTCTGTTGAACTTATATGACAGTTTGATAAATCTGTCCTTTTAACAAGCATATCATTTAAACATCTGTGGTTTATATTTTATGTTAATATACACAAACTTCTATTGGTTATGAAGAATTTTTCAAATCTGTTTTGTAATTTAGTTTTACTACCTGAAGAAGACGTGGTTCTTGGTTCTACAGATTTTTAATCCCTTTAACAAACCGCTGACAGTGTTCATTAAAAAATACAAAAACATCCTCGAAACTTTCACCTTGTTTAATTGAGCTTAATAACACCATGGAAATGTTTAACAAAAAAACATTTAAAACTGAAATGGTTCACTGTGAAAATCAAAATTTCTGTCTGTCCCAAAGCTTCAAACACGATTTAAAATAAAGATGTACCTGTTAGAACCTGCTAGCTGTAAAAAAGCTTCTAAAATGATCACAGCATCAAATAAAGATAGTCTACAAATGTTTCTAATTTTCCAGAGTGATTGGCAGAGTGTCAGGCCTGACTGGCTTGTTGCCGCAGGCCGGACACATGAGCCACCCAGCAGTCTGGCGTTGGTGCTATAGTGTGACCGTCAACATGGACTGAATTACACTGTTAATATTATCTGTCTGGCCATTAGGACATGGCACAGTTAGATTATTTTAGGCATCTGTAAATGAAGTGGGCTTTATCTCCATTTCCTTAACTCTCAAAAAGCCTCTAAGGATCAGATTTTTGTACGCTATGCTGTGAAAACGTATTAGTTCACTCTAAGATTTAGGGTGAGGGAGGATTTGTGATGTTTTTGTTGCACTTTATTGAAAATAGTTTTTCTGATAATGGCGTTTTGCTGTCCTCAGAGTGTCGCATGGCTCTGCTCTTTGACCGGATTCAGAGTGAAGTGAAAGTCCTCCCATCAACCAATGAAAGTGAAAAGAGGTATTGAATATTCTCAACCATTTTTTTCTTTTTTTCATTTAGTCTGCACTCATCTTCATTAGTGGCTTTGTTTTTGTGTTGGCTATATTATCATTGTGTTTTTTTTTATGTAGTTAAAAACTTCCCTTTGTGTCCTAAAAGACCTCACAGTTTTCGTCTCTTACAGAGCTGACCTGCTGACATTGGAGAATCCCCTGGAGACCGCCCTGCTGTTGAGTTTGACTGGTGTTGGCTGCATCATCCTCAACCAGTGGCACAACACTCTTAAACAGAAAACACAAGATCTCACTGCTGTGCTGGACAGTGCGTGTTAAATTTGTGCTTTATAAGGATATTTCCTCATGTTTCTGTTGTGCACACACACAGGAGCTTCTCTCTGCCCCATAAGGAGGATTTCAGAATTGGGTTGCAGCCAATCAATGTTGTAATTGCATATTTATTGGGAGTCCTGGTTAAAATTAGTAAAAACTTTAAAGTTGCACTATCTAACTTCTATAATGTTGTGACAATATGGTGAGAGGTGGGTAACCTGAGGAAAAAATGTAACCCCTATGCCTTCTCCCGGTGCTCCCAGTACTATCTAGAAACAACCAATTACAGCCAGGAGGTGTGTCTTAGCGCTGTCAATTACCCCTTCTTGTAACGCTGCTCATTTTCCTCCCCCTCTGTTAGCGTTGCCACCGATGATGGTGGATAAACGGTTTTCCTCTGACAATTGTTTCTCCGCCATTAGCAGCGAATACATGAGATTGATTGACAGCGCTGAGACGCTCCAGCTTGCTCTGATTGGTTGTTCTTGGTCGGAACGATTCAGGAGTGATGCATTTCTTCAGATGGCAATAGAAGCTCAGGGAAAAGGTGAAGGAGTTAGATCTTTTCACAGATATCTGTCTCATAACGACAGGGTGAGAGTTTTAACAAATATTTAAAAAAAAATGTTTTATAAAATTTACAAACTGCATGTTTAAATAAATTCAGATTTTGTTGCATTGGCGAATTCTCCCTCTGAAACCCTTTAGTTTTAAGACAGAAGCGAAATAAAAAAATAAATTTCAAGATGCCTTTTTCAAGGTTTTTGGGTTCTGACTTTCACATAATTTTGTTCTCTCCTTCCAGAGTTTTTCCATAGTTTGTGTCATTGTTTGTTGCAGATATGCTGAGGGTCAAGGAGACCTCTGGCCATGCCATACTTGCTTTGAAGGGACGGGAGCATAACCAACTGCCACATCACAAGGTCACAGAAACACATGGTACTGTGCCCTCCACTCCCAACCTCAGTCAGCCTCACACTGTCATGTCTATTAGTTCATTATATGTTTGTGCATCACACCAATGCTTCTTTATCCACAAAGTATAAAAAGTCTGTAGACCTCTGCTAAATCCTGGCAAAAGAACAAACAAAATTATTTGTTCCTTTAATTTGAAAAAGTAAAAATCTTTGAAAAAAATAAAAATGCATACCTTCTTATCAACAAAATAATGCCTTTTAGATAAGGCCTATCTGGTATTTAGAACTAAAATTGACAGAAAATCTGTAAGGTCTCCTGAAGATGGTGGGAGGGTGAGAGATTTTCTCAAAGTGTAAAACAAAAAAAACATTTGTAGAGGAGAGCATGCAAATTTAAGGTGTTGGATGCTGAAAACTTCTTAACAATAACTGAAAGATGGAATTGCATCCAAATGTAGTTCAACCAGGTATCCATTCAAGCATTTCACATCTTTTTCCCTGATGTATGGCATAAATGTTTTTTACAGCTGGAAAATGTTTGAAATCCTTTCTGACAGTTTTATTTCATCTCTTCTACAGACCTTTTTATTTCTACTATATATATACTGTATATATATGACTTCACTGACTGTGCAGTTGGTAGAGCTGTTGCCTTGCAGCAAGAAGGTTCTGTGTTCGATTCCTGGCCCCGGTCTTTCTGCATGGAGTCTCCATGTTCTCCCTGTGCATGTGTGGGTTTTCTCCGGGTACTCCGGTTTCCTCCCACAGTAAAACATGACTGTCAGGTTAATTGGTCTGTCTAAATTGCCCATAGGTGTGAGTGTGTGTGTGTGTTTGTCCTGTGTTGCCCTGTGACAGACTGGCGACCTGTCCAGGGTGACCCCGCCTCTCGCCCTAAACGTTAGCTGGAGAGATGGGCACCAGCAACCCTCCCAACCCCACTAAGGGACAAGGGTGTAAAGAAAATGGACGGATGGATGGATATGACTTCACTACTTATATACTTCAATACTTTACATAATCATTCCAGTACCAGACACTTTTTTTTTTGCAGATCAAGATCTCAGCACTGACTCAAAGGACAACACAGTTCATCACACTGCAGCTCTCTCCCCAGCAGCCTACAATTGCATTCTCTATGGCCTTCCTAACTACAGTGTCCCATAATACAATGTGATGTCTCAATGTTTCCTCCACATTTCACAGTTCAAAATGATTGCAAGCATAAATACCTGAGAGATTTTCTTTTATTGCTTTATATGATGCAGTAAAGCTCCTGTTATATGAAGGGTTTAAAAGTTTCATTAAAGATGATCCTGGAATCTTTGCTCATGTTCTCCACTTTGCAGTTTTATGACTCAGTTCTTTTATTGCTCATATTACACATAGCAGATGTAAATACAATATCGTAACTTCCCTCAGCTCAGAGAAATAAACGTACAGCTCTGAAACTCACTATAGATGAATTCCTTGTAATATTAAAATTTTACACCTGAACTACAAGCTGCTACTTTGTGATAGGTCTCAGTAAGTCTCATTACATTGTAAAATAAAAAACATATGTTTTGCTCAGAATGCCACATGGCTCTGCTCTTTCATTCAGAACAAAGTTTAATGTGTTCAGTATTTTACTGTTCACTATATACAGAAGTAGTTCACACCTTTGTCATATCTAAACAGTTTTCTGCACAAATCTATTCAAATGTGCATAAGTGACATTAACTCTTGAATTTAGCTTTTAGGGTTTTTTTACATGCTGGAGTTAAACTTAATGTGAACTGAAACAGCATGCTCCAACCATGTGAATTATGCTGTTGTTTCCCTGTGTGCTCATTTTTTTAGTTTTGTTCAGCGTTTTAGTGTGTTCATGTGGTTCCCTTGGCGGTCACATATCCTGTCATGCTTACAATTATTATATTTTAATGTTTTATAATCAACTATTCAGACTGCATTTGTAATCTGGATTACTTTAAACCAGTTTATTGTCACCTCACTAACGGAAACTGAATCTAGCATTGTTTTTTTTTTCCTTTTCACTTTCATCTGTAATTGCAAAGTCAAATACACAGAGTAAAACTGAAAAACTGCCCGATACCGAACGGTTCCAAGTCAGTCAGTGCAAAATTATTGACCATTTTAAAGCAAATTGTGTTATTTTGGCCATGAGATTGTTAAATCACTACAGTTTTCCTCTGTATTTAAACCTTGAACCTATTACCCATGAATTAGACTTTGATCCAGATCACGTTAAGGATGAACTGGTACAACACTGAAGGTAAACAAGACGGATGTGACAGGTTGCAACCAAAAACAAACAGAGTTTTGTGTTGCTGTCTTATTTCTAGTGTGGCATTATTAGAATTAACCGCAGACGGAAAAACAATAATATATTAAATCGTCACCAAAACTGGATGTTTTTGTAATCAGTTTGTCACCTGACAGCCACATAGAGCTCTCATTAATTGGGAGATGCTTAAACAATCATTTAATGAAAGCAAGGCTTCAAATACACATAGTTGTATTCACGCATTAATTTCAATAATTTCGTCTTAAAATGCAAGTGTTAAAGGGTTAAATCCCTTTGAGAAAAATACGCTATCAAAGTAAAAAATGAATGCCAGGATTTTTACGCGTTACCATTTTAATGAAAATGCACTGAGCTCAATTGTTTCTCTCCTCATGCAAATATCTGAGTGCTTAACCGACTTAGTGCAGAGGTCACACTGGGAGTAAATACACAGCTGAAACATAATCATGTTTATGTTGCTGCCTGGAGTTAATTGCATAGAAAATTGTTCCTTTCATACACAAGTAGGAAAAGCTGAAACCAGAAACCAGTTTGGATTGTAGAAGAGTACATGTACTGAAGTATAGAATCGTAAGCCCTTTTACCATTAAATAAAGAAAATGTATTTGTTTGTTTGACCCCAAGTGACACCAGTGTTTCTTTTAATCGAGCTTCCCACTGGGCGGAGACTGTGGGCCGTCTTTTATCAGGACAGGGTTTCGGATGAGCTTCCGAACCCTGTGGAGAATAAGCAACAAACCAACACAAGGAGCATTGTAAACCTCCTTGTGTTGAACATACACCTGCATAAAACATACACCTTCAACCAACATCCACTTCCTCAAGCGTACCGGTGATCAAATCCCAGAAGACCGGCTTCTGACATTTGGACTCCCAGTGAAAGCTCCACGTGTGTAGGAACTAGAATTGGAAATTTAACTTTAAGTGGTACTGTATGCTCCGTCATTTTAACAAAGTTAATGTTGTGCATCAATTTAGTGATATTTATTTAGTCTAAAATTTACTGTAGGACAATTTTATGAAGTAATTTTGACCAGAGAGAGAGAGGTGGAACTACGATGTAATCATCTTAAAAAAAATTTAAAAAAGATGTAGTTTCCATGGAAACATAAATCTGTCGTTTTGAAGTCAATCGTCTCTGGGATCTGGTTTTAAAAGTTTCCTCGTCTTCCAAGATGCCAAATCCATGTGGGAACTCATCTTCAACAAAAACTCCAAAATTGTCTCCATTTGAACGAGACCTTCAAGGTTTTTCATAGCATTTTTTTAATACTATGAGCGGCCATTTACCATGTGGTCAGTTACAGGCTGGGCTCCCCATAGAGCTCTGTAAATGTCTAGGTAGGGTTCCGGTTTGATAGATCTCCAGACTGCTGCTCTTTTATAGGATTTCTACTTATTTTCGAACAAACCAGCATGTAAATGTTTTTGTTTTTGAACTCCCATTAGTGTCACTGTTTTCTTCCTGGGGTTTCATATGTTTCATATGTCCCCAGGTTTCATATTACCGTATATATGTAATGTCATCATCCTTATGGGTATATATGATGCCTTAATTAATTTGTTGAATATGGAAATGAATGAAACTGAGCACAAAGAAAAGTTGTTAAATGATGATAAAAGACCTTTAAACATATTAAACCAGTCTATGAACATTCTGACCTGATTCCTTAATGCCATCTTTCTATCAGCTAATCAGTTTTTCTGTATGTAAAAATTACTTTCAACATGTCCTATTTTACTTATGCAGTTGTCATATTGAGCAAAATTTTAAAAAAATACTACTTTTGAAAGGAAAAGAGGAAATGTACAGCTTCAGCTTGAAGACTGTCATCACTGCAGAGGAGCAATATATCATAATTTATTCCTGTATGGCTTAGTGTAAAAATGCTGATTACCATGTAACATTTACTAAATTGTTTCAGCTTGCTGTGTTTAGACAGCTTATTTGTCAGAGTGCAGACAGAGAGTTTAGCTGGATAAAGACTTGTCTTATTCCTGTTATTCTAAAAACATAACTCCTCACTGTTTCTGCACTGCTTTTGTCGTTTTTCACAAGACTTTTTACATGCCAGCATACATGCAACAGCTCCAAAAGAACATTTTTACATTCACCTCTGAAGTGTTTAAGCGTTATAAATATTAACACATGCAATAACAGCTACAGGATGTTCTCCTGCCTGTTGGTTGACCTTTACATGCACCGTATGTATGCAACTAGGTCAGAGAGAGTGTGCTGTTCACTCTGCAGCACATCAGAGAGGGGATGAAAAAAGCTGGATGAGACATGAGGACAAATAATATCAGTCCTCTACCAGACCTGTCATTGAGTCTTGCTGAGGCATCATGAATATATTAAAGAAACCGACTGGTAATGTCTCCCAGGTGACTGTTTTTGTCAGTGAAGTCAGAATAAAAAGATAATTAAGTGTTTTGTGTCCTTTTTTGGCTTCCAGAATTCAATTTTCTGTCTCTTATGCTGCTGGAGGACTTATTGTGTTTGCAGCTTGTATTATGACAGTAGCAGCTTCAGCAAAGCAGTTTGTTGTGGTGTGATTAGTAGTTTCCAGCTAAATGTTATTTATTTTATACAATACCTGACACCTCTGAACATGTCCTCTTGAAGCTCTGATGTGTCTAGACATGCCTGACCTTCAGCAGCTGAATGTTCAACATGCACTCAAAGTGAATCTGGATTATTCCTACAACTAGTGACAGGTTTTTCACAAAACAAATCTCACTAGTTGCTAATGAAAGACGAATGTAGCTGGAAACTACACATTTAAAGTGTACATCTGATAGCAGTGGTCTTTATTTTGTAATATAAAAACCAGTCAAGGGAGGAAAATCCTTAAATCACTTATTCTTGGGAAGCCTTGGCTTCTGAGAAGAACTACCAGCAATTTTACACTGCAATTCAGGTGTGATCTTAGTTTTAAGAAATAACAAATAAGATAGTCTAATCCTTTTACGATCAGTAATAATTAATTAGTCCATCATTATGGTCATTCCCGACCAAACCAACAGAATATTACAACTCAAGAATGACCAACTAGCCCACACAAAAATGTGCTTTCAGTTATTTCAAAGCATAGGAAACACCAAATCAATTTTGCACAAATATATTTTTACATTATCTGTGTTTGTGTATAGCAGTGGAGACAATAAAGCAGGTTATTATCCTGGTTCAGAACCACAGACTCAAGTTCTTCTCCCACTCATCGACAGATGAAGTAATTAGAATGTTTATCATCACTTTTACGAAGAAAAAGTTTATGTTCCCACAGGTTTTTAACCATATTTGGTCTGAAACATACGATGCAAAATTTGTGGATCTGGCGCTTTGACTGGTCGCCGGTTTCTCATATCTCCTTGCTCTTTGGGCTTAGATTTGATGATTGCTTGTTTAACATATATATATTTATAAAAAGCCCTGCAGACTGACATCCTTCCACCTTTTAGCTGTCAGAGGAAACTGCCAGGGGCCAGATTTCTTTTCACTATAGGCAGTTCCCTCTGTGGTTTTAGAGTGAGCCAATTTTCTGGCTTTTTTTTTTTTTTTTTTTTACACTCACACCTCTGTTCTCCATAGATGAAATTATACTATCTGTCCTAAAAATACAATTAGCTCATGTAATCATATTCCTGCAGCAGGGTTTGCAGTTTGTTGAACATCCACGTTTTCATCGATTTTTCTCATTGAATATGGTGAGATGCTGCGCACAGCAAATCTGTTCTGGCTCAGCATATCAAGTCCAACATCTTCACGTTTCAGATTATGTTACAAAGCCATTACCACACAGAAGGTACAATGAGAATCTGCATGTAAAGACAAGTGGACGCATTAGCTTTCATCTCATTACTATTTTATGTTGATTTTGAGAACTAAATTTAACTTTAAATCTGAATAGTATAAAGGTGGATTAGAGCCACTAAAATAATTCAGACTTTTTTTTCTCAGAATTCTGACTTTTGTCGCCCTAATTGTCTTCCCTACGATTCAGCTCTAGTTGCATAAAGTCAAAGTTCGTCCACATTAGGAAACAAGTAATCAGTTAAAGACAAATGGTGAAAATTTATCAAATGTCCAGTTAATTGCATCAAGTTCTTGACTTGGAGCATTTCAAATCAAGTGTCCACATGCTCGTCACAGCACTGGCACTCTGAAACATTTGGATGAATTTTTTGTGTAACAAAAATGAAAATATTATATTATGCATAAATCAAAGCAAACATTCATGTCTTGTTTCCTGATTGTTGGCCTGATTTGTTCTCCTTCCACCTGAAACAATTCAAGACATGTCAGGTTTTATTCTGTGACCCTGGATTTGACTCGACTGCTGTTTTTCCCTCCAGTCATTCTTTATATTCTGCTGAGTTGATGCAGCAGAGACATCAGTGTCAAGAATACACATTTTCTGCTCCTTTCTATACAGATGAGTTGGTTTATGTTCCCTTCTAAAATATATTAATTTTATAGGTGTAATATCAGCAATTTATACTTTTCAGAGGACATTTTTAGGCGGCTAATTTGTCTCCTGCAGTCACATTAGGCACCATTCTTCATTTGATTGCATCCATCAGTAGTCAGCACATATTTCATCTTTTTTTTTCTCAGTGTTTGACAAATTATTATTCTGATCAAGAATGCTGAGGTAATGAGAGTCTTCTGGTCTGTCATTAGTAAAGGAAAATGGCTCCTTAGTGGAGGAGATGATGTTAATTTGCTGGAAGTTAAGTTGAGTTTCTGTGCAAAATGAGATGATTGCTTTCTCATCCTGCTAACTGTTCCCCATTGGCTGCTGTGGTCTCTTGTGTTTTCCTTTGCCTTGCATCTATTTGATTTCTTAATTGCCGAGATGTGCCTGTGTATCCTAATGGTTCCTCAGATATTTCTGATAATGCTGGATAGCTACTCTGCTGTTTTTCAAATATGCAGAAGGGAAACTGGAAAACTTGAAAAAGCACAAAATTTAAGCAAGACCTTAACTAAAACACAATTTGGAAAATTGTGTCTTTCTTTGGATTCAGGGCTGTGAAAAAGTGTTTACCTCCCTACAGACCCAGCAAACTATTGAGACATTTACAGTAAAATACTTAACTATTAAAACCAAAGAAAATATGGCTCTGCTACAGCTTGATAGGTAAAACTGAGCAACGTTTTAAATTGGAAAGGGAGGAAAGTGTTATGTTGTATCCATGCATCCTACCTCGCGTACCTGTAAACATTTAGGATTTCACCACTTTGTTCAGCTGTAATTGTTGATATCTGGTTTCTAATTTTTACCTAGAAGTTTCTCAAAACGTAGCTGACTGGAAGGTCTAACAGTTTAGTTCCAAATTTGAGTCAGTTTTCTCCACTTCTTAGAGAAACTGTCAGGGAACAGCATCAACAATATAGTTGCAGTCGTTCTATTTACGGCAGTAATGTCATGACATAGTGTGGTCAGCAGGTAAAAACGCAGTGCAGTTTTGAGTATTTAATGAACAAAATCAGAGTTTAACTTACAAAAATGAACATCCAAGGCAAATCCAAAACTAAGATACTTAGCAGCATGAGGGAAGTGATGAGACAAACTGGTGAGTTGTGACTGAGATAGAGGAGCTTAAATACTGAGAGGTAGTAAATGAACAGTGGACCAGCTGGATGAGATAACCAGGTGTGAGTGGAGCTAGTTGAGGGGCAGGAAGAAGGTGAAGCAGAGAGAAAATAGTGGAGAATATGAAGGAAGGAAACACCAAGGAGCTGAAAATACTTCTAAAACTAAAGAAACACTAAGACTAAAGAAAACCTGATTAACTAGAAGAGAAAAAGACAGAAGGAAAAACAAACCCTGCGACAGACTGGCGACCTGTCCAGGGCGTACCCCGCCTCTCGCCCGGAACGCTAGCTGGAGATAGGCACCAGCACCTCCCGACCCCATTAAAGGGACAAGGGTGTAGGAAAATGGATGGATGGATGGAAAAACAAACCTAAACAGAAAGAAGGCTGATCAATGATAAGAACCAAGGAACATAGAGCTAGAGTAACTAGAAGGACTAAACAAAGAAATAACCTAACTAGAATTGCTTAAGCAAGATGGACATAGATTCAGAAAGAAAGACTAACTAGACCTAAAGTGACGAAATAAGAAAACTGGAAACAGATAACTTAACTGGAACCATTAAAGAAAAGAAGACCATAGACTCTGACATGTAAAAATAACAGAACCTAGGGGAACTAAAAAATAAATTAACTAGAAACACCATGAAGGACTGAAGATAAGGAAAGCAATGACAAGGCAATTCTAAGCACAATAAATATGAAATAGTAAAACTAAAATGACCATGAAGGGCTAAACTAGTGAACTAAAACATGATGATAAATAAGATGAAAAAGCAAAACCAAACCCAAAAACCCAGAGTCCTGACAAGTTATTACAGAGACAGGAGGATCTCATCGCGGCATGTTTCCCCTCAGCAGTCCTAAATGACGGGCCGGGCCACTCGCTGATTATCCAGCCTCATGCCAGTCACTGCAGCAGAGAAACGACCCGTAATCCTGTTTGACACCTACTGACCCCACCGGCGATGAGATGAACTAGTGGCAGCCCTCAGGGGCTTTAGACTCCAGGTGCTTCCATCCTCCCCCCCCAATAACTTCTTTGCCCGTCTCACCTCATCATCGACCATCTAGCCGTCTCTTTGCTTCCACCTCTGCAAGAGTCCCAGAGTTTTGGGGAAACTGGAGAACGGTGACAAAGCGGCTGTAAGGCTGTGAGTCTTAAACTATATTTCCCTGAAGTTGCTCTGCTGCTGGACAGTTACAGAACATGCAGTCTAATGGTGCTGTGTCAGCACACAAGGAAAGTTTAGAGAGAACGTTAGGAAAGCATCTAAAAGTCCTTGAACTGTTAAATGAGTTCAAGGACCTCATTTTGCAGACCAATTTTCTTCCAACTCTGTTTTAACAAGCTTACCGTTTGTAGAGGAGAGTATGTACAGTAGTGGTCACATTTATTGACACCAATAGTTAACGTTGGGTTTCACACCTGTACAGGTGTGACTATGGGAAGCACCAGCAGAGGTTCAGCATAACTAAAATCACTCTATAGGATTATGATCCATAATTAGCATTTGAATTGATCCATTACAGGGACTTATGAGCCAAAATGCATATTTGCACATTTTTCAAATATGGCAATAAGTTAGTCTTTTTATAAGTAAACTAGTGGGACTAGTAATTTTTTTATCAATATTAAGGAATTTACTTGAGACAAGCTGTTATAGCTTACAGAAAAGTTATTTTTGTCTTGTTTCAACTGCACTAGAAACTTGAACAGACATACTTGGTAAGATTTTCTGTTTTTGCAGTGCAGTGATGACAGTATAATACCTCTTGGTGCGCTCAGTATATTGTGCCCTCAGAGAAGTAACCTTGCATGCTAAGCCCTTTATGTATAGGTTTGTGAGTCTGACTGTTGCATCTACTGCTGGGGGCTCAGCTGTGCCCTGAATAACAAATATGCATCATGCACCATGTGTTTGTGATGATCCTGTTTGCTTCACCTGCCTCTTGAACAGTGTTTACACCAAACAACCAGGCATGAAGCAGGTTGAAAAAAAAGAACCATTATTTCACTTTGCTAGCTAATAATGCATAGAAATAGTTCAAGAAGTGACATAAAATACATTTCTATCAACCCTTCATCAAACTGCTGTATTGTTATGTAGCAAAACCCATTTGGCTCACTGCCTGCCCAAATCCTGAGCATTAGAGACCGACTCAGTCAAGGAATGCCATCTAAAAACCAGCACACCTGAGCAAGCTTGCTGCTGAGTTCATGTGCAAACCTGTTTCAAAGAAGCAGAATATATACACCATGATTCAACGTGACAAGATGTCCAGATACTATGTTGGACTTTAACAGGGAAGACAAACCAGCAGACTAAATCAGAGTAAGATAAGACCACCTTAAAAATTGCAAATAGATCTTCAGGTTTTCACAATTTTATAACAGAAAACTTTTGTCTTTTACTGTGTATAATTTTGAAGTGTAATGAATTAACAGATGGTTTTAAATTCACTTAATACAACTATGGAAAGTGAGTTGTGCATTTCTCTGCAGCTGTAAGACTTTTGATGTGTGTCTTTAGTCTTTGGGACCTTAACGTTTTAGATGTTTACTTGCTGCCATAAACCTCTTTAAGAAAATCGGTGCTCAGTGAAAAACTGCAGATTTTTGCCATGGTGGGACTAAAACATGGCCTTAAGTTTGGCCTCCACTGTCTGATGTTTACTGCTTGCTCTCCTGATGAATAACTGGAATAAATAATTTAACTATTTAAATTTGTTTTAAGTTTAGTTATTTGATTTGTTCTGTTCAGTGCTTGGATAGGTTCAGAGTCACCCGATGACACTGATGTAGAGCCGTGTATCATCTGCATAGTTATGGTTGCTAAACTTATTTCTTGAGCTAGAGGGCATATATAGATATTGAATAAGAGGGGTCCCAGTACCCCACATGCAACAAATATCTACTCCAACCTGGATTTCCATCCATCCATTTTCTTCCGCTTATCCGGGGTCGGGTCGCAGGGGCAGCAGCTTCAGAAGTGAGGCCCAGACTTTCCTCTCCCCAGCCACGTCTTCCAGCTCCACTAGGAACCCCAAGGCGTTCCCAGGCCAACTGAGAGACTTAGTCCCTCCAGCGTGTCCTGGGTCTTTCCCTCCTCCCGGTGGGACGTGCCCAGAACTCCTCACCAGGGAGGCGTCCAGGAGGCATCCTGACCAGATGCCCGAGCCTCAACTGGCTCCTCTCGTCATGGAGGACTGGATTTCCAGTCACTTCAATATGTCATAGTCAACAATTTAAATGTTGCACTGAGGTCCAACAGAACCAGCACCGTGGTTCTTCCACTGTCTGTATTAATGTGGTTTTTTTTTGGGGGGTGTCAAAAGAAGAATCACAAAAAAGTACTGCTTTGAGCCCGGAAAACTGGCGGGACAGAGCCCAGACCCAGACGGGTTTTTGGGGGTCTTTTTCCCCATTTCGAATGACCAGCAAAACGAGGTCAGGTAAAAGGGCCCCCAAAATCCCCTGGCACCCGGGAAGTTTTGGGGCAGAAATTATGGTTTTAATCCTAAATATATGCATCAAACCTAAGTAGTTAATTACCAAATGGTCCATATGTATCTGTGGTCAATCTTTTTAGTAGCCCATCTTTCTAGAGCCGTATATATAAATGTATTTTGAGTTAATAGTACATAAAATGGTGATGCACCATTATTTCTTTTGATGATGCTGCTTGTGTGCAACTGTATCTTGGAATATTTTGGGGTAACCAAGACAGAGACGGAGACATTAAAAAGAGGAGAGAATCAACAAACAGCATGAGCAAACTGTAATTTGAGATTGAAAAACAATGATGCAAACAGTACATTTTGAATACAAATTTGACATTTTATGTGAACATTACAACATTTCTGGTGGACAAACTGGTTACACTAAGAAGATGGAGCATCCTAAGCCAAGATTCAGCCTACTGACTCCTGTCGATGCACAGGAGTAGTGGCTCTACTCTGAAACACCCAAAGGAGCGAGCTCATTTCACCGATGCAAACAAAAATCATTTACATTAGTTAAACATTGTTTGGATAATTTAAAATTGCTTTTACCCATTTCAAAAGAGACACGCAGAATACTGTGGTAATATTATTGAAGGATGTCACCAAACTTAGCATTTGTGATCATCATGGCCCCATATTGTTATGATTACATTAATGTATCACAATAAATATAGCACAAATGTACATACCCTCATAATGTAATTTTGAATAGAACTGCCTGACATGACTGGGACACACAGACACCATAATGTTATATTGTTCATACATAGTGTATCATTGTGCAGCAGATAACAGTGATTGACATATATCAAATAACAGTGAACAAACATGCAACACAAAGTTCAGCAATTAGCAACACTCACAGCTTCACCCGTTGTAGCTAAAGCTTCGGTGCTAATTCGTTGGACATTATTTGACTTCCGTATTGCTATTGATTTTTGCTTAACATAGAAATTATCAAAGCAACTCTAGTCCACTGCATTTTTGTCACAGTGACTTAGCAACACGGTGTCCCGACTTTCAGGGAACACTGTGCTAATAGTGGGTGTGACCCAATTTGACCCTTTGAATTGCCTTTATTACATTTGACATATATTTAGCAAGGTATTGTCAACACTCTTCTGAGATTTCGGTATCAGACATGTTGTAGATTTTGTCAACTCCATATCCAAAAGGAGTTGTGTTAGACTGGGATTCAGTGGCTGCAGAAAACATTGGAGTACAGTGAAAAAACTCTCTTGTCCAAGGATGATTTGAGCTTTATCTGGTAGAAGGAGATGCCAGATGTTGGATACAATCATGAAGGCATGAACATGCTGAGCAACAATAGTCAAAAAGGCTGAAGTATTTGTACAACACTCAGTTGGTAATAGGTGTTTGTGCATTCTTAAGTCCTAAATTCATGCATCTAAAATTAAGGTCTTAAAAAATCTTAAATTCACAAGCTGGCTTTAGATATGTCTATCCAAGTTTTACATTTTGTCATTACAGGACTATTTCCTTTTGTTTTTTGTGTGACTTTTCCAGCAGGCAGAAGTTTGAGTCGCGCGTCGACATCTTCATTTCATTCTGTAGCAATCAGTTTGGGTTGAGGCTACCGCTAACTAGTTGCTAATTCACCTTTGCTACCTAACTAGCTATCTAGATTTTTATGTCTGTCACAGGTGATGGCCGAATGATGAAGTGAAACCTAACAATAGCAATAGTGACATCTGTGACAAAAGTTGAAAATCTTTCATCTATCTTGTCACCTCTACATTTACGAGCAAAATTTGACATACATGTCATCAGACGCTTTGGCTGGAGGAGGCCAAGCGATTGTCCCCTCATTGTATAAAATTTTGTAGGAAATTAATGGAAAGGGAGTGGCGTCGATCTGCATGTGTCAAACCCTTTAAGCATAAAATTTATCGCCGGTCGGCCACAACAAACAATATTAGTTGTGGCCTCTGGGTCACTTCTGTTGCCAACCCATATTTGGCTAGGTGTAATCTGTGACGAAAAAAAAAACACCCTAAACATTTGCATTGTGAGGACAAGAAGCACAAAGATGCTGCCAAGAGCCACAAAAAGGACCCCAGAGTTGTAAAAAAATGTTGCCATGCTTGATTGTAATTCAGCAGGATTTCCAAATATTTATAGCTTTTTTTGGTCTTAAATTTTATTCAAAGTGGCATTTATGCAATTTTTCTTTCAAAGTGGCATTTAAAAAGTTTTAAATTTGAATTGTTGAAACCTACAGATACTCTGTGGTATGTGAACACATTACTGCAGAAAATAGGCAGGTCTGCTGCAGTAGAAATATTTTTGCATTAAATTACTGTGTTGGGTTATTGGTAGTTTTAATTGTTCTGGTTTTGTCTACAACAGCTGACAGATGGAAAGTGCTTGGCATTTGATTCCTGAAGAACAGCTGGTACCCCAACTTGGCAATTTAATCACAAATCATACAGTTGCATTAATAAAAGACTTTGGGTACTAAAGTGGCTAGTAAGTGTTTAGAGCTTCTTTTTAGACAAGTGCTGTCCGTATGCGGTGTTGCATATTTCCTGATCTCTTGCTAGCAGCTCATTAATACTTTGACTCTAAAACTGCAAAAGAAACAATGGCGGACTGGTGAGACAACTCAACCATACTCAATAAAGATGAAAGCCTTGGCACATACTAGTCTGTGCAATAAACACTAAAATAAAAAAATAGAAGAACTCCCAATTCAAAGACTGCTTCGTGCTTTTGACACAAAAAGCTGACTGAAGTTTGCTGCCAAAGCAAACACTGAAAACAGCATAGGAAATCAACATTTTCTATGCAGACACTATCACGGGGGTTCAAAGGAGAGGGCAAGGACAAGATGAAAGCCTGGATGCACTGTGGTTTTTGAAATACACTGACCAGTCCTTAACTTACTGATGTCGAGATTTTTCAATCCACTGCTACACTGAGATTTAAAGGCAGGCACTATGAAGTTGAATTGAAGTGCCCTCTGATGTGATTCATAAACAGGAAGTGCGTCAGGGACAAGGAGAAAAAGAAGGAGAGAGAGGAGTATTCAGTATTTACAAGTGGCCTACTGGGCAAAGGCTGAATATATATGCTACTGCTATTTTCTGGCCCTATTTTAAACAAAATATAACAAACTACTGAAACAGGCTAAAGCACAAAACTTTTCCACAGTTCCAGAGAACAATGAAGGTTCTTCAAAAGTGCCCAGTGCCCTCAAAGCATAGCCAAGACATTGACTAATTATCTGAACTTCTCTTGGCGTCCACAGAGTTTCTGAAGCACACTGTAGCTGGATGACAGACTGGTAATATTCACTCTTAGGGAGGAAAAATTACACCTAATGGAAGAAGGCTTGCAGTTACAATGGGCACACTTTGTTCTCTGGGATGGGAAGCTGAGCAAAGGAGCCACAGTCAGTTGGAGAGTCATCGGATCTGGGAGACACGGTGCCGCCTACAGGGATGCGGGCTGCGATGGCGGACATTTCCCCCGTGTGACTCTCGGCAGTAATTCCGGGTCGTTCTGTGGTCTGATTCATGTTGCTTTCTGGGATGGTTCCCATGCCGGTAAAATGCTGGATCAGGCATTTCCTGAACTGCAGAAAAATAAAAAAATTTAATATTTAGTTTCAAAAGAACTGTTTAAGATTCTTTTATTTCAGACTTTGTGGACTAAGTACTTTATTACAGATGTAATTGGGTTTGGCGGTTTCTTTAGAGGTACTGACGGAAATTATACTGTTCACAGAAGGTCAACTGTTCTTGATGCACAACATGTGAGATATTCCAGTCATGGTGAAACAGGTTCATCCTCTGAACGAGGTTTTTTAGGTTTTCAGGACATAAAAATGAAGTGATTTTAACACAATTCTAAGATTACAGTAATCTAAGTGTGGAAAAACAAAACAAAAAAATCACATTTTAATCTGTAAATGCTAATTAAACAAGAGTGGAGCCAAAATAGAAAACCTGTTTAAGAAATACACCCCCATGATTCAGACTGTAGAACCATCTTTGCTGATTAATCTGACTTTAGAAGTCATCTCTTTTGTGTGTTTTTAGGTCCCTAATGTCATCAAAAATTATTTTCAAAGCCTTCTTAAGGTCCCACCTCAGAATTTCAAAGTGTTTGAAATCAGTTTTTTTTAATTCACCGTTTGATGCAACAAACATTACACAAAACTTTCTAAACAATCCTCTGACGCCTTCCGTCGTTTTCTCATTGTAATGTGATAAATTATAGCAGCGTTACTGAGAATGAGTTCACTTTTTTTATTTATGCTTACACACATCTATATGCTCTGGCAAACTGCAAAATATTGTGCTTTTATACAGTTGGATAGGTGACCTTAAAACATATTTATTCTTATAATCAAATGATTTCATATGCATTTGGTAAGAAATAATTAAAGCATAAAAAAAATGCATTTGTTATTGTTTGGGGTATTTTTGGTCGTTTTTTTTTTAACTTTTTTAATTTTAAGGGGGGGGGGGGGGGGGGGGGGGGGGGGGGGGGGGGGGGGGGGGGGGGGGGGGGGGGGGGGGGGGGGGGGGGGGGGGGGGGGGGGGGGGGGGGGGGGGGGGGGGGGGGGGGGGGGGGGGGGGGGGGGGGGGGGGGGGGGGGGGGGGGGGGGGGGGGGGGGGGGGGGGGGGGGGGGGGGGGGGGGGGGGGGGGGGGGGGGGGGGGGGGGGGGGGGGGGGGGGGGGGGGGGGGGGGGGGGGGGGGGGGGGGGGGGGGGGGGGGGGGGGGGGGGGGGGGGGGGGGGGGGGGGGGGGGGGGGGGGGGGGGGGGGGGGGGGGGGGGGGGGGGGGGGGGGGGGGGGGGGGGGGGGGGGGGGGGGGGGGGGGGGGGGGGGGGGGGGGGGGGGGGGGGGGGGGGGGGGGGGGGGGGGGGGGGGGGGGGGGGGGGGGGGGGGGGGGGGGGGGGGGGGGGGGGGGGGGGGGGGGGGGGGGGGGGGGGGGGGGGGGGGGGGGGGGGGGGGGGGGGGGGGGGGGGGGGGGGGGGGGGGGGGGGGGGGGGGGGGGGGGGGGGGGGGGGGGGGGGGGGGGGGGGGGGGGGGGGGGGGGGGGGGGGGGGGGGGGGGGGGGGGGGGGGGGGGGGGGGGGGGGGGGGGGGGGGGGGGGGGGGGGGGGGGGGGGGGGGGGGGGGGGGGGGGGGGGGGGGGGGGGGGGGGGGGGGGGGGGGGGGGGGGGGGGGGGGGGGGGGGGGGGGGGGGGGGGGGGGGGGGGGGGGGGGGGGGGGGGGGGGGGGGGGGGGGGGGGGGGGGGGGGGGGGGGGGGGGGGGGGGGGGGGGGGGGGGGGGGGGGGGGGGGGGGGGGGGGGGGGGGGGGGGGGGGGGGGGGGGGGGGGGGGGGGGGGGGGGGGGGGGGGGGGGGGGGGGGGGGGGGGGGGGGGGGGGGGGGGGGGGGGGGGGGGGGGGGGGGGGGGGGGGGGGGGGGGGGGGGGGGGGGGGGGGGGGGGGGGGGGGGGGGGGGGGGGGGGGGGGGGGGGGGGGGGGGGGGGGGGGGGGGGGGGGGGGGGGGGGGGGGGGGGGGGGGGGGGGGGGGGGGGGGGGGGGGGGGGGGGGGGGGGGGGGGGGGGGGGGGGGGGGGGGGGGGGGGGGGGGGGGGGGGGGGGGGGGGGGGGGGGGGGGGGGGGGGGGGGGGGGGGGGGGGGGGGGGGGGGGGGGGGGGGGGGGGGGGGGGGGGGGGGGGGGGGGGGGGGGGGGGGGGGGGGGGGGGGGGGGGGGGGGGGGGGGGGGGGGGGGGGGGGGGGGGGGGTTTTTTTTTTTTTTTTTTTTTTTTTTTTTTTTTTTTTTTTTTTTTTTTTTTTTTTTTTTTTTTTTTTTTTTTTTTTTTTTTTTTTTTTTTTTTTTTTTTTTTTTTTTTTTTTTTTTTTTTTTTTTTTTTTTTTTTTTTTTTTTTTTTTTTTTTTTTTTTTTTTTTTTTTTTTTTTTTTTTTTTTTTTTTTTTTTTTTTTTTTTTTTTTTTTTTTTTTTTTTTTTTTTTTTTTTTTTTTTTTTTTTTTTTTTTTTTTTTTTTTTTTTTTTTTTTTTTTTTTTTTTTTTTTTTTTTTTTTTTTTTTTTTTTTTTTTTTTTTTTTTTTTTTTTTTTTTTTTTTTTTTTTTTTTTTTTTTTTTTTTTTTTTTTTTTTTTTTTTTTTTTTTTTTTTTTTTTTTTTTTTTTTTTTTTTTTTTTTTTTTTTTTTTTTTTTTTTTTTTTTTTTTTTTTTTTTTTTTTTTTTTTTTTTTTTTTTTTTTTTTTTTTTTTTTTTTTTTTTTTTTTTTTTTTTTTTTTTTTTTTTTTTTTTTTTTTTTTTTTTTTTTTTTTTTTTTTTTTTTTTTTTTTTTTTTTTTTTTTTTTTTTTTTTTTTTTTTTTTTTTTTTTTTTTTTTTTTTTTTTTTTTTTTTTTTTTTTTTTTTTTTTTTTTTTTTTTTTTTTTTTTTTTTTTTTTTTTTTTTTTTTTTTTTTTTTTTTTTTTTTTTTTTTTTTTTTTTTTTTTTTTTTTTTTTTTTTTTTTTTTTTTTTTTTTTTTTTTTTTTTTTTTTTTTTTTTTTTTTTTTTTTTTTTTTTTTTTTTTTTTTTTTTTTTTTTTTTTTTTTTTTTTTTTTTTTTTTTTTTTTTTTTTTTTTTTTTTTTTTTTTTTTTTTTTTTTTTTTTTTTTTTTTTTTTTTTTTTTTTTTTTTTTTTTTTTTTTTTTTTTTTTTTTTTTTTTTTTTTTTTTTTTTTTTTTTTTTTTTTTTTTTTTTTTTTTTTTTTTTTTTTTTTTTTTTTTTTTTTTTTTTTTTTTTTTTTTTTTTTTTTTTTTTTTTTTTTTTTTTTTTTTTTTTTTTTTTTTTTTTTTTTTTTTTTTTTTTTTTTTTTTTTTTTTTTTTTTTTTTTTTTTTTTTTTTTTTTTTTTTTTTTTTTTTTTTTTTTTTTTTTTTTTTTTTTTTTTTTTTTTTTTTTTTTTTTTTTTTTTTTTTTTTTTTTTTTTTTTTTTTTTTTTTTTTTTTTTTTTTTTTTTTTTTTTTTTTTTTTTTTTTTTTTTTTTTTTTTTTTTTTTTTTTTTTTTTTTTTTTTTTTTTTTTTTTTTTTTTTTTTTTTTTTTTTTTTTTTTTTTTTTTTTTTTTTTTTTTTTTTTTTTTTTTTTTTTTTTTTTTTTTTTTTTTTTTTTTTTTTTTTTTTTTTTTTTTTTTTTTTTTTTTTTTTTTTTTTTTTTTTTTTTTTTTTTTTTTTTTTTTTTTTTTTTTTTTTTTTTTTTTTTTTTTTTTTTTTTTTTTTTTTTTTTTTTTTTTTTTTTTTTTTTTTTTTTTTTTTTTTTTTTTTTTTTTTTTTTTTTTTTTTTTTTTTTTTTTTTTTTTTTTTTTTTTTTTTTTTTTTTTTTTTTTTTTTTTTTTTTTTTTTTTTTTTTTTTTTTTTTTTTTTTTTTTTTTTTTTTTTTTTTTTTTTTTTTTTTTTTTTTTTTTTTTTTTTTTTTTTTTTTTTTTTTTTTTTTTTTTTTTTTTTTTTTTTTTTTTTTTTTTTTTTTTTTTTTTTTTTTTTTTTTTTTTTTTTTTTTTTTTTTTTTTTTTTTTTTTTTTTTTTTTTTTTTTTTTTTTTTTTTTTTTTTTTTTTTTTTTTTTTTTTTTTTTTTTTTTTTTTTTTTTTTTTTTTTTTTTTTTTTTTTTTTTTTTTTTTTTTTTTTTTTTTTTTTTTTTTTTTTTTTTTTTTTTTTTTTTTTTTTTTTTTTTTTTTTTTTTTTTTTTTTTTTTTTTTTTTTTTTTTTTTTTTTTTTTTTTTTTTTTTTTTTTTTTTTTTTTTTTTTTTTTTTTTTTTTTTTTTTTTTTTTTTTTTTTTTTTTTTTTTTTTTTTTTTTTTTTTTTTTTTTTTTTTTTTTTTTTTTTTTTTTTTTTTTTTTTTTTTTTTTTTTTTTTTTTTTTTTTTTTTTTTTTTTTTTTTTTTTTTTTTTTTTTTTTTTTTTTTTTTTTTTTTTTTTTTTTTTTTTTTCTTTTAAAGCCATCAAACTACCTTAGAGCATTGACGAAAGAAACTGCGATTCTGATGCTGAGGCTGGGGAAAACTATATTTGTCCATCCCGTACTTTAGTACCCAAAACTGAAACCACTGTTAAAAATCAGAAGCTCTTTTATGTGTTTTGTGGAGACATTTTACCATAAATCTCCCATTTTAGTTACAATCCACAGCATGTTTTTTTATTATTTTATCTCTGCATCATAGACACCAGAATCAGCAGCTTTTACTTTATTAATAAGACGAGAACTGAAAATGTTCTCGATGAGAGCATGTTGATGCACTACCATTATCAAAGAACATATTCTTTCTTTTTTTCTGTGTTAAAAAAAGCAAAGTGGGACTGATCAAATATAAAATTAGTAAGTCAGACCTCAAAGAAAACAGGAAGCTGGTAGCAGGATGGAAACATGATTGGTGCATCTCTACTGAATCAGATAATGAATGAAATAATTTGCTTACAGAATGTACTAGAAGGTAAATCGTTGCCATTTTTGACAGGAATTTCTATTTGAACTCTTTTCTGATTTGTACCTGTTCACCAGACTGTATTAAAAGTCAGAGTTAATGCTGTTCTGGTCATTTTGGGATATGTTAAAGTTAGCTCCAGTGCATGGTTGGGTTCTGACAGACAGTGGAAAAGATTCAGTCCTTAAGTTACCCTAAATTTTCTAAGCACATGAAAATTTAGGGCATTGCATGTTTAATGCAATTGTTCAGTAAATTAAGCCAAATACTAGGATGTTTGCTTTGAATCATAAATGTGATAATATTGTGATTTATTCATTTTCTGATATTGAGAACTACTTCCAACAAGAAATCAGAAAAAAAGTCTTTAATGTGCTATAATCTATGAAGATAAGAATTTGCAAGGAAAATTGAGAATCAATATAAACCAGAAAAATCCTGATTGCATCTCTACTGCACCAGCAGATAATATTTCCAATTTCACTAAATTTGTTTTTCATTTCCTAAATATGCCTGCTCAGGTATGCTAAGCGGACTTCCTGAACTCAAACTATTCTGACATGTTTTACAGACATTAATTTCTCCTTTGTCCCTCTTTCTGAGAGCAGGTGGTAAAAGTCAGCTTTTCAGGGAAGTTGTCGAACTCGTCTGTTCGGATTCTGACGCCTACAGCTGCAGAGTTTGCAATTTATCCGCAGAGAGAGTCTAAAAAGTCCAGAACAAAAGTCCAAACCTACCAAAGAAAGTGACGGCAAAGCCCTCCAAGACACAAGCCCACCTCCCGAGGAAGAAGTAGCCCCGGGCGTTTGTCAGGAAACTTATCAGTCCGCCGGTGAGGGACACCAGAAAGTCCGCGATGGCCAGATTAACTATGATGTAGTTCAGCGGCTGTCTGAGCTGCTTGAACTTGAAAGTGACAAACATGACCAGGAAATTTTCGGTCAGAGACAGCGAGGTGACGACGAACATGACAACGGCCAGGACGGTGAAGTTCCACGGCGCGATGTTCTTGATGGGTCCGCTGAACGGGTCGTCGGTGGTGGGGATCTCCGCTGCCACGGTGGAGGACACCGCGTTCACTGACAGGCTCAGGGTGTCCATTGTCCACGACCGGGGACGTGACGCCTTAAAGGGCAGAAAATCCCGCTCGCTCTCCGTTCCCCATGTCCAGAAACTTCTCCCCCCCCACGGAGTCACTCCTGGAGACTGTGGCTGCGCCGCGCGTCCTGTGCGCTCCGGCGCTCCGCTTCCACAAACTTCTGCTGAAATCCGGACATCGCAAAAAGCGCCGACTGACAGACAACAATCCGCTCGACTTAATCAAACGGTCGCTACCGTAAACGTGGGGCTTCTGGAGCAGAAGGTGTGAGGTGCAGTCAAAGGCGATGATGCTGCTGATGATGATGATGGGATGATCGGGAGGCATCTTGGAGGGTCTTATATAGAGGCAGCGCCTGCATCACCGCTGCTGGAGCGGCAGGGCGGCTGAATCCAGCGAAGAGCACAACAAGAACATCCTGGTTGATCAAGTCCCGCGTTTCCAGTAAAGTTTAATGTCTTTTACTCAAAGGAAGTGACACAAAAACATCTACTTAACATGAGAATATACTTATTTTCAATTCAATTCTCTTTATTTATGAAGCGCCAACTGATTTCTCTTGGCCCTTTACAAAAAGATTTGAATTGGTGTTTTCAATTAATTAAACCCCGCAGGCTGCATCAAGTCAATGAGTCAAATTACAGTGAACAAATTAAGAATTCAAATTCAGAAATATTTTATTGATCTCAAAGAAGTGATAAAAATGCTTTTATTTTTTAAAGTTACTTCAGTAAATTTACATTGAACATATTATAACTAACATATTAATTCAAAATTCACAATTCTTCCTCATAAGAAATTAGTAGAACAAAATACTGTAAACTGTTTTCACAACTTATGAAGGATGCTTACTAGTTTTGTTTTTTAGTGGAAAATGCAGATCTTACATAAAACTATTATTTAACATACAAGTATTCTGACTTAGACAAACAAACCTAAATCTAATTGCTTTGTAGATAATTCCTTCAATTCAAGATGGAAAATATTGATACACACAACCTTGAGGGAAAACATTATGGAACCATTAAGAAAAAATATCACTCCTTTGTTGTTCCTGTCTGGCTTTCAATTCTTTATAGTTTTGAATTTACGAGTAGAAAGTCACTGCTGTATCAATAAAGGTTCAACATTTTTGAATTGGAGGTGTCTTATGGACTCATTGCACTGTTTCCTTTTATTTCCACTGTGAAATGTGCAGTTTGGTCTCTAATGATCTCTCATCTGTCTCTGGATAAATCACGTTAGAAGCAGAGCAATATACCTGAGCCCGGCTTCATCTTGTCTCTTATTCAGAAATGTGAAAAAATTAAACATGCCTTTAAAGTATTTATGCTTAAATATTACACACTTTTCAATTCAAAACAAGCTGGTTCTGGTGCTGTTCATCATACTGACTGAACTATTTTCCTTGTGAGGGAACTGTATTATTTCAGAAACTTTAACTTTAAGTATTAGAATGACTGGACGTCCGCCTCGCCTGCTGCTCACATTCTGTGAGGATTTTTTTTTAAAATTGGCCACCTCTGTTTTAGCTGCATGTTCCTAAGTTTTTATTGTTTTTTTGGTGAGCAATTTATTATTCATGGGTAATTAGGCACCTCTGTGGACTAATTGATCACAGTGGACATCTAGTATTAATCAAAATTAGGTCCATTTGTTCTCCTCTCATACTGTTTTGGACCAAATTACTTCATGGTGGATTTGAGCTTTCTTGGTTCCTCAACAACCCGAGCAATGGCCTTTCAGTTAGCTGTGATCGTTGGAACCTTATTCCAGACCATGTAAAGTTGCAATGCAGCTAAATAACAGATGCTTGCATGCTATAGTTTGAAATTGGCTGTAGAAATGGTTAAAAAAAACATCTGTTAATTCATAACTTTCCTTCTAAAATCTTAACCGAGTTCCTTGGATTTTCTCAATTTTCTCAGTGTTGGTCAGTCCATTGTTTCACTCAGTTGTGGTTACTGTTTTGAAATTAACAGGAATACATCTATTTTCTTTACACTCTTGTCCCTTAATGGGGTCGAGAAGGTTGCTGGTGCCGATCTCCAGCTAACGTTCCGGGTGAGAGACGGGGGTCACCCTGGACAGGTCGCCAGTCTGTCACCGGGCAACACAGAGACACACAACCATGCACACACACTCACACCTAGGGGCAATTTGGAGAGGCCAATTAACCTGACAGTGATGTTTTTGGACTGTGGGAGGAAACCAGAGTACCCGGAGAGAACCCACGCATGCACAGTGAGAACATGGAGACTCCATGCAGAAGGAAATAAACCCAGAACCTTCTTGCTGCAAGGCAACAGCTCTACCAACTGCGCCACTGTGCAGCCCAAATTAACCGGCCTTTGGTTCACCAACAGGTACTCCTGACTTTGAGCTCCTTTCAAAATGGGCTCTTTTATGGCCTTTTGTCACGCTGGATTTTTGAACGTCTGCCTAAATAAATCTTCCTTATTTTAATTGTAAGTAGTTCTTTAAATGTCCTGTGAGATTATATACTTACCCATGTATCCATAACAACCGTAACTTTCAATATCCAGCAAGTTATTTCCGAAATATACCGTCTATTAACAGAGGGCCCCGATTAATTACACTCGCTGCAGCTGCAGCTGCTACATTTCCGTATTAACTCGATACTTGCTGGAAAGTGCAGAGTCTCCCCTTTCAGAAACCGTTGGATTTTTTCCGATAGCGCTACGTGTGCGGAATTACGGTACTGCAAATTTAGATGTGTCGGCGCCGACACTTCTGGTCAAGAAGGGTTAAATCCAGATTAACTGCTGCCAGCCACGCCCTCATCTCAGCGCTTCCACCCACAAGTGGAAATCATTCCAAGCTGATGCACAATTACATAACTGGACATGTTTGGTTGCTAGTGATGTGCACTGCCTGCTAATTTCTGACATTATATTCTGGATGTTTTTGAAAAGGCTCATTTTCCAAACACCAGGAAAAAAAAAGAACTCATTGTCAAAAAACGACTGACTGTTTTTATTTATTTTTTAAGAACGTGGGCTGTTCTTATAAGCAATTAAGTCACAAATTGAAGTACAAACATCTACAAAATGTGATTTTTAAAAATGTCCCCTTTAACTAACACTTCTTAAAAATGTAAAACGTACTGCATTTATGTTTTGGTTGTATTCTCCAAACCTATCAGATTTTTCAAAGCTGTTTTTTTTACCTTTCATCTGGAATTGAAGAAATGAAATTCCTGAAATTGTGAGTTCAGTGATCAGTAGAGGATAAAACCTAAGGATAATTTCTACACAGTGAGTTATTGAAAAGTCTTTGAAGTCTTAAGACTCAAAATTAGCTCCACATCCATTCCAAAAATCCTACTAACGTGACATTTCTTCTTTGGTTTCCACATTAAGATGAAGAACGTCAAGGTCAGCTCTGCATGGAACTTTCGCCAAAGGTGAATGTCCATCCAGCCATCTCCATCTGCCCAGTCTTTGATCTAGCTCCGTCTTGTGGAAGCCAGCTTGTCACACCTCAGTGAAAATCACGTAAATGAGGATTTATTGCCCATTCTGTCTGTCAGGACCTCCAAATGAGAGCTTTTGTTTGGCAGCTGTTTTAAAGCACTGCTGCCAAGTTCAACCTTGTGCTTTTCGCAAAGAGTCAAAAAGAGCTGCTCCATATTAGTCAAAGTTTCACTAAAATACTTTCCGTGACTTTCTGTAAAACTTCCAAGATGCCTTTTGAGGCACAGCTGATTGGATTACAGCTTGGATCAGACTACAGTGTTCACGTCTCATCATACCTTCAGTACATGTTTTTCAGTTCATTATTTGGGCAGCTCTTCTTTGAAACAGTGTTTGGGATTCATTTATTGATGAATGTGTGAACCAGAAATAAATGTCTCAGTGTACCATATTATTCTAGAATAAATTGTTTGGCCAAACAGTAGCAAATTTACAACAAAATGCCTGAAAAGTGAAAAGAATCAAAGCACCATGAAGATCAGAGCAGCCAAAGCAACATTGCAAAGAGAAACTGGCTTGTGGTGTTCTGGCCCTTGGATGCATTCAGTCAGTTTTTTAAGGTTCTTCTCATGCCTGATAGTCCAGTTGATTCAGATTGATTGGGGACCAAAATTGCAACAATCGTTACATTTTCACCTGGTGCGGTTCACTTTCACACCGCACTCTCAAATGAATCAAAACTCCTGTTCCCCTTCTCTCCTGCTGCTCTAAGAATCACCACAAAAACCCCTGAAGAAGACACTAAGCACAAATTCCTTTTTCATAAAATGCAAACAAAAATGGAGCGGGGTCACATTTTAGCTGTTGTAGGATTTCTCTTTTGTTTTTGGTAAAAGACGACGATTTGGTTCCCCTGCTATCGTTGGACTCATTGGTTGATTTTATTTTATTTACCCCGGATGCCTTGTGCTGTAGTTTGTTTCCAGCCTGCTTGTTGTTCACATTCAGACCACACCAGAGTTCACTTCAGTCCAACCCAGAACTGGGTTTTCAGGCGCACCAGAGTGTGAATGCGCCCTTACTATCTGTTTGTGTGTTTTGATTGAAATACTCTCACAGTTTGGATCCCAAGCACAACAAACACAAACATTAGCTCCAGTTCCCTAGCATGGTGGTGGAGGGGTGATAATCTGGAGGCTGTTTTGCAGACACATGACTTCGGCAAAGTGCACTTATTAAATTGACCACGTAAAGTATTTTATAGTCAAATGTGAGATCATCTGACTGCTGAATCTGTACCCAAACTTTTTGTTTACAAAAATATTGGAAAAGAGGTTCAATATACCTCAGCAACAATGTGAGTCTGATAAACCTGAACAGAGAGGGACTAGCTAAAGTTGTTATTTGCTGCTAACGTTGTGTCTTCAAGTTTGAAGACTTGAAGACACAACGTCTTCAAGTCATTGTGTCAAGTTTGAAGACACAACGTTAGGTGGTGGTCTCCATTAGCATGCTCCACCTCACCAACAATGTAAAGAAACAGGCTCTGGGATTTTTGCATCAGTCTGAGCAAATCTGTGATTACAGTTGTTACATAGATGGTGTTTTTCAGATTTCTCTCACGGAGCTGTGTGCTTATCAAAAATGAAATAACAAATAAAATGGATTTTGTGCTCAGTCAGTTTAAAGCCGTGCTGTATGCGATAACCATCAAAGAAAAACACTCTGGGCCTCAAAAGTAACTCGAGGTTCTACATTTCTTCATTTTTGAATCAAATATAGATGGGAGCAACCAGAGGAGCTATGTAGCTAGCATGTTTTATTTCCCACTTTTCTTTCTTGATAAAGCATCACACTAAACGTTTCACAGGACAAATGAAAATAATAAGTCTAATAATAAGAATTATTTACATCCAATTGTAAACTCACTCCTAAATCAAAAGGATAGTTGTGCCTGCTTATGCTGATGCATCTAATTAGAGGTTTTAAGAAGTTAGAAAGAAAAATTGTCTCAGTTTTTCCATGTTGTTGCCAGGTAGGAGCAGATTAGGGCTTTGGTGTCACAAGGAGGGGATGCTCCTTGTTCATGTGTTCACAAGAAAAATTATCACATCAGTTCTCCAGACGTCAAATGTTTGTATCTTTACATATCAATCATTTTCTGTAATTACTGAGACCAGAAAAACTTGCAAATATCAGCAACATTATGTCCATTTCCATTTGCTTTTGCTTTTCTTTTTATGTGATAAACTCAAAAGTAGTGCATAATTAAACAGATAACAACAACCACCTCACATAAAGTGTGGTGTGCACACCTTTTGAGTCAATGAACCAATAAACCATCCTTCACTTTCAAGTCTTTGGAAAAAATTGAGCTTTACACAAACACATGAACTACTGAACAACTCAAAACCAGAAGCTTAGGACGAAGAGGCTCTAGTAACAGAAATGTTTAAGTTTTTCTACAGATTGTGACCTGAACCCTGTTAATCATGTGAAATGAAATACACTGAAGTTTGTGGTTGTAAGAGAAGTGCACTAATTCAATGCATTTCCATGCTAACATCATATTTACACAGTTGAACTGAGTCAAACAAGCAAATGAGCAAAACAGGCATTATGTTGCAACTGATGTTGCAATATTGTTATCATCACAAGATTTTCCATTATGCATCCCTGAACTAACTCAACTGACTCATTTTGATGTGGATGCTGTACTTTAAGCTTCTCTTAGATGGCAAAGTTCCTCATCCCATTTCTACGGCTAAAGAAGAAAAACATTGAGGTTAATATAGTGAGCTAGTTTGTCTGAATCCTGCTAAAAAGAAGCTGAAGCTCTAAGTTACCAAACAATCACCGAGAAATCAGCTACAAGTACTTTACCACAAGGATTTTCTAGAAAATTCTGGGTCATATTTCACTTGATATCAAATGCAGATTTTACTCATCGACATTAACATTTATTTTTTATGTTCCAATAATGTGGTTTTTCAGATTATTTTTGTCTGATATTTATTTTCTCAACTCAACATCAAAATATCGTTTCTTAAACGACGGTTTAAGAAGAGTCCAATCAGCATAAAGCCTCCCAGAATGATTGGTCAAACTCGACGTGAATCACTAGCGGTGCTCTTCGCAGATATTTGGAAAATGTTCTGAACGTGGTGCAAGAAGCAGACCTGCACAAATTGCACCCAAGTGCATCTCCGGTGCCAGGGTGACCCAAAAAAAAAAAAACGGAGTGAGCTTTTGTTGCAGCAGCACACTTGGATGCAGTATGTATCTGTCAAACTGTCAAACGAAAGCTTTACTTTTACTAATGAAGTGCAGGAGAAAGAGCTGAGCAGCAGCTGAAAGGGTGAGGCTGTATTATATATTCAGGGCAAGATATTAATTCAAAGATTTCGTTACTCATCCAGTGGATCCGTCTTTACGGTGACTGTCAGCTTCCAGGACTAATTCAAGCTGATTGGGAAACCATTTGACAACCTGCTTTGGAAAGCAACATTTTGAAGGCGGAGGCAGAGAGGATTGTGGGATGGCAAAGTCAAAGACCAAATTTGTGGAGTTGTGTTTGAATTTTCCAGAGTAAAAGCAAACTGAGATTCATGGAGCTCCATGCTGAAGCGGGGTCAAAAAGCTTCTGTAGGTTAAGCTTTTAAAATGTCACTTTGGTAACAAAACATCAACAAAATGTCTTTTTTCAGGGAACAATAACATATAAATCAAAGTAATCTTCAAAAGCTTTACTTTGTTTTATTGCTAACCTTGTAAAATCTTTATCTCAGATATGTTTACTTAAGGTGGTAATGCTTTGTAACTTTTACCACTGCATTACATATTATTAAGGTTTTACATGATAGATCCAAACAAATTAAAGCATAAATGTGAAGCAAAATTAAAATGATACAACGTTATGTTTTTTTTTTAGTATTTTTAAAAATCAAAATCTGGAAGGTGTGGCATGCATTTGTATTCATTGCCTCGGTCATTAATTTGTGACATTTTGCTGTAGTTGCGTCTGTAAACCTGTTGGAATAATCTACCAGCTTCGTGAAACTTTGGATAGAAATACTTTCCCTACTTCATTCATCTTTGCAAAATAACTCCTGCTCGTGTTTGTGACCATACATTATTTCAAGATTAAATTCTCAGTTGGGGTTGGACTTTGACTGGGCCATTCTAAGACATGAATTTGATCTAAACCTTTGATTTACAGGAGGACAAATACTTGTGCACAAAACACTTCTCAGTTTATTTGTTGAAAAAATGTTGAAAACCTCGTATAATTCTTCCTCCATTCTCCCAGTCACATAAAATACAATGAGATTTGTCTGTGTAACATGACAAAAGCTATACATACTTTTGCTTTAGCTTTGGTATTATGGTAAAACGAATGTAATCTGTGAAACAAAAACAAGTCCTTTGTTTGGTGGGTCTGATTTTAAGTCTGAAGGTTGTGAGCTCTTTGTTGTTGTTACGGCCCTGGGCCTTGTAGGCTGGGCTGCAGGTGTGTTGTCCGCTTTGTGCTCCTCCCCTCTACAGATGCTGCTGATCAGGTTGATTGGAGCCCAGAGTATTTGAACCTGGCTGTCTCCGTCTTCTGGGTCGCCTTTGGCTCCACTCTGCCGCTAGAAGCTTGTGGTGTTGGTTGCCAGGCCTCAGCTCCCCTCCTTTTTGCACATTTGCATTTGTCTTTGTTTTTGCACTCCAACACTTCCATATGCACTCATACAACACATCCAAGCATTTGCATTACATCACTGATACCTCTATCCACAATCCATTGTTGTTTTTGTTAATAAATATTCATTTTTCTACGCTTTAACCCCTGCATGGTCTCCTGTTTTGTTATGACCTTGAGCCAGTCGTAACAGTTGTGCCGTTACACAACAAATGATTTTTTGCTGCTGTTTGTGTTTAAGATGCTTTGGCTTGAATGATGAATGCAGTTTGGGTAGAAATAGTGTGAAATACAAATCGCTTTTTTAAGGATCGTAAATCAGAAAACTAAAAAGTCAGACCAAGCGTGAAACAACCGGCCAGAAATAGAAAAATATGGACCAAGAATGTGACTGATAATCGAGTAGGTATGCACTGAAGTAATGCTTAAATATCACCAAATCCAGGTGAAGTTTTAGAAGAGAGAAACTGAAAGTAACTGAAAGGACAGACTGAAACAAAAGGTTTGTGAGGGAAAAGAATGAAGAATGTAGTTGATTTAGGTGGAATATCAAATCCTGTCACTTCTGTGTCTGATGCTCTAAAAGTCTGATGCTGTGAATAGTGAGCATGCATCGGAATGAAGGATCTCAGTTCTCTGCTGCATCAGGATGTGTTACTGTCTTCCTGTTGTTTGTTGATTTTACCAAATGATTATATGGGAATTAAATTTCAATACTCTATAGTTGCTTTTCCTCTGAAGGGCATTCAAAGGCAGCCATTGTGTTTGTTGAAGGCTGGTGGCTTTTTACAAAGTTATTCTGAGTTAAAACTGCTTTTAGTTTGGTTTTAGAGCTTAGCCACTGTAAATCTGTCAGAAATGATTTTCCTTTATAATTAAACTTTGAACCCCTGGAGTGCCATATATGTGACTCCGAAACCAAATGATAAATACAAAAGCATCAAAGACATAAGAAATGATCTCATGTTTTGCCTGTTATATTCCTATTTTAATCATTTGACAGCCCTAATAAAACATTTAGAACTCATTCATTAAGTCGGTTCTTTAAAAAAAAAGATTAATTCACAGCAACCCTGTGATTAATCAGATTTTAAAAAACCCCAAGTGCAGAAATTAAAAGTATGTTTTGAAAAGCTAGCATGTTCAGCTATTCAATTCATATGTATAAATTATTTTTGTAAAAAATGAATCAGATGCCTGAAGGTTTTTTACTTCATTTGTGGAATCTGGAGAAACAAAAACCATCATTATGTCTCAATTGTGGTTTTTAATCTTCAGGTTTTAATCAACTCTGACTTACTTAAGTAACTTTTAGAATTATTTGCTCTGTACTTTTCTGTCTGGCTAAAATAAAGCGCAGTAGACAGCAGGTCTGCCTGTGAGTGAAACAGAGGTGACCTATGGCGGTGTCTGGATCGTTCCTTCACCTTCAGCCTGAGCAGAACATTAAGAGATCAAACAGACGTGACCCCGACTTCACGTCTGTGTGTTCTTACAGGAGGGAGAGTTGATGGTAGGGAAAAAGATTTTGGCGACTCATCTGGGACCTTTCTTCAGATGCCAGCCCGCTGAAATGACATTACACGTTTCCCTTTCCCAGTTTATTTTACCTGCCGTCTTATCTGTCACATGAAAGGCCCAGACAACCACCCCCCGCCAGGAGACGAATGATAATTATCAGTTCCTTCCTAGAAACGCACAGGTGAAGTAAATGGACTGGCATTTATTCACATTAGTCTACTGGTCAATTGGGAGAAGACGGTGGCGAGGTCACAGGCAGCTGGATGCAATCTTATTGAAGGTAGAAGAGAAATAAAAGCTGCAAAGTTCAAATCCTTCCCTTCATCTTGATATTATAGACCTACTATTGGACTGAACTGCTTGGCTTAAAGTTCGGCAGCGAACATTATATATCTGTAAAGAAAACTAGAAAGTGGAGCATAATTAAATGTTAAGTCACGTGTCAAACCTCAGCATTTACCCTTCCTGTAGCTATCTTAATCAGTTTCTCCTTTCACACTTGGAACCTATATAAATGCTAATTGTTCTTTTGTGAATGTGCACAAAGCCAAACATTTGCTGCACATGCTAATGATATGCAACAGTTAACATGAAGCTGCAGCAACCTTTGTGATTGCACAAGTAAATGACTTTGGTGCTGTCCTAACCTTTTAGCATTGTGCTGAGTCAGAGAGCAAGGCATTACGCCGATCATTAGCCGTATTGAGATGAGTATCGTACAAGTGGGTTTCCAATGTTGCTGCCAGCTTTGACCTTTCCACGCTGCTCTGAAAATGTCGGCTCACTTCCAGGTATGAGGAAAAACTTTTTCACATCTCGCTCCCTGACACCTTGCACATGTTTAACATTGGTAAGCTACATGCTAACGAGTCTTTAAAGCTCACTTTCAGCCCAGATTGAGACCAACCTACCAATCTGGCAGTCTGAGAACTGCCTTCATAATCAAGGTAGTTCTTTTATCTGAGCTTTTGTGTCCAACAAAAGCTGCTAGGTGGAATTATAATGTCACTAAGATGTTTGTCCACATCACAGTCTGTGCAAACAGCAAAGGCTTGTAATGCTGCATTATGTAATAATGTGAAGAAAATCTGGCCTTTGCCAGCGTAAAATATAATATAATCCTTGAAAGTCTGAGATTAATCAGATATTTTTTTGAAAACATTTTAGACTTTTGAAACTCATAAATTTCCAAGAATTCTTTTTTAATTTTTGAGATTAATCAAACATTTTCAGCATTTTTCTCTAGCCACTTTTCACACTCAGATATTACCTTTGTTTTTCAAGAAAATTTCCAAGATTGATCTCAGTCAATCTCAGGCAGAGATTTGCTCTTTTTTTGTTGCAATTTTCTCCATTGTGGTTCTTTTTGAATTTCTTTTGTCCTCTTGCTTTCTGAGAATCAACAATTGTTTTTTTTTTACTTGAATCATTTTTGAGACTATGCTTTCTCAATTCAGAGTTAAATCTCTTGGTGCTTATACTGGATCTGAATTAGGAGAAAACATCCAGCGTTAACTAATTTTGCAAGCCTAAAGCTTTTCAAAATTAAAGCACATCACTGTGCAACAGCTGTTTATTGAGCTAATAATGTTGACCCTGGTAACTTTTGTTTTTGTGGAATGATGCCATTTATGTGTGCAAGGTAAAATAATGAGAGAAATGATCACAGTTGGGGCTATAATTTTGTCCTGAAATGTAATTTACCAAGGCAGGGAAGGTGAAATCAATGATTAGATAAATGTTACCCTCCTGTGTGGCTGTGATGAGCGTCTCTGTGTTTCTAAATGAGCGTGGTGGCCTGAGGTGAGGAGGGCGATGGAGCAGCTGGCTGTCTGTTGGGACCTTAACTGCCTCTGGAAATCCAGACTAGATGCTTCTTGATGCATGTCTCCGGCTGCAGTCACTTCCAAGAAATTCACTCTGCCTTGCAAAGTGTTTTGGGAATAAATGCTCAATATCTACATGGCGTTGCATGATGCATAATCGCTAATTTCACCAAACCAAGATTATTTGAACATGGTTTGAACCTTGTTGTTCTCGTTTTGTTGCATTATTCCAATATTTTTATCTGCACATGAGGGGGTAAAACTAGCTTTCCACAGAAACCTGTCAAACAAGCGAATGTTCTGCTCTTTTATGTCAACAAATGCACCTGGGACACATTTACAACACAGTACAAGCTAAGATCGCAACGCCTTCCCTTTCCCTCAGTCAGAAGTGCTGCAAATTTCAGATCAAGCTCAAATCATGTCAAGAGGGCAGAGCGAAGGGCGAGCGAGGCGAAGACGGAGCTTCTGGAACGGGGCCTGTCTCAGCTGTTTGCCTGAAGACTTGTGAGAGGAGGGAGATGTTTATCTGTCAGTGCTGAGAAAAACCAAGTGTCACCTCCAAAACACTTTTCCTCTGACTGCAGCCACATGGGGACCGAGAAGACATGATGTTCTTCACCTCCTCCTTCTGTGTTACGCAACATGACCTACTTCCTTTGGGTTGTTTAAATGAGAGAAGGAAACTACTTGCAACAGGTTACGCTAGGAGCTCTGTGAATTTGAATTTAACCTTTTGACCCTTTGCGTAGAAGAAAGGAAGGATAAATGCACAGCATATGGACAAGTTTCATTCAGAAGAAGAAATAAAAAGCTTTTAATTAGTCCACAACAATCCCTCCAGTGCCTTGCTCATTCAATTTGTGAATAAAAAAGACGAACAAAATCAGAGCACAGCTAATTGAAAGCTGTAGTAAGGACTTTTTTCTTTTTTACAAAAATATGTATTTTACATATCTATTAAAAGTGTCACCATGTTGTGAAAGATGAATACAATGTAGGTAATCTGTGAAGAGGTCTATGATAACTGGCATTAGCATTCATGGCAGGCTGCATTGTGGTGAACCAGCTGTAGCTTAGCAAAGAACAAAGGGAAAGGTTGAGTACAAGAGTGATTGACAGCGCTAAGATCCTCCCCCTGGCTCTGACCGGTTGTTTCTGACTGTGTGGTGTATTTCTGCAGTTAGTACTGGGAGCACTGGGAGAAGGCAGAGGAGCTTGAGTTTACTGTCTTATTCTGACACGACATAATAATTTTAACAAATATGTAAAAAAATAAATAAATTCAGAAAGACACAGACTACAGGTTTAATTGTGTGAATGCTAAAAAGCTCAAATTTATGCTTCTTCTGAACTTTTCTGCTAAAAGTTTTTTTTATTTGTTTTTTAGAAAGTCAGCTTCTTTGCTTTTCTGGAATGTCTTTGTTTTTTACTATTCAAAAGAGGACTTAAAGTTTTTGTATTTAAATTAAGTCTTGCTTTTTTCTACTTTTGTCATTATTTACACTTCAGCAATTTTTTTGTTGAACTTTCTCTCATTTAAGTCGATGAAAAATACTTGGCACATAAGAAGCAGCATTCAGTTTTTATCCATGTCTAGTCTGGAACAAACTTCCAGAAAACAGAAAAACTGCTGAAACACTGAGTTCACTATTATTAAAATAGATATTATAAGAGAGTTTGAAGATAACATTTTAAATTATGTGCCAGCTGTAGATGCAGGACAAGTTTAAGACCGACCCACAATCCAAGAGACTCTAAAAGAAACACACTTCACTGACCAATAGGAGGAAACTAAAAACTGGAGAGGAGATGAAGGTCAACCCTCAGAAAGGCTGCGTTCACACTGAAGTGACCCAATTTTTTTTGACATAATGCGACCTGTATCTGATCTTTTCATGGCAGTGTGATCAGGACAGATCAGATTCTTTTCCGAATGTGACCCATATCCGATACGTATCCGATTCAAATGCGACCTAAAGTCCAGGTCTCATTCATCCAAACTGAACGTCAGTGATTCTCAACAAATCTGACTATTCTGAGTCCTGATACAAGCAAGTGGGAAGAAAAACAACAACCATGATGGACTATATGAGGATTAAGTTGTTAATATGTTGCTCCGGTTGGACAACAACTTCAAATATGTAGCTAAGCTCCACCGTTAGCCTCCATGTTTCCTTCCTCAAACACTGAGCTCTTCTTCTTCTTCTTATGGCGGTTGGCAGAACACTGAGAACCTGACGCTATAGCGCCCTCTACTGTGCATGCGGGACACTTTCAGGTCGTTTGCCCGTTCACACTGCAGAACACATACAGGTCCATTTACTGGCAGTGTGAACGGCCCCGCCAAAAAATTGGAATTGGGCCACTTCAGGCTGCAGTGTGAACGCACCCAAAGACTCAGTTACTGTGCTGTTAATCTTCCATGTTAAAACCAATAAAAAATTATAGCATCAAACAAAATAAAGTTTGTAGAGGGAGAAAAACTGAATAGACATAAAATCCTAAATTCAATAAAAAGGAAAAATTTAATTACATCTGGAAAAACACGAGAAAACAGCAAGAACTTCTACAAGATTATACAATAAAGCAGGTGTATTAAATATATTACAGTAGTTAATTTAAAAAATGTTTTTGAAAATTATTTAGTTTGTTCATTGTAAAAACAAATAACTTCACAAATAACCATCTCCTGTCCTGACAGAAAATAGTCAAAAAAAAAAGAAATATCAACATTACCACAATACATTGCAGTCTAAATATGTAGAAATTAGCACAGTAGCTAAATGTTATCCCTGTTTAAAAAAAACACCTCATTGTGCAATTCACAGGAAAGAAAACAGTACATATAGTTAAATTAATAGAAGAAGAAAACAGTCTAAAATCACGATACAAGGAGCTCAGCATTAAGCACTGGAAGACATGAATGGGTACATTTGCAGTCACAAATCAAACCAACAAGAAATACAATCCTAACAGTTATAGCAACTAAAGAAGATGAATGATAAGTCTTGAAACTGTAACAATATACCTAAACCACAAGCAGACATTTTACCAAAGCAACATTGAGGAAACAAAAGCAGCAAAATGTGAGAAAAATCTAAATGCCACATGCTGTGCAACCACGTTTGTATTAAAATCAATCAAATTCACCCTAGGAAGTGGGCGGGGCTTATGCCTGTCTGGACTGTTAAACGTGATGACCTAAAATCTATATAACATTATAACTTTACTTTTAGTGCACTATCTGTTTTTATGGGCCACAACCAACTCTAACTAGAAATAGTGTCTGGATTGTGTCCTTATGACCAACTCATCCATCCATCTGTCGTTTGCACTTGCTTCTCATTGCAGGGTTGCATCGTTAGCTTCAGTCCTTGAATTCTTCTCAACATGACCTGCATCCAGTCTCACTGTAAGGAGCTACAGAAACATCAGAAGCCTGACAGATTGGGAAAATGGGCAAAGATCCATGTTAGAGGTTGAAGAGAACAGCTTAAAGGCTAATGAGCCAGTCAAGTGAATATCCCTTAGAAAAATATGTCAGAGCGCCTCTCATCTCAGTGATCAGAGTAACTGAAATCTGCTCTTACTCTTTCTTAGACGAATATCCTGCCTGGACTCAGTAGACTAAGTCGGCATGATCTAATTTGTCAGACAATTTATTAAACATTTTACATAATTCAATTTGACATCAAACCAGCTCTGGTGAATCCCTGGGAAAACACCAGCATGGCAATTAGATGAACTACCAAATACATCTCTTTTTTACTAAAGTAACAGGAGTTTGATTGTAATAAATGTTCCTTATTCTCTTGTTGTTTCAGTGACAAACTAAGAAAGACGTAAGCTATCCATAGTTCCTTTTGGTTTCAATCTGTGGATTCAACAGAGGATAAAACCTGTTTTAATGCAAAAACAGGAAGTTCAGCTGTTAGAATCCAGGCAGACTTTAATGAAACATTGGTGATGCTCGCCTCATTCTACATATGCATCTAAAGGTTTAAAAAGAGGAAAAAGAATCATCAATGTTTCAGCTCATGCATATAAACAATAACTTGCCACTCTAAGCTGATTTTTCAGGCCAAGTGATGGACTGATGTGCTACCAAGGACTGACTTAGATGATATTGTGGGTTATTGTGTATTTACTCTTATGGTAAATCCAGAAGGGAAGATTCGCTACTGTTCACTCCATGTGTGGATAAGCGTTTACTGTGGTTTCCTGGAGTCCAAAACACATAAGGGTCCATTTACACCAGCCGTGACAAGTCTCCTTTATTTGAACTCTAGTTCGTCATTTTTCTAGAAAGTCTGGTTTGTTTGGGGAGGTGTGAATGGACAATCAAACTTTGATGTCGACCAACAAAGCAAAGTCTGGTCCGCTCACAAACTTCAGCCTTGGTTCAGTTGAAGTGAACTCTGGCACAGTTTGGATGCGTATGTGAACACCAAGCAGACTGGAAATGCTCCAAAAGCAGGAAGTGGACTACATTAAAGGACATTCTAGGAAAAAAAACAAGCAAAACAAACTTCTGATACTAAAGTGAGAAATAGCTTTACCAAAAACAAAAGAGAAATCTTTCAACTGATAAAATTTGATGCCAGTCCATTTTTGCTTACAATTTGTTAAATGTGAAGTTGCGCTCAACGTCTTCTTCAGAGGTTTTGGTGTTGTCAGGGTGAACAGGTCTTTTAAAGGTGCAACGCGAACAACTGCAGCAGCTGAAAGTATAACAAAATTGCGTTTTTGATCCTCAATCAAACTGAATCTACTGGAGTAAGACGTGGGAAAAAACCTTTAGAAATGTCTCCATAACCTTTAAATCTGATTGAAATGCTGATGCACGACCTTGAACTGTCTTTCATTCTCTTAAACCTGGTTTATGAATTCTGCAGACGTTTTAAAAACAATCTGAAAGCCATTTTGTTTTACAAGGCTCTTGTCATTTTATTGCTCTTTTAACTGCTTGTTTTGATATTATATGTGATTTATGATGTATAGCGCTTTGCCTGCTAAATAAAAGTAATTCTGCAAACAAGAGGGAGCTAAAATTCTTCTTCTGTGGCGTAAAAGACTGCCCACCATCATATGACAATTATTTAAATGATTTTAAAAAATCCATGCAGGTTATCTTTGCTTCAGAATAAAATTTGATTGATTGACTTGAAAAATGTAAGTTTGTCCCACAAAAAGCAAAAATAAAAGAATAAGTACATGCATGCAAATACACTCCTGGTTGATATTGAAAATACAATTAAAAGGATGGTTCATTTTTCTCTAAGCAGGGTTTTGAGAGGTAATTAGAAGTTGTAAGTATCTTACCAAACATTAGAGCAATTTTAGTCTAGAAAGTAATGGGGGGAAATGATGGAGTCGAGATGTATTCATAAGACAACTGGTTTTAGATTAAATGTGCACAAACCACTCCTTGTCCTTCATTTGTTATGCTGATTTCTTTTTTTTATTCACACAGCACAAGGTCATGCATCCGTTTCCTCAGGCCTCTGATTTCCTTTAAACTGTATTCAGACTGAACATATGGTGTTAGGTCATAAAATGCAGTTATGACCTGTTACATAAAAGCATGATGGCTGTTGGGAAATACTGCAGCTATTTCATCACATGATACACAAAGTTCTTGAGTTTAAAATTAATTCAATTTATTTAAATTAAATAAAAGTGTCATATTTGTGGCTGTGTTGGAGTTCTTTCACCAGGTTCTTGCATTCACGGCATTAGAGTTGGGACAGTGGTGCTTTTGTTTGCTGGTCTTGCAGGTCATCTGTGATGAATTGTTGTTTTGTAATGAATTGATCTGCTCTTCAACAGGTCACCAACTAATTCTTAAAGTGTTGAGATCCCTGGTGAAGATGTGTAACAAGCCTGGAAATAAATGTATATTTTTGCAGTAGAGAATCTTTTCCAGGGTAATATTTGTTGTTGTTTCTGCAATCCCATTTTGCCAATTCTACTCAGAACTCCAGCTTTAGCTTCACCTGATTAACAAAAATGAAACATTTTATTGCTAAAAAATGTTTTCAAATTGAATTTTTTAATACAATTTTTTTAACTGTCAGAATGAAATCAATAACTACTAAAATAACCATCAGCTGCATCCCTAATTTATTGTAAGCTCTTATCACTATCCTCACTGGCAAGAAAATCACTGGTTCTCCTGTCACATTTCCAGTTATTTCAGGCTTTTCTATTGTTGTTATAATTCTGCAAGTTCAGCAAAGAGAAATTGTCTTGAGGTAATTTCCTGACTTTTGAAGATAAACAAACACCTTCTTTACTTGAACAAGATGTTTGTCTATCGTTCACATTTTTAAGGTGACTTATTACGCTTCCCTGAACAGGTTAGTGTAGGTTTATGGTCTACACAAAATAATTCCTAGATTAGAAGATTTTAGTCTTTCAGTTCTGCCTATTTTGAGCTGTTTTAGAGCGTCCTGTCACTGTAAATCCAAGTAGTCTGCTGTTGGCCACGCCACCAACTCAACGTTTACACTTGCACATAAAAATGGCTGCAAACAGATGCAAAATTAATGCGACTGTACATCTTTGAAAATCAGAAGTAGAGGCTCCTGTACAACCAGTAAGAAGAGAGCAAGTGGTTTTTGAATGCAATGTCAACAACAGAACACTTGTCTTTTCCACCAGCTATTGTACAACGCAGATAGTGGTAAAACCAACTAACCAAACATCCTGGCACTCTCTTTGGGTTGCTAGGTAACAGCACAGTGTCCATTCGATGTGACTTAACAATCAGGAGGTTTTTAAAATGACTCATCTTCCGGACATCTAAAAACATTGCCAAAAGAAGAATTTGAGACACAAATGGAGGTACAAAAAGTTCTAAATTGTTCACTTTGGGATGATGAAATTACATTATAGTGTTTGAGCTTTTTACACATACTTTTCCAAAGGTGGAAATAAATCTTATTCTAATTACCAATCAGAGGAACGAACCATTCATCCCTACGTTGCAGCAGTGAGATGAGCTGGCGCTGCAGAACCAGGCACACAAGCCTCATGTGAATTCATGAGAACAGAGGATTGGGAGTACACCGCCCCTCCAACCCCCCAGGAGTGACAGCTTTTCCAAAGTGAATCACTAAATGGGTGGTGAGCAGGAACCTCAGGGGAGCGTGTCGTGAGTGGAGCTCCTGCAGCTCCTGTAACAGAGGGTCACCTAGATGAGGAAATTCAATCTAAACCATGACAGCCTTTTACAGTAAAGTGGGGATAACAGGCAGTATAAAGCTGCATGCATAGCTGCGCTTGTAAAGAAAAAGCCTGATGGGGCCCAGAGGGCGAGAGAGAGCAGATTAATGGGGCTTCTGTTTGATTTCTGCTGAGACTCCCCAGTTTTCCACCTGCACGCCTTCATTGTTTTCAGCAAGTAAACAGAATAACATGTAACCAGTCAAAGTTTGTTAGGGTAAAACAGCAGACATTTTTGAATCCCTAAAAGGGGACGAGTTAAAGGAAAGTTAAAAGAAAGAAAAGAAATTCTCACCTCCAAATAATACTAAGATGAATTAAATGTGCAACTATTCAGGTTGTTAAGATCAGAAAGTGTATTAATTGTCATGTTTTGGGAGGCCAAATGAACAACCTGGACACAATATTTTTGCACAGTGTTGCCACCTAAAGGTTAAATGTGACACAACAGGGTTCTACGAGGTCAAAGGTCAAACTTTAAAATCAAAAAAGCCATTTTTGCCCTCAGTCCAATCGGCTGAATGAAACTCATTGAGAGCCTCTAATATTACATAGTGATTTCAAAAAGATAACTATACAATTACACACATTAATATGTTAAATAAAAGTTGTCATTTTTAAAGAACCACTGTGTTGTACCTGTTTGACACTTAATTTTCTGAGCTTCCTAAATTACTTTGATGGCGTTAATTCACAGATACAATTTAATATAATGTGACTGAGTGCTCTGAAACAGAAGACGTGTTGAACCTGATGTAATAAATTTGACTCAGTGGAAACATGACAACAATCAGCACAGGAAGTGACTGCAGCAGCTGCTGCCTCTTGTGGTGACTGACTGACATAGCAAATATAAGGCAGCCTATTTTTATGTGTTAATTTTATTAAGACTTTAGATTTGAATCGGCTGGCATACCATACCATACCATACCATACCGACTTTATTTATAAAGCGCTTTAAAAACTACCACAGCTGATACAAAGTGCTGTACATTAACACAGCATAACAATGTAAATTTAAAAAAAAAATCAGTTTAAAAACAAAACATACAATTTAAAACTAGATCTCGCTGGTGTTAGCTGGAAGACGAACTTTAAAAGTGGACAGTGAAGGGGCCTCTCTGACCTGCAAAGGCAAGTCGTTCCATAATTTAGGACCCATGACAGAGAAAGTCCTGTCCCGTTTGAGATTCCTTCTGGATCTTGGTACCTCCAAGAACAGCTGATCTGCTGACCTGAGAGACCGATATGGTATGTAGGGGTGAAGAAGCTCAGAGAGGTAAGCTGGGGCAAGATTATGCAGTGATTTAAGAACAAACATAAGAATTTTAAAATCAATCCTAAAATATACAGGCAGCCAATGAAGTGAGACCAGGACAGGGGTCACATGCTCCCTCTTTCGAGTTCCTGTTAAAAGTCGTGCAGCGGCATTCTGAACCAGCTGCAGAGCAGCGACTGACTGACTCCCAGATAAAGTGAGTTACAGTAATCCAATCGAGTTGAAATAAAAGCGTGGATCACTGTTTCAAAATGCTGCCTGGAAAGAAAAGATTTCACTGATGCCAATCGCCGTAAATGATAAAAGCTGGGCTTAACCACGGCTCTGATTTGGCTGTCCAATTTAAAATCACTGTCCACCTTAAAACCAAGATCTGTAATAACAGGTTTAAAATATACCTCCAAGGGTCACAGGTCAACAGAGGAGGACTCACAGGAGCCACTGGGTCCAAACACCATCACCTCTGTTTTCTTTTTATAAAAATTGAAAAAGTTCAAGGCCAACCAAGCTTTAAAATCACCTAGACATGCCAGGAGATGTTTGATAGAATGTACATCCTTTTGCTTCAGGGGCAAATAAATCTGACAGTCATCAGCATAACAATGAAATGAAATTCCATGTTTCCTAATGTTTCCAAAGTCAGTAAATACAGAGAGAAAAGCAGTGGCCCAGAATTGAGCCCTGCGGGACACCATAAGGCATTGAAGCCGCAGCTGATTCAGAGTCACTAATTTTCACTGAAATTGTTCTGTCCTCCAGGTAAGACCGGAACCATTTAAGAACAGTGCCATCAATACCTACAACGTGGTATTGATGGCAATACAATATTAAAATGTCGTGGTCTACTGTATCAAAGGCAGCAGTTAAGTCAAGTAAAATCAGAACAACATTGTTACCAGAATCACATGCAAGAAGGATGTCATTAAAACTCTTATTAAAGCATATTCTGTACTATGAAGAGTTTTAAAACCTGACTGAAAAAACCTCCAGAAAGCCATTGTCTTCTAAAAACTGTCAACTGACAAAACACAATTTTTCTAAAACCTTGGAAAGAAAAGGCAGCTTTGAAATAGGCTGATAATTAGCCAAAACAGTATTATCAAGGCCAAGTTTTTTAAGCAGTGGCATCACTACTGCATGTTTAAAACTAGCATTGAAACCATGAGCTTGGCTTCATTAGTACCATGCACTTACCAGCTGAGCTAACCTGACATACAGACTATTAGAGTGGATTGAAGAAAGATGTGCTTGATCTTAACAAAAATTTAAGAAAAGTGCTCATCTTCTGATGATTTTCAAAATTGATATGCAAAGAATTTGATTTTCTAGCCATTTGTTTGTGTTAATTTTATTAAGACAGTGGAATTGAATTGGCTGGGGATTGAACCCATGACCTTGGTGTTATTAGCACCACCAACTAACCAGCTGAGCTAACCTGCCACACACCCTGTTGAGAGTGGATTGAAGAAAGAGGTACTAAATCTTAAAGACAAATTTAAGAAAAGTGCTCATCTTCTAATGTTTTTCAAAATCAATATGTAAAATATTTGATTTTCCAACCTTTTGTTTGTGTAGAAGTTAATAAGACTTTAGAGTTGAACTGGCTAGTGTGTGAATTGAACCTGTGACCTCAGTTTTATTAGCACAACACTCTAAGCAGCTGAGCTAACTTGCCACATGACTTTGGTGTTCCTAGTGCCATGCTCTAACCAGCTGAACTTACCTGCCATACACTAAGATTAATTTGACTTAAGAAAGAGGTACTTGATCTTAATGAAAAATTTAAGAAATGTGCTCATTTTCTAATTTTTTTCTAAATCAAAATGTGTAATATTTGATTTGATTTTTTTATGTGTTGATTTTATTTCCCAGCAGTTTTTAGTTTTGAAGTGTTAGATCTTAGATAATGTTTTAATGTATTTAAGAAAGAGGTACTTGATCTTAACAACGAAAATTTAAGAAAAGTGCTCCTCTTCTAATGTTTTCCAAATATATAAATTATTTTCCAGCCTTTTGTTTGTGTTAATTTTATTAAGACATTGGATTTGAATTGGCTGGGGATTGAAACCATGGCCTGGGTGTTATTAGCACCACCAACTAACCAGCTGAGCTAACCTTCTCATATTTTATTGTTTTTCAAAATTGATATGCAAAGTATTTGATATTCTAGCCTTTTATTTGTGTTAATTTTATTTAGACATTGGAAATGAACCCACGACGTTGGTGTTATTAGCACCACACTCCAACCAGCTGAGCTAACCTGCCATACACACTGTTTAGAGTGCATTTAAGAAAGAGGTACTTGATCTTAACGGCAAAAATTTAAGAGTGCTCATATTCTAATGTTTTTCAAAATCAATATGTATAATATTTGATTTTTGAGCCTTTTGTTTGTGTTAATTTTAATAAGACTTTAGAGTTGAATTGGCTAGTGTTGTGATTGAACCCATGACCTCGGAGTTATTAACACCAAGCTCCAATTAGCTGAACTTACCTGCCATACACTCTATTCAGATTAATTGGATTTAAGAAAGAGGTACTTGATCTTAATTACGAAAATTTAAGAAAAGTGCTTGATAGGTATTTTTCCTAGAACCTTAATTTAAAGAACCACAGACAACGTATATGAATTTTATGACCAAACTTCTGCAGAAGGAGAAGTCTCAGCAAACTACTCCTCCAAGTAGATCACAGAGCGTTCTGCCGTATCTCTGCTCGAGTAGGACTTTTATTTGGAATAACAAAAGTCAGAAAAGATAAACAATGAAACAGGCGGCAGCTCTATCTAACACACAGGTCATCTAGGTCTTTCAAACTCTGGAGGGAACAATCAGTTTACAAGAACACAGATATTCTTCACTGCAATCAAAAAGTAGTCGCACAGCACGTCATTTACTGATTCACATTAGACTGAATTTTGATTTACTATCAATTAATATTAGACTGAATATGAACTAAAGTAATAACCAAAATGATAATACCAAAAAATCTCTAACAGTGCTCATCTTCTAATGTTTTTAAAAATCAATATGTAAAAGTCTTTACTTTCCAGTCTATTGTTTGTGTTGATTTTATTAAGACATTAGTGTTGAATTGGCTAGTGTGGGGATTGAACCCATGACCTTAGCACTATTAGCACCATGCTATAACCTTCAGAGCTAACCTGCCATAGTCTTCATTCAGTTTCCATTCTTTTAAGTAAGAGGAGCTTGATCTTAACTAAAATTGGTCTCATGTGCAGAACAGTCTTCGGCTCTGTGGCCCCGGCTCTTCCTCAGCTGCAGAGGTTCTTCGTCCATCTCAGTCTTGGCTCGAAGCTGCCTGAAGTTTTGGACCCACCTTATAAAGGGTTTTTCTACCCTTTTGGTGTGTTTGCTTTGGCTAGCTTTGTTGCTGTGCCTTTCATTGGCTGACTGCTTGGACAGATGATCTCATATCCATCACCTTGGAGACCTCATGACCTGATCTCTGTTCTAAAGACCCAGGGTTGCTCAACAGTCCTCTTAAGTCTGTTGCCTGCCCAACCTTTTCTTAGGAAAGTTAAAGTTTAGCAATAAGGCCTTGGTCACTTCAGCTCTCCCATCAGTTCCTCTTTCCCCCTAACCTTTCACCTACCATTTACCTCCAACACAACATCAGTGACCATTAATTACAGTTTCACATTTTACACCATTTCAAGTTCAATGTCAAAATCACATTTATAACCTTTTAGTTTCTCTGAATTACCATTCATTTATAATATTATACCCATAACTTATGAGTTACTCTTATTATAATCATAATGTGAGTTATTACAGACATTTCTGAAAAGAAACCAAGGATAATCCATTGTTCTAATTATTTGATACCAAAATTAGAGTTACTTTTTTTCACCCGTAAGTACTTCCATAAGTTTAAGAGTAAGTGCAAATATTCTTATAATCAAACCAACATTAACCATTGGTTAAACCAATATTAATTATTGGCTTAATTATAAGTTATTATTATTCATTTAAGTATTTTACCCTGGGTTATATCCAATTACTCAAAATGTTTAGATTTTATTCTTTAAACCTCTAATGCTTCAAATAAGGAATAGTTTGAACTATTTTTATACTTGTGCAGGCTGGAAACTTTCTACCTCTTTCTTCAGGAAACCTGCTCTTCCTGTTCCATGACTCTCTTTCTGCCTGACTATGATTTTTTATGGTTAAATAGAAAAAAGTAGAATTAATGCAAGGTTTGCAGGACACAATAACAACCAGATTAATTTTATTGCTGTCTGACTCTACTGTTGGGTCTTTTTGTCACATGTGTTATCAGTTTTAAAGATAACTTTATTTATTGTTTCTATTAAACTTTAATCTCCTGCATGGGGAAGTGGGATGAGCTTGACTTTTCTCGACAATGTGTAATATTTGAATTGCCAGCCTTTTACATGTGTTGATTAAATTAAGATTGTTAATTTGAATTGGCCCATATGAGGATTGAACTTATTAGCGCCATGCTCTAACCAGCTGAGTTAACCGGCCATACTCATTGTTCACTTTCCAAGGAATTAAGAAATACGTACTTGAGCTTAACGATGAAAATTTGAGAAAAGTACTCATATTTTGATGTTTTTCAAAATCAATATGTGGAATAATTGATTTACCAGCCTTTTGTTGAGTGTTTGATTTATTAAGATTTCAGATTCAAATTGGCCAGTATGAGGATTGAACCCATGACCTGGAAACTTATTAGCGCCATGCTCTAACCAGCTGAGTTAACCGGCCATACTCATTGTTCACTTTCCAAGGAATTAAGAAATACGTACTTGAGATTAACAATGAAAATTAGATAAAAGTACTCATATTTTGATGTTCTTCAAAATCAATATGTGGAATAATTGATTTACCAACCTTTTCTTGAGTGTTTTATTAATATTTCAAATTGGCCATTATGGGGATTGAACCCATGACCTTATTAACAGCAGACTCTAACCAGCTGAGCTAACAAGCCACACACATTGTTTACTTTCCATGGATTTAAGAAATACGTACCTGATCTTATACTGTGTATAAAAAAAATTAAAAATTCCCTTCTCACCCTCTGCTGGTGGTCTCTTTCATCCTCTGACCTCTACCAGAGGCCTGGGAGCTTGAGGGTTCTGCGCAGTATCTTGGCTGTGCCTCGTACTGCACATTTCTGGACTGAGATGTCTGATGTTGTTCCTGGGATCTGTTTTAGCCACTGCTCCAGTTTGGGGGTTTCTGCCCCAAGGGCCCCGATGACCACAGGCACCACTGTGGTCTTCACCTTCCAGTTCTTTTCCAGTTCCTCCCTGAGGCCCTGGTATTTCTCCAGTTTCTCATGCTCCTTTTTCCTGATGTTGTAGTCACTTGGTATAGCTACATCCACCACAACGGCTTTCCTCTGTTCTTTATCCACCACCACAATGTCCGGTTGGTTCGCCATCACCATCTTGTCTGTCTGGATCTGGAAGTCCCACAGGATCTTAGCTCGGTCATTCTCCACCACCTTTGGGGGTGTTTCCCTCTTCAATCTCGGGGCTTCCAGTCCATATTCTGCACAGATGTTCCTGTACACTATGCCCGCCACCTGGTTATGTCGTTCCATGTACGCTTTCCCTGCCAGCATCTTGCACCCTGCTGTTATGTGCTGGACTGTCTCAGGGGCCTCCTTGCACAACCTACACCTTGGGTCTTGTCTGGTGTGGTAGATCTGAGCCTCTATTGCTCTGGTGTTTAGGGCCTGTTCCTGTGCAGCCAGGATGAGCCTCTGTGCTGTCCTTGAGTCCAGCTTTGTCCAGCCATTGGTAGGATTTCCTGATATCAGCCACTTCAGTTATTTGTCGGTGGTACATCCCATGTAGGGGCTTGTTCTCCCATGATGGAACCTCTAGCCCCTCATCCTGTGTTCCCCATTGCCTGAGACTGAATAGCTCAATGGGTAAGTCACCAGTCTTCCACCCGGGAGACCAGGGTTCGAGTCCAGGCTGGGGCTGAAGTTACAACAGTCAATTGAGCTGTCAGTGTGGGTCCTTAGGCAAGACCCTTGGAGCTATATAGCACGACATAGCACGACATAGCACGACCATAAGCACGACATGCCGGCTCAGACGTCGCCTGGCCAAACAAGGTCTGCATCAGGTGCTGGTGAAAAATGGGCTACTGGAACAAGACGGAAATGAGCGAGAGGTGAAAACATGGATCTGTTGGAATGCTACTACTCAAGTAACCCTAGTCAGAGGGTCTTAATGCAATGACTGTGGGAGGAATGGTTACTTTGACATCCCCAGTCAACACTAACTGCTAAGCAACTAGTGGCTCAGTGTTCCAACAACGGCAACTACTGTCACAACTTGAGGTTGACGAGGTACAACACAAATGCTATGGCAAAGGGGAGGAGCCAGAACGCCAGGTCAGAGGGCATTGAGAACGATCCCTATCAACACCATAACAGAAACCAATGAGCTGATATACAACTCAGCATCAGTGATCCTTGAGATGCTTGGCTATAAGAGCAATCATGAGACCCAATACCCACCATGGAAAAGACGGTTAGAGGCTAAGATCAAGATAACAAGGAGGGAAGTGAGCCAACTGTCAGAGCTCCAAAGGGGTGCAATGAAAAGATCAGTACACAAGAAGTACAGCCAGATGTCCATACCTGAAGCACTCAAAACTGCCAAACAAAGGCTCCAAGCCTTGGCCAGCCGCCTGAAGAGATACACAAGAGAGAATGAAGCCAGGAGGATTAACCGGCTCTTCCACACCCAACCAGCTAAAGTGTACTCTCAATGGCAGGGTACTAACAACAGAGCAGACCCACCAAGGCTGGAGACTGAACAATATGGGAAAGGGAGGCGACCCACAACAGCAACGCAAAGTGGCTGACCTCTCTACGAGAGGAACACAGCAACCTCCCTGAACAAGCCCCAGTACTGTGGCAGATGTCCAAGAAAGAGTCTCGGGTATGAAAAACTGGACAGCACCAGGACCTGACATGATCCATGCCTACTGGCTAAAGAAACTCACTGCCCTCCATGAGCGACTGGCAGCTCAAATGAACCAGCTGCTACAAAATGGGACTCACCCTGAATGGTTAACTGAAGGTCGCACAATCCTGATACAGAAGGGTTCAATCCCATCCAACTATCGGCCAATAACCTGTCTCTCTACAACATGGAAGCTCATATCAGGCATCATAGCGGCTAAGATAAGTGGTCACATGGATAAATACATGAGTACGGCACAGAAGGGCATTGGCAAAAATAGCTGTGCACTGCTTGGATAGATTACAAGAAAGCCTATGACTCAATGCCACATACTTGGATCATTGAATGCTTAGAGATGTACAACATCAATAGGACTCTAAGAGCCTTCATTGCAAACTCGATGGGGCTGTGGAAAACCACCCTTGAAGCCAACTGCAAACCACTTGCACAAGTGTCCATCAAATGTGGCATATACCAAGGAGATGCTCTGTCCCCACTGCTGTTCTGCATAGGCCTGAACCCCCTCAGCCAAATCATCAACAAGACTGGCTACGGATACCGACTGAAGAATGGGGCCACAATCAGTCACCTCCTCTACATGGATGACATCAAGCTGTACGCTAAGAGTGAGCGAGACATCGACTCACTGATCCACACCACCAGGATATACAGCACTGACATTGGGATGTCATTCGGACTAGAAAAGTGTGGTCGGATGGTTACAAAGAGAGGGAAGGTCGTCCGCACAGAAGGGGTCTCACTCCCAGAAGGAACAATAGCAGACATAGAGCACAGTTACAAGTACCTGGGAATACCACAAACAAATGGCAACCTCGACGAGGTCACAAGGAAAGGAGCCACAGCCAAATACCTCCAACGAATAAGGCAAGTCCTGAGAAGCCAGCTCAATGGCAAGAACAAGATCCGTGCAATAAACAGCTATGCCTTACCAGTATATATATATATATATATATATATATATACTATATATATATATATATATATATACATATATGGAATGGAAGAGATAAAGGCCACGGATGTTAAGACTCGGAAGTTACTAACCATGCATGGAGGGTTCCACCCCAAATCCAGCACCCTGAGACTGTACACAAACCGTAAGGAAGGAGGCAGAGGACTAGTGAGTGTGAGAGCCACTGTCCAGGATGAAACATCCAAGATCCATAAATACATCAAGGACAAAGCCTCAACGGATGATATGCTCAGCGAATGTCTCAGGCAATGGGGAACAGAAGATGAGGGGCTAGAGGTTCCATCATGGGAGAACAAGCCCCTACATGGGATGTACCACCGACAAATAACTGAAGTGGCTGATATCAGGAAATCCTACCAATGGCTGGACAAAGCTGGACTCAAGGACAGCACAGAGGCTCTCATCCTGGCTGCACAGGAACAGGCCCTAAACACCAGAGCAATAGAGGCTCAGATCTACCACACCAGACAAGACCCAAGGTGTAGGTTGTGCAAGGAGGCCCCTGAGACAGTCCAGCACATAACGGCAGGGTGCAAGATGCTGGCAGGGAAAGCGTACATGGAACGACATAACCAGGTGGCGGGCATAGTGTACAGGAACATCTGTGCAGAATATGGACTGGAAGCCCCGAGATCGAAGTGGGAAACACCCCCAAAGGTGGTGGAGAATGACCGAGCTAAGATCCTGTGGGACTTCCAGATCCAGACAGACAAGATGGTAATGGCGAACCAACCGGACATTGTGGTGGTGGATAAAGAACAGAGGAAAGCCGTTGTGGTGGATGTAGCTATACCAAGTGACTACAACATCAGGAAAAAGGAGCATGAGAAACTGGAGAAATACCAGGGCCTCAGGGAGGAACTGGAAAAGAACTGGAAGGTGAAGACCACAGTGGTGCCTGTGGTCATCGGGGCCCTCGGGGCAGTCACCCCCAAACTGGAGCAGTGGCTAAAACAGATCCCAGGAACAACATCAGACATCTCAGTCCAGAAATGTGCAGTACTAGGCACAGCCAAGATACTGCGCAGAACCCTCAAGCTCCCAGGCCTCTGGTAGAGGACCCGAGTTCAGAGGATGAAAAGAGACCACCCGCAGAGGGTGAGAAGGGAATTTTTTTTATGACAGAAGGCATGACTTGGGCAAAAGGTTTAACTTCAGAAAAAAAATGGTTGGTGTCTTTTTATTCCATGTATGTAAATATTTTTCTTCAACTGTATATCTAATGTTTAATATTTCTTTTAAGAGAGTGAAGTGATTTCTGACATCTAGGATTTTTAGTATGCTACTTATTATTGTTTTGCACTATGAATGTAGGTTAGAGATAAATGCTTTGACAGTTGTGAATGTCCTAGCATTAATTTTCAGACTGGCATGAATTTCTAGTTCTGATTTTGATGAATAAGCAGAATTTTAAAGATTACAGCATGCTCTGGATCTGTGATGGAAACTAATAAGGCTTTGTTTCTTGCTGACTGTGTATTTTATTAAGTTATTCTGTATGTATTTGCTGATAAAGTTGAGCATATTCCTATTAAAATACTGCAGCTGAAGTCTTTTTCTTACGTTTTCCTCAGCTCTAGGCTTACTGACATCAAAAGTCGCAGAAAGAGACTGAAAGAAAGCCGGGTCACCGTTTGGTCACAATCTCATCCTACCGTTCCTCTCCCAATCAGTTCTGCAGCTCAGGCTAGAAATTAGTCTGAATAGTTGTGTGGTCTGTGTCTCTGAACAATGTCTTCATTTGTAGCCATTTTTATGATTAGATACGGCGGATGTGGTTCTGGCCTCATTTTGCGCCACACTTACGAACAATCCTCCCATTCTGAAATTTTCTCTTCATTCACCATGAGATCACACAATTTGAGATCATCAGGAGCTAGAAGGTAATGAGAACATCGGAGAACAGGTTTGTGTCCTTGAAAGGGGTTGTTATCATTTCCAAACCATTATTCTACTCAGAAAGCTCCTAATAAACTAACCATGACTCCTAATGACTAACAGAAAAAGTCTGCGTAAAATGTGCTAAATTGCAGAATTTATTTGTAAAAGTATTAAATAAAAACATGTTGACAAGACCTCACAACTCATAATTACTTATATATTCAATTCAGTTGAAAAAGGCTTTTTTTATACAGTCATAGTGAAAGAAAATTGCACCCTCTTTTTTATTCTTTTGGTGAGGAGATAATAATAATAATCTTCCCCCCCAAAAAATACAGAGTGCCCATGTTGATTAAGCAGGATTAAAATAGAAAGTGTCATCATTTGTGAAACCGCTTCTTCAAAAGCAGAAACTGTCACCTACAGGGAATATGGACTAAAAATATTTATCACAATATCTTGTAGTATGATTGTCTTGATGATAAAAGTGATTTAAAAGAAACTATTCATAACTTCTTTGTGCAAAAATCACAGCCCCAAAAACAATTGAAAGCTTAAAGAAGTGTAATTCATATTGATATTTTTTAATTTATTGATGTTCACTAATAGAAAAGAGTAAAAATAATTCTGACAATACTGTCAGTTTTGTTGATTTTTTTAAAAACATTAGTAAGTGGAATTTAGCCTTCTTCCGATAAATCAAGCTTCTTACTATAAATGATTTTTCACAACAAATGCGACAACAGAAGAGTGGAAGAGTTATGAGTTTATGCAGGACTTGAGTCAAATGTGATGTCATCTCTCTGAGAGCAATTTTTATTTGAGAAAAAATGTAGAAAACTCATATTTTCCTTCCAATTCTATATACGTTTTTCTGGCTCATCAAATAATATAATGTTTTCAAGCCATGAGCACACAGCTCTTCTGATTTTATCTTGTATAAAAACTCTTTGTGCTTTTGTGCACTCGAGGCTATATTTAAATAAACTGTTTTTATATGTGAAACTTTAGAAATGAACCAGTGTGTGCTTTCCTTCTTACCACGACAGTATGTCTTCATTTGAAGCGCTTCTACCTTGGCAGCAATTTTCAACAACCCTGTCAGGTTTTCTGACGTTCAGCGATGGATGTAATGAAACGGAGCAGTGATGAGAGGTGGCCTTCTGCCCCTTACTCTGCTGCTGAACGCTTCAACCAGTTCATCTCCATTAGGGAGCAAATGAGTTGTCCAACACAACGGGGGAAAAATGTTGCTCTGCCCTCCTGAGGGGCAACTAGAGTAACCCCCCCAGAGGGCAAGTAATAACTGAAACCTTTAATTCCCATTTAAAAACAATAATTAGACCATTTAGTTTTGCTTACTGTATTAATTATTATGCCACATGTGGACATTAATGGAGAATATATGTCTGCACTTAAATTGGCAGCAGTTATTTCCAGTGGTGGGCACAGCTAGTTAACAAGTTACGTTCACTAAAGAAGAATCAGATATGTGCTTAGGGGTTTAGCAGAAGTTTAAAAAATAGCTAAAGCTAAGGCTAAACCACTAAACAAATAAAAAGACATTTAGCAGACACTAGTGCTAAACCACTAAGCCGTTAAACTACTAAGACGCTAAACCGCATCACAAGTCTTCATCTCCTTCCCATTGATGACTGGTATGAGATTTGCAAATGGCAAAGTCCTCAGTTTCAGTTTTGGTATCTGATTTTTCTACATATTATCACTTTAAAGTTGATGATCAAAGTTGAAAACGTGATGTAACATAAAGTTCATCCAAGTCATGAAAATAAGCATCATTTTATAGGAATAAATCGGTTTAAAAGACATCCTGAAATCCAAGAGGCTAATGGGAAATATGAAACACCTGCGACCTGAGAGGTGAACATACAGATTTTATGTTTGTATTCACAGTCGGAAGATTTTTACAGTAATTGGAAGACTGTAAATCCTGGCCAACAATCTCAGAGAAGCCAACGCTGTCGCTGCCGGCCGCTCATTTGTCTTCATCTGGATGAACTCCTTATGCTTCATGTGCTTCTAATTCTCTCACTTTTTATTTGCTTTGTCATCAATAACAGCCAGCCACGGCGGACCGACAGGCAGCCAAGGAGAGCTGACATCAACAGACCCTCCTTGACAAATGTCTGCAAAGAGTTTTGGGGTTTTTTTATGAGTTTTTTTCTTTTTTTAAGTCGAAAGTGAGGCGGCTGCCGAGACCTTCGAGCAGCATCAGAGGTGGGACAACACTAGCGGCGGCGAACTCTGGGTGTTGGAGTAATCAATCAGTCTGACCCTGCGCGTATGCCGGCTTTCTGACCCAGACTGTACCCTTGATATCTGCCTAACGGAAAGCGTGGCATTAATCTCTGTGCAGATTACACAGCAAAAACACACAATCTTACTGAGTATTTACTTCTAGTGCAAAGATCTTGTACAAATGAGACAAAACTAACGTACAAGTGACTGTTCTGCAAGAAATAGGAGCATGTTTTAAGTCAATATTTCCTTAATATGGAATACAAAATGCTAGCTCTTTTTGGTAGGTTATTTCACCTAAAACATGGGAAAAATGTTTTGTCATAAATTAAATAATATGCTAGTGGAGATAGTACTTTTTCATCAAGTCTGAGGAATTATTGACTTAAAACAAGCACCGATATTTTTGCTGAAAAGTCACTTGTAACTTGTGAGAACAGGTGACTGTTTTGACTGAAGTCATTAAGTGTAATTTGGTTAATAATGTCACTTTTACATTAGCTTTGAATTAAAAGTGTGATTATTAACTGAATGACATGACATCTGTTCTAAACATTCATGAAATCTCTTTCATGTTTATGACAGAGTTGTGTTAGTGTTACTAAAACTAACAGTCTGTCACTCTTTTGTCTTGTTTCAAGTGTATTGAGATATTTGCACTAGAAACTAGACCAAAAATACTTTGTAAAGATTCTAATTATTCCACAGATTATTATTGTCATGAGGTGTGGTTGGTGGAGGTGAGAACAAATGTGGAGAGCCAGGTTATAGATGACAAAATGATGAATTTAATGATGAAAGGCTCACAGTCCAGAATCAGGCAGCACTGCAGCAAATTAGCACATAGCTAACACCGGTAGCAACTGACATAAAAGACTGTAGACAGAAACAAGCAAGCTCAGGACTACACAGTTCAACTGAGGAAAACTGACTAAAGAGGTACGATGTGCAACGAGGATCTGACAAGAGACAGAGACAACAGGTGGACTTAAATATACATGGGCTATACAAGGGGACGAGACACACCTGGAAACAATCAAGGGCTGACAGGACAACACAGACTTGGGGAAACAGGACAAAACACAGAAAATCCCAAAATAACTATACAGAAAACATAGATTGTAACAATTATAATTGAAATAATCTGCAGTTGAATAGCGTGGAACTACTGCCTTTTCATCAATATTAAGAAATAATGTATCAATCAATCAAATTTTATTTGTATAGCACATTTGAGCAGCAAGGCATTTCAAAGCACTTTACATAATTAAAATAAAAATAAAAACAGAATAAACAGTGAGAGAGAGAGAGATTTTGAAAAAGATTAAGACATTATTAAAAGTAAAGATAAAAACATTAAAAACATCGATCCACTTGAGGACTTGCCCTTATGCGGTCTCCTCGAACAGAATTTTAGCAGAGCGACATCTTACAATGATTCTCAAACCTAAGACATCAAAACCCGCAATTTAGACGTAAGCAACTCTAAACACTTGTACTTAAAAAAAAGCTCCTATATCTTGCTGAAGTTAGTCTCATCTTATTTCAAGTGCATTAAACCAAGAATATTTGATGAGATTTAGTATTTTTGCAGAGTGTGGTTATGAGAGCAGCTTGATCTCGTCCTTTCCTACTGTACATGTAGAACTAAATTCCCTGGATGCTCTTAAAGTCTCGTTTTATCGACCAGCTATGCTCTAAGTCCTTCTACATCAATGAAATCCCCCCAGACAAGCAGTGTTTTTCTTTCCTGTTGAGTTTCAAACTGTCTCACCAAAAGGACACAGACATCATTTGCTGGAAATCACTGACAAATGAACTTTCAGATAACTCTAAACCACATTTTTTTCCAAGGCAATAACATTTTAGGGAAAGGTTAATCTTTCACAATCGACAGATATCTAATTTCCAACTCTCAGCAGGCGAATGAAGTTACATCAAAACACCTTCAATCCAGACACTGCAGGGGAGCGTGGATTGAGGGGATCTGCGATGATTTGGCTGTTGTGACTAAATCATTCCTGCCTCACAGCTGTAGGAACCTTTCAGTGTTGTGGTCCTAATCATGTCCATCCAGTTCAATCAAGAACTTTAATCTTCCTCTGATGCCTTCAGCAGTTGAATCCCGTCAGATTTGGTGTTTGTTTTCTTTCTCTGCAGTGCTGCTACGGCTTTTGAAGTGCATGTGTCTCATCCATTCAGCTTTACCGTTCATATGATTCACATTTACTGTCCAATTTACGGAGGAGGATTAGGGCCCCAGAAGAAAATAAAAAGAATTCTGACTTTAATCTCAGAATTCTGAATTCTCGGAAAGTCAGAATTCTGACTTTAATCTCAAAATTCTCAGTCTCAGAAATGTCATGGTTTCTGACTTAAAGTCAGAATTCTGAGATTAATGTCAGAATTCTGACTTTATTCTCAGAATAAAATCGGAATTCAGAAAGTCAGAATTCTGACTTTCTGACTTTAATCTCAGAATTCTGACTTTTAATCTCAGAATTCTGACTTTAATATCAGAATTCTGAGACTGAGAATTCTGACTTTAATCTCAGATTTCTCAGAATTCTGAATTCTGAGATTAAAGTCATTTTTGAAATTGGCTCAAGTAAAAGTTTTTTTGTATTTACAACTTTTTCTGTATTTTTATTTTGATTTGGTTGCTTTTCAGCTCACAAGACACAAGCAGGGTTTCCTCCAGTGTATCATAAGCCTGGTGGGCCACCAGACTTTACTTGCCCACCACCAGGCTAATCATCTTTTGTTTGTTTTTATACACCGGTAACCATGACAGTAAAGACAGATTCAGCTAGGTTTGTAGCTGACACATTAAACTGTGATGCCTGCTTTGCACCTCTCAATTTTTGTAACTTTAAGCATTTTTAACAAGAAAATGCTGGTGGACGTCCCTAACGCTATTTACCATCCGGGCTTAGCAGGTTTTCTGGGGAAAACCTTAACAAGTATCCACAAGAAATAGAGGATAAAATGCAGCATTGGTCAAATTCAAATGACCACAACGGGGGGGGGGGGGGGGACTGGCAGACACACTGAGGATGTAAACAGGTGTGAGAGTCTGAAAATAAAATATATTATTGAGCTTATTCCTTAACAGACAAGAGGTCAAAGAAGAGGAATCTAAGATTGACCTTCAATAGTAGAAATATGCAGCAGAGTGATAGGAATTATCCAGCACTGCCTCCTCCTTCATGCACAGCATCGAGTTCCTCATAGTCAGCAGATTTACTGAATATGTTATGAATGTAAATGACTTTTCAGTCATGACATTGAACAACCCTGCTCTTTATATTAGCCTAAACGGTGAAACGTTTATCAAGTTTGTACTAAATTTGCATATTTGAGGTGGTCAGTGAAATAGATTATCATCAAAAAGTTTAATTCTTTAAATTAATCAGATCCCAAATCAAAGCATTCTGATTTGTTCACCACTGATTTTGAGTGATATGAAAAAAAAGTTTTCTCTCACAATTACAAAAGCAGAGTTTTAGTACAGACAGATTGATCCATTGACTTCTAATTGGCTGGAGTTTCTTTTGCATAACTTACTGTACCGATGCAGCATGGCAAGGAGGCGATCAGTCTGTTGCCATGGTGAGGAGTTCAGAAAGCCCAGGTTGCTCTTAGTCTGAGGCTTGTTGGTTCTGGTGTCGTTTGGCTGACCAGTATCACCATGACCTGGTACCGTTAGCAGAGCGGACTGGTACCAAGTCCTGCTGGAAACATGAAGTCAGCTCATCAGCAAAGTGAAGAATGATGATGATGATGATGATGATGATGATGATGATGACGACGACGACGATGACATAGAACCAAAAATCGTCCATGACTTTAAACTTCACACTGGACTCCAAGAAGACTCTGTCCACACTGACAAAGCAGCTACTTTTCCTTCCACTCAACTTCTCATGAATTTGATTGGGTGCATAATTTGTGCATATGCTTTAATTTGTTTTTCTTTTGTGTATCCAGGTTGTTGTGTGTTCCAGATTTCTGCCCAGGTCCCTCTTGAAAATGAGATCTGGATCTCAACGAGGTTTTACCTGCTTAAATAAAGGATTTAATTTTTTAAAAAGAAAAATCTCAGCTTCTTTGCAGATGGAGGAGTTTTACCATTCTAGCTATCAATTAAGCAGTCTTCCCATTTATTGTGAAGATCATATTATTGCCATAACACTATTGTTTTTATTAGAATTTTCAGTTTCAAAAGAAGCTGATTTTTTTTACCAGATTTTTCTTGCCATTTTTTATCTCAATGGGATTTATCTGGTGAAATAGAGGTTAACTAAAATTAAAAAATAATCCTTCACAAAGACATCTCTGTGCTTCATGAATCTACTTTCAATTCACTACAAGTTTATTTCACCAAGCAAGAAATGTAAAGTGATAAAAACAAAGCAAATGTTTTGCAGCCACAGACTAATTTAAAGCTCATTCCTTGGTTGGGTCTTTTTTAAAGTGCATGTACATTTAAGATAAAAAGACCTTTCAGGAACATTCACCGAGGCGCACCTGTACGTTCTGTTTACGTCTCCACCAAGGTGTCAGAGCTTGTGAAACATGCTACCATCTCCTGTTGCCCCTCTGCTCTGATGATGAAAGCTGTTACGGTCGAGTGTCTGAGTGATTGTGAAATCTCAGCAGGTGTTTCTTTATTTTCAGAGTTTGAGCCAAGCAGGAAATCAAATAAATGGTTTCTTTTAGGGCCTCGGAGCGTCTGAGGCAGGCGCCTGAGGCCAGCGGATCTCAGAGCGAAGAATCACTTTGAAGTGAAGGAGGAATTTAAGGCTCTTTCACTCCTCAGCCGATCATCGACAGGTGTTTTCATCCGGAGCAGCTTGAATAGAGCTGTTCTTGGAGGAGCTCTGTGTCTGTCTGGTGCTTTCCTGAGTGGGTTGTTGAGATCAGATGCTTTACAAATGCCTGCAAAAGTGTGAACTGCTTCAATGTTGTGTCACTTCGTCTCCCTGAAGGAATGGGAGTCGATGCAACTCATCAGGTGATTGTAGCAAAGCGTTTTGGAAACTTGAAGTTTTAAGTAAACCTTAAAAATGCAAGAAAAGATAACAGAAGAATTTATATTTTGGAAGTAATGGAAACATGCTGATCTAATAAAAAAACTTTAATTTCAGTGAAAGGTTTTGGCGTTAGGTTGGGTTTTTTGGTCATCAAAATTGGTTTATTTTTCCAAAACTGCGATGGACACTTTTTTCACATCAAATGAGTCTTATGATCAACCGGATGTTGCCACTGATGCAAACCATGAAGAAGATTACAGGAAGTTGTTAGTGACGGCACTGAGTGTTTATAATGAACAAACTTCATGTGTGATTTTAATTTTGCTTCTTATTAATGGAAACACCACGATTGCAACATTGTATTTTTCCCAACATCAGCAGAATGTTGACAAAATTTCGCCTAACTTTTATTGGAAACACAACTATTGTTCCTCTCCAGCTCCTTCCATGAAATTACCCGTTTCTCTGTTGCCTGGTCTATATGTTGGTGTTTTCCATCTGTTTCTTTTTTCTTACTTAATCTGATTAAAGACTTTGCTTTCCAACACAGGCTGAGCTGCACTTGGGTTCTCCATTCAACACCAAACATGAACGACAGTAGACATTAAATCTCCAGGAAATAGATTGTTCAGCTCCTTCTATTAGTCCAAATTCAGAAGTCAAGAATTAATTGTTGGGTTTCATATCACTGTTTCTCGCTACACAGTAAAAATGCCAGTGTTGAATTAACACCCAAAAATGTCTATATGTGTCCAAGTCAGCTGGTGTTAAAGTAACACTTTTGAAAGTGTTAAAAGATTGACACCCACTTTTAAATTAAATTAACTTTGGTCTGCAATACTGAAATGGGTTTTAAGAAAAGTTAAACTTTCCATTTCTGTGTATTGTTTTGAATATTTTCCACTGGATTTGATTGATATTGACACTTTGTGGGTCAATTATTTACTTTTTTAACACCACATTGTGTTTTGTGATCAACACTACACTGGTGTTACTTTTAATATGTTTTAACACTAACAATGTTAATGTGACACTCTGTATTGTTGAATTTAACACCAGGTGACTTGGACACATATAGACACTTTTGGGTGTTAATTCAACACTGACATTTTTACTGTGTATGAACAACAATTCAATAATATTTAGCAGCTAAATTATTCTTGTTTAATCCTTTTTCACTGACATAAGATTATATTTTAAACAATCTTACTCAACGATTTATTTTAAAGAATCTTCCTCACCAACGTCACACTGCCAGAGGAAGGACAGATGTCCACGGATGTGTTGGGGCCCGATGGCAAACAGGATGTGAGCCAATCAGGTCACATTTACATCGTTCTGGACGTTGAGCGCTGTGGAGACCTTCACACAGTCACAACATTCATATTAGAGTCCAATAAGTTCACAGTCAAAGCAACAAAGGGATTCTTGTCCAGTTTGGTTTTGGATCTCAGTGTGGAAGTCAAAGGAAATGGTGATGATTCAAAGCAACCATGTGACTAAAGATCACACCAGATGGTTCATCTGAGACTTAGGGGCAAAGGTCAAAATGCAAAAGCAAATAGTTAGAAACAGAAATACCAGCATGATGAATATCTGTTTGCGTCAGCAGAATCCCTAATGAAAAGTTGAGAAATCAGTGAAACTGTTCAGTCTTCTGTATTTGTCGTTCCTTAAGATGACATTTAAAATGCTTCTTTTTCTGTTTCTGTCTAAACCTGCTCATGCCTGCAGGACCACAGCGGAGGTGAGCAGTTCTTCAAAATCCTTAGGATCTGTGTTTCGCCCCGACTTTGGCCGAGCAAAACAAACCTCAGGATGGAGCCAGAAATAATGTTTCTCCAAGCTTTCCAGCCCATCGCAGCTGCACTGCAGCACCCAGTGCATTTATTTCCCTCTGGTCCCCAAGGTTATTGCTCCCTGGTCTGATGCAGCTTCATATGGTCACATAAAGGAGGGAAAATGACAACACAGACATCTGACCCTACAGTCTTTGCTGGTGTTACACAGTAAAAATGCCAGTGTTGAATTAACACCCAAAAGTGTCTATATGTGTCCAAGTCAGCTGGTGTTAAAGTAACACTTTTGAAAGTGTTAAAAGATTGACACCCACTTTTTGTTAAATTAACGTTGGTCTATATACTGAAATGGGTTTAATAAAAGTTAAACTTTACATTTCTGTGTATTGTTTTGAATATTTTCCACTGGATTTGATTGATATTGACACTTTGTGGGTCAATTATTTACTTTTTTAACACCACATTGTGTTTTGTGATTGACACTACACTGGTGTTACTTTTAATATATTTTAACACTAACACTGTTGTAAATCTTAATGTGACACTCTGTGTTGTTGAATTTAACACCTGCTGACTTGGACACATATAGACACTTTTGGGTGTTAATTCAACACTGGCATTTTTACAGTGTAGCATCGGGGCTCAATGTCTCAGAGTAAAACCCAGCCAGTGTCCTCTGGAGACCGATTCCAGCAGACTTCACAGTCTGAGCAGGAGAAATTTGAAGCACCTGAGGGGTTAAACTAGCAACGTGAGGAGCTTTGGATGAACACACTGACCTTTTGCATCGAATCCAGAGCAGGCGTTGCATGTTGTTGACCTAAATGAAAACTGCTGCATGCAAATTAAATCATTCATATGTACAGCAAAGAAATTTAAAATTTCTTCATTCTTATGGACAGCAAAGAAATTTAAAAAAATATTCATTTGTTCATCTAAAGAGTTTCTGTTTGGTTCAATCATCCTGGTTTCAATTGATAACCTCACTCAACTTCTATAAATTTGAAAATGGTCTGTATGCACCAAATATTTTAGATTTTTGTAAATTCTCAAATTTCTCTAGTACTGCAGGAGAAAAAGAAAGAATTTCTAGAGTGACAACATTCTTGACATTAGTTAACTTGGCCTGTTCAACCCAAACATCCACAGTCACCACCTTCAACATCCTCTAAATTCTGCAGCTTTTTATTATTATCAGTACTATTATTGTTGGTCTGATGTAATATTTTAATTTTAAATGTTTTCATTAACTGTAAACAGACATAAATGCTTTCAAATATCCCTCTGTGCCCAATTAACTGTGTAAAGTATTTCACTTCATGATAAATGAACTTTTCAATAATGTTCTGATTTATTGAACATAAAATAAATTGACTTTAATTTAACATGAACATGTTAGGCTTAATGTGTTTGTGTTTCCACTGTGAAGTGATTCAGTCTGTACTGAACGGTTCTCATGAGTTCATCTGAACCGCCTCAGTTTCCTGCTCGTGTTCTGGTTGCAGGGCGCCATCTAGTGTTTTCACAGGTTAAAGCACTCAGTTTGTTCACGTAGCGCCAAATCACGGCACGTGATGTAGAGACGCTTCAGAAACATTTGATTTATTTTAAAATTCATTTCAAGTTTCATCACACATACATTCCAGCTGATCCCAGTTATCAGTCAGTGCATTAAGTGAAATAGTTTAAAAAGTTTCTATCTCAGGAAACCAGCATTCCCTCCAATCGCCTGCATTCTCTCAGCAGTCCCTCCTCCAGCAACACACCACAGCTAAACTGAACCCCAGACCAGGTGGAGCTTCTATGGAGAGTAAAACTCTGAAAGAACATATAAAGTTAACAGTTGAAGTAACCATGAATCCTGCAAACTGGAGAGTATTAGAAGAAGAAAGTGGTCCGTTTGTCCTCCAGCAGCCAAGCCTAATGGCAGCACAACTGGCTCAGGAAAAGATAAGCTTGTCTGACCATAAGCTGCTTTACCAAAAAGGAAAGTTCCAGTCTTAAAAGTAGAGCCAATAAAAAAATGGGAGAAATATGATCTCTCTTTTTTAATTTTCCATCAAAACTCTGGCTGCTCTGGTTGGATCAGTTGAAGCTTTTTAACTGCATTTAGTGGACTTCCTGCTAGTGAGGAATTACAAAAGTCCAGCCAGGAAGTAACAAATGCATGGACCAGTTTTTCAGCATCACTTTTGGGCACAATATTTCCAATTTTGACAATATTCTGGAAGTGAAAGACGATGGTTTAAGTTTTGTTGCAGAGGAAGAGAGAGAACGACAAAATCTATCTCTTACATTTGACATTTCTGCTCTAATTCTGTTGTAAAAAAAAAAAAAAAAAAAAGCTCAAGCTATTTGTAAAGAAGATTGTAATTATCAAATTTCTAAATGTCCAGTTGTATTTAGGTCTGGACTTTGACTTAGCCATTCTTAACACATGAATGTGTCTTGGAAGGCTTACAGTTGTCCCACATCTTCCCATGTGTTTCTGATGTTCTGAGTGGAGCTCTGTGAGATGTTCAAAGCTTGTTTTATTATATTACTATGTGACTTTATTTTTAACATCTCCACATCATTCTCCTTGTTGCCTTGTTCCCATGAAGCTGTTTCTTCACCACTGTTCACTAATAAACCTCTGAGGCCTTCACCAAACAGCTGGATTTATACTTTGATTAAATTGTTACAGAAATGTGGACTTTTTTATTTTTGTTGTTTGTGCCAGATTTTATTTAAAGCAGGTCTGTGTAACTTTTATAGTCCCTAATTCTACCCAATTAAAACTCGTTATGAGCTGCAAAGGCTAAAATTTGAAACATAGCTGCATTTCTTGTTATACTAGTTTGTCCTTTATAGTTTTTACTCAAAGTTCAAAAGAGACAAAAGACAAAAAGAGTCACTTATGTATTTTTATCTCTTCTTTATGAGACAAAAATAAGTGATTCGAATAAGAAAAATGTATTTTATTTCAGAAATAAAATATCTCATTACAATTTTAAAAGTTTTGATCACTATTTATTTATTTAAATAAAGTAACTTTATTCCAGTGAATAACGAAAAGACAAACTGCCCTAAGTAGTCATGAAATACATCACGGGCATAACTTTGAGATTGTTCCCAGCAGAGGGCGCCATTGATCAAACTATTTTTTTCCCCTCAAGTCGGTCGGTAAGACTTTTCTATGGCAACACGTTGTACGTTTGACTTATCTTTTCTTTTTCTCAACAAAGTTTTCTGAATCTTTCCTCATATTTAGAATGTTTTACCATATTAGTGGGGACAAACTCAGAGAGATACGGGAAGTAAAAGCTCCAGACCTGAATAATTGTCAATTATTTGGACCAAACAGTCTGTTAGTCTCTGTGAGTCAATAAAAAACAAAAAACGCATATTTATTTGGACTTTATGACATCTAGACTTATGTTAATACTAATAAAAGCATTATTATTATTATTATTATTATTATTATTATTATTATTATTATTATTATTATTATTATGTTGACAAATATATTTTTCCTCTTACTGTTTGATCAGTTTCCCCGTTTCTCTTATTAGTTAATAATTTTTCGTCCACACAAAACAATAAAATCGAGTTTAAATTTGAAGTTACCTGCAGGTTTCTGATAAATCCAACTCCTCCATGGAGTTAAATTGTTACATTTTGCAGTGATCACCAGCCTGGCAGCTTCATCTCTGGCTGCTGATGAGGTGCGAGGGGGGGGGGGGGGGGGTCAGGGGAAGCACCAAGTTTTCTGTCATTGATCTCCCTCCATATCTGCCCCACATTTAACCTGCTAACGGCGGCTGAGCGGCGCTTCTGTCACATATTTATAGGTATTTATTTTTCCTCCGATATGTGATCATTTCAGAAAGACCTTCAAATAGGATAATAAAATAAATGCACACAATCAGAGGAAAATACAGGAGGATAAATTAGAAATAGAAAGCCATTTACAGGATTGGAAAACGCGCGTCTGCTGCTGCATCTCCTGAAAGCTTGAAGAAATACAGTCAAAATTGTGAATCACGTCGCGTTGAAAACCTCTTAAAACTCACAATCCCTCCACGGCGAGCAAATCAGACGCAAGGTGCATTTTTTTTTTTTTGCCGGAGCCTTTAAAACACTAACGGTGCCATATTTCACTCTCTCAAGCTCCTCACATCTCCATAAAATATTACAGCACTCAGGGTGATGAGTGGAGCCGCGCTTTCTCTGCAGCGCAGCTCGACTCAGAAGTAAAAGCATCACGTTTGTTTTGAGCACAAAAATTAGGACTAAATAAAAGACTTTGCAAGTTTTATGCATGCGCAGTTCTTGTGAAAACTAGAATAAGAATTAAAATGTTCGTTTTTAACTCATCTGTGTGATAAATAAAAGAAGACAGCGTCTTCTAAATCTAAAAACAAAATCAATTTTAAAGCTAATGATGGAGTTTCCTTAACGACTGTCTTCGAGTTCGTTTTTAAGTTTCTGCTAATGTTTCTTGTAAAAACATCCGTAAATATTCTTTGCTGTGGGAGAAACGAACTACTTCCACATGAGAGAACGCGCAGCTCATGATGCGTTCACGGTCTCCTCCAGCATCACTTTTCTCAAACCATCTTCAAGTTTAAAGCCGCTCGCCAGACTTTGCTATAAAATAAGTCAAACTCATTTTAGATATAAATTGTCATCCACATAACAACACAGTTTCTCTGTGGGTTTTTTTTTCTTTTCTGTTTGAAATGTGTGTTTAATAAAGATAAAATCTTTCCTCCCAGCAAGATTTCATGCACACCTTTCATGACGTCACATAAGGCAACTAATTAGGATTACATTTATTATGACAATTTTCTGGGTTTTTTTTTTTTTTTTTTGCTTTTGTTTGTATCTGCATGTTTCTAATTTCTCATTTTGTTGATTTTTTTTTCATTCTTTCTAACCCTAGGAAAATATCATAACTGTAAAAATTAAAAGACAGCAAAATTATAGAAGCATTTTTTTATAAAGACAGTCAAGACCACCAGAATAGCCAGATTTCGATATGAAAGATCAATCACACCAATAACAAATATGTTTCTTTTCTACCCAAATGTAAATTGGATGAATCTATGTGGAACTTTATGATTGAGCCTCTTGTGACATCATCAGCATAAATGCACTCAAACCTGAATTAGCAGGACTTTATTCTCCTTTATTCTCTTGGAAAATGCATGAAATTAATACTTCATTTCTCATCTGTCTTTTTATACCTGGTGTGTATTTATTAGTGGAAAATAATAGACCACCAGCATCTTTAATTTCAGTTTTTGCACAGAAGAACTTAACTTTTAATATCAACAAAACTTAAAGCCATCATATTGAAATTGATAACAACAGAGTTGAGGCCAAATTTTAATATTATTCATTCACAGAAGATTACAATATAAATATGGATTTTTTTTTGTCTTATTCGAGGTAAACGTTCCCACCTGGAACATAATGCGCCACAGAACACCTCACCTAAAATCCCCCATAGTTTGGATTTTATTTCTCATTATGCGATACACTTCAAATCATGCTAAATAGACGTGTCACACCCTTCTCTCTTCTAGAAGTACTGATGTAATAATGAAAAGCTGTGTTACAGCTGCTGTCATTATGAGAAAAAAAACGGAGAATGGAAATGTTTTGGCTTAATTGCCAAGGATCTTCCACCTCAAACCTCAACAAAGATCCATACAGGAACACTTGTTGCACAATCATGACCATCAGGTACATGGAAAAGTACTGAGATACACTCTTCTGAGCAATGTATGTTGTAATATATGCATGCATAACATTATGACCAATGACCAACGTTATGACTAGACCAGCTGCTAGTGCCTGAATATAAATGGAAATGGTGCTTTAGAAACAGGAAAATGGCTGTCCAAGTTTCAGGTATTAACTTGGCCTCCAACTTCAATCTGATCAAGACTCTGTGGGAAATGTTGTACAAACTCCTCTCGTCCACAACATTAAAAGATCTGCTGCTAACCTTCTGGTGCCAGATTCTACAGAAAACTGTCAGAGCTGTTATTTAGCAGGTGGTCATAATGTTATGCCTGATCATATTCTTAAACAACAGTCGTCACATAGACCAATTTCTGCTCAATTTTAGATAAGTTAAAAACATCTTTGTGAACAATAAACATGCTGTCATGCTAGTAATATGTTTCAGTTTAGCTATCCAAAATTATATTCAAAATAATCCAGGCATTACACTTTATATTGCTACATATTTATACTTTACAATTGAAAGAATTATTATTGGTAATATGATTGATAAGATAAGATAAGATAAGATAAGATAAGATAAGATAAGATAAGATAAGATAAGATAAGATAAGATAAGATAAGATAAAGATATTCCTTTATTAATCCTGCAGTGGGTAAATTTACATTGTTACAGCAGTTTAAAGGACAGAGCAGAACCAATATAAAAATCTATATATATATATATACACAGTGAAATTAAGTGAACATAGAAATACTGAAACAGTGTTGTTTGAAATAAGATGTAATAAGAGATACAAGATAACATTCTTCCAGATACTTTTAATTTACAATGTTTTGTATCATCAATAAATAAATGACTGGTGAAAAAATCATAAAAGATATTGAGCTTGACTATATCAAAGCAGTTTTAGACACCTGTAGCAAAAAAAAGAATTACCAACATCTACAGATATAACTGGAGGTATTCATTAATGTTGGATGTAATTTGAAACTGAGTCATTTGTCTCAAAATGTATCAGTAACTTAAATTAGTTTTTTATGTTCAGAATAACAATTTTAAAAATCACAGGAACAGAGATGAGTTATAATCCAGTTTTTATGTATCCTAATTACCTCCTACAGGTATAATTACCTATGTCTTTAGGAGGCGCTGTTTGTTCAGTACGCCTCAAATATTTTCACCTAAAAACACAAATATGAACTAAAATGTCCATGCTCCATTTTTATAATTTAGACAAGATGTATATTTAATTTTAATTAATTGCATGTGAGCCTGGTGTCCTAGTGGGCAGTGACGTCACGGGGGGCAGCACCAGAAAATTAGACATTTTCTTGTTCCACTTTGCCCTTGTTTTAATGAAACAATGTAACATTTTTTATTTGTGCTCTAGACAAGATTTTATCTTAATTTCATATTTAAAAATACGAATCAAATGACCATAAGTATCCTTTTTAATTATTATTACAATTATCTAATTAGAGGCCCTAATTAACAAAGCATGCAGAGACCTCTGATTATGCATGTTCATATGATTACATAACATTACTTGTCTTAGCTTGAAACAGGTGTCTAGAGATTTTGAAAAGATTGCGTTTGTGATTTTTTTTAAAATATAAGTGTATTTAATAAGCAACAATAACTTACGAGAGGATAAGTGCAGGAAAATATTGACAAAGGAGGAAAGATGGGGGGGAGATAGTTTTCAGGCTCTTAACTGATTAATCACCGCAAAAACAAACGCAGTCAACAATAAATATCATATTTCCGACGGTACGTGAACACAGCATTAGGGTAAGACGTATCAGCGGCGGTTCCGTGTCCTCCAATCAGACCGCAGTATCACTCAGCGGCATCCAATCAGAATGCAGCGCCTGCAGGTGGCTGTGATGTTATCAGTGACTCCCGCTTCCCTTCTAGCAGAGACGGAGTCAATTTATGGGATGAAAAGGAGAATCTTTAATGGTTCCCATCAAAACCACTAAAAACATCATCGAACCGACTGACTTTGGCGAGGATTCCTGCGGCGGACCGCGGCCTGAACAAACACGGAGAGACACTTTCAGGGGGGGTTTTCATCCGGGTCTCAACTTCCCAGGACAGAAGAAGTTTCTCCCGACTCTTCCTTCCTTCGACATTCAGGATACTTTGGGAGGAAAACAAAACAAAAAAAAAAAACAACCCCGCTTTTTAAAAAATAAAATATAAATATATCTCTTTAAGTCGTTTACTTCCACTGAAGTGAGTTCGGTGGTTAATGTTTACAAATGTTAGCGGTCGGGCAGATGGACGCTAACCGGCAGAGCGCGTTCGTTCTGGGCAGCACCCCGCTGGCGGCGCTGCACAACATGACCGAGATGAAGACGTCGCTGTTCCCGTACGCGCTGCAGCAGAGCCCGGCGGGCTTCAAGACGCCCTCGCTGTCCAACCTCAGCTCGCAGATCTCCGGCGGAACCCCGCACGGAATAAGCGACATTCTGGGGAGACCCATCACCACCGCCGGCCAGCTGCTGTCCGGCTTCCCGCGGATAAACGGGCTGGCGGCGGCGGCGGCGGCGACCACGGCGGCCGGGATGTACTTCAGCCCCGCGGTGTCCCGGTACCCGAAGCCGCTGGCCGAGCTGCCCGGCCGGGCGCCCATCTTCTGGCCCGGGGTGATGCAGGGAGGCCCGTGGAGGGACCCGCGGGTTCCGTGTCCAAGTAAGGATCCTTCATTAAATCGCTGTTTGAAAATTATTTATTTTATTTGCGTGGTGTTTACTTATTAGCTATAATTTCAGTAAATTTAGGTTTTCTGGCGCTATTATGGTTTAAATTTTCTATCTTAGCCTGAAATATCTTGTATGTAATTTTTTTTCCAACATTGAGTAAATTAGTTTTATTTTGAGTTATTTTGTGTCTAAAATATTGTAGCGTTTATACAAATTTTACTAAACAACCTTAGAAAGTCCTCGGTCACCCAAATTATTATAACATTTAATTTGTCGACTTTATCCAGGTTTTATTGTAATTATCCGCACAAATTAGAACAAGTTGATTTATTTTATTTTATTTGTGCAAAACGTTTCACAACAAAAGCCTTAAAAACAGGAATAGCAAAAGCAGCGTATCATGCAATTAAATTTTATTACATTTTTGTTATATATTAACTGTAAAAAAATAAGTTTTATTTCAAACTAAAGGTGAGCTATTTTAACTACTAATTAAAATGCAGTGGAGGTGATTTAAATAATGTTTTAATTTTAAATATAGTGTTATATATTTATTCATGTCCTAAAGTTGTCCACTGATGGGTTTTTAAGTTTCTCTAATGACTTTTTGCTGCGTTTTTCACTCTAACAAAGTAGGCAGGGATGTAGCTTAAATCAGTTATTTTTAAAAATATATTTTTAAATTAATAGATATATGTCAAGACAATCTGGAAAATATTTTTGTTGAGACAGCACAAATTAAAGGAGTTTTCTGAATTTATTTCCTCCTCCATGTTTGTTTCTTGTGCTCTGCAGCTCAGGCTAACCTCATGGTGGACAAAGACGGCAAGAAGAAACACTCCAGGCCGACGTTTTCCGGACAGCAGATTTTTGCTCTGGAGAAAACCTTCGAGCAGACCAAATACCTGGCTGGACCCGAGCGAGCCCGGCTGGCCTACTCCCTAGGAATGACCGAGAGTCAAGTAAAGGTAAACAGAATGAGCAGAATTATGTCTTTTTTTTAAATTAATTAAAATTCACAGCCAATGTAAACGGATAAGTAAATATTTGCTTCGTTTATTCGATTTTTTTTTTAATTTATTTTTTCCGGCCCTGTGCCTCAGGTTTGGTTCCAGAACCGGAGGACCAAGTGGAGGAAGAGGCACGCCGCGGAGATGGCCTCGGCCAAGAAGAAGCACGACTCCGAGACGGAGAAGATGAAGGAGAGTTCGGACAACGAGGAGGACGACGAGTACAACAAGCCGCTGGACCCCAACTCCGACGACGAGAAAATCACGAGACTGTTGAAGAAGCACAAGGCCACCAGCAACCTGGCGCTGATCAGCCCCTGCAGTAACAGCTCGGACACCTTGTGATGGACGGAGCAGCGGAGTCCGGCGCCGGAGACCCGTCCCACTCAGCTCCCACCTGACGTAGCAACCTGCGTCTGATGGGAAGCGCAATTTATTATTATTATTATTTTTTTTGTTTGTTTCATTTTGCTCGGGCAGAGAAAATTGCCAGAGAAGGGGGGGTCTTCATCTGAACTGGACCCGAGGCGCTCCAGAACCCCTCGTCTGAGCTGAACTTGAAGAAAGAAAAAAGTATATATAAAAAAACTGAGGCCAAGTTTGTGGTCGGTCCAGAGGACAGTAAAACTGAGGAAGAAACTTGCCAAGTGGGAGATTTAACAGCGGCGGCAAATTTAAACACAATATTAAAACCGGATCGGCGAGACTCAACCATTTGTTCAACAATAACTCAGAGTTCCGGGGAACTTCAGGACTTTTTGTTTTTTTTATTGTTATTGGGATGCACCAGTCAGACTTTTCCTGGTCGATACAGGACTAAAAAACATTAGAAAAGATAAAATAAATAGTATTCAGCTTATTTTCTTAGTTTTCAATCCAACATAAAATAGAAATATCATCCTTATTCATGCATCAAAACATTTTCCCCAATTAGAAATGCACCAATCAACAGTCCAGGAATCGGAATAGCCGATTTTCATTGATTGGCTCTTATTCAATGATTTGCTGAATGCATAAAAACTAAGAATTGCTACTTTTTGTTGTTGGCACATAAACCAACAACTTGCACTTTGATGCACTTTTTTCAGTTTATTATAAATCAAATTTAGGGTTAGGAATGTACGCTTTATTGCATAAACGGGGATTATTTTGTTAAAAAGTCCTTTTAAAAAATTGGTACCGACCAGGAAACGTCTAAACTTTTCCAATTCAAGATTTGTTTCTCATTTCTGTTGCCTTAAAGTATAATTTTTCTGCTTTAAGCAGCAGTACCCATCTGTGATGAACTGTTTTTCATTTTTGTTTCGCCGCGCCGTGCCGATCCGGATCCCAGACGCATGGTGTAAACGGGCCTGTGAGGTTCTGAAGCTCACTTTAACCAGGGTAAATCTGCTGTGCTAAAAAAGCAAAAGAGCCTTTTGTTTTTGGGAGTGTGGGGGGGGGGGGTTGTCTGCTTGGGATGAGTGAAGTGAGATTGTATATATTTTATACTGGATAAGTTATGTTGGCTCAAACTTCATGTGTCTCTCCTTTCCTTGGCTTTTTGACCTGCTATTTACGTTTTTAATCCGTTTTCTCAAGCCTTTGTTCAACTCTTCATGCAGAGAAGTGCAGGCAGAAAATACTTGCTGTAAATAATCACTGTAAAAAGAAGGAAACAAACCATTTCTTTTAACATATTTTCTTTGTTTTCATTCAGAAGAGTTTGAGTTTTACCTCATTATGCAGCGGGACAGAAAACTGCAGCATCTTTAATTATGTTGATCTAAAAAAAAAGTATTATTGCTTCCAGGAAGAATATAGGAAGGAAAAACAAGACTTTGTATTATGAATAAATTATTTAACAAGCTTTTTTTGTTGTTTTATTTTGTGTGAGTATGCTTTATAGAAAATGGAACAAAATGTAAAAAATTTTACATTTATTTAAAAGAAGCACATTTCTAGAAATAATTAACATGAATATTCTATGTATTCTAATTCAAGGAATAAAACTGGCTTTTGGTGGTTCGCAGTAAATGTAAGGTGGTGCTGCTGGACAGAAGAGCGCCCCCTGTGGACTGTACCTGCTACTGCAGCTGACCTCAACTGAGGCCTCATCAGGCCAATCAGGAATTAATTCATTAATTTGTTTAAATTTAGTAATAAACTTGCAATCAACAGATATTTTCTTTAAAATAATTTATTTCAAATATCAGACTATTAATAGAAATGTTAAAATTTCTACAAAAATAAAAATTTCAAAGTATCTTTATAAATATGTTTTTTTTTAAATCATTTATAAGTCAGTTCACAATTTTGTCGACATCTCTACAATTTCTATGAAAAGTTAATTGGCAAAACTAACTTCGAGACATTGAAGTAATAAAACATCTAATTAATATGTAGTTATTCTAATGACTCATGCAAAACCTAACATACAATAAAGTGAGTCTCTTCTGAATAAAGAAACACGATTAAAGAGACAAAACACGAGTTGAGTTCTAATGGTTTTTATTGCTTAAGAACTGCATCACCTACAATAGAGGCCAGGCCTTCCAGAAGGGGCTAGAATAAAATCTCTTGTCTGCTTTTATAAGATGGAGTGAAGAAAACTGTGGCTTAAACTCCTACAGCATACTCAGAATGACCAGGAGGAACAAAAACAAGCTTCTTTTTTGCCTACAAACCAACACAAACAAAAGAGGACATTAACTCTCCGGCAGGCACAAAAAAAAGGAAAAAAAAACATTTAAAAACTCCACTTGCTGTGATTCATCAAGATGAAACAAATAAAGAAATCACAAAGAATCGGTCTGACGGCTTCAAACTGTCCGAAACCTGTAGTGTGGTGAACGAAAGCGATAAAAGAAGGAAATAATAAAAACGCCGCCGTCTCCGGTTGCCCCCTTTAATGCTCGTCCTGGGGGCTCCACACAGCAAAAGAAGAAAACCTCCCGCTTTCTTCTTCTGGGTTTAGAGTCTTACATTTGGAAATAAACACCTTTACAGATGACATTTCTCAACTCTTACACACTTTACGTCTGTGTAGGATACTTGGCATCACAATGCAGTAACGACAAAAAAACAACAAAAAGAAACAAAAACAGTTTACATCTTAAAGGGACACCCAAGCCTACCTAAAATATCACATTCAGAACCGTAATATTATAGAAATAAGTTAGAGCAGGAATAATAATGACATAATGTGAGCGTGCTATTTATATCAAACATTATCTTATATATATTCCATATTTATATATATATATATATTTATATACTTGAATGGTCTATGGCACTGCTTAAAACATTCCTGGATAGACAATAAATCACCAAAGAGTTTTTCTTCCTGAACTTATCCGAAGGTTTCCGTGGCGTTCCCGCTCGCTCGGCGTCTGCGCACGCTGCAGCACAAACAATTTGGTGCGAATCACAAATCAACTCTTTAAAAAGTACAGCATATAAAATGAAAAATCCACTGATGTGTCAGGCAACAGGATGAAAAGTATATAGTTTCATAATAAACTAAGATGAGAAGTCCTACTTATTCCAACAGGGACGGCGAAGTTTGGTCAGAGAACTGCACTAAAACCATCCAAGGCTCTATATTATACTGTCAAATGTACAAATAAACCTAACAATATAGATATACAACATTTTTTGCATTGCACATTTTTCTTATCTTTTCTGATTTTTTTTGTTTAACACCTTACATATTGTCTGAAAAGTAGCTTCTATACATTTAGGCATACCTAAAAATGGCCAGTAAACTGTCTAAAAGCACGTAGTATGACTGATTTGGATTAGAGTTTTGGAAACGAGGCTGTGGCATGGAAAAAAAGGGTGGCTTATTCATCGCCCTGATTGTCTTTTTTTCTTCTTCTTCTGGGGAATGGGGTTGCATGGCAACGGTGAGGTCAGCAATGTGCGTCTGTGGCACGGAGCCGGGGCCCTCCTCGGGTGCTCGTCCGCATCTCGACAAGTGTTTTATGGAGAGAAAACGGCACAGATGAGCCGTCCGGAAAACTCAGCGCCGCTGAAAATAAAAGAAGCTTGTCTGGGATCTTCAGTGTGTGCTTGTGCAAACTGTGTGTGTGTGTGTGTGTGTGTGTGTGCGTGTGTGTTTTTCAGGTGTTTTCACATAGGCTCTTCATGGAATATGTTCTACCTCCCTTTGGCAAGAATTCCCTGTGGGAGAGGAGAGAAAAAGGAAAATAAAATCTCCACACATTAATTTTAAAAAGTATTCGCTGCAGAAACACAAAATCTTATCAAGTATAGTTGGTTCAGTTTCTAGTGCGAATATCTTTGTGCACCTGAAATAAGACAAAACTAACTCAGAAGAAGCTTTTCAGTGAGATACTAATACTAAGTAAAAAAATCCTTGATATTAAAAAGGAATTATTATCATAAAACAAGCTCCAGCATTTTCATGAAAGTTACTTGTTTGTTCTGTTTTGATCCAACTGCACAAAGACATTTACACTAGAAACTAAACCAAAATACTTTGATTTTGTGTTAGGATGCTTTTCAAAAGTATTCATGAATCTTTTGCACATTTTGCGACATCACAACCACAAACTCCAGAGATTGTTTTCCCCATAATTTTCAAGACTTAATTAGATATATGTCTGAACTTTGACTAGGCCATTCTAACACTTCAATACACTTTTATTTATTTATATTTCATTCTTAAGGTTGTCGTCCTGCTCTACTCTCAAGTTTTCTACTGGTATTTGTATTTAGCTCAATCACTGCAAAAACACAAAATCCTTACAAATATTTTTGTCTTCCTAGTGCAGATATCTTGGAGTATTTGAAATAAAACACAAGTAACTAAGAAGTAACTTTTTAGCAAGATAAATAAGCTTCTTTCAAATTAAACATTCTCTATTATAGATAAAAATACAAGTTATTTTTATAGCAAAATATTTTCCTGTTTAAAATGAAAACTAGCACCTTTTTGTTTATATTAAATAATTATAGACTTAAAACAAGCTTATCTTGCTGAAAAGTTACTTCAAAGTTATTTGTCTTGATTTAAGTGTACTTGCTTTAGAAATTTGACAAAAAGTTTTGACAAGATTTTGTGTTTTTGCAGTGATTGTTCACAAACTTCAAAACACTTCTGTTCGTGATAGTGAGGTGACAAAATGGGAAAAGGTCAAAGTAGTATGAACACTTTTACACTTCTTGACCTACAAGGACATTCACTCACGGATTAGAATAAAAAAAAATTAAAGTCTATCTTGTAAGACAGCATCTTAAAATGGCCAAGGCATTTTAAGTTCTCAGCGGTTGAAGTTTTATCTCTGGATAAAAACTCTTCAGACAGGAAACGTTTGCTCTTACAAGTACTTTGGTGGGAGGTAATGGGAGAGAAAGCACAAGCACATCAAAGCAAAACAGTTGCAACAATGGGGAGGAATGTTAATAAAGAAAAGAAAAATGATATTTACCACGAAATCACTGCACCACACAACATCTGCAGGAACATGCATAAGGATTACCTTTCCCCGCTGGTAATCGGAAGGACAGGAAGACGGGCTGGCGGTGGGGAAGGAGACAAACCACAGTCAGGAAAAAGAAACCGGTGAGTTGTTGCTCTGTGGGAAGAGGACTCGCTGCTGCCCTCTGACCTCTGAGCACCTTTAACATGCAGGTTAAACTCACACAGCAGCACCGCACATTTTTGGGCCTGGGTGTCAACTACACCGGACACGTCTTAAACAGAGGCAGCCGAGATTTTAGCACCGATGTGTGATTTGGAGGCTGCTGCAGTTTAGTGACCAGGGTGCCTTTGCATGAGAACAGATTTAACTTAAGGCACCTCTGTCCACGTTAAATGTGTTTCTCTACTCTGTCATGCAATATTTTTCCAAAGACTGTGAGAAAATCTGCTGTCCACAGAATGATCCCCACAGGTTTTTAATCAGATTTAGTTTTGGCCTTTGACTAGGCCACTGCAAATCTAAGGGTGCAATCACACCAGCTGTGTTTAATCAACTCTACTTCATTTGACCAGAAAGTTTAAATGGTAACTTATATAGTGCTTTATCTGATCATTTTGAACACTCAAAGCGCTTTACATTCACCCATTTGCACTCACAAATGTTCACACATTTATACACCGATATGCAGCTCGGTAAGCAACTTGGGGTTGGGTGCCTTGCCAAGGGGCACATTGACACATGGCAGGAAGAAGCTGGAATTGAACCTGCAACCTTCCGATTACAAGATGACTACTCTATCCACAGAGCCACAGTCACCCGTTCATGTGGGGAGATGTGAATGTGAAATTTAACTTTATGTGGATGAAAAAAGGCAACAATGGTCCGTCTAAAAACATAAATCTTTGTTCTGATAAATTGAATTCTTCCAAAAGCAGGAAGTGGACTAAAGCTCAGGGCATTCTGGGTAAATGCATTCAAAACAAACACGCTAGTCTAGTGCTAGCAGGAGAAATGGCTAACGAGAGACAAAACAGAAATTCTATAATCGGTAAAATTTGACGCTACTCCATATTTGATTACAATTTGCACAGGGAAGTTATGCTTCTTCATCAGAGCTTTTCATGTTCTTTAATTCAGTGGGTCTTGGTACAGCGCCACCACAGGCAAGGAGGGGAACAACTTTTCCAATCAGTTTGGTTTGTTTGACACAGTCATTGTGAAAGCAAACTGCACTGACTGAAAATGTAACAAATGTTGCAACTTTAGTTCCCAATCAAACCAAATCGACTGGACTGTCAGATGGGAAAACCTACATTTTCTCTCATTGAGTAATTATTTTTGCTGGGTTAAGTGCATGTTTGGACTCAATGTGATGATGAAAAATAAAGTCCCTTTACGGACACCTCAAGATCAAAACTCACTGGAATTTGGAACTGTTCTACATTAGACCACATTGACAAAAAAAAAGTGCCTCAGCATGATGGTGCCACCAACATGTTTTGCAATAAAATGTTGATGCAGAGAATTGTATTTGCACTGCACTTTTTTTTTAAATCCATAAGATCATAAGACATTATTTAACTTTGAAAAGGCGTTTCTCAGAAAGGTGAAAGCCTCCTCCACTTCCTGTCAGTTTCAACAACATTTAAAGGGAGATTCAGTTACAATAACGGAGAAATATGGTTGGAGCCCCTGGTGTTACCTTGTGGTCCCCCATGCAGACATCTGGCCCAATGTTATCATACACTACTGCATTCTCGTCAATTTCCTCCTCTTCCTCCCAACTCTTTTCTTTTGGCTGCAGAGACAGAAAAATAAAACGCATTAGTGCTGCAGAACCGACAGAAACAACATTTTGGTTACAGAGGCAACAACATCTGCAAAGCAGTCAATCCAGGAGTGACATTTATTTTTCTTGGTACTGACGGGCTGCAAATAATTAACACTGTAGATGTTAGCTTCTGGTAGTTTCCACTGCGTATTAATGGATTTTATATGGTGTTTGAATTATTGAGCAGTTTTAAACGTTCAAGTATTGTGGATTTTTTTCTATTCATTTGAGTAGTAATAAAATTTGGGGGACTTTTATGAATGTAAATAATACTAAAGTATATGAAAATAATGAAGTTATAGTCTTTTGAGGTTAATTTTTTTTAGAAGAATGGAGCTCCTGGCCAAGGGAAGTATTAATCCTATCATCAGTGGGTATTTAATACCTGGTTTTGCTATAGGGCTAGTGATGATTGTGCAGTAAACTGCATTGGAGAAATAACTTTTCTTTAGTGGCACCAAAAAAGCCCACATTGCAAATCCATGCTGTTTGGTGTCAGACACATTTAAACTCAATAATTCATATAAAAAGACAAAATGTCCCAGAGGCAACAATCAGTTGGACCTATATGTTGTATAAAATATCACATGAACGAGTGTGTAATTCTAAAACAAGTCGTAAAGTAGTTTACTCTGTGAAAACATTACAATTTCTTATTTTAATTTTAGATCTAAATGATTTGAAACCCTTCAAAGAGAAGGAGTAAAGAGCAGAAATAATTCCCAAATTGTGTATTTGCTTTATCCCCCTTGTAATCTGGAGGCTTTGTGAGAGACAAAGTTGTTTCTGGATTCGTCTCCACACACCGAGAGCCCGATCCCTATTCACTCATGAATCTTCAGACTGGAGAATAAATCATAACGCGTCTGGTTGAACTAAAGAGTTTTTGAACAGCCACACGCACACAGATCCGGAGTCCTGTTTCTGAGGAGGCAGTTTGAGAATGAGCGATAAAGCAAATTCAGAATTAACTTCAGAGCGATCCGGCAGCGGCGCGGGGTCAGCGCACCGCCCGCCTCCACCTCTCTACCTCTCCAAGCGAGCCGCCACCTCTCTATTCAAGTGACGGGCGTCTCCCCCCCTTCCCCGCAAGCCCGGGATTCATTCATCAAACACGCACGTGGTAATTTACAAAGGCAGCATAAAATTGTGGATTTTCGGGCTGCGTAATCTTTAGACAGATAAACAAATTACCCCGGGGCTCCTCTGGCAGGGAGGGAGCGCTCGCTCGGCTACACATTCATTACCGGCGCTCCCGGAGCTGGTGCCGCGCCGCGTAGCCAGCGGGCAACCTTTGGCGTGTTAGGGCTCGGCAAGCAGAAAATAACATGATGGCGAGTTAACCGACCGTGCCATGATAGATGACGCCGCATACCGGGCTGTTTACGGGCCCATGTCTCAACAATCTGTAACGCTCAGAGCCTGAGAGTCGGCGCTCGGTGAATCATCAGCCAATCTGCGAAAGCACTAAACTGTTCCACTCCGGCCTTGCATTACCAGCAATTAGCCGGCACTTCAGGGCGAGGAAAGCAAACAAGCAGCCAGCTGTGAGGGAGAATCACCTTTAACATAATTCTGATAAATTAAGTTGATAAAGGAGACTGGATGTACCTACAGCGACGGGGGGGAAAGAAAGTACACCCTCTTTATTTCAGGGGTTTACGAATGAGGACATAAGGAAAGCAGCTGCATGATATAATACTTGATAAGCATCATCATCAGCGTTTACATTGATCACATATTTGCGCAATTTGACATTTTAAACATAAATGTGCTTAATGGAAACAGCCTAATAAAAAAAATTTAATTTCCTGAAAATAAAATAATTTTGGCGCTAGGATGAGGTGTTTTGTGGCCTTATTGAAATTGTCTTATTTTGCTAAACTGCAATGGAAACACGTTTTTCACGTCACCTGGTGCTGCTACTGGCGCAAACCACGAAGAAGTGGACAGGAAGTAGAGGACAGACACATGGGGCAGCATGATTTTAATGACTTATGGTGTGAACAAAGTTATTCATATGTGATTTTAATTGTGTTTCTTGTTTAATGGAATCTCCACAATTATGTTTTTTTGACATTAGCAGAATATTGGCAATGTTTTGTGCATCTAAGTCGCAGTTTATGCAATTTGCATTATAATTTCTGCAAACAAAATGGCAAGATGGAAAGATAGCAGTAATAGACTCATATTATCAATCCAGGAAGAGCTGCAAGGGTTTTTAAAAAGTATTTCAAGTTCATAATTTTGCAGAGAGATAGATAACTAGGTCTGCAATAATTTTTCAGGACTGTAAATTGTGATAAACGATGATATTGTTTTCTCAATAATGGTGTAATAATGCAAGTCCTCCTTCTCATAGAAGAATAAACTAGTTTTGTAACAAACACTTAATACTGAAAGTGGAAGACATTTTAAAACCCCAAAATAAAACACAACCAAAAACAATAAATAAAACAGGAATATAAAACATAAGTAGGAAGCCATAAATAAAATGGATTATGATGTGTCTGTAAATGAAATTGCTTTCAAAAAATATGAATCAGAATGGAAATTATCGAGCTCATTTTAATTTATTATGCAATTAATTGATTAATCACTTGTGGCGACAGGCTTATTCATTCAAGCTGGCAATCCTCCTGGAAAAACCAACAAATTCATCCTACTGTGCTCTACAAATATTATAAAAACCAACATTATTTATTAAATCAAAATGTGAAAAGCACAAAAAAAAATCCTTACATTTCAGCAGGTCTGTAGCAGCAATAACTTAGGAAAGGTTTTCTGTTTCAGGTTTTCAGACTCACTCACTGTTTGCAGACAAATTTTGGCCAACCAGTCTTTACTTCATAGATTAATTAATTAAAGTTTGCAGACAGGAAAAAAGAAAAGGATGAAAAAAGGAAAGAAAAAAAAAACAAGAGATGCAAAGAAAGTAAGAAATGTTAAAAAAGAGGAAAAAATTAATTGAAAGAAAAAAAAGAAAAGAATAAAGGAAAAAATGAAAATGAGGAGAAAAGAAGAAGTTTGCATTATCCAGTTTCTGGACGTCTATCTTATGCTCCACAGCATTTCAGTCAGGTTGAGGTCTGAACTTTGAGTGGACCATTTTAACACCCTAGTTTGTTTCATTTCCAGCTCTTCTCCAGTAGATTTGCTGTTTGGCATCCTTGTCATATCATTGTCATATGAGTCAACAGCAGTGACTCATGTTAGCCCATTGAACCACTCCTCCATCACCAGTGCTTGACAGTGGGTAGCCATGTTTTGTTTGTAAAGCCTGAGGTTGACCTTTTGTGTGTTTAGTAATTTTTCTGAGCTCCTTTTCCTGTAAACAGACTAATTCCAGTTTCTTCTTTGCTTAACATATAATTTGATAACATTTTTGTACACTTGAGGTTAAACCTAAATTATTTCACAATCGGCAAACACCAGATCGGTTTTATTACACTGTGATATCTCATACTTTAGGTGTTTTAAAGTTGCTGTTTTCTCAACCTTTTGTTCCAGAGATCAGCCTTGATGTTTTAGGAAGGCTGCAGATTTCCATTGAAGCTTCAGTCACTGGAGAAGAAAGATCAGGAAGGAATTTTTCTCATTTGTTGAAGACAAAAGAAAGCCAAACTTCCTGAGCAGCCCCCCCACTGTGCACTGGTACTGTACAACACACTGCTGCACCTCTCCCACACACACACACACACACACACACACACACACACACACACCCCAACACACACACACACACACACACACACACACACACACACACTTACAGATGAAAGCCGGGCTTTTTCTGCACAAAAGGAGTCAAGTGGCTAAAATACTAAGGCTTAGAAGTCCAAAACGCTCAAGATTTTATGTTTTTTCGTTACTGGCTGGTTTGGGTTTAAAGATGTATTTGTCAAGGAGTAAAACCAAATGTGTGTGAACGCTGCCCGGCTGCACGCAGGATCACTCCGTAATCCAGCAAACAAATTAGAGAGTCAGGAGAGAACCAGACAGCAGCAGAGGCTGTGGGAGCGTTGGAGGAGCAGAAAGGTGCCAGATTGGTTGCTGTTCGTAATTCTGAGGCGGATCCGAAGTTAAACAGGGGTTCAACTCTCTGAGGAAGACGAGGCTTTATGAAGAAGATGGGGCCCAGCAGAACTCTAGAAGTGCTGGGATACACACTGTTCCTTGGCTCGGCAGGTCAAAAGGACTTTCAGGAGACATTTCATTCGTTTAACATTTAAACACCTGTTACTGCGATGACACTAACAAGCTTTTTGAGAGGTTTTCTCTAACAGCTTTGCAAAAGCAGCCTTAAATAGTATTGAGGGTGTCTGTTGGACTTTGACTGGGACATCTTAACACGCCAATATGCCTTGTTATATCTGTTATGTCTTTGGCTGTAGGTTCAGGGTAATTATTGTGTTGCAGCATCCGGATCAATCGACAACATTATTCTGCCGATTTCTGTCCCGATTTCGGACACACCAGGTGAAATCAGGGGAGAAGCGGCACACCCCAATAATTAAAATACATTAAAGACTTGTTGTCGTCGTGTCAACCTTCCAGACCACTCAGGTCTTCTGGTTCTGGTCTACTCTGCATTCCCAGAACCAGAACCAAACATGGAGAAGCGGCATTGAGTTTTTATGCTACTCTAATGTGAAGCAAATTTCCAGAAAAACTGCAAAACTGCTGAAACACAGTTCATTTAAACCAAAGCTAAAACCCCACCTGTTTAGAATTGCCCTTGATTCATAAAAACTGGAATATTGATCAATATATTTGATGTTTATTTTCTTGATGATGGCATTTGACATAATCAAATTGCTTTTTTCATACGTGGTTACTATGTTAAGTCTTCATGGTGTTGTTGAAGTGCTCTATGCAGATACATTATACTTAAAGTTTGTGACCATGACATGATAATGACCAAATTCTTTGGATAAAGTTGTTGCAATTTTAAAAATCAAAAGTCATTTGCTCACCATAGCCATTATGAATCTGGCAGAAATAGACGAGAGGATCCGGTCACACCAGGCGGGGCATCTGGTGGTGTTGTACTGCTTGGCCCGATGGACGTCCTCACTGTACGGATAACTGCAGAGAAACACAAACACAACAATCAGAGCAACAAACGAAAAGGAAAAGCTATTCACTCCTGGTAATGATTTCCTTAGAAGACGACATTAAACATAACGTGTATTAATCAGAGTTGGAAGAGAGAAATAAATATCATCTGTCATCTCAGAGATAGAGATCACAAGAAAACAGGAGGTCCATTAATATGACCAATCATCTGAGTAATCACTTGAATCAACATACGAGGATGGCTCTATCAAAGCAATCTTTCTCTGCCAAATGTACAGGTTGCGTGTGTGTGTGTGTGTGTGAGTGTGAGTGTCGGAGGCTGAAGTAAAACAGAATGAGTGTGATTTGTGCAGAGCGGGCCAGAGGGAGATTCAGTTGCCCATATGTACAGCGACACCCCGGCACGGTCATCAAAAACAGATTAGGCGCCGCAGCAAATGGCCATGAGCGATTGTGCCTTGGAAACGGCGGGGGAACAATCGTGTGATTTAAGTGACGGAGTCGGGCGGGAAGCCATCGAGCTGATGCAGATTTACATTGTTGAGAATTCAATTTGCCCCTCCGGCTCATCAAACTGCTTCGGATTTACACGCCACCAATCCAATTTGTTTGTCTGCGCTCATCAGGATGTAACAGCAGGCTTACATACTGTACTACCAATCCAATTTGCTCCCTCAGTGCCACGCGCGCTAACTCTAGCATAACACCGAGCCACTTTCCTCCGAGGACAATGATACCCTAATGGTAAAATAAACACACACAAACACTGGGGGGGGTTTATTCATCACACTTGCCAGGCTTTGATTGCTTAATTGGACATTGTAGTGAAGGATATCATATCTTTCAGTGTGGTTCCTTTTAGCTCTTTCACCACCACAAGAGCCATTAGGACAACACTTAGCCTTTCTCTATAACACTCCTCAGTTCTGGAAGATACACTCTGAAGACCAGCACAATGATAGAAACTGTCATGTAAGATATGAGAAAATATATCTTACCACAAGTTATATATCTTATTTTTTCCTGTATTTGAACAGATATGTTTTTATTTGACCACATTATGTTATCTGGCCTCTTTAATCTGAAATTAAACATTATTTAAATATATAACAAGCAAACCACTGCAAAGACATACATCTTAACAAGTATTTTTGGTCTAGTTTCCAGTGTTAATATCTTAGTAAACTTGAAATAAGCCAAACTAACTTAAAATTAACTTTTCAGGAAGATATAGAGGCTTGTTTTAAGTAATACTGATGAAAAAGTACCAGTTCCATTGGGAGATTAATTAATTTATAGCATGGGAATAATATCTTGTTATAATTGAAATAATCTGCCAGTGAAACTAGCACTTTTTCATCAATATTAAGGAATTATTTACTTAGATATATGTATTGTATTTATGTACCTTTTTAGCCTGTACATTGCTAAAAAGGTACTTGTAAGTTAGTTTGTCTTATTTCAATGTACTAAGATATTTGTACTAGAAATCAGACAAAAATACTGTCAGAGTTTGTGTTTTTGAAGGGACAAAAGTTCCTTTCTTACATATATGTAACTAAATTACGAGTTGTTGTGGCAGGACTTTTTTGTTGTTTTTACTAATTTTTCAGTCAGAGGCCTCTTCAGCTTTGATGTGTGACTGACTGCTACCAGAGTTCCTTCTTGCACAAGATATATTGTATTGTATGAACATGAAACAAATAAATTATTTTATTTGCCCTCTGAAAGACTAATGAACTTTAATTTTGTACAAAACACTCCAAACTGGAATTGGAAGACATTTTAAATATCCAAAACAAAACACAACAATGAAAAACAATAAATAAAAAGGAAATAAAAACAACAAACAGCTGAAACTATAAATAGAATGAATTATAAAGCCTGTAATTACCCTCCAAAAAATATTAGTAATAAGAATGGAAATGATTGAACTCATTTTAATTTACCATGCAAATAACTCATAGATTGATTAATTGCTTATTGCAACAAATTTAGAACCAAATACTTGTCATACGTAGCTCTGTGTGTAGTAAATGTTTACAATACCCATAAATGAACTTTTCAATTCTATTCTAATTTTCTGAGATGCACCTGCACCTTAAACCAGAAGATGTCTCTGGCACTCTCACCAAAACCACACACACACACACCACACACCACACACACACACACACACACACACACACACACACACACTCCCACCAGGTGTACAAACAGACCTGCTGACTTCTTAAAGGAGTTCCCCGCCTCCAATTAGCATTAATAACATTCAAACCCGGGGAGGCTGTGGGAGGCATTTGACATGCAAATCAAAGGTCTGAAGGGGTGATCCTGGGATAAAAAGAGCATGAAGAATAGGATGAGTGAAACAGATAGAGAGCGAGAGGCAGAGGGGATAAAGATGGATCAGACAGAAGTGAGGGTGGAAAAGAGCAAAGGCTTCAAAGAGCTTTGAGAGCCGCTCCACTTCAGGGTGGCCTGAACGCCGCCACTTCCTGAGAACAACCCACCAATCAGGGTTGGTCTTGGAGCTTTATTGACTAACAAGACTGGGGTCATTTTGGTGTTAAACAGATAGAGAGAAAATCAAGTTTCCCTCTTCACCTCCTTCAAACAATGAACTCCCGCTGGATAACTTCCACTGAACAAAACAACTCGGTCACTTCTGATGACGGCTAGTTGTAAAAAAGTGATTAAAAACACTCAGCTGTAACCATTAAACTCCCATTCTCTACATTTGCAGGTGTATACTTCCTATTTCTGTTACCACACCCTCCACTGAGTCCAACATGAATGCAAGACCAAACAAAGTGATTAATGCATCCGATAAGGAAACTCCAACCTATCTTGGAGGGTAAACTGTCAAGAGAGGGTGTGTGGGTTACAGCAAGGCTAATTACTCTCATTAATGAGCTGCAGCTGATAACTTCTAGCACTGTGTGGCTGGAAAGAGGCAGCACAGCTAAAACCTCTCAGACACAAATCAAACATGGAAAAATGACCCCAACACCCACCATTGTGAATGAAATATCTCCCAGAGTTGTGCATGTAACGCCAGTCACATCAAGTTTAACAACAAGCACATGTTCAAGTTGAGACTGAAAAATGTCCTGTGATGGATGCCTGTTGTTGAGACTGTACAGTTAATCCATTCTTTTGTGCAGCCGGCCACTCTGCAGATGATACATGTGTGTACGGCCTCCTATCAGGACCCCGCTAGCAGCCATGGAGAGCTCATTCATTCATGCTTGGTTTAGGGTTTAATGTTTGACTTGGCTGCTGGCACATTACTCACATGTGTTGCTGCTGGTGTCAGCTTGTTTGTCTTGCAACAGTAGAAAAAAAAAAAAACTGGCAAGGTGAGGACCGACCTTTAGGTTGAAACCTGGTCTCACCCAGCAACCTGGGAGGCAATATTTATATACAGTGCAAAAGTGTTTATGCTGCCTGAATTTTTTCATGTTTTGTCCAGATTATAGCCACAAACGTTTATGTTTTTCAGTTTATCTTTCTAGATTTTATTAGCACAGATGCTGACATTTTGCACATTCTTTCATGTCTGATTGGACAAAGAGCGTCTGGTGAATATTGAATTTCAAATCCGATTACTTTTGCCCATATCTAAGTTTTTTCCGGCAGTCTGGACGGCTCAATTTCAATCTTTTCCTTAGTCTACTCCTTTTTTTGGTAAATTATGGGTTTGTTAACTAGCATTGTTTTTGTTTTCAGTGTTTAATGTTGATCATTTACCAAAATAAAGTTAACCGAACTGAAATATATTGTTTTCTAAACAACTAGAGTTAATATAATTACTTGATTGTGCTATAAAATGGCACTCTGTTCCTGGAAAACACATTACACTCCCCCTTTGAAGTGGTTTATGAATGAATAAATAAACGAATGAATCCTATCCCTTCACAGGATATTGTTTTAAAACCTAGTGTTAAAATAATCTGAAAAAAAAGAGGTCACTTTCTTGTCACATAATATCCCATTAAAGTTTTTTATTGGGATAAAATGGGTACATAAAAGTTTCTGGTTGCAATAAACAAAATATGCAAAAGTTGAAGTACTATAGATGCCTTAGACAGGCCCTGAGTATACAGGGCAAAAGCCTTATATGGTGAAAAAGTGACAGGCCAAACAGTGGACTATTCACTTACTGAGTATTTAATGAGTGCAATATAAACTTGAGGATATAGGTAGGGCAGGAAGCCAAAGATAAGAGTTTTCATATGCGAGACATGATGTCATGGGCGTTAGCATCGATGGGATTGGCTGGAAGTAGGAATCCGTTGCTTTCAAATGACTCGTAGCCTCTCTACATCTATGTTTGCTTGCGGTTGTCAGGGGAAGCCTGGTAAAACACAACACACAGAAAGCTTCAAGAAGATCAGCCAAATGCTATCAATAACGCTGAATGTGTGGAGCTGGGAGGCTCACAGGCACAACGTTGGCACAGAAGAGCGCAAACAGAGTGCAACGCCATCGGTTGCCCTGCAGATTTTCTGGGATTCAGCAACGACAACTTCTGCCTTTAGCTGATCTAAATGAAGACAGGAAGACAGGTGGCGTCCATTTGAGCCTCTCTGAGCAAGATCGCTTTAAACAAAGCCTTCGTCTCAAGAAGCGTCGTCTCAGGCGAGAGGCGACGCTATACGACAGCAGCGAATCTTCCGCTGTAATCGCCACAGTCGCCCCTCATCATCTCCACTGGCTCTCCAGTAGTTAGAATGATGGATGCGCTGCTGCTTGTAAAACAATGTTCCCGTTCAGCAGATCAAGCCGTAACGCCGGGAGCAGCCAACACAAACCACACACTCAGAGCGGAGCGCTTTTTAACACAACGCTGTGGCGCCGCTGCATCGGTGGCGCTCCTTAAACCGAGTCACGGAGCAGCACAGCTGTCAGAGAGCAGCAAACAAGCAGCTTCCTTCATATGTGGGGCAAACAGAAGGGCTGTTCAACTAATGTCTTCACAACCAAATGCTCATACAGAGACGGTGAGATCATTTCTACAGGCCTTCAGAGGGGAAGGGGCACGAGGAGGAGGTCTGCTCATAGATAAGGTGTAGAAAACAGCCAGAAACCAGCAGGTAGCTTCATGTTCCTCTTGACATTAAGTTTCATCACAGCAGTGGGACGTTTAGCCTCACACTCACATCCTGAAGCTCTGGAAACATGAGAAGCTTTCCACGCATCGAGGACACAAGCGATTATCAGTTTCAGCCTCACAACACACCTCACCTCCCGACCTTTGGGCCAGGTAGGACTCCTCTGCTGCGTCCCATGTCTAGACTTGACAAACAATGAAGCAGCAATAGAGACTCTACGACCCGTCAACCAGTCCTACTACAGGAGCCTACAGAGACATTTGGGTTAGGAGGGGAGAATTATGGCACAATTTAGGAATCATTCCCTGCTGTTATTATACTTTTGGTCGGTGTTGCAGCAGCAAACGTCGGCTCAGAACAGATTTAGGTGTTTTTTATTTAGTCTGTTGAAATGAAGCAGCTTGTTGTAAAATTAAGAACACAATATGAAACTAAAATATTACTGCAGTAATACATAATACAACCCACAACTTACAAGTAATTTTCTTTAACCTACAAGTTATTTTCCAAGAATAACAAACAAACCAGCACGTTGGTACTTTCATTCATATTATTTTCATTTTTCCCAAACTATTTCAACTTGAGAGCCTTTCAGTTTCTCTTGTGCGACGCTGCATATTTTGGTATTGATCCGATAAAGTCAATACAGGACCAGTATTGCTGATACCGATACCAGTACTTAATATTTAAGTTTAACATATCATCAAACTTTTGACCTTTATGTGCTTTTGTAGTGTTTCTTCTTTATTATTATTTTGTTAAAAATTAGGACAGAATTTAGATAAGTTTTTTTACAACATATTTTAACAACATATTAACATGATTAACAAACAACCGCTGGTTTATTTTATCTTAGTTTGAATTTTCTGAATTCCAAAACTTAATTTAGAAAAAATCAGAGAAGAAAAAAGTTAAAGTAGTTGCAATAAATTAGCTTCCAAATAGTTTTCAATAATGGATTATGATAAATTTAGGTAGTAAACAACAAATACTAGCAGGTAAACTCAATCAGCTAAGTTTACTATAATAAAGAGATTACAATTATTTATTCAGAAAGAAAGCTGAAGATAAGAAATCCTGAAGTTAAACATGGATTCAAACTCAGAACCTGACTTCATGTACCTTTGGGCATCAATACTAGCAATCAGTAAGTCATTAATATTCTGGTTTAATGTGCTTTAGGTACGTCCAATGTTGCTTTCATACTTAAAATGATTAAAAATCCAACAGAAATCCCTCAGAAATCTATCTGACTTCTTTCCCAGTGTTCCCCCTCTTCCATATCGTCTCCCAGCTCTGAAATCACTCATGATATGGCCACTGATGGAGTTGTGCTGCTGGTCTGATGTCACTCAAAATCTCCCTCAAAGCCCGCTCCAGTAACCACGTTACGGCTCCAATACATTCTCCCTCCACCCGCTCATCAGCCTCTGCATTTATTTTACTTCTTTTTTTTTTTCAGAAGCTTGGGACCAATTCAATTTTTGCATCGATCTTGTGCAAAAATAACAGAAGAGAAATCAGATCAGAGGAGTACTAAAAGCTTTCCCTTAAATCAATCAAAATACATGAATACATTACTGGTACTTTTGTATGTTTTTAGGGGGATATTACCTATGTTATGCCATTAAAATATGAAATAAAAGGTACCATGATCTGCGGTAAAACTTACCATTACTTTTAATAATGGCTGTGCAGCAGTCCATGGCCTCATGGTTGGTTGGCAGTTTCATGTATTACAGCTGATAGAGAAACCGTTTCTAAATAAACGATAAGTGTAATAGTTTCATCTTTCCCCCCCCGAGCGGACATGCGATCCTGTCTGCGTCGCCCCGACGGTGTTGAGGCGCTTCGTCGGCCCGTTGGAACGCCAGTCGACTGGCTCCAGGTCCAACTGTCACAAGGCCCGGGCAAATTCCTCACCCCAGTGCCCAAGTACTCAGACGTGTCACTGCCGACTTTGACAGATGACTCTTTGAAAGTGGAGGAATATATATTTTGAAATTTAATGCCTCTGTAAAGAGCAGAGGGAAGGAATTTCCTGCTTTAAAAAAATTTGAAAAATGCATCACCTTTTTGTCTTGTTTTCACAACTCAAGGTTTGAGACAAACAGGTGCATCTCAATAAGTCTGAGGACTATCTTAATATTATAAAGGATTAAACACCAATAAGTATTATAAGTCAGAGGTGTCCAAACGTTTGACCATATTGGACAAAATGTGACTTGCGGGCAAAAAAATTGAATAATAAAAAGAAGGAAAAACAAAACATCATTTTGTTTTACGTACTGAACAACAAACCAAGCTGCAACACTTTAATTAGAACAATTAATTGATTATGTTTTTGTTACAAACTGTTTTAATCGTATTGTGTCAACTCTAGTAACTATTTTCTCTCAAGGAGTTTTATTCTGGTTAAATAAAGATTGAAGATTTTTATGTTGGTAAGGGATATGCAATGTTTTGTAAATACAAAATGTGAAAAGAGTTTTCCAAGTTTGCCTCATTAAAAGAAAAATATCCACTTTATTTTAAAGGTCTTGACAGAAAATAACTAAAAAACAAGTCAATCCTGACCAATAAATACAAGATTTATTGACAAGATTTTGGTCACTATTTATAAAAATACAAGCAAGTCTAATAAATTCATTAAAAGCAAATCTGGCTGCATCAAAGCCTGTTGACACAAGAGAATACCAAGAAGCCTGGATATTAAATGCTTTGTGCTAAAGGAAAGATTTTCTATTGTGAAATTTTAATATGTTGAAATAATTATATACAGATTAAAAACAAAAAGTCTCTGTGTGCATCACCCACCTGAGGAAGGAGGAGCAAGTTTCTATTATTCTTAATTTGCAGCCATGAGCCACATAAAATCAGCTGAGGGGCTGCAATTGGCCCTCAGGCCACACTTTGGACACCCCTGGTACATGTAATACTAGAATTGTGCTGGTTGGGTGGTTAAAAGAGTGAAACTGGGCCGTTCAGACTGCCATGAATAAGTTGGACACGGCCCCCAAAAAAGAAAGGAAATGGATTTAGTTGCAATTTGTTGACTAATTTTTGCTCTTATTTTTAAACTTTTGAACTGCTGTTATGACGCCTGGTATTGTTTGTACAATTAGTAGCAACTGATTAGCATATCAGAAGCTCAAACTATACCTGAACTCTGACCCCAAATCTCAGAGTGGTTTAAAGCAGGCTTCATGGATGCAGAGTTGAGAGAGAAGGAGGAATTTCAACCTCTTCCATCGATCATAACGGGCAGGGATGGTATCCCCTATCCAACATCTTTCCACCAGTTTCCTAATCATACGGCCAGAGAAAGAGGAGCGGCAAAAGCAAATGAGATGGACTAACTGTGCTTGCAACTGATGGTGTCATGTGGGACATGCTATTGAGAAAGATTAAGCTGTTAGCATGTCATACAGCAGCAGTCTTCAGTCAGAGGCCTCATCAAATTTGTTGCAAGACTGACTGCTACCGTAGATTCTTCCTGCCCAAAATATATGACAACATGTCATACATTTTAGGGAATATTTTATATATTTTATATCATATAACTCAGGGAAAAATAAATTATGTTTTAATTGAATTGAACAGAGTATCTGGGGCACAGAAATGCTAACATCTGGGTTGGTCAGCTCCAGTCCTTAAGAGCTGGTTTCCCAACCTGACATGCAATAATTCACACAAGAACGCGCTTACAAAATTACTAAAAAAAATAAAGTAAAAATACTGCAGAGCAGAAAGATATACCCTAAAAAACCTTAAATGTTTTGAACACATTGATTTTAATGGTTTTAGACAACATTTATAAATATAAATATAAATAAGAAACATAATTTTGGGTGTCCTTTAGCTGTAAAACTATAATACAAAGAAAATACTTCAAATACATCAATCTGCCGGAAATGAATCTATATCGTTTACAAGTTTCTCCATTTTTACCACTTTTCTGTCAGATCCTCAGTTGATTTGTGCAAGGCTATCTCACTGTGATATCCAATCCAAGGAGAGAATTACCTTAAAGATTAAATGTTTGTGACTATTATTGATTTATAGATTGGGAGCAAAGTGAGTTGTGTGTGTGCATGCCTGCGTGCAGCGGTGAGGCTCCGCTCTGATGACCAGCATTAAAAAAAAAGAAAAAGAGTAATAACCTCACAGATGGCGAGGGGACGGTCCTGAGCAGAGCATGTGATGGTGAGCAATCGGTGAGGCTTGACAGGGGGAAGGGTACCAGAGAGGCAGAAACGGGTTGTTTAAGTTTAACTGGGCCGCCGCTGCCCATTACAAGCCTGACAATGATGTGTTTTGTCGCAGACTAAGAGTTGATCAAATCGAATTTCATACGCCGCTCCCGCGTTTCATCTGTTTGATTCATCATCGCCTCAAGTGCGAGGAAATCATTCGTATTCTTTTGCTGCAGCACGTTCATGCCTCCCTGTGGAGAGATGATTCAGTGTTATATGGAAAGGTGCAAGAGTCAGGCGGTGTAAAAGGACGATAAATCCACCTGTCACTTATGCAAAGTGATGTAAATGGGGTCCCTGATTAAGACACAGAGTCATTTAAAAAACAGGGACTCGCAGCGCCGCGACTGAGCCGTGCACAAGCAATCTCTAATCGATTCACACACACACACACACACACACACATTTGGAACGTCCTATGTTTCTAAAGTCCTTCCTCACAACACAACACACACACACACACACACACAAGTTAAAATCCCCCGCCGCCCCTCGCCTGCCACCAGAGCAGTTTATCAAGTAATTATTGTTTGATTACAGCGTTTCATTATCTGCACTGATTGAGTCACAACCGACGGCAAAGGTCAAGCGCCATTAACGCGACGCTCCCCGAAACATATTTCCGCGCCAGCCGCGTGTTTGCCCTCCCTCTCCTCTGAAAGGGCTAATTGCAAATGCATTTGTTTGAGGAGGAGAAGGACCGCCGGCTCCCGGCTCCGCCCGCCACGTCCCACTGAGACGGCGTTATCAATGCGGCCCGTGGCGCTTGGCGTGGCACACACGGCCGAATCCACGCGGGAGCCGTTTGGGAACATGTGCAATCATACTGATCGCTATAAAGCAAGAATTCAAGAGCTTTTATTGTACCGCCTGGTGAAAAAGTGACAGAGTCTGCTTCTGGTTCTAGAGTGTTCAGAGCATGTAAAGCCTGCTCACTGCAACAAAACACAACAGGTTTTAAGCATTTTGTGCATGTGCAGAATATTAATAAGCTGCTCTATGTAAATCAGGAATAGTTCAGATAAACTGAAAATATTCCTACATGATGTGTTTTAAACCATAAAAATGACATTGCAGCGACTGCATTTATTTTTTATTTCTTTGTAAAATACATTAATCTTTTTGTTTTGCAGTAAAATCATTTTATGTTGTAAACATTTACTCGGAAGGAAAGGAAGGTTTTAGGAATTTCTTTACTGTTTTCACAAAAATCCACTAATATTCACACAAAATGAAATTAACTGAAACATTTTTCTGTAATGCATTAAGATGATAGGAGTGTCTAGGACTGTACAATTATTATAATTATTAATCCAAACTGTTTGCGATAAATTTGAACCACTCTTCAAAATGAGAAAGACAAGAAAACATGCTATTTTAAATAAGACAGAAATGTGGTCACGTTTGGTCAAAGATAAAATAAACAGTACAGTGGAGGGTTTTGTTGCATTTCACAGCATAAAATCCTTCAGTGTTCTGGTTGTTATGGTTTTCATGTTGATATAAAAAACTGGTTTCAGACAAACTTTGTATTTAACAATTAACTACTAAGAAAACAGCTAATGTTTTTTTTTAGTAAATCATTATTTAGGAATGGCCCAAACTACTTCCTCATGATTTGATGTAAAGTCTGGTAAAGTAATTTGGTTTCCTCTTAAACTAGGGTGTTATATTCTACAAAATATCAAACTTTTCAAGGTCAGTTTTCATGCAATTATTTTTAAAAAGTGCCACAAAATAACATGTTTTGTTCAACAAAACAGAAACATATTCACATAGAAAATATGTCAAAGCTGCAGTGTTTGCTTTAAGATGGTAAACATGTTAACAAATAAAACAAAGAGGATTACAGATGCTTCTATACCAACATGTTTGGGATGTAAAGGTGCTAAAAGGTGCAGTAGTTCTTACGTGGGTGGGAAAGTGATCTCCATCTCATCCAGCTGATCCTTGAACGGCCTCAGCTCTATGTCATACTGGCGAAGCTGGGAAAGCAAAAAAACAAACAAATCAGAAATAAAGAGAGAAACATGAATAAGCAGGTAATGAATGATAACTAATTAAGTTAATTTGTGATCACTAATTGAGTTTATATGAAACACGGTCAGATGTTTTTTCTGGTTCACAGTCAGAAACTCCAATTTCCACTCAAATACAAAATTTCACTCTGACTTAGAGGCAGATATTCGCTTTTAATACGTAACCTGGAAGGAAACTCCAGGACAGAGTTCAGGACAGCTGAGTATGCAAGAAATCTTTGTGTCATTTTGAACTCAGACGTAGATTTTAACAACCGTATAAACTTGATAATGAAATCAGTTTAAAAACACTTCCACTATAAATATTTTCCAGGAAAATGAATCACATGACACCAGTTCTGAAATCAGTGAGTCCTTGTTTGAGACAGGAGAGATTATAAACACTGCAGTTTGTTAATAAGTTCTGACTGGACAAGTATGAACCGGAGACCTGCTAACTCAGAGCTCCAAGAACCAAAACTAAGCAAAGGGAGGCAGAAGTTCATTTCTGCTCCTTAGCTCAGAAACAAACTGTCTGAAAACCTGAACTGTGGAGAAACATTTGGTTCTCAAAAACCTAACTGGAGGCTTCGGTCAAAGAACCTGAATAAATCCACCGTTTTATCAGGGGAAAAAAAAATATTTAGTATTATTTTTATTTTAGGGTGCCTTTACACCCTAAAATTAAACTGTTTCGTCCACTTTAATTGAACTCTAGTTTGTTTGTCCAGAAGGTTTGTTTAGTTGAGTTTGTATAATCAAACTCTGATGTGTGTGAAGTAATCTATGGTCCACCTACAAACCCAGGCTTCAGTTCTGGTGCGGTTGGATTCCATATGTGAATGTCAAGTGAACTCCAAAAGCAGGAAGTGGACTATGGTGGACTACGTAAACAAACACAAGAGACTAGCACCAGCGGGAGAAATGGCTCATCATCTTTTACCAAAGACAAAAGAGAAATCCTATTGACCACTAAACTCTGATGCCGCTCCATTTATTTCATGAAGACAAAGGTTTTGCTCAGTGGCTTCTTCAGAGGGTTTTGTATGGTTTCCATCAGTGGCTCTTGGTGCAGCACCACCACAGGCAAGGAGGGGAACAGCTTTTTCCAAAGGGTTTTGTCCGACACAGTCAGTGTGAAAGCAAAAAATTTAACAAATGTTGCAATTTTGGTCCCCAACCAAGTCAAGTCTATTAGACTATCAGGTGTGGAAAAAAAAGCCCTTAATGCCTTTACTCTGTTTCTGTGAAGAACTTTGGATTGCTGTGTTAATAAATGGTGCTATAGTAATAAATTAGCCTTTTCTCTAAAAACCATAGGAAGACAAACGGATACATGAAAAGACGGATGGTTGGATCCTGAGCCGATTTGGATGGATGGACAGCGAATAAAGTTGGGAATCGGTTATTTTTCCAATCTGTACCTAAATTCCTACCAAGAATATCCAAACCAACTTCCTTCAGAAACAGTGTCAGACTTCATCAAACTCATAGACAGTCGAGTTTATTTGAATTCACACAGCATTATCCGATTCAGCTAACAAGTCAACACCCTTCATCACCGGCCTTATAGTCTGAGGAATAGTCAAACTGGATCATCTCATCTTTGTGCCCAGTCAGTTACTCCTACATACCTGGAAGAGTATGTAGGAGGGTATTGATGCCAGTTCACCAACTGTATGTGTGTGTGTGTGTCACCAGTTGTCTCCAACTGGGGTGTGTCTCTCTACAACAACACAGCATCCACACACTCTTCATCAATCATGTCTCCTCACCCAGCTGTACTCACTCACTAGAGTGTACACACACACTTCCCCCTGTTTCCCACCTTTCACAAAAACCCATAAATCATTAGTGAAAAGTGCAATTAGCAGCTCCTTGTACACATTAATTATCTGGGAGATGAACAGGTAGTCAGGGCACCTGCATGACTGCCTCCCTGTGAGACTGACAGCCACGTTTCCCAGCAACCCCTTGCGGACCTCGCTCCAGCCCCGCCCCCTTTCCTGTCCGGACAGGAAGACAAGCAGATGAAGGGCAGCCATGTTGGTTTGCTGGTAATTTACGCTACCAAAAACGATTCCGACATCGGGAAACGATTATGGCCTGACGAGGACATCCTCCGCCGTGAGTCTGACAGTGGTTGTAGAGCCGGCCTGACATTAATGACATCATGTTGCTGCATTAAACCTGACAATATGTTGATGGGTACATAATGAAACATCAACGGAGACGACGCGGCGCACATGGCCGATATTTGGAAGGACGTCCGGGAATTATTACACCGGCGGAAGGTAAGGGCTGTCTCCCATCTGCGGTGACATATTCACGCCTGTGCATTGTTTGCACACGCTCATAAACGGCTCCCGTGCAAGCCTTCGCCCCATGCTCGTGGGTGTGATTACGTGGCAGCGGTGTAGAACAGCAGCCATTACTTGCAGCCGCGGCGGCCTCCCAGACAGAGTTTCAGCGGTTCAGGAGGGCAGATGTGCCGCATTCATCAAACTCACACCGCCGTGGGGGGGGAAGGGTTGTCGGGGGTCACGGGAGAGACTCACACACTGTGGATGAGGGATGGCAGAGCAGAGGATGCAACCCCACGCTCTGCTGTACTCCCTAAATCACCATGTTGGAGGATGTGTGTGAAAAGCTTAACCAGTATTTTCATTTATTTTTTTTGCTATATTGGAATTTCAGCCAATCTAATACAACATTGCTGAGTTGCAAGTGTTGGTTCTCAATCTGACAAAAATAATTTAAAACCTTCAAGGTGAGTGAAAATGACCCTAGCGTATCTGTTAGTGACACACTGAAGTGAACATCTTTACACACGTTGGGTAAATTCATCTCGTCAAGGACTGAGACGATACTTTTATATGGGGGGATTATATAAAATCAACTTTTTTGAGCTTTACGTCATGTTATTAAGTTATTCCCTCATCAAAAGCGCATCTGGAGTGATGCTTGGATTCTTTAATGCATGTGTGAGGAATCTTTGAATCTCCCATAGCAGCCATTCAGGTTTGTAAAGCCCAACAAAGCTCCACCTATTTCCACAAATTTATTTTATGTTAGAGATAAGGTGAGAAGCTCGGTCATCCGTGGAGGAGCCGCTGCTCCTCCACGTCGAGAGGAGCCAGTTGAGGCTCGGGCATCTGGTCAGGATGCCTCCTGGACGCCTCCCTGGTGAGGAGTTCAGGTCCCACCGGGAGGAGGGGAAGACCCAGGACACGCTGGAGGGACTATGTCTCTCGGCTGGCCTGGGAACGCCTTGGGGTTCCTGGAGGAGCTGGAAGACGTGGCTGGGGAGAGGGAAGTCTGGGCCTCCCTTCTGAAGCTGCTGCCCCCGCGACCCGACCCCGGATAAGCGGAAGAAAATGGATGGATGGATGGATGGATATTTTTTTGTTATGTTCGACATATTGCATTATTATAACATCTGAAGGTAAAATAGTAACTTGACTGTGCTATAAATGGCACTCTGCCTGAAAAGTACATGCTGCTGCCTTTTCAAGATCAAATTATAATCTAGAAACTGCTGGATCAACAGTGTCATCTCCCACAGTGAAGCCAGTTTCATGTAGGGCTGGACTGAGAGGGAGCAGAGCAGGAAAGAAGTTGATGCTCCAAACTGGATGCCTTTGAGCATGACTGAAAGTTGCGGATGTTTACATGGAAGCAACATCTGGAGAAAGGTTTTATAGTCACACGAGACAAAGCTGGAGCTGTTTAGCTGGAATTACATGCATCTTTGATACATGTGCCACCACTGTGATTCTGCACGGTGGTGGCAGTATCACGTTGTGGGATTGTTTAATTACCGGCAGTAGAGGAGAATAAGACAAACTGGGCAAAGAGACCCAACTGGATGTTTCAACAGTTAAAAGGATGCCAAACAATAGTTAAAAATTGGTTTTGGGATGACGAGGCAACTAGTCGTCTAAAATAGTCTCTGTCGCTTTTTTGTCGAACTGTTGGATCTGAAAGCAGGATGACTGTACATAGAATAATAAAAAACTGGATTTTAATAACCTTTAATAACCTTTAAAAATGACAGATATGAGGATCTGACCATGACTGAAAAACTTGATGATTACTAGTACAAAGAACAGGTGTGAGTAGTTTACTGAATGTGGAGATCGTTGAAGGAGGATGATTCAATAATACTTGTAGAAAAAACACAGAGGGAAATGACATATCAAAGCAGATCTTTTTTCCCTCTACCAGGTTTCCAAATGGCTATAATTTATTTTGGTATTTATTTAATGAGATGGATCCAAACAGCCAGAACAGAATAAGACCCATGGCAGCATATTGCTACACATTGCCAGTAAGCTGGCTGAAAGAGAGCTACTTTAATTTAGCTACTTTTGGGAAAAAACAAACGCTAACAATTTTTAACTGAATGGCAAAAACGAACCGTGTTCAGTTAAACCAAAAACTACATCTAAATTGTTTACCAATTCTTATTTTTGATTTAAAGACAAATACAATTCCAGATGTTCATTTCAATTTAGCAGAAATAAAAATAACTGTTGCTTTTCTGCTTTAAATAAAAGCCATTCAATCAATTTCTTTAGTTTGGCTTTAAATTTTTTTGAAAACATCATGAAAACTTGGTATTTTTATTCAAGGCCGTCACATCCTGGCCTGGAAACAGTTTATATACGTGTTTACTGCTGACTATGTTTTTATAGGACACACCAGCTCATGCTGTAATGTATGGTGGAGTCAAAATGACACAGGATGAGCAACATATGGCTGTGTGTACGCACATCGTGAGCAAGCTCCTTAAGTGAATCTTGAGTTATTCATCCAGATGAACGGAAAACCCTGCGGCCGGAAATTTCACACTACATTTCATCCCAGGTCAATTAGGCATTATGCGCCGCTGCTCTACCGGGTCGGCAGCTTAAAATAAAAAAATATATAAAAAAACACAGCTTATACAGGTTCAAGGCTTGTGACATTATAAAGCCGGCTGTAGTTTGTCAACCAGAAATGACCTTGGGAGTTGTGGAGAAGGGTCGGCGCGAGATAATGTCGCTCCGGCAATAACGCGAGGGGAGAAAAAGATGAGGAAGTGTCAGGGCAAAAACTACCCTGTCATGGGCTCAAATTTCTGACTGCGCTCAGATGATCCGCTCCTTCCTAAATCAGATCGATGCCGATAGTTAAGGAGACGGGCAAAAAAACATAATAAAAAATGGGGCAATGCAGTGTCTCTGAGCATGTCCACCACCTGTAATTGTGCTTTGATTTACGCGTTGTCAAATATTCCCTGTGACAACACCTGCTGCCACTGAAGACCATCAATAACTGCTGGGGTGAAAGGTCATTTAATTTGATTTTTACCCATCTCTCTTGGCTTTCATTGAGGTGGCCATATTTTTCCCACTTCTTTTTATAGTATCTTCATTATTTTGTGTGGAAAAGCGATAAAAAAGTGTCGGTGGCGTGGCCGCAAGGCGGGAAAGTGGAGTGAGGACAGAAGGAGCCACTCCCAGAAAAACTGCAGCAGGAATCATTTCATCAGCAGGAAAATGTCATTCAGATTTAGTCAAACTTTAATCTTTAGTTTCGCTTTTAGTTAATTAAATATGCAATATGTACATGCACTGTAGTCGTCTTAGATATATGGAGAAATGGGGCTATTTTGCAATACACAGAAACAATAACATTTATAACTTTATTTAGATTTTCTATTTAAAAAAAGATTCAAAAACACATATCCTACTATATTTATTTGTAAACAAATATAAATATTGTACTGAGAGCTGTAGTCTCAAACTAAAACAGTTTATATGCGTCAGAGCATAAGTTTGACATGCTATAAAAATAAGCGTTTTGTGATGTTCTGTATTTTTGATTAAATGTTTAGCCTTCAACGTTCAACATGTCCAGGAATTTAAACGTAACAAATTAGTAATTCATTCTCTAAATTAGTTTTCCTCAAGAAAAATAAACTTTAGAAAAATTGGTTAAAAAATATTCTATCTATCTCACTACAGGGTGTTGCTTGGATAGCATCTCTTTTTGAATATTTTGGCTTCAAATTTATATTTGTTGTCATTTGTTACATGTTTTATTTAAATGTCTTAAATGTCACTGCATTAATAATCCCTGCTCTTCATTTGTCTCTTCATATTTTTTTATTGTCTGTTTTGTTATTGATGTTAATTTATGTTGTGCCATTTTTGACCAGGTGATACTTAAGCTCAGCGGGTTTTGTGTCTGGCTAAATAAAAAATAAATAAAATTTTACCCAGTCTACTGTAATAAAAAACAGTTATACATCCACATTAAATAACATTAATAATATTTGCTTGCATCTCAGTTTGGCTAGATTTGAGTTAATTGGTCTCTGAATCACAATAAATTAGCAATACAGCATTTTCAGATCATAGTACAACTAAACTAAGTTAGAACTGAATATTTTTGGCACAACATATTTTCATAATTGATAGAAAAATAATCAACTACAATAAAAAATAAGATTAAGTAAATAGTTTTGTTAACAGATACAAAATAGAAGAAAAAAGTGACCAAATGAAGTGAAGTGTAGGTAGAAACTGGAGGCATGACGTGACAAACTGACCCAGAACTGATACTAACATGTTCATCTCACTTTTTATTCACTGAAATCTCAGGCATGTTTAATATGAATAAATCTTTATGTAGTTTTAGTAAAGAAAAAAGCTAATTGATGAAATCTCTGGTGAAAATTTTACTGCTGGTAAAATAAATCTTCCAACTATTTAGCGTCTTTTGGTGATTTAGAGAAGCGATTCCTGATACAATGGACTGAAAATGTAAAATGACATATTCCAAATTTAATTTCCGTCAGGAGATTTATGTAAAGCTAAGGAGCCATCTATTTTGATAAAGCAACACAAACATTTTCCAGCCAAACTAAATGACAGAACTACTACAGGATCACTTTAAATCCCTTAATGTTGGATTTTATTTAGCATCGATTCTGAAGTGCCACTTAGAGCAGCGACGGACGAACTCTGGGCAGGAGGAGCGCTTCCTCCTCTTGTTTAAAACATCTCCTGGTCCGTGAGTAATGCCGAGGGCCGACGCCAACAGCATGACGAGCAGAGGCACGCCGGACAGGAAGGTTCATCACAACACAAACACATCCTGGTCCCCCATCTGCCAACACCACACTGATAAAGTTACAATAAAGAGATAGTGAAACAAAATCAATGTGGGTGGGGGAGGGAGACGGAGCCGCGGGTGTGTGCTGCAGGGAGGAAACTGATTTGCAGGAGTGCAGACGTGTGCGCGGCCACACACAAGCGCGGAAGCTAACGGCGCGCTCCTCCCATCCCTCCGCCGGTGCAAGGCCCCATGGTGCCCCTTGACGCTACGAGCGCCTGGAAAATTTAATCTTCCCAAATACTCATCAGGGCTCTCCATCGTCCTGCCGTGACAGCGCCGGGGATAATTAATTATACAATTTCGATGGGAATATCGACTAAACAAACCTATTAATCATAGCAAAAGTCAATAGGCATGGACACATTCAATCATGTCCCGGCCAATGATTACTCCTCTCAAAATACAATAATTATTTTCAAGAGCTGCCTCGAATTAAATTTCTGTCAAGCTGGTACAAGTCTTGCAGTTGATGAAGGATGCAATGGATTTTTTTCCCCTACCCCACCCCAGTGGAGCAGCGGGAGGCGGGACATTTATCCTTTTGGAAAGGTAGTTTGTTTTATAAGGATCATAACACGGTGTGTTTAACTAGACCATGACCATCAGATTATCTCTGATGCCCCCATTATGTCATCCATCTTGTCTTGCTTGCTGAAGAGGCGGAGAGGGAGAAGGGGGGAGGAGGAGGAGGTGAAACTGAAGGAGGGGGGGCTCCAGCCTCCTGCAGCAACTGTTTCACAGACCGTCTCATATTCTGTAATACTGTCACTTCAATGAAGACCAGGGTTTACAGGTACTACCATCTAGTCAGACATTTTAAAGCAGCAGTACAACTAAATCTGAAGCTTTTCAGCTTCTTGCATCCTGAAAACAAACAAAAATGTGAAAAAATAAACATTTTCTGCATCTAATGGATGATTGACTAAAGGATGCAGCTGCAGCTTATATAACATTTTTACTCAAAAGCTCAAATGTACAAGTTCAAAGTTAGAAAATTACCATCCAGGTACGTAGGAATCATTTTAATGTTTGAAAGGTGAAAGTTTTTACACAAAATCCAACATAAAAACCTCCTTTTTAGAGTTGTTTTTGATTCATAGTAACTGGAACATTGATAAATATATTTGATGAATGTTGGGTTGATAATTTTGATGATGGCATTTGACAAAATGTAATGTTTGTTGCTTGTTTCATCATTGCTTTACATGTTTTATCATATAAATCAATTTGAACTGCTTTGTTGCTGAAATGCGCCGTACAAATAAACTTGACCTGAACTTATTCCAAAGAAAACTCACATCAAAATCCGTCCTAGTAAGACAGGAGCAAAAAATAAATAAATACAGGAAGGAAAAACTGTACTTAGAAAAAGAGGAGAAAAGTGATAAAACAGAAAAGGTCTGAGTTACCAGAAGGAAAACAAATGCTGGGCCATCCGCTGCCTGCTAATAATCCAGCCAGGACTTTCTGTTTTCATCCATAAAACAATGATTAAGGTGGAAGGAATTCATCCTAATAATGTAAAGTCTATAATTTTGAAGTAACTCATTCAACATATTTATGTGTTGGATAATAAACAGTATTCCTGCTACGTTCTTTTCTAATCACTTTGTTTCTCCCCAATTGGGCTTAGATTTGTTCATGTTGTTTATGTCTGGTGATTTTTAGCTATTTTACCTTTAGAGGTTCATAAATGACTGCTGATTTATTGCCCAGGGGTTTATATTAACTTTTTATATTATGAGTCAAACAGCATTAATAAGCTCTGGCTTCATGCTTCATTCTGTTGATGTGAAGGTGTGTGTGCGTGTGTGTGTAACTCCTGGGGAATTTAACAAGCTGCGACTTTGAACTACTTAATGTAATATACAGCCATATAAAAGCAGAGGAATGTAAAAGGTGCTTTCAGCTGCACATACTTAACACTCAGCCTGTGTGCACACAAAGTTACTCCAAAGACATGAGAGTTCAAACACAGTCCAAGAAGGTCAACTGCAAGAATGGATCCTAAATCCATCCTCCAGAGCTGGCAAATCCAGTTCTAGGGCGGCTCCGATTAGCGCTGGTGGCGCCCCAGGACTGGTTTTGCCAACAAAGATCTGGTCTTAACGTTATTAAAGCAATAACACCGGCTTGCTTTGTTAGAACAAAGTTACTGTATGCAGGGCGTTTGTCGGTGACACATTAGTTCAGCATGCGCTTATTTTAGTCTCATTGAAATCTATTCAAACCACTGTGCCGTGCCTCTTTCATCTTCTATTTCACAGATAATCAGATAAACAGCAGCTGCCATTATCGTACCGAAAAAGGGAGAGTCCATGAAGCTGTCAGGGTAAATCTAAGTTCCTAGAAGATGACAGGGAAGGTCGGGACTTACTGCGGTCCCGTTGCGTTCCTGGAAAATGTTTGGGTCAATGAAATTGAAGCTCTTCTTTTCAACTTCAAGAAGAACCTAAATGAAAGGGAAGAGATGAAATATGCTCTGATTAATAGCAGTAATAATGAGGAGAGGACTCAGTAATTAGAGACTTAATTAACATCAGTGAGCAACGGAGGCAGGGCAGGCAGGGCTGGTGAGGTGAGGCAGGATCTCACCTTTACTGAACGGGACAGGTAGAACAAATGTAGAACTACAGAACGGTCCAGTAAAACAGTTTTTACACCCAATTACAGATGCATCATCAACATTTCACAGAGCAACTCAGGTAAGTGAGAGAGAACTGACCTTTTGGTCGTTACCAATCTCTCTGTATCTTATCTTGTCCACTTCATTGTTGGAGTTTGTGATGGTCTCCACTTTGCCGTTATAACAAAGATAATGCTGGAAGAGACAAAGACAGAGAGAGTGAGTGACAAAAACACACACACAGAGTTCTGGTTGGAAGAAAAGTTAAGCTTTATTGCACATTTTCGCTTAGCAAGTTTCACGTCAAACCACCAGTTCAAACCACAAGCTTCCTGGTCTGAACTGGTTCATTTATTATTTTTTTCCTTCTCACATTAGTCAACAAATTCTCAAACACGTTGAGGTCTTTGGGAAAGTCAGAAGCTGAATATTTGAACTTTTAAGAAAAATGTTGATTCTTCTGGCAAATACACAGTAAATTAAAAATTATATATCAAATTACAGCAGTTTAAAATCATTAATGTTATGTTTCATCATCATTCCATCCTAGAAACCAGAGTTTGAATTAATTATATTAACTTCTGATCACAGTTAATGATCAGAAGTTAACTGATGCTTGCATTTATGCAAGCATTTATGCTCAATGCAAGCATAATGAAATGCTTGCATTGAGCAGGTTTTACTGTTAACCAGATGTTCATTTATCCTCAACACTATGTCGCGTTCAAAAATGCCTGTTTTAAAAGAACCAACCCACAAACTCTCACCTCACTGTCCTCCTCTTTATCCGGTCTATGTACTGAGCCCCTGGACTGTGTGCAGGGTTAAATTTGGCTTTGTCAACTCTCTTAACAATTAGTTAAACATTCGGCCATCTGTGTTTGAAGAAAGCTGAATAAGGAAATCCCTCAGCCAGAGGTTCCCATAGCACACAGCAGAGGCTGAGGGGAACCTAATTGAAATTCAAAGCACAGATTAGATAATCGGGTCAAGCCAATATAGCCGGCAGAAAAAGGCTCTTTAGGCTGAAATGTCACAAATCAGACCTGCTTCGGCCGCGAAGAAATGGCACACCAGATCAGAACAAACACCCTGAGAGAAAGTGGAACAACTCCTTGAAGACGACCCCCCACCCCTTCACCGCTCCAACGCTTCCTTCATACCCCCCCCCCCCCCCCCCCCCCCCACACTCCCAAAAGAAAATTTCTAAAGCCCCAACAAATCGCTCCATCTTTCACTCATTTAGGCCATCCAAATGCTGGGTCAATATGGTCCCCTGGCAGCCAAATGCTAATGCGCTTAAGTGTGCTTAAGCAGCTTTGTGCAATGAATAGGCCAAAGAAGGAGCTAGTGAGAAGGGCAAGAGATGCTTTCCCTGTCAAAAAGTCATTGTAGCCACATTTAGCAAAGACAATCACAGAAAGTCCTTTTTGTTGTCACTGATGGCTTTACTGTCAGCACCAAACACAGTTTAGTTTATAGAAATCATAAAAAAAAACCTGGAGGAAAAAAAAATCCCATTTGTCTTGCTTTCTTAATTACACCTTGTTAATTTGACAAGAATCGTTCCAAATGAGAATCCTTTCCTCTTTAGAAATCCCCAGAAATCTCTAAGTTCCCATCAAATCCAGATGTTGACAATTGCACCGTCTCCACAGGTAAAAAAGAGTTTTGAAATGCCAATGAATGTACAGACCCAGCACCAGGTCCATTGGACTTTTTCACATTTTGTCAGCTTACAACCGCACACTGGAATTTTATGTGATGTACCAACAGAAGGTCGTGGAAGGAAAATTGTGTGCGGTTATTAACATTTTTCTAAATACTGAAAAGCATGGAAAGGTGCCTGGATTTGTGTCAGAGATACAAAGACGCAATATTAATAACCGAGTCGGATCAGATATCAGTGACAATGTTCCATAAGTGCAGATCTACTCAGTTTAAATCTATGCTTTGTGTTATGCACAACATCATGCTTTATTATTTATTTTACATTATATTTAGAATTCCTAATTGCACTTTCTTAGATATTCGAAAGGTTTGTTGCAGTTTATTTTTACTTTTGACCAAAGTAGTCCACCTGATGCTTTGGTCAGTTATAGTTTATTTTTTATTTTCGATTGTCTGTTATACTCCTAATTGCACCGACTGTATTGTTTTCACATGTTTGACCAAATTTGTGAATCTATTGGTGTATTTAAGTATGCATACGTGTCTGTGTGTGTGTGTGTTTTAAAGCATTTTAAGTCAATTCTGCACTGTTTTTCTGTATCAGATCAGTATCAGCCGACACTAAACATCAGATATTTGCATCAGGAGTGAAACATGTGGATTGGTGCATCCCTAATTTGTGTTCATGTCCCCAAATAAAATACCCTGCAACCAACTGCCTTCAGAAGTTGCCTGATAATTAACAAGAGGCCATTGGAATCCAGTTCACTACTTTTAGGCATGTACTCCACTAATCAGACCTTTATGAAAGTTTTTGTTAACAAACACTTTCCATCAAAGCTAACTCAGTTTAAGCTACTTTGAATGAACAAAACACTGCACACTGTTGGCCAGTGTTTTCAGATTTTTATTTAAGAAACTAAAGAAAATACATGCTTCCTCCTCACAGTTGTGCAATACCACTTTAACTCTAGTAAAATACACTGAGGTTGTGTGGTTGAACTCTTACAAATTCTGATAAGGTTTAAAAGGTATGCATACTTTTGCAGGCTACTGTAAACTCACAGATCATGCACATAATTTGCAGAGTAAAAACAGCAATAATGGATGTCCCAGTAATAAGATAGCTCCATATATTTTGTATTTATGTGAGCCTCGAGCTTGTGCCAGGAGAGTTCGGCCAGGACAGTTCAACAATTAGCTAATGCTTCCTTTTCTTGTAGGAAAATGTCTTTTCCAAGAACGATTACTCTTTGGAATCCTGGCTGAATTCAATTATTTCAGCTTCAGGGTAATGTATGATTCCAGCTGGGCTGTAGGAATAACAACACAGACGTAGGAGAAGGAAGACCTTACATGCACAAGAGCCTAATGAGGAAAATATTTTAACAAATTAAAGTTTGGTGGATCAATACTGATGCAGGCTCTCCTTTAGCTACCGAGTTCTGCACATTTGCATAGTCCTGCAAGCTCACATTAAAACGATTGATCCATCCATATGTTCAACGACGGAACAATCAGTGTATCAGTGGAGCCACAGGCGGGTGATTGCACACAATTGATCACAGCTAACCTATGGTCTCCCAAATGGCTCAGTGAAGCGGGGGACAAACCTCCAGGAGCGTTGACTCATCCTCGGTGTTCCTGTCATAAGATCTAGCCAGCAAACTCCAGCTATGGAGATGGGGAAAATGAGAACCCCATGCTGTCACTTAAAGCAATACCAGAGCACTGATGTGTCCTTGGTGCCGCCAGCTGCATGGCCGGTCCAGGTGCTCCTGCAGAGTTTCTGAACAGTCAGCTCCCTTCCAAGCTGCTGATCCTTAAACATATTACATGTAGATGCTGATCAGTCTAAATGACATTACAACCAATAACACAATTTGTGTGGTTGCAATTGACTCCTTGTTTGATGCCTGCTTATTAGCTTGCAGGAGGGACAAGAAGGCAGGCATCGGGAAAATATTAACAAGCAGTGGGGGTGGAGACGGCTGGGTGACTCAGCATTATGGGTCAGAGGTCAGCACTGAGTGTTTGTAGAGGGCCACAGATTGGAGGTGCTGCTGAGGACAGCACTGGCTTTGTCCACCGATGGAGGATTATCTCCTGACTATGGAAGGAGGAAGCTCTCTATTCCAAGAAGACAAGCTAAAAGCAATCTGTCTCACTTCAAAGACCAAGGTCCAGACCCCCTGCACTCAAATTCAAGCCTTATGTGGATGGCACTACTGGCCAATAGACGCCATCCACTGTGTCCAGCTGAAACATTTAGGAAATCCCAATATAACACCATAAAATGACTCATAAGAGGGTCAGAGGTCACAAGAAGAAAAATTCATTAGACTGGAGAGAAGGATGAAAAAACTACACCTGAAAGAATATGACTCCAATCATCAATCCTCCACCACTGTGCTTGGGTGTTTGGGTTTATGTGTTGTGGTTAGTCATTTCTGAAGATGGTTCTTTGCACTATGGTCAAACATTTCAACTTTGGTCTTATCTGTTAAAAAAATGTTGTTCCAAAAGTCGTCTTCATCCAGATCAAAGGTGTCCAGATGTCTTCAAGAACCAGTGTCTATTGCTGTCGCACTTGAGACCGATCTCGTTCAATCTTAGGATGGTGTTAGACTCAACCACATTTGTACTTGCTCTTGATGAATTTCAACCGAATTGTAGTCCGCAGTAGTTGTAGTTTGGCAATGGAAGCGGAGGAAGGAAATGAAACCCTGCATGCTGTGATCGACATGCTGGTCATGTTGATCACAACCATTGTCCATTGTGTTGCCTGTTTTACGCTGCTTCCATGGCATTGTTGACATATCAAAGGAAATCCATTAAAAGACAAGTAGTTGAGTGGTGAAGCTCTAGTGTATTGTTGTCAGTTAATCTTGCGCTGCTTTGGTGTGGACTACTTTAGAGAATTGCTATCCTAGCCATGGCCTTCCAATGCAATTCCACTTGATTCTTATCTCCCTTGAGTTTTTCTTCTGGGATTTGTCCTATTGAGCTCGACTTCTCAGAATGGAATTGATCCTGGCCAATCAGCGAACAGAAGAAGTATTTGTAAATGATGACAGAGTTTCTGTGTGTTTTGAATTGTAGTCAGTCTATTGTTGTAGTTTGGCAAAGACATCGGAAGAAGTGAACAAAGCCATTCATTTTGTTTTGGACATGCTTCCAAATTAAGCAATTAAATTCAGAGCAAGAGGATGGTTGTTTGCAATGGGCACGATTTTCGGAAAGTTTCATAGCGTCTTCCTTCACAATCAAGCTGGAGCATAACCTACACCACAACCAAATGTTAGCGATTCAATCATTTAAAACTTCAACAGAGTCCACGCCTTCGACAAGCAATCGTTTCTCAATAGCCAAAGGTCCAGCATAAAAGAAGGGTACCAAACTATAGGTGTGCCCTTAATATCAGTTAGCATGAAAAAGTATGATACGAGGAGTGTGTATGCAGCAAGAGAGAGGAGTGGAGAATGAGCTAACTATTCATTCTTCATTACCAGAGAATTTGGACAGGGGTGACTCTGTGACAGCAGGGGCAGTGGCATTGTCAGAACGTACCATTATTTGTCTGCTGACATGCAAAGCAAAGCTGCCAGAAGATTTAAGGTTTGGCGGCTCCATCCAGCTTTGCACTGCGATCACTTTTTTCCCACTCACTACCATTCTTCATAATCAACATGAATGGGGTGAGAGAGTGCAGCTTGAGTAGGTAACAACAAATTTGGTCTCCTGCTTTCCTACAAGCTATTACAGAGGATGGCCAGTAAATCAGCTGTGACCCTTCCCACCTCATCTGGCTGGACTCCGGCCAAAGTTATCCTCTCCTCTCTGCTTGTGGCGAGCTAATTTAATGCCTCCAAGCACAGTGGATTCATTATTGACACATACGGAGCTCAGAGAGGATTCAACATGGAGGAGAGGTGAGGGTGGACACATTATCAACCGCAAAGTTAGTCTCTGTGTGACCTGCTGGTCAGCAGCTGACCCCAGTAAACCCTCAGTTATGCTAGCCTCTTCCCATGAACTCGCTCGACGATGTGAGAACTGATGCTAAGAGCTCATGGCAGTGTCTGCATCGTAGGAGGTCTTCCACCTCGCCACGCCTTCGCCAAAACCAAGCTCGGAGAGGTATGAGGGCGTGCGCGGCAGCGATAATGTGCCCTATTTATCTTGTGCATTATAACATCTGGGAAACTTCTCTAAAAACAAAAGGCGAGCACTGAGGGCTGCCATTCTGCCTTTACCTTCAGAAATCCACCAAAAGCATTTGTCCCTTCGAAATGGATAATGGACAGGCCACAAATCATTCAGGACAACAGGACCAAGGGTTTCTATGTGTATGTGAGGGAACCTGAATGTGTGTGTGCGTGTGTGTCCCTGGCATTTAACTCCTCTGCTGGCCCATTCTGCAGAGCCCTGCAGGACAAATTGCCCTGCATGGTTGTCTTTGAGAAGCAGTGCAGCGCGCAGAGAAAGGGACAGGCCTGAAACACAGAGAACAGGCCTATAAAAATTCATCACTTTGACCCCCCTGACCTTCTTTTATTCAGGGGGCTACACACGCACAAGCACACACCACCCATCTGAGCTCTTAAGACAGAACTATTTGGAAGTTTTCTCCAAAGATTCTCAGTAAAGTTTCCAACAAACAAAACCGCAGCAACTTAAACAAGACATCCTGAAGTAGAGAAATTCCCCAAAGCTCCTGATCGCTGCTTCCAGTTCTCTAGCATATGATCCCAACAAGCAGCAGACACAAAGGCCAAGGAAAAGCTTTCTCTGCAAGAAAAAGGCCACCAGATGCTTCTTTGTGGCCGTTCTTCTGTGTAAAAACAGTGGCAGTAAAAAGAGGGTTGGCTCTCCTGAGGCATATTAGTCCCAAGCAAGAAGAGGACATTGTCTCAGGCAAGGTTCCTGACACATTACTGCCACCTGTACAAAGAAAACCTAATGAGAGATTTAATCTGAGAAACCTCCCGTGCCACTTTAAGTCAGCACTTTGAAAACCAACCACGGCAGATGTCTGCTAGACTGTTTAACACACAGGCTTTTCCTAAACTCTCAATGAGGCCGGGTGGGTTTATATTGTCCAGCAGCCATATGGTTAAATGTTTGCTGCATTTGTTTCCAAATGGGTAAATCCTGTTTTCTTTTGAACACCTCAGGTATACAGGCAAGCTTTTATCCAGTAACTGAGAAAACAAATACACAGACAAAACTTCACCCAATCTAGAGCTAGAAAACCTAAAGTAGGACATATAAATAATTTATAGTCTCTGCTTTTAGGTACTGAAAGCTGAATAGACCAGATTTATTTCTTGGGGGAAAAAAAATCTTTTAAAAGACGTGTGGTTTTCTTATTGGCAGCAAAGAAAAAGGATGTACATTGGGTCTGCAGGTTCACTTATTCTGACATTTTTTTAAAATATATCTGAAATATTTTAAAGAGTATGAGAAGATGAAATACCTACCTGACACACTATTGGCTGGTGCTTGCAAACCAGCCAAAGCACTAATCATTTTCCTTGGTGCTGATTGGGTGCACCAGTAGGAGTGGAGCTAAGGAAAACTTTAGATGTTAGCTTCTGGTAGTCGATTTCCACAGTGAGCATTAATACATATCAAAGTATATTTGGTGTTTAAACAATTAAACTAAGCAGTTATAGGTGTTTTTATTCTATAAGTAATCATAGATTTCAGGTATAAGTGGACGGGGGTTCACTAGCTGAAACCTGGGTGAGCCCAGTGGAAATAAACACAGATGGGGAGGACAGAGTTTGGCTCTGGTAAAAAAACTGCAAAAAGTCCAACATTTTATTGTTAAAAAAATATCTACTGACCTGAAAAATTCCCACTACAAAAGCATGAACCAACACCATAAACTTGTTTTGTGAGTTGAATAAAATCCAGAAGCTCAGAACTAATTCCCCTACTGAAGCACCAGCAGCACATTTTTTATTCTATGCATCAATACCCTTAGAAAAAATAAAAATTGGAATAAAATGTTCAAACTTCAGAGGTACTGGAAGCTTTTAAATTGCTTTATAAGATTTCGGTTTGCTAGGTCACCAAACTCCACTGGGTAAAAAAAACACACAAAAGCTTTCACTTTATGAAGCCCAAGTGGAGCTGGAGACTGCTATCTCTATTTTCTGCCTGGATGATCATTGAGTTATGCACTAATTCACCAGCTTGATCGTCCAAATGTCACACTTTGCTTTTTGGCAACTTTCTGCTGCCTTTTTAAAACATATTTCTTAACTTCTGCCATAAAAGTGAATTGAATTATCTTGAGGCTGCATAAATGATGATATAATACTTTCAAATATAGCCAAGAGCAGGGTCATTGATGGTAAAATAAACACATGCTAAGCACCTGAAAACACTGCACACTCATTTAATTTACTTTTTCAGCTGCACCTCTAAGTGGGAATCAATTAAAGGAAACATACAGCGAGGCAATCTGTTGCTGCTGAGTCAATTACAGAACATCGACGAGCCAATCTGTGATTAGCGATGGTCCAATAAGCATGGGAGTATGCAGAGTTCATTATGCTGGCATTCAATACATTTATTTCTGTTTGCCTTGAAAAAGACAAAGCTTTGTTGGCGCAGTACAACAAAGCAGTATTATGTTACAGGATGGTATTATTGTTATTAAAAGATTTTATTTTAATTATTTTTTCCTTATTGAGAAGGAGGGATAACAGGCTTCATTTTCGGGGAGGGGAAGCTTAAAAACCCTCCTTCCACACAGAGAACATCGATTCACTCTGAGTAGCAGCCTTTAATTTGTTTACACCATTTCATCCAAATGATGTTTGTCCACCAGGGTGAGGGAGAGGGGTGTAATTCAGCCCAGGAGAGTGTTGGGGGATGCTAGGCAACCATCTAGTGGGTGGGCTTTGTGATACATTTTACCAATTTTTCATGCCCGTCCCTCTTGATGTGACCCCACTCAGGGCCCTTTATGCCCCTGACAACTCCACGCAGGAAAACATGCTGCCGCTGTGATAGCATGAAATCGGGAACAAAGACCCCCGCGGAGAGGAGAAGGGGGCCGCCGGGGCGCGCTGTGCTCCGGACCCGCCTGGCTCTGGACACAAACAGATGTTGGGCCGGCCCCAGCTCTCACTGGCCACCCACCCCCTCCCCAGGCCCCCCTCCCGCCCGGCACAGGAGGAGGCCCTTCTCAGAGAAATGAACCCATTCGGCATTGTTTAGGCCTCCTCTAAGACAAAACCCGCAGCCACTCCTTCTGAAAGGGCCCGGCGGCGTGGTCGGCGCAGATAAATCACATCATGAGACCCATGAATTCTCAATGCGGCCCTTAATAGGCCCTCTTAAATATGATGGGATATTTGTGCGAGAGTGTGAATGGGGCCTGGCGACTGTTAATGTCAGTAGGCAGAGGAGTTTAAAAGGCAGCAGTGCCAACAGCAGGTTTACAGCGGCGTTACAATGAGCCATTCTGGAGGAACATCACTCTGCTGCTGACTGTTTGGACTCATGTTTGAATCCAACTTCCTTTAACAGAATCTGTTAGAGATTTTTTGGTATTATCATTTTTGTCTATTTCTTTAGTTCATATTCAGTCTAATTTTAACCAACATTCAGTCTACTGTGCGAATACTTTTTGCTTGCTATATAGAATATCTGTGTTATTGTTCCCTTCAGAGTTTGAAAGAACTAGATGACCTGTGTGTTAGATAGAGCCTGCCAGCCTGTCGCCTTTTTCATTGTTATCATTTCTGACTTCACTGTTTATCTTTTCTGACTTTTGTTATTCCAAATAAAAGTCCTGCTCGAGCAGAGAGACGGCAGAACGCTCTGTGATCTACTCGGAGGAGTACGGTCGCTCGGCCTTCTCCTTCTGCAGAAGTTTAGTCATAATTATTCATGTACGTTGTCTGTGGTTCTTTTAATGTAGGTTCAAGGAAAATACCTATCATAACTTGGTGCCGAAACCCGGGATCTCTCACAAAATCGCTGACAGGCAGAGGAAGACGCGCTGAATCCATGCATGGCCAGAAGTCAATTGGACCTGGAAAGAAAGTCCCAGGAAGTGAATTCTTTGCTGGGCCAGCGGCAGAGGTCCGACTTTGTCTGCCAACGACTGAGTGATGAGATCCGACTGGACAACCCGAAAACTACAGAAACGTAGGTGAATTAACATGGACATAAAATTCATATACGGTGTCTGTGGTTCTTTTAATGTAGGTTCAAGGAAAAATACCTATCAGAATCCGTAACTTTTCTTATCCGATCCTGAACTTAGAAATGATTTAAAGCAACAGAAAACAAAAAAGTCAAAGCTGAATCAAAATTCATTCATAAATAAGAACATTAAAGCTACGAGACCCGTATCCAGTCTGAACAACCCATGTCTGACCTTTTCCCAACAAAAAAATATGATCTGTGCTACTTCCATTTATGGCACTAAATTGGCTTTGTAGTTAAATAGTTTTCAAATTGTCTGCAGTCTGAATGACTGTGTCACATTTCATCCGAGACGTGTGTCATATTTCTGCACCAGTCAAAGAATTACATTGTAATTCTGCACGTAAACAAAGATAGAAAATTATAATGATGAACTTATGAAAGACGTCTGTCGGTGAAGCGCGCCACGTCACAATCCCACCGCTCTCGGCTCTGGCTACACATCAAAACAGACTTCTCTACAAAAGTTGCAGTCAAAATGCAATTTATATTAATAGTGATTTCTTTTTATTAGTTTCCTTCATCTTGTTATGGCCTTGTGACAATATTGTTGTCTCCGATTGCTAAATAACTTTAAAATCGATCCATGAACGACTCCATCCGTTATGGCTTTCGGAAAAGTGTGACATCCACGTTCTTCTTCTGCGAATGCTGGTCGTTTTGGGATTGTGAACTGTTCAGATAGAAGTCTGACTGTGGTTGAAGTGAATTAGTGCTACGAACAATCACACAAAAAATAAATAAATACATAAATAAATAAAAATTGAGCAACAAGATGTGTGATTCTGCTTCGTTTAGACGTTCTGAGCCGCTGCTCCTCAAAAGTAATTACAATCTTTAAACTTTTTCATATTTCGTCACATTGCAACTAAAAACTTTAATGGAACTTATTAGAATTTCAAGTGATGGACCATCTTCTTATCAACTTTGACGACCTCCACAGCATGATACTACCAACACTGTGCTTCACCATGAGGAAAATATCTTCAGGCTGATGAGCTAAGATGGTTTTCTACAGTCCAGATTCTTGCAATTGCTTCAAGATACAGGAGGTAAAGGAGTAAAAATGGGGGTAAATATAAATGTTTGACACATTTTTGAGATTTTTATTTGTAAAGGAAATTTTATAACTTATTCATTTTCTTTCCAATTCACAGTTGAATGTAATTTGTGTTGGTCTTTCAAGTTTGTGGTTGCAACAAAATGTAAAAAAAAATCAATGGGCTTAAATGTTTGTGGAAGACAGTAGAAACTGGATACTTTGCTTGCACATTATCACAATGATTGGATGATTAAAATGCCTGAATAAATGATGCATGCAGCGAATGTTTGTGCATGAACCCCCCCCATCCCTCAGGGAACAACGTGTGTTATCCAAGCAGCCACTCCATCCTTCAAAATAGAACAATTACTGTGCTCTGCTCTACAAAGGCTGAGGACTGCATTAGTCAAAAATAGACTGACATCATACAAGTCGGACACTATGTACCAGGCACAAAGGCATCCCTATCCTTCACAGTTTATGCCACATTTCATCTGCAGTAAATAAGAGCGTCACTGTTAGCTGACGCTGGCCCTTCCCTCTCACTTCATCGAGTCAAACTGAATATCAAAACGTAAAAGAAACACAAATATGATGATTAATACAGAACCTGCTTTGTTGAGGAAAAAAGTATTTCAGTATTTCAAATTTGATCAGATCCGCCCGTGATTAGATTTGAGATATTAGTGTTTGCACAAAAACACATTTATTTAACTTTACAGACAGCAGAACACAAAATTTGAATTAAATATGTATTATTTTAAATTATTACAAAAGGTTTGGACCTCCAAACAAATTTATAAAAAACATTTTTGTAACACTGATAAACTGTTGTTTTAAATGAATGGAAACTATTAAATAATTAACAATTTTTTCAAAGCTACAAAAGCAGGATTTCATATATATGAATTTATACCGTTCAATCAAATGCTTACTACAATACCAATGTAGTAAACAACACATTGTTTATGTATGGTAACTAAATAATACATTTAATCAAACAAAACAAGCAAATACATTTAAAATGACACTTATGTATTTTTCCCCTTTTACATGAGGAACCAATAAAATGTTTCTAACCGATAACGGAATGAACTTATGTTTTCATAACTAGTCTTCACAGAAAAAAAGTGAAGATTTTCAAATTACATAAGACCCACAATCAACAGCAGGCATTTTGTTTTCTGTTTGTTTTTGCATATAATTTTCTGCAGGATCTTTCCAGATTTGTGTTGCATAGAAGCTGAAAGCTGCTTCTCCTTGTTCGGTCCTGATTCTGACCAGAACCAGAAGACCTGAGAGGTCTGAAAGATTGATTTAACAACAGCAGATCTTTGATAATTCAGTGAGTTTTAAACTAACAGAAGTATATTAAAATCTGTTCTCTGAGCTACTGGTAATCCCTGTAGGTACTTTAGAACTGGGTGATGTGCTCCACCTTCCCGGTTTTGGTCAGAACCCCAGCAGCAGCAGTAGCGTTCTGGATCAGCTGCAGCCATCTGGTTAACTTGTTAAGACATTTTTGCAAAAAGCAATGCAACTACATATATGCATGAATGAGTTTTTCTAGATCTCGCAGTAAAATTAGTCCTGTAATCCTGGAAATGTTCTTCAGGTGACATATGGCCGACTTTGTAGCTGTCTCTATGTGACTCTGAAGGTTTAGGTCTGAATCCATCAGTTGAACCAGATTTCAGGCCTGATCAGTAGCTGGTAGTAGCTTTGTGCTGACTCTGGGTCGTTCCTCTTTAGGCCTCTTTAAGACAATAGCTTCAGTTTTGTTTACTAGCACTAGTAAAAACAAACCCAGCTGGGGTCTGCGGCGGCCGTGAAGGACTGAGGAGTAACTCGGGTTGCGTCCCCGACCGGGACCAACCCGTGGGGCCAACGTTGCCTCACCCCGCTGGTGCCAGGCTCTGCTCTCATCGTTGGCTTGGTTTGGCACGGTGTTCCTAGCTGCCAGTCACAGTTGCCCCCCTCCCTTTCAGGCACACAATGGCAATAGCATGACTGGCGCCGGGCTCAAACGGCCTGTTGTTAATGAGCAGCGCCAACAGAAGCCACTGCTTGTTCTTCATTTGCCAACGTTTTAATTATATGGACAGCGCTTCCATCAAAGCCGCATCGCTCAAGTTACGCCCTCATTGCTGAACTCTTTCTTTCCTCTGTGTCTCCAGAGCCGTATTCATTATCAGAGTAAGCAAACAGAGAGAAGAGAGAGAGAACAGGGGCTGTTGTCTAGAGAGAATAGTCTCCTTCTATATCCAGATGGGTTATCAGTGGGATAATGGGCCCTCATTGTGATAGATTGGGCTCCTCTTGCCAGATAAAATGTCTGTATTGTATTGCGAGGAAATATCACCACAGGCGTCACCTGGGAGGCTAATAAATAGGCATGGATAAACGCTAATAATTCTGCTTCGACTTGCAGAGCCGCGAACAGATGAGGTGTAATGCTCCAGCACAATTAAGACGATGTTAGGAGGGTTGTGTTTCACAGCAAACTATATTGATTTAGTAGGTCAGGCATTATACGCAAAGGATTTGTCAATACAGTTTGGTCGAGCAATGAAATACTCAAATACAGCCCTGCTAGGCATTCTCCAGTAAGTGTTAATACATAAAACTGCCCCATTTATTGAAATGTGCTTCCCTTTTTAGCTAAATCACAAGGAAGTTGGCATATTTATTCCTTTATATACATCTGCGTGAGTGTATCTGGGAGCAGCCATGGAGAGTCCCCGGTGTCAGGGGTTCCAGAGTACAGAGACCCAATCAGTGCTGGCCCGATGGTTAATGGATGGATGGCCCCCAAAATTAATTAGCCTGACTAATGTAGTGTACACTTAATTACACCGACTGCCTTTTGATTTATAGCCGACCAGATCCGGGAGTGCACACACATGCGAGCCGCGGTCGGCCAGAATAAGAGGGGGAGGGATTGTTTTGCATTTACAAATTTATTTAGCAAGTTTAGGTTCAGCAGCCAGGACAGCGGCCGTCGACGAGCTGATGAACTGATGGTGGTTTCGGCTTGGGGCTGAAGGTAACAAGCATGGGGTTACATTCCCTCCCATCATTTACTTTAACCCCTTCGTCCATGAATTATGATAACCTAACTCAGCCTTATTTTTCCAATTAACTTCAGGATTTTTTTAACCGTGTTAAATAATAATTTTTCACATTTTCACACTGTAGAGACGTTCATTGGGCTCTGATGATCTCATCTTCCTTATTTCACTTCCTTTACCCTACCTGCACGCCTTTATGTCATCTACTGCACTTCAACGTTATAAAATAAATAATAAAGAAACTGTAACTTACACAACTGAAACAACCAGCAAAAAATACATTTGATTAAAGTTATAGTTAGGTCTGGTTTTACATTTACAGCTGATCGAGAACTCTTAATGCCAAAATGCTCCCAGATATGGTGAAAATTTCACTGCCAGTGATGACAACTTTAATGATTAGATACTTGGAACAGAAAATCTATCCTCAAAACAATATGTTTAAGTGTTTAATCGTATCAATTTGGTAGATGGAAGCACACAAGCATTTCTGTCAAAACATTTTTTATTTGGTCTGATGTAAACCTTTAATCTTAAACGTTCCGTTTTTATTCACTGTAAAAAGAAACGTCTCATAACCAGAAGAATAATTAAATACAAACCTCAGTTTGTGTTTAATTATCAAACCCTCAGCTGGTTGAGGCAGAAGGCTGCTTTTACTGAGCTGTGGCTTCTTTCCCCTGTCGCCACATGCTTGCTCTGGAGGAGAGATTGCTGCAAAGTCAATAACTCGATGCAACTAGCTGGACTTCCTTAAATGGATTGCATTTTACAAACTATCACCTTAAACTGCATTTTGCTGATCTGTATAATCAGTAAGATCAAACTGAAACGTATGCAAGATGAAAACCCTGACAATTCGTACTTCAGCCTTTGCAGATTTCCTCATACATCTGCAATGTTTCAATGCAAAAGCAGTTAGAGAAGCTGAAAAACTTTGTCGCAATAATACATGAAAAACAGCCAATCCAGGAGCGCCATTCATTTTCCTTGGAGTGGAAATAAGGAAGACTGAAGAAATTAGTTTTGCAGTCGAGCTAAGATGGTTTCCACTGTGTGCATTAATGCATACTAAGGCGTAGTTGGTGTTTGATTTATTAAATTGGCAGTTTTAGGCTATTTTAGAGTCGGTCTCAAGAATTCGTAGATTACATCAATTCACGGATGACTGTGCTCATAATCCACATGATTAAACAAACAGGAATCTGTCTTGACAAATAGATTGATTTGATTTTATATTCTGTCAATTAACTGGATCTGTTTTCCTATTAAAGGCCCCTGAGATTACATTTGTTGTAAATTACAGTTATATAGACTGAATCTGCTTTTAAACAGTTAAAAGCAATGCATGACAGAGTTCAGCTGAAACATGGCATTCATGCTAACCCGTTTCTAATCCTTACACTAAAACTGCTCGCTTTTATCTGTCCTGACATTGTCGTGTGCGTGTGTGTGTGTGTGTGTGTGTGTGTGTGTGTGTGTGTGTGTGTGTGTGTGTGTGTGTGTGTGTGTGTGTGTGCGCTCCGTAGTGAGAAAATGAATGATATATCACAGTGGTCTGTCATTACAAGGCATCTTACAGCATTCATTTTCAGCAGGGATAGTCGAGGACCCCACCTTTAATTTCATGCTGCTCAAGCGAGAGAAAGGACACAGGACAAAGGAAGGGAGATTGACGCCCGGTCCGGCCCCTCCCCCCTCCCCCCTGCTCCGGCCTCCCCCTGCACTTCCTGCTGACACCAACAGGGGGACGCTAATCCAGTAAGTGAGAGGCCAGCTGAGCCTAATGAAATCTGCCCAACAGATCAGCCTCAATTAAAACAGCCCCGCACCATGTCCGGGCGACAGTAGATCAAGTCGGCAATTAACCCCTCCCGCTGGCCTCTATCAATCCTTATATTGGAGCAAGCCGGCCAGCAGCACACAATCTCTGCAGATATTAAATTTACATTCTATTAAGTTTAATTAGGAGGGATTTTAAATATACTGGGAATTTGGGCACGGGGCCCCGAGTCTGTCATCGACGCAGCTGATTCATGGCCACATCAAGGGAGGTGGAGGGGGTACATGCACATACCAACACTCTCCCTGAAACACATACTGCTGTAATTTCTTGCCTGAAGCGTAGAAAGCCAAGAACAAAATGTGTCAACAACAGTTGTAAGATTTGGTTTACTGGCTGAGAGTCCAAACTGAGAAAGCAACTTGTGATTTGAATTTGCATTTCATTTAGGTTTGCAGGCATTTGTTGCTCCACGGCGCTCTTAGGGTCCCATAACAGCTTCTGCATGTTTATGTCAGTGACTGCAAGGCTGCAGAGCAAACACAAATCATGAAGCCTCCACACTGCAAAAACACAAACGTACTTTGGTCTAATTTCTGGTGCAAATATCTTAGTACACTTGAAATAACTTACAAGTAACTTATCAGCATTATACAGGAATTTGTTTTAATTGATCTAAAAAAGATCCACTAGCAGATTATTTTACTTATAACCGGGGAGAAATTTCTTATGAGTTAACTTGCCAGTGGAACTAGAACTTTTTCTTCAAGATTAATAAATTACTGACTTAAAATAATCTCCTACATCTTGCAGAACAGTAATTTTTTAAGTTACTGTTTTTTAATTTTTTAATTTTGATTTTGCAAGTGTACCAAGATATTTACTTGGTAAAATTTTGTGTTTTTCGCAGTTCACTTCCATGCTTCACATTTGATTTGAGGTGTTTGTGCTGACTTGGTGAGTTGAAATGCGTACAAACTTGTTGCTGAATATTAGAGCCAAAAATTTCTACTTCAGTCTCATTTGTTTAAAGGAAGATGTTCCAGAAGACGTGGATTTAATTCAGATGACAGTCGTAAAATGCAAAGTTGTGCTTTTCCTACCTTTCTTCTTCTACTACTCTCTAGTTTGCATTATTTGCTGTTGAGCAACTAAGCATAATGCACTATCAATAGGAATGTGGGATGGTGACATTTGTTGTGAATTGGGGATAAATCAATAAACTGAACTGAACTGAAACTGATTTGCAGCCATTGTCGTTTTCTAGAAAACCCTTCCCCACAAATCATGCCTACTAAGTCTTTTTCTGTTAATTCATGAACTTTTAATTTTTAAGACTCAAACTAAGACTTGAAGACAAGCACACAGGTGTTATGTTATTGCTTCACATTGTAATCTCATTCCTGTTGACTAAAAATTCAACCAATTCACCAGGAAAGTAGTCAGTAGATTTATTTTTAAATGACTACTGCTTAGTAAAGAGAGACTCTTTAACATTTTGATGTGGGGTTTAGAGGATGGAGTAAATGGCTCTAAAATTGATCAAACAAACAAATAAAGCTAAACTAGATTTTCAATATTGGATTTTCTTTGATAAAAGGGCAAAACAACTCCATTCTGTGGAGAAAATGAGCTATAAAAGAAATTAAATCTGTGACTTCTGAGCAAATTAAGCTAAAAGAAAACCAAAACAGAAACTAGTGAAACTAACTGCTTTAGAACTGATTTGTTTTTTAACGAGTCTTTTAAATGGAGGTTTAAGTACATCTCAGAACCCACATCCTTTGTGTTTGTCTTTATTTGTGCAAACATGTATAATAAGCAATGGCTCATAAAGAACTACAATAAATAAAACCGGTATCAGAAACATCTGACTTCTTTTTGCTTACGTCTTTACTCCAGCAACAATAACTGGCTTAATTTTGGCTGAAATAGGACAATTTAATGAGACTTTAGAGCGTGCACATGAGTAGGTGCTCTGCAGAGCATCCCAGATTCACACTATATGTTCAAAAGACATCCTTTGTGATTTCTTGTTTTAATCAGCAGCGATGCAGAGCGTGATCAAGCCGAGGCATGATAAGACCCATGGGAGAGGAAAGAGGAGGCCGGTGGGGCCTGGACCACCTCCAGGATGCTCAACCCCAGCATTAGTCTCCACGTGGCTGTGTCTTTTGTCTGCCAGTCAAAGGCCTGCTGAATGGGGGTCAATTGAAACCAATTCCCTCTGTCGGACACAATTAATGGGTTGCCTGGGTTGGGCGGGAGGGGGCAGCGGCTGCAGGTCTGTGGTTACTGATCCCGGCGCACAAGCATGTCGGGAATTTGCCACCTGGAATTTGTCTCCCAACAATAACAACCTCACAGCCTTTCACATCCAGCTCCTTTTCAGTGAGAGACCCAAACATTTTCCTGAGCCATCCGTCGCGTCTAAATGCAGGAGAGATGAGGACTGGATAATGGTTGTGCAAAGTGAAAACATCCACAATGAACCAAAGGTAGAGAAGAATAGAAAGAGCAAAAATCTTCCTGTAGGTACATCTCTAAAATATCACTAAAATATAGCTTTATTTGACCTAAAAACCATAACTACACTGATAGCACACAATTATATACTATAGTTGTTTAGTCCTGTTAATTGTGGTGACTATGGCTCATGCAAATAAAACATCCAGCTTCTATTAGCATTAAACTTTTCTTTTTTTTTAATTATAGAACTAATTATACACAATCATGAGAAAAACTGGGCACTTGACACCAACACCCTTCACAAGAAAAAATAACGACAAAGGTAATTGATAAAGAAGCGGGCCTTTGACAAAGTCCTGTATCCAAGCACATCACTGGAATGTTGAGTAGAAGGAAAAAATTTGACAAAAAAGGTACACAAACACATCCCTGCCCACAGTCAACACAACAGATGGTGCATTTTATGTCTAGAAAGTCTGGTTCGTTTGTGGAGACGTGCAATCAAACTGATGCAGACCAAAAAGGCGGATTCTGATCCGCCGTAAAACCCGCGGTCTCAGTTTGGTTGAAGTGAACTCTGGCAAGGTTGGAATGCATGTGAACACCAAATGGACCGACCAGAGACCGCTCCAAAAGTAGGAAGCGGACTATTTGCAAGGCATTCCGGGTAAATAGAAACAAAACAAAATGTGAGTTTACAAGCTTGAAAAAATGGCTTGTAGTTTGTTTTTGTCTTTACCAAAGACAAAAGAGAAATCTTACAACCTGTAAAATCTCAAAGCACTCCATTTTTGTTTACATGTCGTAAAGAAGGAGGGTGTTCTGTGTCTTCTTCAGAGGTCTTTATGTTGCTTCCTTCTGTGGTTCTTGGTGCAGGGCCACCACAGGCGAGGTGAGGAATTGGTTTTCAAAGAGTTTGGTTGGTTCGATCCTAAGCAACGTGAAAGCAAACGGCACCAGATGAAAATGTAACAAATGTACCTGATACTTGGTGCATTGATGCAGTAACTCATGCAAAATAAACACTGACCAAATATTTATTACTGTTATTTAACATTGTTAATTTTCTATAAAAGAATTTGTGGTTTTATTACCATAAAACGTCAATCATCAACAGTTATAAGATATAACTTTTATAGTTGTTACTCTGTATATGAGCTTCACTTCTTGAATTGATTTACTGAAATACATTTACTTTTTGATTATTTTCCAACTGAGTAAGATGCAGCTATATTTTACTGCCTTTTAATGATTCCAGACTGAGATACAAAGACAATAAAGCAATAAAAAAAGGGGCTCCCCGACACTGAGAAAGAGAGGCCAACCTCCCCGTGTCTGAATCAATCTGCAGATAAGTATGGTGGATCGATCCACCAGCAGCCCATCTACAGCTAAGCACTTCAGTGGATGTGCACTAATTGTCCTGTTGACATTAATTGTCATTAAAGGGCTTAGAACGGCCTCCGAGCTGTGAGTTACATCCTGCGGAGAGGTTCCAGCCCATTTGTTTATCAGTGACATCACAGCTCTCTTGGCCGCTAACACTCGGGTTGCAGCTCGGATCAGACGGGCCAATCCCAGCGTGGGTTTATGACGCTTCTGAACGGATTACATCATCAGCTGTTGTCCTCCAATCAACTGCCACAGTGTTTTAGCAGCAGGGGGAAACTGACTGTCCAAAGGCACTTTACCTAAATCTTTTTTCTCAGTGTTTCCTTGTTACAGTTCTTGTGTTTTGACTTTTTTAAAAATGAAATATTTCAGTAAAAGGAGGAGCTGGACAATACCAAACTGTATACAATAGTTCAATATTTAAGGATTTATATATTGTTTAGTTAAAAATCAGCAGCCTGACTTGTTTAATAACCTTTTTTAAGCTTGTGTTGATTGTAATCAGTCATCAGTTGGGTGTTATTCCTCGCATGGACTGCTATTTATAGGTACTGCCCACTGTGAACAATCCACAGGAAATGAAGTTTTAGAGTTGTTCTGACCCAGCCAGGTAGCCATCACAGTTTGGTCTTCATCAAACTTAATAAAATTCTTACTTCCTCAATTTTTCTTTTTCCAAGACATCAACTCTGACGACAAAATATTCACTTACTACCCAGAGTCTTCATCATCGGTGATGAAGACATCACTAATCTGAGGAGTAAAGAAGGGCAAAATGTGTATTTAAATTTGTAGTGGAAGTTAAAAAAATGAGGAGGAAAGATTTTAGGATGATATGCTTTATTTTCAACTTATTTCACCCAGAACTAGAGATGTAAACCTTTCAGTGTCTAGTGATTCAATTTGACTCTGACTTTAAGGGTCTTGATTTTATTCGGAAGTGATTTTTAATTCAGAAACACATTTTTCTATTCAGTCTAAAATATTTAGTTTGAATTAGGTGACAAGCATTTGTTTGTGCATAAATTCCTGTAGATTAAATTACCAGCACTAGCTTAGTTTACCAGTCAGGCTTTTTCTAAAATGAAAAACCATTATTCAAAATATAATTTTACATAAAATTAAGCAGACCAAAATCGATTCGGAATTGCCAGGACTAGGAATTGAGATTTTCCATACAGATTTTTCTTCTCCACCTCCATCCAGAAACCATAAAGATGGCTTCTTTTTGTAGATTTTAAAGCTTTGAACCCGGCATCGTTTATTCTAGAGAGCCCTGATAAGATATCAGCGTAATAATGTCAATGTGGCAACCTAAATGTGTGCCAGGTGACATGTAACTGCAGACTCCTGCTACTGAATAGCCTCAGTGTTTTTCCCATCTGCGGGAGGAGAGAGTGTTCTTGTATTTATTATCTCCAAAGCAACACACGTTCATATGACCAGCAGGTCCATGTAATCCGATTACAACCCAAAATCAAATGTTCTGCACTAACTCCGAGGCGATGAATCAATGCCCCCTGATGGAGTGGAAAACACGTGAAGGAGGAACGGCTCGGCTCAGTCGGTCATCCCCTAGTGGGCGGATGACAAACTACAGAAAGCTTCCTCTTCTGTGCCTCAGAGTGAAGTGCTTCCTAAGTCATCTGATTCCTCCATTGAGGGAGCTTCCCGCTCCTCTGAATGGGGGTTCTAGTTGAAGCGCACACCTTGACCAGTAGTCCCGCTGATTCCAGGACCATTGTGGCGAAAAAGAGCGACTCTCTGTTATCATCGGACATATCGCTGTCTGCGGTGGGCTTTTGTATGACTTGTCCCACCTCCCGGCCATCTACTCATGAACAATGCAGACTAAGTGCACTGCTTCAGTTCTCAGTGGCCTCATTTGCAACGAGAGGAGAAGGGAGAGGAGGAGGAGTAAATGGCACCATAACATAACAATACACTTGGAGACTCAGTTGGCAAACACAGCTGGGGCTGCAACAGTGAGGCGTTTAATGACTCATAACTCTGAGCCGACCGCACACAACTAAAACCACTTTTACTATATTGCAGTTGCCCTCTAATACACGCTTTACGTCAACATGAAGCTGGCAGCGCTTGCTGTTGCTGTTAAAACACGCATGTATAACAAAAAGGACACTAACCTCGAATAAGTGCTTGGTGTCCAACCTGAAGTTAAAGTCCCCGAAGAGGAAAAATGGCAGCTTCTCGTGCTCCTCGTCTGAGATCCTGCAAAACAATCCAGCAACAAATCAATCCAAAGAAACGATCTTAGAACAAAACTGAACAGGCAAAGCAACTTCACAGCCATCAGTATTAATTGTTGGAGACTTTTAATTGGAGGGGGATTTGGATCATGAGGGTTACAGCACCACCTGGTGGACTCAACAACTTCCTCTAAGGGGGTTAGTGTTTTTTTACTTGTTTATTGTAAAGATCTCTTTAAAAAAAATTGCTGCTTTGCATCTTATTACGAAAATCACAGGACAGTGATGTTAAGTGTCCTCCACTCATATTGGTAAAGCAGCAGCAGAACTAAACAAAATAAAATAAAATCTGAGTACAAAACTCAAAATTTGACTTTGAGAGATGTCATACAGTGAAAAACAAAATCATGTAGTTGTTTTTTCCTTTTACAGAATCACAGCTAAAACAACTAAAATTAGAAGTGTAATTTTTGCTATTTATTCTGTTCCCACTTGGTGAAACAAAGACACAATCAACACTCTTTACACACAACAGAATCAGCTTTAAATGAATCCAAAAAAGACAATCGACAGAGCAAAACGTTAAAAAATGTTTCATGTCGTTTCCATCGCTTTGTAAAAAGGGAAGATAATAATTGGAAGAAACAGAAGAAACATTTACATGTTTAACCTAAAAATAAGGAATTTTGCAGGAATAATAATAATAAAAGTGAAGTAACATTTTCAAACTTTACATATTTCAGTATTCACTTTAAATAAAACATTTTTGGCATTATTCTCCCAAAAGCTATAAAGGAACTGTGGTCACCTCATTCCATTCGCAAAGCATTTTTAATGAACACTTTAGTTTTTTCTTTATTTTTACAAACAGATCTGAGAGTTGATTTCTGTTTCTCTATCATTCAACGTGGAAAAAAACAAGAAAACATCTTCAGAAGTCAGGAAATGACAGTAAAATAGTTCATCACCTCAACTTGCCAACATCTACAGTTAGGATAATTATCAACATTAACAAACCCAGACAGGAAAATGGGAAAAAAGGCAAACCGGAGGCGCCTGACTCCGGTCCGAAAGAGCTGCTTTCCTGCAACATTGAGATGCAGCCCTTCTCCAACAGACCAGAATCAAATAAAGAAGAAGGAATGAGTCAAAAAGTTAGGAGAGAAATGGGGCTGGAGGTAAAGAAACTCTCCAAAACAAAGGGCAACATTTTGGGCATCACCATAGCAATCAGCTGACTATCTAGAGCACATGTGTCAAACTCAAGGCCCGCGGGCCACATGTGGCCCGCCATGTCATTTAATTTGGCCCCCCAGTGTTTTATAGGCCCATGATTGACTTAAAATATGTTTTGAGCACGAATTGACTACAAACTACATCTCCCAAAATGCATTGCGATTGTTACCCGGCCAACATTTTGGCTTCTCACCACTAAAGAGCAGCAGAGTCACCTCAAGCTGCTTATTGATTTTACCAGCGAATAAAACAAGACATCGACAAGCTAACATCAAAATGTCCAAGAAAAGAAAAATCGATTTACAAGCAAGACTGTGAATGAAGATGTGTGTAAGTTGGTGTCAGGGCGGCAGGTCGCGCTAGACCTTTTTTGCTATCCGTCATCTTGACCAAACAACATTAAAAAAAATCGGTCATGTACTATTTTTATCTGTGAAATTACAATCATCGGCTATTTAGCCACATTTTATGCGGTTTAGCTAATATTTGCCGTGAATCCAGATCCCATCACAAATTAAGCAGATAAATGTATCTACATTTTTCTCCGTAGTGACAAAAAACACTGACTGTGGCCTCAATAACTTAATAAATTAAATTAAGCGACTTCACTTAAATTAGCATCACTTCCCCCTCTGGGGTCTGAACCACTTCCTGCTGGTTTTCCTCTGCAGAAAAATCTGCGCTGATCAAACAGATCAACTGAAATCTGTGAGTGTTTTACCCTTCGCGGTCTGCTGTGGCTTTTACCAGGTTTATTTTATTATTTTATTTTTTTTCGCTTTTCCGAAATGGACAGATGTTACGTCTGCAGCTCCTCCAGAGCGCCGGTCTCCTGGGTAACGTGGACCCAGAGGCTCCATTTGTTAAACCCGCTGGATCAGTTACTTCCAGCGGTTTTTTAACTGGTTGCAGCGGCGGAGCCGCGTCCGCAGTGGTTGAGCTGCGCACTGCGCATGTCACAGTTTAATGAACGTTTGTGTCGTCATTTATTTCCTCAAGATAAACTGCCGGCTCCTCAAATGGATCAACACAACGTTGCTTTCTCTTTAGTTTTCTCTGGTCTGTAATGGAGACTTAAATTTAATGCGCCATTGAATGAATGCGCAATCTGGAGGACTGAACCTGGGCTCTCCTGATTTGTACCGTCAGTGTGGCCCGTTGACGGTGGCCAATATGCTGAAGTGACCCTCGGTGAAATTGAGTTTGACACCCCTGATCTAGAGGCAAATTAGCTGTCTATAAGTGACGTGATGGTGATTGCTAAACTCTTCAAACAATGTGTGCCGATCAAGCAGATCAGGTTGATGTCCAGACTAACAGTAACTGTAAAGCATGGTGGAGGACCAACGATGCTGTGGGGATCTTTATATTTCAAAACCTGCACAGCATTAAGAATGACATGTTTTAGAAAAACCTAATGCCCTTTGTTAGGAAACAGTTTGTCACTGGGTCTTTTGACATTGTGACGATCAGAGACATGAAGCTGAATTAGCAAAGAAATGGACAAAAAGACAGAAAATGTATATTCTCTAACCTCCGTCTTCGCAGCTAATCCATCTCTGAATAATCTAACATTTTAAAATGTTGCAGAAAATACAATGTGTGTAATATCGACTAGAGAGGGATGAACACGTTCTAACGCCCGGGAGGTCTTTAACTGTGGCGTTACTAGAAATTATTCATAACTGTATATGACATTTTTCTGCACTTAATAAATAAATAAAATCAAAGTTGGAATTTTGTCACATTTTTTGATGTGGTAATGTGGGTATATGCTACTGCGATTAAAAAAAAACTAAACATTTATTCCAATGCGTTTTATAAATCATTTGAAAATACCATGTTTTTTTTTACCCTTTCCTGCATTTTTAAAGCTTTTTTGTCTGACGGAGAATTAAAACTTACTAATTATCCTATAAAACTCAAAATCTTGAGGAAAGAAACAAATTATTTGCCCATTAAGATGAAGATTAAACCCCACGTCTGTGTAATTTTATTCAGATAATCTAGTTCTGGAACAGCTCAGGGGCCTTCATGTTCTGCAACAAGTTCCTTCATCCTCTGGGATTTGTCTGCGGTGCATTTCCCATCCATGCAAGGCGTCTGAGTGATCACGCAGGACAGTTCATTAGCAGCTGACTCTAAATTAATAATCCTCCATAGTTGCTTTGAACGACAGAAAATTCACTTTGCTGAGGTGATCAAAGGGATGGCGAACTAACACGACTCGGTTCGGGTCGGCTCTAAAGCTCGGCGAAACAAAAACGCTGGGAATTTAGTTTTAAGGAATTATCTTCATATCAAGTTTCCCTGTCTTTAACATCATTATACTTAGGATTCTGTTAAATTATCATTTCTGTTTCAAGCCAAACACAATATTACACTTGGAAGAACTTGGTGTTCCAATTAAATCACTTAAATAAAATTTTAAAGAAGCAGATTTACTTTTAATATTTGAGTCAGAAGGAAGAGCATAAATTTTCCTCCTCATCCATGCAACTTCATCAGAGTGCCAGCATCCCAGCACTTTAAAAATACATAATAAAATAAAAAAATGCACCTAAGCGACATATAATGAACTCCTATGCCTCATCGCCTACTTAGAAGTGACTCTTCTACTGAGCAGAGATTGGAAATTAAGGTGGATGTAGCGCTCGCTCTTGTTTAATTAATGAGTCAGGATGCTTGGCTCACTATCTCTGCTAATCGTGTGAATAAATCTCGCCGTTGACTTCCCAGGCGCAGATAACAATATATTTATGAGGCCGTAAAGAGAGGAGAAAGCCTTTCACGGCGGTGGGTCTCAGTCTGGCCGGTTGTCGTAAAGTCCGGCTGCTTCTTCTGCGTCGGGGCGGCGAGGAGGTGCGAAAAGGTTTCACAGAAAAAAAAACCTCTTTCAGTTGGATATTGCATTGGATTAAACAGAATCTGGTTCATTTTCTGAGAAAACTTTAAGAAATGAGTCCATTCTGGATGACAGTGGCAGATGTAACTGTGTTTTAAATACATTTTAATTTTGTTTATTCAGTTTAGGTTGTTCTAGTTTTTAACTCCAATTACATAAAAACATAAAATCAATCAACAATATGACCATTTAGATTCAGTTAAATAAAGTCTAGTTAATCTCTTTATAAGTTTGTTTAGATTTTTATCTAATCACTTTTTTGTTTACTTAGTCATTATTTGTTTTAGCAATTTCCTCATCTATATATTCTTTCTTTAATTCTATTTAGTTACTGTTCTATTCATTCAATATTTTATTTATTCAAATGTTTTATTTATTTACATCACATTATGTATCATTTTTCTAATCTACTTATCTGTTTATTGATGTAGAAACTCATTTTTTCTTTCAATAAATTCTGTGCATTTTATTTTAATAGCCAGCGTAATGGGTACAAATAAACAACTTTACAACACTTAACTCTGCAACATCATCTCATCATTTCTTAAAACTAATTTAGTTTCATCTATATAAATATTTTACAGGGGGTCAATTTTTATATTTTTTATTTGAAGCAATAGTTTTAACAACTGATATTATATTGTTTATTTTTGTTAGCATTTTGCTTCAACTTCCAAAATCAGGATTCAGGAATAATCCCAAACATTCGTTTAAGTCAAAATTAAAATACTAAATAGAACACAAATGTGATACTTATAGACAAAATATTTTAGTTATTATTTCACAGTCAACACCTTCATGATTCATCAGCCACTGAAGTCCAGAGCGTGAGGTAAAACATTTTCTGCAACCACGACATTAAAACCTACTGACTCTATTACCACAGTAATGCTGAGTGTTTGTGAGTGTTTGTGTGTCCTGCAGCTCATTAATTAACTCGGACTGGTGTCATTTACGACACGACATGCTGGTGCTAAGAGACTGAGCTGTATAGAAACACTTTATCCAGCCAAGCCAAGTGGAGGGCAGTAACACGGCTAATAAGACGTTCTTATAACCGTGGGAACTCAAACATGCCTCGGGTGAGAAGAGAGTTTCATTTGATCCTTTAAAAATAGAGCAAAAAGTCTGAATCTGTCTATTGAGACCAGGAGTGGAAAAGGAAAGACCGATAAGTAAACGGGTCAAGAAAGGAAACAGTCATAAGTGAATGTTTCTCCACAGCTTGCGGTCTTTCTCTGGCTAACAGGCATATCTAATACCCGCGGGCTGGCTGTTTTGTCTGCGGCTGCGAGGTTTCAGCCACAGGTCAGAAGGTAACACTCTGTTTACACGATCATTTCCTAAAGCACTCATGGTGACCCGCCGCTGTGAAAGTTGACTTTTTTCCTTGGCCATTGTTGAGGGTCGAAGAATTGCAACATTAGCTGCAGCTACTAGGCATGAAAGGAGCCTGAGGGTGGGGGGTCCAGAGCTAAGGGGTGCCACCCCTCCAAACCCCCCTCCCAATTTGCTGACCCTCACCCTTGGTGGGGCCCCTCCATTAGCCTCGTCATCATAGTCCATTCAGGCAAACTGTACCAGTGTCAGTGACATTTCCCCACAAAGACACACTCCTTTGCTCAGTCTATAAACATGCTTTCTCCGGGCCAATTCATCGCACGGTGACACCCATGAAAGAGCCTCTTCACAGGGCCCGTTCTCACTGGGGCCCGGGTTGGGGCTTTCCACAGGCCTTCCGAAGGGCCACACAAAGATAAGGGTCAGACGTTTATTTATTGCATGGCCCAGAACCTTGCTCCCAGGCTCCACAAAAGCAACCAGTGCATCTTCTCTCTTTCTGATTCTAATTCTCTCTAACATGCAAACAAACTATCATTAAAATAAATAAACATGCATTTAAAACTGAGCATTTCAGACTTTAATATTACCCTTGTTTATGATGTATAAATCTCCTATAACTTGCCAAGTCCCTGTTCTCAACCCTAATCGCTCAGTGGCTGCTGGTCAGATTATATGCTGGTGACTGACAGCTATACTGAGCAATAACAGGAGGTCTCCATGGGATTATGAGGGTGCAGCGTGGGGCCATGTCACGATTACATTGATGAGCTGACCGACCATACGCTGGCAAATCAGGTTCTGCTTTGCACACAATAGCCCAGCTGAACACCGTCATCCATTGTAAGTAAATGCCGAGACTTTGGGAGAATGTTAACATTGTGAAGAATTTGCCAGTGACGTCTTTTTGAATGGACCACGGTTGGCCTCCGACAGGACCTTTGACATCGCTGGACAACCACAGCATCGCCCCGCAGTTAGCCACCCATCTCCTTAGTAACGCCCACCCCAGTAAGAACACCATGCAGGAAAGATGTGGTGTGTGGGGGGGGGGGGGTGCATAAGTGGACAGCGGTCACACAGAGGTTAGGGACCACTCAAGAGACGGTCCAATTGAGTAAGAGACCAGGAGACAGGTTGTTAGACAATACAAGTCTCCAAAGATATCGATAATACCATTCTGGCTCTTCAAATAAATGTTCCACAAATTCTGTGTTACCACAATGGAATCATCAATTAATATTGCAGATGGCTATAAGGTGATTTCCAAACAATCTGATAGATTATTTTCATGTGGTAAACATTTGTTCTGGTTGTAGATGCCCCAGAAAATTCACCTAAAGACCATACCGAACATGCTCAGCGAAGGATCTCCAGCTCAACTAGCATTTTAAATGTTTAGGCTTCTTCTGGAAATGTTTCCAGATGAACCAGAACCAAACATGGAGAAGCAGCATTCAGTTTCTACGTGACTTTAATCTGGAACAAACTTCCAGAAAACTACAAAGCAGCTGAAACACCAAGTTCCTTTAAATAAGGGCTAAAAACATACCTATTTAAAGTTGATTCGTAATAACTGGAACACTGATCAATATACTGTGATGAATATTTGCTTGACAAAATGTAATATTAATTGATTGGTTAGTAATTGGTGACTATACTTTGTTGATGATGTAAAACCACTTGAACTGCCTTTTGCTGAAATGTTCTGTACAAATAAACTTGACTTGATTAGAACGGCTCCATCCGACACATAAACTTTGACCTAAAATAAGTCTTCAACATAACAATGATCCCATCAAAATAGATTAAAAAATGAATGAATCAACACATTTAAACGGCCCTGAAATTGGGCCTCTGCCTCTTTAAGAAGCTTCTACTCTTTCCAACACTCCACCTACAGCAAGTCATTACAAAAACGCTCCTCCATTATGCTGTTTACAACTGTTCTTAGGAGCATTGTACTGAAGTAGTTTGCATGATGAAGTGAGCAAACTTGCAGTTCCACCTGGTGTTTGCTGATTGCTGCTGCCGCTAGTCTGAAGGAGCTGAGTGAGGAAGGCGGAGTTTAAGCACATCTGAATGGTTGCCAGGGGAGATTCAAGGACTCCTCAAACATGCATCAAAGAATCAAAGCAGCTCTCAGGCATGTTTTTAATGAGGGAATCACTTTATAACATGATATAAAGCTCCAAAATGTTGATTTTACATAATCTGCTTACCGTAAAGTATAACATTGTCTAGAAAGGAGCACAAAAATGGCAAAGCACATTTTGTCCATTCTAGTTTAATTTTTCTTGAATGACTGAAATTCCATAAATGCATCTGAATTTTCATTTGGATATTCTTGTAGAAGTTGGTAATAAATACATAAAAATGTTACTGATATGGATGTAAGACATCACAAGGTGTTAATAGAATAGGGAATATTAGCATAAAGTCTGCAGAGACAAGAACACCTTGAGAAGCTCCCTGTGGCTTTGTGGAGGACCTGCTTGTGATTATCCTCTCCTCCCTCTTGCTGCTCAACATGTCTATTGGCTGGAGACGAACCGGCCTCTCTCGGCTCTTTCAGCCTGTTGTTCTGGGAAAAGCCTAAAGGGAAACATTTAGATTGGAGGGCTCTTTGAGACGCTGTGACAGTTGACTGATGACCCTCCATAAAATGACAAAGCATCGCTGTGTGGTGGCCAGTGCAGCCCACTGCCTCCCCATGGGAAACTAATTGCTTTGAATTGTTAACGGCAACATTATTTTTCTGCCAATCATTCCTTTTCAATGGCCCCGAAAATGAGCATGAAACAAGTCTTTTCAACGAACAAAACAGTTAAATGTCCCCAATGTTGATCAAATTAACTTCAGCTCTGTGACAATGGACTATATTTGTGTGAAAATAATGGTGAACCACAAAGGAAGCCTTTATACCAGGATTTCACAGTTGTAATGTAAAACTGTTCTCCCCTGAACCAGACCAGAAACTCTGAATGGGGCTTGGAAAAAGAAACAAACTTCAACACACAAAGGAGATTTTTTTAAGGAAGATGGAGAAAAAAGTGTTGGTTTAATCATTTAACAGCCAAGGTTTTTCATCAAACAGAATAATCCAAGGTTTAGCATCACTGAAGTAAAAAATAAGACGGATTTTACATAGTTATTCTTGCTGAAAAATGTAAAGTTCAGGTGTTTATCCCATGTGATAAGGTTGCTACAGCCACATGTTCCACATATTATGGTTATTCCAAAAAGCACAGGTAGAGACAGATATAGCAAAAACTGCAAATTGTTTTATTCATGCAAAACATGCTTTTTCCCCATTTTACTTGGCGATTTCCAGAAGTGAAAATATGCCCAGTGTATTTCCAAAGTTACTGCACAATTTTTGGAGTTTGCTTGTTACTGCATGATATAATTTTCATATCTAAAACATATCAGGAAACATTTTGCATGTGAAATGTTTGAGATGGTTGCCTGATACATGTTTACATGTTACTACACAGTATAATCTACATGTTAAATATGTAGGAAAATTCTGGTCAAATTCTAATAATGACTTCATTAAAAATGACAAAAGCGGACACATATTGCAAAAACACAAAAGTATTTTTTGTGTAATTTCTAGTGCAAATATCTTAGTAGACTTGAAATGAGACAAAACTAACTAGTTTTCAGCAAGGAATATGAGCTTGTATAAGTAAATAACTCCTTAAAATTGTAGAAAATGAACTAGTTCAAGTGGCAAATTATTTCACCTACTATAAAAAGGCATTTTTCCCATGTGATAAGTGAAATAATCTGTTAGTGGAACTAGATCAAACAAACTGCTAAATAGTGCTGAAAAGTTAATTGTAAATTACTTTTGTCTTATTTAAAGTGTAATATGTTCACAAAGAAACAACACCAAAAATACTTTGTAAAATTTTGCGTTTTTGAGTGTCGCAACCATATTTATGTTTAATTAAATACACCATCAGACAAAATGGGAAAATTGTAGAATTTGAACTTCCAGACTTGTGTAAGTATGAAAAACCAGCCATTCATACTCATGCCTGCTTTCAATTTATCATTTAAAAATGGGGAAAAAATAATTCTGGAAAAGTGTGAAATTTCATGGTTTCTGGTACTGCAGGGGAAAGACGACGGCTGCAGCACTTTTCATGCCTGTTCACTTTCTCTGAAACCGTCGTGCGCAGATCCGGAGCACCGGAGTGAGAAAAAAAACCCAGTGGTTTTCAGAGGGAAGGGGAGGAGGAGCACAAAGGCTGCTCGGCTTCTGTAAAGGGCAGTGAATAATGGCTCGCTCCTTTCACAGAGGCTGCTAACCTTTTGGCAGCCACCAGCAAACTCCATTCTACTCCACCGATCTGGGGGGACAATGTTCCAGGGCCGGGCTTTGAATGAGGCGCTACCACCAACAGTGTTCCCATTCAACGCCTGGTTGGGAACCATCTTTTTGGCCATTGTCCTAACTCTGACTCCTACCCCCAGAAGGAAAGCAGGAAAAGGGACAGGGGGAATACCTAAAGCCAGTCCCCCCACCTTCTCTCTCTCTCTCTCTCTCTCTCTCCCTCTCCAGTTGAAGGTTTAATCTCTCACTTGGAGATGGGAGGGGACGGCGTACACACCGTGATCACATGTCAGTGCCGCCTGGACCGAGTTTCAGCCTGCACCTTATCTGTGTCTGGCCTAATAATGCTGGTCACAGCCCATTGAGAACACATCTGATAAGGCTTTTCCTCAGTGGCCCTTTTAACTGCTAAACAGTGTTTATCTCCAAAGTACTTCAAGGCCTCTGGGGAACAATGCTGAGGAAAGGCGTTTAGCCACTATTGAGACGCATCAGAACGGCAGCGCTCTGCTCTGCAGCGATGAGAGGGAAAGCAGCGAGATGCTTGTCATGCAGTGCTCGCTTTTTTAGTTGTTGACAAATATGGACCTGCAAACTCCAGTGTTTACCTCATGAACTCAGTTCTGGAAAAAATAGGAGCATTTTTATAGGAAATTAAATAAACTTTATTTTTTTTATCTCCCATAATGCTTTGGGGGGAAAAAATCCAAAAAATGTCACATGTGGAAAATTATATGGGATGGATGGATGGATGGATGATTAGAGAGATGATGGATGGATGGATGGATGATTAGAGAGATGATGGATGGATGGATGGATGGATGGAAGGACGGACGGACATGGATGGATGGATGATTAGAGAGATTATGGATGGATGGATGGATGGATGGATGGATGAATGGATGGATGGATGGATGGAAGGACAGAAGGATGGACGGACGATGGATGGGTGGATGGATGGATGGATGGATGATTAGAGAGATGATGGATGGATGGATGGATGGATGGATGGATGGATGGATGGATGATTAGAGAGATGATGGATGGATGGATGGATGGATGGAAGGACGGACGGACGATGGATGGATGGATGGATGGATGGATGGAAGGACAGAAGGATGGACGGACAGACGATGGATGGGTGGATGGATGGGTGGATGGATGGATGATTAGAGAGATGATGGATGGATGATTAGAAAGATGATGGATGGATGGATGGATGGAAGGATGTGGATGGATGGATCCATCTTAGACTAACTTTATCTTCATCCACATCAAAGTGGAATTTCCTCCAAAGCTCAACATTTGTGTTTTCCCTACAGACGGATTTACTAGGGCACTAAAAGGAGAAACGCAGAAAAAGCATGACGTAAGCCGTAAAAACCTAAGGAAAACACTTGAAGGAGAGCAACAACAGAGGTCCTTTTAAAAACCGCATCATGTCAGGTGAAATACTAGGTGATAAAAACGGCAAAAGCTGCTATATTCTGTAAACACTCCCACTTCGCTGTCCATTAAAGGCCTTCATTCATTAAATCAACAAAGAAGTACAGGCTAAATGTCACCTCTGTGAGATTAGAAAGCACCTCATAACGCAGCGGCTGGCAGAAATGGTCGTGTATTCCACCCATACATGCATGTACACAGTTATTCAAAGCGGAGGTGGAGGGGAGCCGTGTCATGCATTCTTATAGTGTTTGAATGGGAGGTCAGCGGCTGGGAGTCGGGTACCGGGCTTTTATTCTGAGTTAGCACGGCCAGGTAGGGAGCAGGGTGGCACCGTGCACTCCATCATCCCACCCCTCTCCAAATGGAAACGCCATAAATCACATTAGCGTGGAGCAGGAGGGGACAGGGTGGACCGTCTGAATGGAGGCTGAACTGAATGCAGGTTCATTACAACATTAGCAAGAGCAGAGAAATTAAAAAGGACACCATAATGTAGAATCGACGCTTCTGAGCTTTACATCATGTTATAATGATATTCCCTCAACGAAAACGTACCTGGAGCGGTGCTTCAATTCCTTCATGTATGTTTGGGAAATCCTGTAATCTCCATGGCAACCATTCAGTTTTCAAAACGCTTGGATGGATCTAGACCCGCCTTCAGGGACGAAGCTCCTTCTCAGAGCTTCAGTTTCCAAGCTTCTGAGCTTATGCCTCCCCCATGACTCCCTCACTCAGCTCCAACAGACTAGCCGGCAGCAATTGGCAAACACCTGGTGCATCAATGTGGTTCAAGTTGCATTTTGTGGGGGGATGAATGAAAAGATCGAAATAGATACAAACATTCCGACCAGAACGTTTACGGTACGCCCGTAAATCTGACGCACAAGTGACATCCGCAAACCACAGCGTTGAACGACAACGCTGCTTCCCTTCGCCCACCGAGGGTTAGCTTTTCCTTCAAAAAACAATCTAATGGGACATTGGGAGAGATTATTGTGTTCAAGTTGTGCTAAAAGGAGCTAGCTTTTCAAACCTAAAATAGCATTTCAATGCTAATTTTAAACATCACAGCAGCAGCAGAGACGTCCCCAATGCTAGTTCACATTCCTAAAAAGTAGAGGTGTGCCGATCAATTGGTCACCGATCATAATCGGCCGATTTCCGTGAAATCGGTGATGATCGGGATCGGCCGATCATTGGCTCTTGAACCGATATCGATCACCTGCATCTCATTTCCCAGCCTGTCTGTCCAGCTGGTCTCCTCTTTCCTTCACTGCAGCAACAAATCCTAAGCGATGTGTAACTATAACTTGAGTGAATGAGGATGTTTGCGTGTTGCAGTGGAAAATAGTAGCAGGTCAAAATGCATCAACACCACTAAGCTAATACGACATAAAAACAATGACGGAGTTTGGCTACATCGAGACTCAATGCAGTAAAAAAAACATGGAGGATCAGACAGCAGGTAAAGCAGCACATCTACAAACACTCACCTGGATTAACATGACGGTCAGAAAGCTAAACTAATAACCTGTAAAATGATTTAAGTCTTGGAGCTGCGATGTAAGACGCTGGTTCTGCTGTTGAACCGCTGCTCCGCTACAGGTAGTAATATTTAATATTTAGTAATATTTGACACGGAGCCGCTTCTGCTCCACCTGGTAGAGACTCTCATACCGAGCCTGTTTAAAGCTGCAGCATTTAATCTAAAAAATACATTTTACATGCGTATTAAAACTTTCGCTGTCGTAACATGAGACAGATAATCTCTAAAAAATAATCGATCTCCTCCCTGTTCTGCATAATTACTCCGCTCAGTCAGAAACAGCCAATCAGAACTAGCAGTAACAAGCTAGCCGCTATGCTAACAGGAAGTTTTCATTCAGTAACTCTGGATTGTTTATTGTAATGGATCCTGTTTTTGCCTTTGAATGTCAAGTTTTATACTTGAATTTTTTGGCAATGTTGAGAGGTTTTATTTTGGCTCTTTGCATTATTTAGCTTCTTCAGAGCCTCATATGTTATCAGTCTGTTAAAGATGGTATTATTGATAGCAGTTCAATTTGCACAATGCCTGTTTTGTTTAGTTTTCTTCTTGGAAAAAGTTATTAAAAACAAGTTTTTGTCTAAATTAAGGTGAATTCATGGTTCCTTTTTCCACATAATGTAACAGTAGTGTTTATGATAAAAAATAAATAATAATTATGTGATCGGTATTGGGGATAGGGAAAAAACAATCTGATCGGCACATCCCTACTAAAAAGTATTTGTTCAAAGACGTTGAGTGAAGCATCAAGAGTTCCTGAATGGATAGGACAGAATTTGCACTAATCTGATGGTTGAATAACCTAAATAACAAACTAAAAGCTGTAAATATCTTTATTGTTGAGCTCACATGTTCATTTATTCAATAATTTAGCATCAAAAGGTTTTTTTCAACTGAAAATGTTTTTTTTTTTTTGTCAATATGTGTTTAATGGCTTCTGCTAGCAGCTGGTCCATTACCTGCATAGAACAAAATCCAGGGCCTTCCGCCTGATCCCGGCGTAGTAGGAAGGACTTTCCTTCCAGGCCACAACGTTGTGAGCGTCGTGGAAGAGGTGAACGTTGACCAGATCGAAGTCACTGTGAGAGGGGTGGGGGGAAACACTTTGTGAGGGACATTTCCTTCAAAACATCACTTTTACAGCAGATTATTAATTATTATTGCTTAAACAGAGCATATTTACTAGCAAAGCCGTGTGACATTTTAAACCCCTGATTGGCTTTCTTCCACCCAGCCCTGTTAGGGGAGAGCAAGACGACTCAATGTGCTGATGAACACCTCCCTGCTGATTGTATCGGTCCGAGGAATTGATCGTATCTCAAGGTTTATTCTGCTGTGACATCCTGAACAAATGACAACATTCATGGCTTAGACAATACGTGTTTATCCCGTCCCAGATCTGATCCCCTATTCTTCACCGGTCGGCCTCTCCCTGCCGCTGCTGTCAAACGTCATGCCCCTATTAAATGCTTACCGTTTCAGCTCTTTAGTCCTCATGTCATCCCTCTATTAGATTACAATCCCCTCCGTCCCCCCGCCGCCTCTGCACACTGGGAGTTTCTATTCATGCCGTGCAGGTTCAATTGCATCTAATGTTTTCTGTCATCTGTCATATGCAGCTGCTTGACTAAGGGATTACGTCTAATCAAATACGGAGGCGCGGGGCCCGCAGAGGGTACGGTACGTACAGAGCTCTCCCCGTCTAACCTGGGAGACGTCAGACGCGATTGACACGGCTGGATCTGCGGCCCTAATCGTGCTGATAGAGCAGCAACGACTCGAGGCTGAGCGCTGATGAGGTGGGTGGGACGTGTTGCTGTTAGACGGCTGTTAATAAAACTCACCAGCTGGAAAGACTCCATCGAGTTCTGATGAATCCCTTTCTGGACCACTGGCACTGCAGAACAGAGAGACTCGGTTTAGAACCTGTTATCAGCCAAAGTTTGACAGAAAGATGAGTGGAAGCTATTAGATGATGAGGATATTTCATTTTCAGAAGTGGTTTGTTGAAATGCAATGCTTAAAACATCAACAAAACTTTAATGATAAAGGCTTTTTGAGCAAGTTGTTTGAACTGGTCGGTTTCCCTCCACAGACCTGGATTTGAAGCATGTTATAATGATTTTCAAGTTAATCTCAGCCTACTTTCTATGTTTAAAAATAAATTCTGACATGAATTTATGATCCATATCCTGTTGGAACACCCAACCACGTTTTTACCGTCTAGCTGCTAAAGTCAAAGATGTTGGAGACAGAGAGACTAAAGAAACAACTATGACTGATTTCTTCAATATTTGAAATACCAAATATACTTTGGGATGCGTTAATACGCAGTAAAAACCATCTTAACGCTAACGCAGAAGTTAGCATCCATTCATATCTTCAGTCTCAAAATTTAGTTTAGCAGAGCAAAATGAGGGCCTACAAAACTCCCCAAAATTATTCAATCTGTCAAAGTTTTTCCTTCCACTTAACTTTTCTTTAATATTATTGGTTGTAACTTTGCCAAACGCAGTCTTGTTATGAAAGAAACTGAACTTTCATAACATTTCTTTTTGACTTATAATAGTTTTAAAAATAGTTTTAATATAATTTTACGTTTTATGAAAAAGCTTTATGAATTCTGAGTTTCTATTGGTTGTACAATACAGTCTTTAAAATGAACAGAAATAAGCTATTCAAATATATCTGTGTGTTTAATCTCAACATATGATTTTTCCTAATGCTGTGTGTATGTGAATTAATGTGTGTGTGAGCAGCAGACAATCTTAATTTCCCTATGGGATTAATAAAGTTTTTACTTACTTACTTACTTACATATTACAAGTTTCCCTTTTTGGATTCTTCAATGTTATCCTAAATTATTGGATTTGCTTACTTGCATCTTAATTTCTTTCCCTGTAAACTGCAATAAAACAACAATAAACTTGGCGTGGACCTCAATTTAAAAAAGAATATAACTTCTGACCTTTGTATAGAAAAGAAACCAGACCAGGCTGAGGTCAGAGGTCACACCTACAGCAGTGTGATCTGTTTGGATCAGACCTCACTGGGTTTGTCCAGCTGCTTCATTCCCCAGCAGCACATGATCAAACAGCGCATGATTCACCATGAAGCTGGATATTAAATGAGAGACAAATTGATGTTGCGAGTCTTCTCATTCGGAATAAGATAAATAACTCTATTTCCCACAACCTCTTTCTTTCTTTTCCAGTCGATCTCTCTCCCTCTCCGGGAGTTAACTGCGGTGATAAATAAACTAATTATGGGCCAGGTCGCATAATTACAAATTGACTAATTTTATTTAAAAAACCCAGATGCAAATTAAAGGGCTAAGAGGTATTTGATTGCGCCTTGCATCCTTCAATCTGCATTAGTACAAGATTAACTGTATCAAATTGAATTACATTAGCATACTTGAATTAATCCATACTGCCTCTGCAGGATGCATGGGCCCAATTATAACTCCCTCGTCCAATGTTGTGGTTTTGAAAAGAGCAAATGGAATTAGATATGAGTTTCACCCTGCTGGAAAAACAGATTGACCTTACACACTCAGGAAGTGAATAAAAAGGAGAAACATGCACAATAAAGGCTGAGTAACTACAGGCATAATGGACTTTACGTCCTCAGAACAATACGATTACTTTACAGCAGGAACAAATCCCTCAGCTTGTAAAGTTGTGGGACGAAGGGAAGCCGCTGGAGAGGATGAGGAGGTGGAAAGATGAAGGTTAGGGATGGCGGTGGGGGATTCATACGAGATCTGACTGCCGCCAGAGACGATTAATCTCGATTTAATTTAAAGAGCCATTAACTACGATCACAGCATTAAAATCCATCACTTTCCTGACACCTGGCCCCAGATTACCCCATTTCCTGCACATATGACTGATTGACCCCCCGGTTTCTCACAAACACACACAAACAACACACACAAAGGCAAAGTCTCGCACTTTAAAACAAAAAGGCAGCTCTCAGTCACTGCTGCAATGAAACCGGTTCAGTCTGGGACAAGAGTCCAGTTTGGGATAGCTTCTTGCTGCATCAGTTCACAGGAAGATGTCATGATTTGGCTACAATACAGGTAGACTGTACATTATGCATAAACAACCAAAATGACAGAATTTAAATCCATTTATCAAGTAAAAAAGGTAGGGCTGAAACGATTAATCGAATTAATCGTGATGAATTTAGTTATCGATTAATCGTTAGCTGGAGTATACGTACTCAAAAAGGCCATTTTGCTGAAAGAATAACACACTCAGAGCAGTAATTAGACCAAACACTGTTGAAAAAGACACCTACATTTTGCATTTATATTGAAATTAACATGTTTTTCTGTAATTATGTTCTACCCAGAACTCCTTAAGTGACAAAGTTTTAACTTCTAATTCTGGAAGAACTTTTTGCTAATCATTTACTAATCAGCAATTTAAAATATAATTAACAGATCAACTGTGTTGATGCCAGGTCAACCAGAAGCAGCTCAGCTTTTCACATGTTGATGTTAGAAATGTATTTTAAGCTCCATAGGGATCCTTTGTAACAAATAATCAAACGTAAACTAATTTAATGATATGTTGTCGCGTATGAGGGAACAAAATTTTTATTTTCTGATATTAAAAGGAATTTTATCATTTATTTGTGTCTTTTAATATATTTCACATTATATCAAAAAGGCTTAAATAAAAAATCTGCATAATGTGCCATTTTTATTCAAATAATAGTCAGAATAATCGATTAATCGCCAGAATAACCGGTTAATCGCCAGAATAATCGATTAATCGATTAATTAATCGGTCAGCATAATCTATTAATAATCAGAATAAATGATAGATTAGTTAGTTAGTTGCAGTCCTAAAAACAATAAACTGACGGAGTGACATGTTGGGTCCAAATAATAATGTCATCCTAGGATGTGGGTGGGGGTTTGATGGGCGGGTGCGAGGGGCAGCAGGAAGGCCACGAGGCTCAGGGTGACATTGGCTCAGCTTCCACAGGTCAGTAATGGCGTCTCCGCCTGCGACAGTGATGAACGGCGGCTGCAGAGCGGGTCGCGTCCGGAGGACGTCGGGCGATGCACAGACTGACCGCCAAGCATGGACCCACACAGAGGGGTAAGAGATGGAAGAAAAATGAAGCATTCAAGAAAATACTGTCATGATGAAAAGAAACCGCTCATCCTTTCAGTTCTAGAACGATTTAAATCTGACCTAAACTGTACAGAAAAACATAACAGATTCAACCCAACTATATATTAGTCCCTCCAGTTTTCCGAAATTCCAGGATTCACAAAAAAATAAATAAATAAAATGAACAACTCTCTGCATTTGTTTCTTGCCGGTTCATAATTTTGAGTGTTTTTGAGTAAATTGTTTGCCAAAATGGTCAAAAATATTGGATTTAAGCGACTACTAACTCCCACCTGAAGGTGGCAGTACTTCTTACTTCTACAAAACTGCTGCCTAATGCATTCTTGATGTCTGTGATCGACATGGTGAGTAATAAAAAGTCACATTTACGGTCATAAATAAGTCCAAAGGACATAGCAAAAAGTAGCAGCACAAAATTTGTGATTTTGACAGAAAAAAAAATCACAATAACAAAATCCTGGAAAGACTGTCTATAAAAGCAGCTCAATTCAAACCTAGAGAGACATCAGCATTGGCCATCAATCCGGGAAGGGCTCCAAGGCCATTTCCAAACCATCTGACGTTCAGCACTGCGCTTTAATGAAGACAAGTGAAAAACTATTAATACAACTGCTAATCTTCTTAAAGTTTAATTTCCGACTCAGAAATGGGAAGTTTTTGGTTTTTTTTATCTTAAATAAAAAATGTATATATTTTGTACAGTTTTGGCTTAATCCCTGCTTTGAATATGTTGTTCTTCCAGCAACTGGCGTTTCTGAAGTTTGTGTACTACACTTAATGATTATTCGTTTACTAAACTACCTGACGATTATTTGACTAATAGACAAATCACGATTCATCCAACTAATCATTCCAGACCCAGTGGAAGCCTTTCGATCATGGAGTGTACTTCTATTTTTCAGAGATTCAATGTGGATCTGTTGTTTGTGTTTGGGTGCCAAAATGGGATTTTCATCATTTGTGGGTTAGTATGTCTAATTTAAAAGAGCTACAAGACATTCTCTTTACCCCACAACTTAAAAACTACACAACTGTGACTACAGAACATTTTTTATTTTATTTTTTAAATGTCAGGATTTATTATAAGAGCCTCACAACACCCTCCTACGACTATTTCCTGGTCCATCTCTTTTGATTCTTTGACCTTTTGTATATTCCAGCTGAAAGCCTGACCCCCCATAAATAACATTTTGGCAGGATGATGTTTGGAAGGGGGTAGGAGGTGTTTTAGTGGTGCGGGACAGAAATGCACAGCCAGTAATAAGTAATACACACAAACACTGATTGATTTGAGCCTCGGTGGATGATCACATCTATCCTTATTCCATCATCTTGCATGGGGACCCACTAAATAAGAGGAGGGCCCCTCGCAGGGTTTACAGCCGCAAAGCGACTCACTGCAGCAGAGCTTACTCGCCTTCTATTTGCGAGAATGAGCTCGGCAAGCCTTCATCTCGACATTAGCCCCTCATTTGAGAGCTCCTCACCGTCTCATGGATCACGCCTGTCACGGAGGACGGCATCCGTGTCACAGGTGTCTTGTCTGGTGATAAACGCGGCGAGCGTTTTACAAGCGACGCCGCTTTAAATGACTTCATCTCCTTAACGTAAACATGAATCACGGCGGAGGGAGGGGAGGAAACAGGAAGGAAGTTAACTTCCGTGGAGGTCTGAACTTTAAAGTAATCAAAGTGCTGAAACAGAAGCTTACTACAGGGGGCACTAAAAGGGTATGAAAAGTTGGTGCTTTTATGGACGCGTTGATGGTGCCAAACAACAAACTCATATAGATGTTGATCTACAGCCTGTCTGTTCATTTCTTCCTTTCTCTCACTTATTCCCCCCCCCCCCCTCCACGCCTGTGTAAAACAATCAATACCAAGGGCACATTAAGGTCTGGGTCGTATACTTTATTTATATTAGGCAATGACAAATCCTTATGATGCAGTGGCTTTTGGACGCACGTAGCGCCAAAGGAGTATTTACATTCATTCCCACAGGGCAAGGTGGAGATGGACGGAACAACGGAGAACGACAAGACGTCCAAATCCATCACAGAGGCCTTTCGAAAGAAATCCACCCCACAATTTGGGCCAATTCCCTCTTATTCAGCATTTCAATAAATGTCCTCTTTTCTCTCTTTCTTGTTGCCATGTAGCTACGACTCAGGGGCCGGTTGTGAAAAAGAAGGGATGGTCAGCATTGCTGCTTGAAATCAGCCCAATTTTTGCAAATTTATGAACTTTTTTCCACCAATTAAATTCAATTTACCTCAATTGTTTATTTGATGTGAGAGTCTCAGATTAAAAATATTATTTTAAGCTTTGTTTGAGGATGTGTGTGGATCATCACCACTCCTTAAAGAGGTTTTAAAGACACAGTTTCTTTCTCTCTGGTTCAAAACACATAAAAACTGAAGAAATTAATCTGAACTGAATCATTTTACTGAGCACAGAGATTCTTTAAAGCACTATTTAAAATTCGTGAAACCTTTGTGAAAAGATTAGATCTTAAAAATAAATCAGCTTAAAATACTTAATAAATGAACAAATCAAAGCAGAACTGAACTGATGAATAATCTGGAAAACATAAAACAAATTCTAAAATATTGCTAACATCTGCTGCAGATGTTATGATGAACTGAATAGATAGTCAACCCCATAACATACAACAATAAAAATAATAAACATCAGTTTTCTGTGTCTTTTTTGAGGAGCAGGAATTATTCTGTTTAAAGTAAAGCAATCAAATTTATTATGTAGAATATTTTTATTTAAAAATGTTGTGTAAATATCATGACACTGTGAATGTGGGACAAAATTAAATGCAAGTCATTTTTATGTATAATTCTAGAAATGTGCCGCTGACGGTGGCGGCATGTCGGAGTTGCTTGGTTATGTTGGTTCCTATTCGACAGACGCCTTTCTGAGGGAATACTTCTTTAGACAGTTATTCTCCTAAAAGGATGTTTGCTCCTTTTCACAGAGATCGAAACAGCAGTAACTGGATGTCACTTCTGGTGGAAAAGATGAAAAAGACAACAGGAAGTGGTTGAAGGATTTTTATGTGAACAAACTTATTTGTGTATGATTTTTATTGTATTTATTATTTATTGGAAAAATGGCAATTGCAAAATTGTGTTTTGTCGACATTAGAGAAATATTGACAAAGTTTTGCGCACATTTGTAACAGAGACGCAGCTGATGATGATAGACTGTTGAAAATGATTCCCACTCATCTGAGGTATTGTGACAGACCTTGTGATGTTTCCGTGTAAAGGTAAGACATGAACACCTGAGTCGTCACGCTGTAATCTCCATCAGATGAACCGTTTGAAGGTAGAAATCAGCTCCTTCTTTAACATTTGTCACCAAAGTTCCTCCACAGATCTCAAGCCGCGTGAGCCCCAAAACTAAAACGATCCGTTTCGGACTCTGCACGGCGTCCCCTCCGATCCAACAGCCCTCCCCTTACGCCCCTCCTTTGGAGTAATGGGATTCCTCAAAGCTGCAGATGGATGGCAAATCTAGGCAGTTTCATCTACTAAAAGAGGGCATAAATCAGCGGTGGAGGAAGCGGGGACGAGGCATGGGTTATCACCAGTCTGCCTCCCTCATGAGAGCTTTGCATTAAAGCATTAGTGAAATTAATTCATCTTTCATAAGAGGTTTGAGCAGTATCTGTGATCTATGATAACAACCGATTTCTCACTATGGAGGGGTCGCAGGAGGAGGGAGAAAGGGAGGGAGGGGGAAAATACTCTGCGACCCTGATAGACTACACAAATCTGCTCTTTTTAAATGGGCTAACATTATGTGGAGTGGTGCTCTCTGGAGCATCATCCCAGATTCATACGCAGGCTGGAGAAGAGGCATCTATCACGGGCCAAAACTTTTCTCACCCCCCCCCCCTCCTCCCCACACTCACAGACATACACACCCATCCTTCTCACGCTGTTTTTGGACCTTCGTCTTACGTTTTCACTCCTTAATTGTTTTTAGATCAGGAGATTCTGAAGCTGCTTCTGTGAATCTCTAGGATGTACAACGAGGTAGTGGGGGAGTGTGTGTGTATGCGTGTGTGTGCGTGTGTTTTTGGGGTACTAAAGTGTGTGAAAGAGACGGAAATTGAGGGGAAGTGTGTGAAGGGGCCGTATCCATCTGTTTTGCATATATTCGCGGAGGCGGCCGTCGGAGCATGGTTGACGGATGAGCGGAGAGTGCAGGGATGACACGCGGGCCGCCGTGCTCTTTATTACTACATCAGCACTGCGGCGCTGGCGCTGTGCGCGCGGCTCGCCGTCTGACGGGAAAACCGAACACAGCAGAGCGATCAGCGGGAAGCAACCAGGGCCTTTTTCTTTTTAGGTGTAATTCATGTTCAAACTGAGCATGCAGATGAATGATATAACTTTTTGATCTAAACTGAAGGAAAAACAAATAAAAAATATTAAGTTAAAAAAGAGTATTCGTGAGTTTATGAAATTTATTTATTCCCACCTGATCATATAAGTGCGCTGGGAACTTCTCTTTCTGCGCCATGGGTGACTTATGCTGCTTTATTGAGCATATTTCCTTCCCGGTCACCTTATGAAATCTGCCGTCTGAGGAGGAAGAAGAGGAGGAGGAGGAGGAGGAAGAGGTGAGACGGAGAAGGACAGAAGGAGAAAAAAGGAAAAAAGAGAGAAATGTCACAAAAAACAGATAGGTTAATATTTGGAGACTTCATGAGTGAGTCTGAATCTTCTAACTGCTCAGGCTGCTGAAGTGGCAACTGCACCACCTGCTGGCCAGACTGAAGAACTTCAGGAAGAGAATTAAAACGAGGAGCAGCTGCAGGAATAGCTTTTGTTTTAATGTGAATAATACAATATTTAATGATAAACAGTTTTATAGGGGGATATATATGTAATAAAATAGCCGTATTGATCTCATAATATGAAGCTAAAATTAAAATATGGATTTGAGAAGTGTTCAAACCCCAATTTTATTAATCTGCCACAGAATAGAGATAACCTGCCACAGAATAGAGATAATCTAATTCACCTGAAATAAAGTTAAGCTGCTCTAATATAATTCTACTGACTTAAATTGCTCTATATTTATATTTAGATATAAATATTTGAATACCAAATGGACACTGAAAACATTCAGAAATTAGTAGTGGGTGCATAAAATACATTTTTGATGTGTTGCCGATACAAACAATTCTGAATCGACAAACAAACATCTAAAATCTTATTTCAGTGTTATTTTCTGATCTTATTCTGAGGAAGACAACAGGTGGAACCTCAACGAAGGTGAGCACAGAACCCAGACGGTAAACAGTGAACACATGGCGTCACATTCACGCTTTAAAATATGTGACAAACCAGATTACACGGTTAAAACTTAAACGCCATAACTCATTTCATCCAAGCATCTTCAAAGAAAAGTTGTTTTTGGTGATGCTGTGGATCTGAAGAATTTCCTGTAGCCGTCAGTGTTCCAACTAAACTGAAGGAACCTCTGACTGAAGACTTTTGATGTTTCACAGTCTCGTTACTATCATGAAATGCTAACAGCTCAATATTCAGGCAACTGCTAATCCACCTTATTTGCTTTTGCTGCTTCACTTTAAATCTTTCTCTAGCCACGACTTCCTCCTTTTCTCCCTGAGGCCTACATTTCAACTCCTCTGTGATTTGGGGTCGTAATTTAGGTATGGCATTAACTAATTAGCTGCTCCCATTTATAAAAATAATACTTTGTTGCCAAGGTTACACATCAGGTCAACTATAAAAAAGTAGAAATGTCATTTCAAAAATTCTTCCAGCTGCACAGCATCCAAAGCCAGACGGAACAATTGTCTAAACCTGCAACGCCTCAACCCAAAGCTAAATTTGATCCCAAGTCAAACTTTCATTTTTCAGCAACAAAACGATGCTAAATATAAATCAGTGAAACATTCTGCAACCAAACATAATGTAACAGCTCAATCAAAAAGCACACACTCACACAACCAGGTGAGTATACTGTGTTTTTTTTTTTCTATTTTGTGATTTTATTGTAACACATGATGGTTTGAATACTCAAAAACATGTAAAAAAAAATCAGATAAATAAGTGCTATTTTTATAATCTTCATTTAAGTATTTTGTCAGGATTAAAGGGAGAATGTATGAGATGTATTAGTAGTTGATTGGTGAAAAAACATCTTTTTATACATTTATAGCCCAAATATTAGGAAAGTATAATTGTTGTGTTGCATTCCAGCTTGCAATGAAACTTTACAGAAAGCAAAAGTCAGTCCAGAACGTATTTTAACAAGCTGAAAAATAATTTATTGTTACTTTAATCAGAATTTATTTGTATATTTGGAAACAAATATAAAAAAACACAGAGAACCCAGATATGAGTTAAATTAGAGAGAAGCAGAGCAAAATGGTTATTATTTTAACATTTATGGGTGTGAACATTTTCATTCCACTGCAGAAAATGATCAAAATATAACATTTCTGACTGAAGTTCTTCTTCTGCCTGTAGATGTGTGTGACCCCTCCCCCACGCCGCCGCCGCCCTGTCCTTCACTGGTGCTAAAGCTGATCTGGTGTCTAATAGGAAGTGAGGCGCCTCCTCATCTATATCCTTTCTTTAATTAGCGCGGTCGCCGGACCCCGGGGCCCTCTGACACGGCGGGCTGATGAGACCGCTGTAACTGTCCAATAACTTGCAGCACGCCATTACCGGCAGCCCCGAAACTGTATGAATTAAATCCTAATATTAATAAGCATTACCATCCGGTCCTGCTGCCTCTGTATTATCTGAAGAGCCAATCTTAGCTGACTGGTTCTGATGGAAACAAGAATATCTGGTAAATGGGATTGACACGAGGATTCATTTCTAGAGATATTTGATGTATCGGTGGTTTGCGCGTGTGTGTGTATGTGTGTGTGTGGAGGGGTCTCACCGTCGAAATTAAACTCCAAGACGTTTTTCAGAGAATCGTGGATAAAGTAGAAGCATCCAAGAGCCTGCAGAGAGAGAAGAGAAAACAATGTTAGATGGTTGATGCTGGAGAGAAGGAATGAAAGAACTGACCTAAACATTTAGAATAATACAAAAAGCATCAGCAGGAATTCAGGACAAATATTTATTTAATGATCAGAACTTAAACATGGAGCCTTCAAAATCAGCGAGTGAACAGACGGATGGCGGACAGACGGATGGAGGGACGGATGGATGGATGGATGGATGGATGGATGGATGGATGGATGGATGATTTGGGAGAGGATGGATGGATGGATGGATGGATGTTCAGATGGATGGATAGATGGATGGATGGATGGATGTTCGGATGGATGGATGCTCAGGTGGATGGATGATTTGGGAGATGATGATGGATGGATGATTTGGGAGAGGATTTATGGATGGATGGATGATTTGGGAGAGGATTTATGGATGGATGGATGGATGGATGGATGGATGGATGGATGGACGGACGGCTGGACGGACGGATGGATGGACGGACTTTGCCCCAGCTTGTTCGGGTCCAACGCAATGTCAGGTTGAAAAGACATCAGCAATGCCGTTACCATAGCAACTCTTGCTCCACATTGTTTGTGACTAATTAGCTCAAGTTTGAAACAGCTGCCGCTCTTCATAGCGACTTTAAAACCTTCAGCCTGTCTCCCCTAATTAAACAACTGGCTTCATAAGGTTGGCAACGTGGCCGGACAGACCCACTCCACCAGAACCGCCACACTCCATCAGCTGCACAGCGACAGGTGCAGCGTCCTCCCTGTACAGTACACTTCGCCTTTTTCCTGCACTCCTCCAATGCAACAATTTACCCTTTCAGAGCACACATTCAGATGGACTTTTCAATGAGCAAAGATCAACTTCAATAGGCTTAAAATCTTAATTTTCCCTCTGAACAATCAGGAAACTTTCCCAGTCGGTGGACGAGCCAATCAAAGTCTGTGGGAAGAAGTGGGAGAGCAGCAATGGGGGGGATTTGATGCGGTTCACACTCCACTACACTGCTTTCTGTTGGCCTCTTTACATTTAGGGCAAATGGAGGCTAAGCTCAAGCTCAATCCCCTGTGTCTTTGAGATAGCAGACCTTTGGCTCAGGATAAGTCTCTGTCCCCCCCCACAGCCACCACTAAACCCCCCCCAGCAAACACTGAGGCGAAGGCTGGTGAGTCAGTTCTACTGGAAAGAGCTGATCCAACAAAATAAAAACACAACAGAGGACAAAAGCAACTAAGTTAGAGGTAAATATGAAAATGTTGGTGAATAAAAAACAAATTATTTCAGAGTAGGGATGCATCAGTCCTGATATTGAAAAGGTATAGAGATAAGCCTGTAACAATAAGCAAATGATCAAATGATAAAACAAAATTAGCTTGATTAAATGAATTCTGATGACTATTCTTTCTTTAGTCAGTTATTTTCTCTCACAGCAGTTGCGCAGGCTTCTGTCGATCGTCAATTTCCCAAAATTAAGGAAATTCGGCTCAATTTATCGGTGCATGCCTAATTAGAACGGTCTAGTCAAAGCCCAGACCTAAATCCAATTGAGAATCTGTGGCAAGACTTCAAAGCTGATGCTCAAACATATTCTTGATCTAATATGAAGATGTTTGCAGCAAAATGTTAATTTGTGGAACATTTGAAAATGATGTACAATTAATCTTTCATTTCACAAATACACACGACTTCATGTATTGAATTAAACACGTGATCAACAACAGATATTAAATACATCTGACAGAATATTCAATCCATAGTCCCCATCTGACATCACACTTCTTGGATCCTTTGAATCTGGCAGCCATCTTGGTAGGTTTTCATAACTAACTGACATGGGAGTTGCTATGGAGTTGAAATGGCAACAATAAACAAGCCACAGGCTTACAGCTAGCTCTAGCCTCGTTCCTATTTAACTTATCAACGACTATAAAGCCTTAAACTTTTTTTTTCTCACATACTTTCTTCCTGTTGGGTCTGGAAGTCATGGTTCATCTATGTTTTGTGTTGCCAAGGTGACGGTTCATTGGTGTGAATAACTTCTGGTTCGGACTAGTGGGAACTAAAATATAGACTAAAATATTCACTGAACTACGGTCCAGAAGAGCAGAGCATTCTGGGAGATGTAGGCAAGAGGACAGCAAGGTTTGTGGAATCAACCAACTCACTCACTCTTTGGTTACCTAGCAACAACCTGTAGAGTAAGTGGAGCAGCAGCAGTTTAAGGTTCTACCACTGTGCTTCACAGCTACTTAACAATAAAAAACAGCGGCGTGGAGTGAAAACTGTGGCAGTTTGGAAATATTTCAGATATTTAAAACAAACACTAATCAAAAATGATCAATACTGAAGTTTTTCAGCCATATCGTCTGTTGCATATAATCCAAAGAACTTCGGTTTGTAACATAATGGTCCAAAAGGCGTGAATACTTTTGTAAGGCAGAGTGTATAATAAGGGGAGAAGAGCTAAAGGAACAAAATCAGGAGGCAAGAGGGAGGATTTTATCTTTTCTCGTCTTTTCCTACACGGGGGACGGCGTTCCTCTGCATTATTTATGTTCGCCGGCACATCTTGAGATTAAACATTTGCTGATTTGTCAAAAGCACAAACATGAGGTCCTGCCCATCTCCTTGACATATAAGTTCAGCCGACACAAAACACCGTCGCGCATTTAATTGATGAGAACTGCGGCTGGTGACCCGAACCTCCGCCCCCTTCCTTCCCCTTCGTCATTCCCTCTTCCCAGCTGTGATGGAGGAAGGCGAGACTCAAGGTCAAGGCTTCCCTGCGGAGGGAGAGCGGCTTCCAGGAAGGCGGCCGCTGCGCTTTATTTGTGCTCGCGTGTCTTTATGTTGTCTTTCACCTTAAAGGTGCCAACACCAGACTGGGAGATAAATAGGAAAACACAGGCAAGGAGGGAGACGGGTGCCATTTGTCAAGGCGGTGGCATCGTGCTAAGTGCTGTTGTTTATGGGAAATTTTCAGAGGCTGGTGAAGCAAAAATAAAGAGACATAAGGTGCAAATCTTTTTAAATAAATTAAACTGCACTCTGCAATTTATCTGACGGGTCCAAGCACAGCTGATCGACAAATGGATGAACTCCATACGTAGGAGGTTCCCATAATATATTATTAACCTTGAAAAAACGACCACAGACATGAAGATTTACAGGAAAAAAGATAACATGATGTAACTGCTTTTAATTTCAGGTTGAAAAGAAACAGTTTCTCATGCTGCTGAAAAAGATTAGGACATTTTTGGGTTAAAATAATAGTTAAAAAATTATATATTTGTTAAAGTTTTTGTGAAAAGATTGTGCATTTTTTATGGTCTATTTTATACAACAGAATATTGGAGTTAGTGAATCAAAGAAAAAAAATTAAACAAAGGTTGAATTTCTATCAAAAAATCCTAAAAAAAATCTACATTCATTTTGCATATTTCCAAAGCAAACTGAAAATATGCATTTCCATTTTCTGTAACGTCGAAATTTGCAAGAAAAAAACATAATTTTCCAGAGTAAAGACTGTTCACTTTTAAAGTTCGTCTTAAAATCCATTTATTTCACATGGCTTTCAACACCAGCAGGATCTAGTTTTAAATTGTATGTTTTGTTTTTAAACTGAGTTTTTATTTATTTTTTTTATTTGCATTGTTTTTTAATGTACAGCACTTTATATCAGCTGTGGTTATTTTTAAAGTGCTTTATAAATAAAGTTGGTATGGTATGGTATAAATTTATTAATATTAAAACTGAGATATTGTTTGGTATTATAAAGTCAGACATTTGAGACACAAAGTGCCAAAACGTCTCCAAGATTAAAGATGTAAATAAAAACATCCACATCTGGAGATTTTGCTGAGTGGAAGTGGAAGATCTGGACTCTTTTCCTGAACCGGGTCCAAACTGGATCTAGACATGATGCAGAGATCATTCTGATTTAGTTTATCAACAACTTCTGGCATTCGTTTTTTGAAAAACTTTTATAGTCTCAGTAAACTTTGGAGCTTTTTCTCACACGTGACTTTATGATTCATAGAATATCTAGGTGTTTACAATTTAATGCACGCCTTTATCAATGAAAAATCAAAAAAAAAATATTGGGAATACACAACTTCTCAATGTCAAAACATGTTTTTAAAACTGTCCAGGAAATATGTAAAATTCGTCTAGAAGTTTTCAGTTGTTTGCTGAAAATTTACTCTTCTGCGCCGTATGAAATCTTTCTTTTCCTTGTTGCCTCTTTAAAATGCCTTTGGACAAATTGCAGTTTGGAAAGTCCCAACCGTATCTAAATATATAAGTATTTAATACATTAAAGCTGCCCACGAGTACACAGCAACAGGTGGGGGAGGAGCAGTAGTCTGTGACACAGAGCTTTGGGCCTTTTAAAAAGCCCAAGGCAATCAGAAACAGACTTTGCCTACATGTAAGTAATGGCTGAAGTCTTCAATAAAATAATTGTCTATTCTGTGCTTTACTGTCATTAAAATGTAACATCTTTCTGTTTTAGTGTAAACAATACAAAGATCCAAATTATCACAAAATAACAGGGTTCTTCCTAAAGCATTTTTAAAATTAAAAATCCTCAATGTGTGGATTTTGGAGGAAGGTGGTGCTCCTGCAGGAGATCCAGATCAGACGACTATAAACAAAATTAATATGACACCGGCTAAATCAATTATCAAACAAATGATAAACAGCCGTGCCTAAGTGGCTACCAGTGTAATCGCAAAAATCTACTTAACCCCAACCCTCATAAATATTCATTTGACGCTGGGGTTCTGAACCCAGCAGCCACCGCGCTCCTTCCTCCTCCTCCTGCTCCTCTTCCTCTCTCCTGCACTCTTCATGAAGGAGCCATTATATTAGCAGGGGCCACAATTAATCCATTTCTCTCCTCGCATGACAGCCTCAAAATATTCATTAGGGCCGGACTGCGCTGACAGGCCGTGCTTATCTCTTACCAGTGGCTTTACAATGGCCCGTGTCAAACGTATGTTTGTCACGTCCCTCTTTATTGATTAGCTGCCAGATTCACTTGAAATAATTAAAAGATTTTTTTTACATATTTATAAACCTCACTGCCAAGGCGCCTACTTAATTTTCCATTAGTAAAATGCAGTCTATTAAGTGCGCTGTGAGGGCCGCGTGGGGGGAGGAGGTGAGGGGAAATGAGTAATCGCTATAATTGTAGACAGAAAGACAATAACCGCGCCATAAAAGCTGGGATTTTATGACCTGTTCTGGCAATGCTATCTCTTATCACAAGTCATGTCGGCTCACAGATAAGGACACACTGACACAAGCCTGGCTTTGTCCACTACTCTCTATGTGCGTGTGTGTGTGTGTGTGTGTGTGTGTGTGTGTGTGTGTGTGTGGCTGACATTTCCAAAAGCCCAGCAGATACGAGCTGAACAAGTCCCAATAGACTTGCTGGTGGAAAATAGAGACTTGAGAGCAGCAGTACATAGCCCGCATACTTTGCTCCGTTGAATGTTTCATCAATACCAGAGGTTGCAAAAAGCGCCACGGGCCGGCGGGGAGAAGCAGGTGTTCTGTGACCCCCGCATAGATTTTCTGCGTTTAATGTGAAAAATGAGCCATAAAGCAAACATAAAAGTAATAATTTTTCCTCAAGGTCTCGCCTCCAATCTGCGCTCAGGGAAGAGTGGTCAGTCCCAGGGGGGCCGACACACTCCGGTGTCACCGTGAGACTTCAGAGGGTAATGCTCAGTCTGCAGATGCTCAGTCTTAGTGGGTTTGATGGTGAGGGTCCAAGAAGGTCTAAAGCAGGAAAATGTGCTGGATTTAACAGGCAAAGCAAGTGAGATCATCTCTATAAAAACAGGGGTTGGCGGTTTCAGCAGAAAGACGTCATCAGTAGATGTGTTTCCATTGAAAATGTGCGAAAATTTCTGACTTTAATCTTCTGATGTTGAACAAACACAATTTTGCAATTGCAAAGTTTCCATTTAATAAGAAATGAAAACAAAATCGCACCTGAGTAAACTTGTTCACAAAGTAGGTTTATAAAAATCACGGCAGTGACAAATGTAAACAGTTACATGAAATATGTTCATAGTTCAGACATGATGCTAACCCTCATCTATCAGCAGTCAGAGAAGTTGGCATCTTATTCAGACATTGGAGAGGCTATGAAGAAGAAAGTCTCTCCTGTCTAAAAAGAAAACAATTTTGGTCTGAACCACTTCTGGATTAAACCAAACATAACAAATGTCAAGCATAGTGCTAGAAGAATGATGATCTGAGCGTGTTTAGAAGTCAACTTCCTGCTTTGCGAACTGGACTTTCCAGGCAAACAAACTAGAGCTCGACTAAAGCAAACTAAACGGGGATGGTGTGAATGCACCCTAAACGCCGTTGATGCTACCACCATTCTGCCAACATAACGAAAGTTACGTCAGAGGTCAATCAGCTTTGATTAAAAGATTCATAACATCCACAAAAAGTCATCAGAAATTATCTAAATGACCTTTCCGATGTGGAGAAGCTCTGCTGAAGCCCCTAATGATATGCAGGATCTGGGCCCCAAGCAGCACCTTCACAGGAGCCTCTCTGCACAAACAGCCTGTTTGTCATCCCAGCAAGGAAAACACCACGGCAGCATCAATAGATGGCTTGCTCTTTTCTTCCAGTCCAGAGATACAGATGGAGAAGCTTTAGTATTTTGTGCCTCTCCAGAGCCCAGCAGCCGTCCCAAACTGCCATATGTGTTTGCCAAGCCCCCACCTGCCCCCCCTTCGCAGTGCCATTGATTGAGTATTCAGAGTATTGAGCCACAGTGTCTATTATTCATCGGCTGCCGGGTAGGCCTGACTGGATACACAGACAAAACTCTCATTAAAACTTCTTCTGTCACTTCCTGTGATTTGAAAGCGGCCCGAGTGATGGAGGCATCCGTCAGGGTCCTGGAGAGACGCTCGTCTCTGGGGGGCGGGAGGGGGGGAGCCAGGGGCTCTGGGTAAGAACGGAAAGGACTGCACTCTATAAAGAGGAAACAAGTTAATGTGAATTTACCTAATTACAAGGTAATTACAACTAAGATTAGATTTACTCTCCTTCTTCTCTAATGAGGAAAATAATGTGCAAAGCTTGAGAGAAAATTGGTTTATATCACAAATCAGGACTTAAACAGATCCTGTGCAATTAATGAAACCAGGTAGATTAGCCATTTTAACCTCTATTTGATCAATACTAACCCAAAGCAGTGCATTATGGCCACTGTACTAAATGCTAGTAAGAGCATAATAAAGGCTACAGGGTTCCTACACTTTTCTCACAGTAAAATTCAAACATTTTCAAAATGAGTTATTGTTTTTACATTGGTTAATGCTTTTATTGTAATTTTGTAGTAATGTAAGGTGTATTATTATTATTATTATTATTATTAAATTTCCAAACTTAATAATTATTATTATTAGATAAAATAAATAATTTTGGTAATTCTAACTGGCCCAAAACAAGAAAAGTTTAGTCTGGTTTGACTTCAAAGAGTGGGAAAATTGTGTCTGTGTCTTTTTACTATCTTTAAATATCTGGTTTCAACTATAAATAAACAACTTTAGGTTTTTAATCCAGAGTTAGATTGCACTTTACTACAAAACTGTGTAGTTTAAATCTGAAGCACTTTCATAAAAAACAACAAAGGGGAATTCATGAAGCTGAAAGCGATGAAATTTGCTGCATGTTTTGCACACCAGCAGCTCCAGTTCCTCACTGGATGTAAACATGAACATTAAGTCCAGCTGATGCAAACAAATTGAAAATATGTTTTGCAGAAGTTAACAATTCGTCAGTAAAGTTTGTATTCTAAAGTTTTAGAGGCTGGCATTTCTTCCACACTCCAAAAACACAAAATCAAGTATTTTTCTAATTTTTAGAAAAAATGTTTTAGAACACATGAAAGTAGATAAAAATAGCTTACACCGAACTTACAAGCAAGATAAGTACGCTTGTTTTAAGTCAAGATTTCTTGGATATAGAAAAGCTGTGGTGGCAGATTTTTTCCACTTATAACAAAACATTTTTCGCATGTAAAGAAAAGTACTAGTAGAACTATACTACAACTTTATTTATAAAGCACTTTAAAAACAACCACAGCTGATGCAAAGTGCTGTACATTAAAACACAACATAACAATGTAAATAAAAAAATAAATAAAAACTCAGTTTAAAAACAAAATATACAATTTAAAACTAGATCCCGCTGGTGTTAAAAGCCATGTAAAATAAATGGGTTTTAAGACGAACTTTAAAAGTGGACTAGTACTTTTACATCTGTAAAAATGTAAATGTAAATCTGAATCTTTACGAAAAGCTGATTGTAAGTTAGTATCCACTTTTTTAGCACAAATTATGAGCAAAACTCTGGTTTGAACAAATTTAGCTCATCAACTTTATTTATAAAGTGTTAAAACACTGAACATCAGTGACAAATAACATAAACCATAAAAATAAAGCTATAATGATTAAAAACTCAAGCACAATAAAATGATTCAGTTAAACAGATAATTATAAACAATTATTTCAGTAATTGAGTAATCGAATAATCAAATAAACAATTGTTCTCTAGCTACTTAAACTAGAAAAAGAAATATATGAAAGAGAAAATGCTAAAAAATGTTTTTTTTTTAAAAAAAAGGAAACTTTTTTGGCTTAAAATGCACTAAGATTCTAACATTTCTAGACTGAAGTATAAAAAAACTTAAGTCTAAAAATAGATGAGAAACAAAACATTTCACATTAACTTAAATTGAGCCATTAGTGAACATCGGCCTGCGCCTCGAAGGCGGAGCTAGCTCCACCCAGGCGTTTTCCACAGCTGAATGGTTGCCATGGTGATTAAATGATTTCTCAAATATCCATGAAAGAATCAAGGCAACACTTCAGGTAAGTTTTTGATGAGGGAACAACATTATAACATGATGCAAAGCTCAAAAAAGCTGATTTTACATAATACTGTCCCTGGACTGAACGCTGGCATAAATCATTCTCACCAGTTATTACGCTGCTGCCTGTTTTATATAAAAGAATAAATAAACGAGTTCAGACATTTTATTTTTCTGTTGATCTTTCATCAAAAGTCAAACCCGTCTCCCACAAAAAAACGAGGTGCTGTTACTGTATGCATCAAAGATATTTAACAAAGTTATCAAAGTCTTCCATCAGAATTAAGCCGAAGGGGGGAAAAAACCAGCATTATACCCAAGATGCTTTAAAGTCTGAGTCATATCATGTACACTCGTATTCACTTTGTTTCTTTTTTTTTGATGAATGTCGCTGCTGTGATGGTTTTATTGCTTTAGACCCCTCTGCCGGGCAGGTTAGAGGAGCGACTGGACGACTGATGAGCGTGGCAGGAAATTGGCAGATGGAAGCATCCATTTCACTGCTAATTAGGGGGTCCAGAAGCCCGCCGACTGACAGGGTTCAACTGGGCAATGTAGTGCCTGCCAGCTCCCATCCCGAGCGCTTTATAAAACGCTCTTTAATTCCCCGGCACAATATCATTAACTTTGTAAGTGGATGAACACAATGGACAAGCAATTTAATTAACTTCTACCATTGAATGTTGGAGGGGAGACTAAATGAAATTAATGCACAATATTTCCCAGGGAGGCAGCCAACCTTGGGAGTCGGTCTGGATTGTTGGCAGGTCAGGCGCTGCTGTGGGTTTGGCCAATTATGCCTTGTTTAGACCCATCCATAATATTTTCCTCAAAAGAAAATAAAATCAGTGGTTTTTAGATCAATCATGAACGTGTGTCGCTCTGCATTCTGGGAGATTTTAGAATAATGAAGTGGAAGCCCGGAAACGGTCCGCCAAAAGCCTTGAAAGTCAACCGAGCTGAAAAATCACAACTGATCCGCGGAGCCGCCGGGGTTCACGTGCAATAGATGATCAATAAATGGCTTCTTGGAGGTTGGGATTGGGAAATAAAACCGGACAGATGATTTTATCTTATTTTTTTTACACTTCTGTTGCTGTTGTATTCCATTCAGATCCTTGAACCTCAAAGGATGAAGCTTCTTTGGTGGCAGTGAGAACCCAGCACATCATTAAATATCAGCTAATTTATTAAAAAGGCATTGTTTTGTGCATAATTACATTAAAACAGATGCTATTGATAAAGCATTTTTGAAAAAAAAATGTTTTCATAAAAATTCTACTTTTAAGTGTCAAAAATTATTCATCACCTCTCCAATAAACTACAGTGACATCTATGACTGTGTTACAGAAATCAACAAATTGCATTTCTTCTGGTTTTTATGTCTCTTTCCTGATGAGTTCTTAGTCTTTGAGGAGTGGCAGGCCTACTCGCCATGATCCTAATCTTTACTTCCCTTTACAGACAGTCAGATTCAAGGTAGGGCTTTGACTGGGCCACTCCAGAACGAGAATCCTGCTTCCACCCTTACAAAGTGTGTTGTTGCAATTAAAAGATTACTGGGGTATGAACAGTTTTGGGCTTCTGTAATGGTTTAGTGTCACTGACTTCAGAGCTGTAAATCGCTGCCATTAAATGGGGAAGTTTAATAAAACGGAGAGCTTTGAAACATCTTTTCGCCTCCTGGTTTACCCAGCTCACGATTAAGACGCTTCAGATCCTTGATGAAGCTCAGGTCAAAGCGGAGCGGGCCACAATTAAATTAAGATGCATGCACGACCTCCAAACTTCGTTTAACATCCATTCATTAAAAACAGCAAAGAGAAATATGAAGAAAATTAAAGGTTCTGAGAAGAAATCTAGCTTGCTAACAAGGTCAACTTCTCAGCACTAAGTGTATCGGACATCTGTGAGTGGGCATGAAAAGACCTTTCTTCCTTCCTTGCAGGAAGAGCGTCTTCTAAAAGCAATCTTCAAATGACCCGCTGATCTCGGGGGCTCGCATAAATAGTCACTTTCTCTAAACGACGATGCTGTCTTGGCTCGACAAAATCATCATTTTAAAAGGGGATATGAAGATGATGAATATTTGCCTTATTAGATTGTTGCTAAAGATGAAAAATCAAAGTCTGTACAACGGAGATACCCATTAGTAATTAAAATGACATTACCTCCTCCCTGCATTCTCTGCCACTGCTTGCTTGCCAAAGCCATTATTCAATTGTTTCAGATGTCGGGGGTACAAAGTCTTTAATATACTTATGCTCATTAATGTAAATCATATTTGGCTATGGATGTCCAATAATCAAAAAGAATATTTCAACTTGTAATTTCCCATCTATAAAAGCATTCCCATTAGCGAAGGAGGCTCCATGGAAACGACAGCTCCTTGAGCTCATTGATTTTCTTCTTCTTCTTTTCATTTTTTTTTCTTTCTTTCTTCATTCCTCCATTTTGGAAAGGCTGCTAATGTTGTCATGGACTGTTCATCAATCTATATTTTTATCTGATTCAATAACGTGCCTATTCATGCGGTCTCATTTGTGAAGGAATTGATTAAATTAGGATTATACAGGCTGTGGGGAGGCTGGAAGCAATATAATTTTAACTGATTACTGGAATCAGATAAAGAAGTTTAAAAAAGTTTGTTGACTGAAAGTGCAACTTATTTATTTCAATTCATTTTTTAGCAGGCTTCCATAGCGTCCTTATTTCAGAACTCCTGATTTTTCAGCGACATGATCCAAAGTAAAAGTTTGTTACTGATGATGGTGGCAACAATGATCTATCTATGTTAAACGGGCTTTACAGCATCCACAGGTTTCAACAAGTCAAATTTAAGACTTTTCAAGACCTTTTTGACGCCATCTTGTATGAAATACAGTCCAAAACACTTTAAATATAGGAAATGATTGGGGCATCCTGGTTTATTACAATGAAACACAGCAAAAACCGACATTTCTGTCTGTGGCTCCAGGTAGCAGATTTTTGCTTCTCACGCTCTGCTTAACCCCCATATTACGTAGCCTAAAGTATTTTAGCACAAAATGCACCAAGCTTCATATAGGTTGGTGATGGATGGATGGTTGAAATGATAGATGAATGAATGAATGGATGGGCAGGTGAACGGATGGTGATTATATAGATGGACAGACGGATGGACGGATGAATGGGTGCTGGGTTGAGTATCTGGTTTCAGCCTCATCATGTATCTCAGGTTCTGCTCGGCTGCAGCGTTCGGCTCCCTCTGCTGGCCACCACAGGTGTTGTAGTGAGTAGCTCTTCTCGGTTGTCCAGTGAGTTGCTGCCCTTTAGCTCTGAAATGTATTATTAGTTTGCTACATCTTAGTGGTGCCACTTCATCACAGGCCACACAAACTTATCTCCACATCAAGAGCCTCCTGCTTCCTCAGCAAGCATGCAACTCTTCCTAAATGACAAAATCCAGTGTAGATCATGACCATGAAACATCTATTGATATGGCCGCTTCCCGGCCTGTCGTGTCTCCATGGACAGAGATTCGATTCGCCTCTGTGGAGTCCAGGCCACCGCGCCAGAGGAGAGGGTTCAGTTTCGGGGTCATGTTCAGAAAAATATCTTTTTCTTCTTTTTTACCCCCTGGGATGTATAAAAAAATAAGCAGCTTTCTGTCTGCGTGCTGTCTGGGTATGAGCAGAGGCGTTCTCAGAGCACAACAGTGAGCACGGGAGCGTGAAGCTTTAGACGAGTCTGCAGGAGCACATGCAGCGGCTCGTCTCGGGCTAAGACGGCCGTCCGGTGCCTCTTTGTGGCCTTCTTTGTCTTTATGTAAAAACCAATGCTCTCCAATGATGTGTTATGTAAAATTCCCAGAGGCTTGATTTAAATGGTTGGATATCCTCCATGCTAGCTTAGTTATACTCCAGTGCATCGCCCCTGAGAGCGAAGGGACGCTGCATAAAAAGCAAATGTAAATGCAGCCTCAGCTTCTTAGATAACAAGAAATTATGTCATGCCTTTTTCGTCTTATTGTATTATTATAATAATAAATAAAAAAGAGGGACTTTTCTCGCGCAGATGTTTCTTTTTATCCGTACAATCTCTGCATCCGGGCTTTAAAAGACAGCTTTATAAAAAAAAAAACTGGCGGTCCCGGTGCCAGAAGTGGCAGCAAACCCACGTCTGCTTTGCTGTAAACATCCCACAAGCAGAAAATGTGGGAGGAAAAGAGGATTTGGATGGGGGCCCATGCAGGCATGTCTGCAGCAGGTTGCATGGGTGAAAACTCCACCCATGACCAGGTGCCACCTCATTCTTTATCACCGCACCACAATGTGGATCTGCTTTGTCTCAGTCTGTGCAGGTGCCTTTACAGACAATATTATTCAAAAGCCTTAAACATTTACATGTTTTACAAACGCGAACTGCAATCAGGGTTTCACCGAATCAAATTTAAGACTTTTTAAGACCACTATTAATGATCTGTATGATGACAAAAATGTACAAAAGGAAACTGTACATTTTATATCATAGTAGTGCCAATTGTATTACTCAGAATACATGGAGTAATATTATTACTGAATGCTTCTTCCCCATGTTTGGTCTTGTCAGGTCTTCTGGTTCTGGTCTACTCTGCATCTCCAGAACCAGAAGGTTGATACAACAGCAGCAGAGCTTCATGTGTTGTGGTGCTAAGTCGTTCAGTGATTTATAAACTCTATTTTAAAATCTCTTCTCTGAGCTACAGGGAGCTAGTGTAGTGAATTTAGAGCCGGTTTGATGTGCTCTAACTTCCTGGTTTTAGTCAGAACATCAGCAGCAGCGTTCTGGGAAGATAAATGAATGAATGAGTTTCTCTAAATCTTGCTGAGACATTAGTCCTCTAATCCTGGAAATGTTCGTCAGGTGACAAAAGGAGAACTTTGTTTTAGCTATAGTGTCAAAATTACACATTTTCCTGACATTGATCAAACCTGGACTAAACCTATTTAAGTAAATCTATGAAAAATGTAACAATTAGAAGAGAGAGCAATATTAGTACTACTATTCTTTTTTATAATCAGTCCTATTTTTCTCAATAGAAAACCTCTGTAGAGGAATCATCAGCACAGATTTTTCATCATCAGCTCAAAGCAGCCTATGCCTTAATCATCCACACAATTATCTACCATTATCTGCTATACACTGGCTTTACAAAATCTGCTCCCATTTCTCAAATCCACAAGTCCGTCCACAAACCCAGAGGACAACAATCCTCTGAGGTGATTCTGATGTTGCAGAATCGGCTCATTTCCACTCAGCCAGACTTTGCTTTGAAAAGTTTTTTTTTTCTTTATCAGAAAATGTAATTAGGTTGTTAAAATCAAGAGCTAGAACTTAAGTGAAAGAGCATAAGATCTAATGTGATTAGAGAGGCCTTTAATGAGCTGGTAATTAGCCACATCATGGCGCACAGTGGGTGCCGTTGTGTCCTGAACTTGAGCAGGAACCCTTACTGACTGGGGCAGCCTTTGTGTTAGATTAGTTCCCACTTGTCAGACATTATTCCCTGGAATATGGTTATGTTTTGCTTTATACCTTCATGAGACATCGCTTGGGAATGATCTGGAGGTCACACAGAGGTTAAGGAAAGAAAGTAGGAAGGGAGGAAGATCAGATTGATAAACAGAATAAAAGAAGGAAAAATGAAAGTAAGGAAGTAAGGCAGGAATGAAGAAAGGAACAAAGGAAAAAGGAATGAAGGAAGTAACAGATGACGGATAGATAATCAGAACAAGAGAATGAAAAATGGACAAAGCAAGGAATAAGGGAAGGTAACAAGGAAGCAAGAAAGGTAAGAAGAAAGGGAAAGAGGGAGGGAGGAAGGAAGGACAAAGAAAGGAATAAATTAAAGAAATAAGAAATAAGAACAGACAGACAGACAGACAGAGCGAGAAAGATAGGAGGAAGGAAGGAAGGACAGATGGAAAGAAGAATATAAGAAAGAAAAAATGAAAAATGGAAGTACAGAAGACGGAAGGAACAATGAAAGCAAGGAAGAAAACAGACAGATAAATAGAAGAAGGAAAAATAGATGAAGGAAGGAAAACGGATGTTTGAAAAAACAAACAGATGGAGGAGTGCAAAGGCTGATATTTGTAAGAATGCGAATGAAAATCTAACTACTTTGATCTTTTTCCATCCTCAAATTGATTTTCCTTCCTTCCAAATCTGAGAAAATAATCAAGTTCCAGATTTTTCAACAAAATAGCCAAAACATTCAACATAAGCTGTATTTACAGAGCACTGAGTCTTATTCTTTGGAAAACTGTAGCAGATACATTTTGGTTTTTGTCTCAAAGATGCAGAAACTATTAATCAAGAGCGACTTGAGGCTCCACCCACAAACACCTTCACCGCAGGATTCATCAGAAGGAAACCAGCGTTACAGAGGGGGATTGTTGTCTTTATGTTTGTGTCGCCCATCATCAGCCGGAGCCCATCGTACCTCAACCCCACCCGAGTCTCTCTGCCACTGCTTTAATTTTCAAAACAAAAACAAGTCGGTCAAAGGAGAGGACAGCGAGAAGGGCGCTCCTTACGACGGCAAGTTGGACCCTCTTTCCCGCTGACAGCAGATTGCCGCTTTTATTGGAAACAGTTTAAGAGACGTCAGAAAATCTGGTAAAACTGAGGCGGAAGCATGTGAAAGCAATTAGATGAATAAGACGGGAGTTTGAGCGGGAATATAATGCTTTCAGTCAAGGGCAAAGAGGGGCCGTATGACTTCAAATTTCCAAGCCATGAGACGGTTTCATTTTTGCTTTTCTATTTATAAACCGACTGGACGAACATCCCCCCAAAAATCCGATTAGGGAAATTACAAGCCCAATAAAAGAACCGACTGTTTCACTTAAAAGTTTTGGCCTCCTGTTTCCTAATAAAGAGCAAGTGAAAAATGATTCAATAATGGAACAAATGAGCTTTATGAGCTATTAATATGCAGTACATAACATAAACACGGCAATAATATTGGCTGAACATTTAAGGAGGTGAATAAACTGTCCACAGTATGGGGAGAGTGGATTAATGACGGTGGCTTGTCCATGCAAAGCTTGTGATGCCGTCCCTCTGACAACAAACCCAGCTCAAAGTGGGAGGCAGTGGCTGAGTGTGTGTGTCTCTAAAACGTTCTATGTGTTTAAAATGTGCTGCACAATACCTGCTAATTCTATTAAGTGCTCCTGCGGTGTGGCCGTGTGGTTATGGTCTGATGTAAATGGACGGCTGGTTGACTAAACAATGCAATAGCATTAGAATAAGATGATTGGATGACAGAGTGAGGTAGAAAGGCCCGAGCCCGGCCACCCTCGGGCCATGCCAAGTCCATTATGCGTATTGGAGGCATCTGGAGATCCGTCACGGCGAGTCAGCCGGGAGAGAGGGGAAGCTGTTGTTCTGTTTAGCCGTCATCGTCAGGATGGCCTCCACCTCACGACATCCGGGCGCAGGTAATGCAATCAATTAGGGACCTCACAAACAATCCCCCCTTCTGTCAGTCTGAACTGGGCCTTCAGGTGGACTGAGGTGCCAGGAGCCACCAGGCTCAAGGGTAAACCTGGAGTTTAGACGAGTCTCACTCCAGCAAATGTAACGTCTGTAACTAGTTTTCACAATTGTTTATGATATTTTCATGTTTTCATGAAGGAGAGCACAATGAACTGCCATGTTGCTGAAATCTGCTACATAAATAAACTTGATTGACTGATTAATTAATGAGGTTCATTGATGATTGGAAGGACAAACCTTCGCAGGCAGTGAAACTGAGATGACGGAAAATCCCTCAAATAAGCTTTCTGGGGGAAAACGTATCACTTGTCTCCATTAAATGGTGGTTGGTGCACTATTTTGTGGTCTAGCATATTCAGGAGAGTGTTTCCAGCGCCTGGGCAGGTGGGGTTAAACCCAAATACGTAACACTGCATCATACTAGAGTGACGACTAAAGTGAGGCACTAGTTTGTCTAGTGACGGTTTTCTGTTGACCAATCATAGGACTGTGGTGTGTGATGACAAAAAGACATTTTCCTCATGTTACAAGTGAAAGAATCAGCCAGAGGAACTTTTTCACCAATATTCAAAAATTATTGACTTAGAACAAGCTCCTGTATCTTGTCCATAAGCTTTTTATGAGCCATGTTTGTCTTATTTCAAAGGTGTTGAGATATTTAGACTAGAAACCAGACCAAAAACACTTGGTAAAATATTGTGTCTTGCAGTAATTCACTCCCATGTAAAGCTAGGAATTACCTGCTATTTATGCAGTCACCCAATTCACCTTAAGACAACATTCTCATTGGCTCCTCACTCCGAGTCGTTTAAAGCACTTATGCAGTATGTGATTGTTTGAGTGCATTCACCAGAGAGTCAAAAGGTTGTTTTAATTGGTTCACAACACAGAGCTTACCCCAGGAGCCACAGGATTTGTTCACGCCGCAGAGAAATTGCGAGGATTTAATGTTACGATTTCCCCCTGATATCAGGCAGCTGTGCGTGACACCGGGCTCATGTGAGAAGATCAATTCCCCCGAGGTGGAAGCATTTTCGTCAGATAGCTCGCTGAGCCACCATGACGGGGAAAATCACGAACCACCACTTCCACCAATGTGGGGGATGTTTGGATTACAGATGTCACCCCCCTCCTTCGCCTCGCTCCCTTTCTACATGACACCTTCTGTGGAGCAAGGTGTTCCCAGAGGAGGGAAAGGGGGACATCTATATACACTTAGGCAGGAGAAAGGTCAGGCTGCCTGAATGTGCCAGGCAAACAGGCAGCGGCGGTCCAGGGGGCCTGGGGATGAATCACAGGAGAATTGGTGCATGGCAGTGAATGAATAACCCGCCATGTCTCCCCAAACCCCATTATTTCCCCGCTTCTCCGGCGGGGCCTGAAATTCATGTCTGCGCATGCTGCCAGTTCATTAGGGGAGGGATGTCATTCCTCTTCTGGCTGCGGCAGGACAGGCCAGGCGGGCCCCAGGAGGACCCGGCCATGTTTAATTCCACATCAAGCGCTCCACTGAGGACCTTAATCTCTGCTTGGGTGATCAATACTATATCAGTGTAAATTAAAACGACAATTTTAAAGCAATTAAGCCCGTTAATGCTCGATTCAAATGTCGTTATTTGCCTGGTGAGAGACGAAGGGCGGACTGGTGTGTGTGACGCACGCACACAAACACACACACACACACACACACACACACACACACACACACAAGTAGTTTGGCTGGGTGTGGGGCTAAATTATGAGCCGTGTCCATAGTGACAGGTAAGGCACAATGTTGAGACCAGAAAGACGGAGCTTAACAAAAGCAGCTCAACTCTCCACCCAGAGACCTCTCCAATTTCAGAGGACGATAACCCAATTGTTCAAATCTGATTTGTGCGGCCAAACCCAATTACGGCCATATTAGATGAGAAGTGGCAGGGAGAGAACGCTTGCTGAGGGAAGGCAGGGTAAATAGAGAGGGTGGGAGAGGGTGCAAAGGAAAAAAAAGGAACATTACACAATAAAAATGCACTTAACTATAGAATCAAGCCCGGCAGTAATTGCGTGATTGGATTATTTTCATCTCAATCCCGCGTTCTGCTTTTGAAAGGCTGTTTGGAGTCATTGTTAGAGGGAAATAAATGAGACCCAACATTAACCTTGTCCCTGTGTGAGTCCTGTCTCAAGTGAGGTGATGTGGAAGAGAAGAGGAAATGAAATGAAATCGTTGTTGGCCATTTAAATGCCAGACAGCTGATGAAGTTTTACAAATTCACCAATTAAAACCAGCTACATACCAGGAGAGAACATTGCACTTTCTGCCATTACACCAGAGGGAATATTTAACTGAAAAATGTAAAAAAGAATAAATAAATAATATAAGATAAAAAAGTTAAATGACTGATTGTTGGATTTTCTCCTTTAGTATTTACTAATTCATGGTTCCATCAAATACAGCAAGTTGGTACAGGTTGAAAAAGCACAGCAGCACGATCAAATCACCACAAATATATTTAAATTTATGTAATTATGTGTTAGATTTACTCAAGTTGTGACACAAATCCAAATAAAAGATTCTTATTTTAGTTTCATCAGTTTGCAGAACCAAAAGGTCTTTGGGATCCTCAAAGTATTTTTTGAAAATGTGAATTTATCTTCCTTTTGGTCAGCAATTTCTGCTTCATAACTTACATATTTCACTAAAAATTATAATTTTTATTTTAATTAACTTTAGTACCTTATTTTTAAAAGGAAATTAAATTGTAAAGTCATATCATCAAAGTATCTTAAGAGTCAGTTTTGTCTTATATGGCAATATTGAGAAAAGTTGTGATGGTTGCCATGGTTACTGATCATAACAGCTGTCCAAAAGTCAAAGAAAACTACAGAAGCATGAAATGCCTCAACCAAAAACAGTCATCAAAATCTAAAAAAAAAAAGAACAAATCAGAAAAAAATAAAACTCCACCATGAAAGGCACAATTGTAAAATTTAAATTCCTTTAATAAATGATTAGTGTTTCAGCTGCTCTCTGATTGGGCCTGTTTGTAATACAATGGGGCCATTCACTGCTTGTACAATCAGTTAATGTTGGTGAGATTTGTTAGATCAACAAAATAAGTGCAGGGCCTGTAATAGATTCCTGTAAAGTGCACTTGAAAATAAGCCGTGATTCTTAAAAAACAGGCAGTCTGGCTAACGCTGCCCTCAAGATTCCCTCAAGATTTGTCCAGATGATCATGAAACCCACAAAGTGTCACTGGCAATGATCACAGTAACCCATGAAGCTCTCAGACACTGTAATGAAGCGGCTAACAGGATTTCACCCTGAAAGAGCCCTATGTCTCTTAATTAGAAGCTAACGAGTCACGTGTTGACAAACCAAGAGGAAGTGCAGTGATTAAAAAGATGGCTGGAGCCCCGGGGCAAAGATTAGCCATGGAAGTGTCCGTCACTGGTCCGAGTAAACAGCTGTCACAAGACGCTGCGGTTTGGCGACACGGCTGTCAAACCAACTCAGTGACAGCATCTTAGCAAACAGTCTAATCATTGTAGATGAATAATGAGAGATATTAATGATTACAACGCACCTTTATGTGATTCAACGTTTAGGGTTAGAAGAGCGAGCCGAGAAACAATCAACAAGATCAAGCTGTGAAGCACAAATCCAAAACGTTGTCATCGGCATTCGGCTCCATGAATTATTAAATACGTGCCAATAATGATCAGGTCTGAAAAAACAAAGGCAACCCCAGAGTGCTTAATTAGCAGGGCGGGTGGCATCGTGCATCTCTGATCAGGCAGGATGAAGGACACCCAGAGGGCCAGAAAAAAGGCCCAGCAGCGTCTTGGTTAGTGTCCAAGCTGTCCGATCCATCACTCTGTCCCCTGACTGGTGTTAGCAGGAGCCAGCTCGTATTAATTATCAGCTCATTTGGGCGATGCGGGGCGTCAGGGGTGGGAGGTTTTCGGTTTTCTTTGATCAATGTAACTGATCGCCGTTAGAGAACTCCACTGAGGGTGATTAAGGTCAGTTCTGCCCGGCTCGATGCATGTTCTGTCCCTGAAGAGGGTTAGGGAAAGCTGCCGAAGTCTTGGTGATTAGATGGAGCATTTGTTTTCAGCCACCGAAATTGTTAAAAAGCACAGGAACTAAGAACAGATTTACGAAAGGTAATGTAAGCACTTTGGTAGAGTAAAAGTGAGGAGAGATTCTCTCCATATTTAGATTCAACTCAACAGGAGACACAATTAAATTATTACATAGAATTCAGTCTGCAAATAAATGACATATTATATTAATTAATCATTTAATACACAAGCAACCAAAAATCAAGAGGGTGCAAGGACGGATGGATTGAGGGCCATTGATTGGGTGACCTGATGATTGATCGGATGGATTGCGGGTCGGCTGGATGGACTGAGAGCTGGTTGGATGAATTTTGGATCATTCAGTTGGATGTATTAAAGGTCATTCAGTTGGATGTATTAAAGCTCATTCAGTTGGATGTATTAAAGGTTATTCAGTTGGATGTATTAAAGGTCAGTCAGTTGGATGGAATATGAGTCAATTAGATGGATTGCGAATGGGTTGGATGGATTTAGGGCCAGTGGGTTGGATAAACTGAAGATCGGTTGGATGGATTGAGGATTGAACAAATGGATGGATGAAATTCAATAGGACCCACTTTTATAATTGTGTGATTGTCAGAATGCCTGAATCTTACTGTGCATATTTCTTCAGGATAACGTATTCTGATGTGAGGACTGGGCCTTCGCAGCTCTCACAGACAGAGCGTTTATGAAAATCAAAGCCAATAAGAACATAATGACCCCTGGCTGCTGGGGTCAACCAAGAAGCAACTACAGCTGGTGGCGGAATCAATACGTATAGACAAAGCGCTGCTGGGGATAGACCTGTATCAGCAATGCTCCACAGTCCTGTGTCCGCGCTGAGAAACAGAGTCGCACACTAAACAGAGCGAGGGCCCGAAGCCAGCAGACAGAAGTGAGCTTTCAGCAGGAAGGCTGGCTCAAGTGAAGAAGAAGAGATATCGCCAGTCGTACTTCCTCTCACTGATGTCAACAGGCAGCATGTGATCGTCCCCCACGCCTGGCTCTGAGATGCTACGCTACTTCCTACTCCACCTGACCCGGCACCCAAAAAAACACCATGCACGCCCTTGTGGGAGATCAATAAAACCTGCGACCAGGACAGCCAAGTATTGCAACAGCGTTTGGACACACTAAGTAGTTTATTTTCCCGCAGGCTGGACAATGTGACATCCACCTTTTAGGGTGTGCGAGTATTAACCTTCTCCAGACATATGAGCTAAAGAGAGCGTCGTAAAACACAATCAAGGGGGACACACGCCGGCTTTCACCATCAAACTAAATTAAACACCTCCTCTCTTATATGTCAGAATACCAATTCTGAGCGTGTCAGAAGAAATTTCAATTTCAGGTGGGAGCAGCGGGACACTGCCTTCCCACGGCTGGCCTCTCCCCTCTCATTTTCATTCCTACCGCTCGGCGCGGCCATCCATCAGGGTCTGGGCAGAGGACACCTCCCGCCTGCTCACAAATGCATGGAGCAAGCAATAAAATTAACCTTGTGGCAATTGTTTTCCCACCCGTTTGATGGCCCTCGTGTCAGCTCATCTGTTAAGGCAGAAAGGCATAAAAAAAAAGTCAGGCTGGGATGTGGACAAAAATGATGACTTGTTGGAGAAGGGTTGGACCTTGAATAGAGCGAAGCTAATGCCAGATTATAGAGTCAAAATGCAATCAATCAGCGTTAGAGAGTATTTGAAAAGACTGTTGCTTGTTGATTTGTGTTTGAGAACAAAACAGAGATGGAAGTTGGGTGAGAGAGCAACAAAACTGCCTTGCAAATGTAATCCTTTTTGTGCTGTAAGCTCATTTAAAGGCATTTTACTGGGATTTAATGTGACACAAGTTAGTTTATAACCATTTTTGAAAGTTAATGTAAAGAAATTGAAAAAAAGTGTGGCATGCAAAGATATTAAATGCATATACATCTAGGAGACAGCAATTCTGTTGTTTTTGTTTTGATCAGGTCAATTAGGAAAACAATAAAACGTATGTCTCAGACAACGGACAACAATCCTATGGTGTAACACGGTGGTGGCAGCATAAAGAGCCGCAACAGGTTGGCCTAGATTCTCAAACGTCATGTTTAAAAATACTTCCCAGATAACATCAAATGTCCAAATCATCTATTTATGAGTAACTAATTATTTTGAACCTTCTAAGCAAATTAAATGTCGATTTATTCCTACATGGTTTGTTTACACCCTTAAGTTGCTCCAGTTTAATTTAACTAGCAGTAAAGCACAATTAAAATAGAAAAGCTAAATTTTTCTATCTTTTGCTCTGTATTCATTTGACTTGTTGATAATGGAACTTTTATTTGCAGTTCCAACTCATCGCTTGTTTTTGTTTGTTTTTTTACAGTGTTTTTCTCCTGTTCTTCCATTAAAATGTTGATTTGGTCCAAACTGACTTGACTGCATCCATATATGGATCAGACTTTCAGAGTGTCTGGTTTAGATCAAAGCATTTCATGTGTTAAAATGGTCTAGTCGAAGCCCACACCTAATCTAACTTAGTTATTTCACATATATATCAACGGGTAAAATGTTCAAATATGTACAAATATACGCCACACTTCAAATTTTGAGATGAAAAATTTTTTTATCACATAAATTCCTAATAAAATAGATAAAGGTTTGTAATTGTCATACAATGGACTTATCATTATATTTTGTGTACTATTATGGTAGTAATAAAAGTGACAATAAAAACTATGTAGGTAGCCCCAGACACACAATGTATTTATTTAATATATGAAAGCATATAAAAGTGTAGTTTGTATCACTAAACTGCACATAACATTTTCAAATTTATTGATCCTTTCATTTAGCAAAAAGTGAACAAAATAGTCAAATTAGCAATTACGTCAAAATAGGTATTTTAGGTATTTCAGGTATTTTTTAACAACATTAATTTGAATTTATTGTGACATCAATAAATCAAAATTCTTATGATAAGAATTGTATCTCAATAAATTTTATCATTTAGGTTGTAACAAGAGGAAATGTGGTTCAAAAGGTGTGAATACTTCTTCCAGACAACATGGCGGCTCAACCCTGACCCTCCTCTCCGCTGGGCAGACCAGGACAAGCAGGACACAGGACAGCTGGGGATAAAAATCTTTCAGGGGGTGTTTATTTGCTCTCAACACCGTCTAAGCGATCAATATTTTTAATTTGGGTCCGAGTTATTATTTTTCACATCACTGCGCCGGGGAGCAAAGTAAAGTGGCTCATATTTTAGCACTAAAAAGATCGATATGACAGGCTCACCTTCACTCTGCCCCCTCGGTGGCTGGGGGGTGGCTTTTGGAGCGTGGGGGGAGCGAGGAGAGGGGGCGTCATGCACATCATAATGGACGGCGGCGAGGTTCGCCCGGCCCGGCTCGTTGCTGCAATCACATCATTATCTACAGGCCGGAGACACTCGGACAGCCCCACAACACAACATCCTGCACCTCCAACACCACTGATTTACTCTGCAAACACACACACCACAGGGAGACACTTTATCAGCTCTGTTTACGACAAGAAGCTGCCTCTGACTGTGTGTGTGTGTGTGTGTGTGTGTGTGTGTGCGTCAGCTACCATCCACGAGGGCAAAGGCTCGAATTTGACTCCTTGTCAGAAACGCATCAATTCCTTCACCTCTTTACACAATCCATTAATTACATCTACATTTTAAGCCTAAATATTTTCACAGAAGGAATGCCCACACTCTGTGCTCCATAACTCAGGCCTGATGGCAGATTCATTGATCGCCGCTCAGCCCCGTTTCCACGGCATCAGTGTGTTTCCTGCCGTGCACGCTGCCAGTTGTGTCTGTGTGGCTTTGTCGCCCGGTGTGTGTGTGTGTGTGAGTGTGTGTGAGCGCTTATGGCTGCCCTGCTGGCATGACTGATGGCAAAGGAGAGTTATGCCCCGGGCGATATTACTGAGCTGACATTTACTCCGTTGGAGTGGCCTCAGGCGGCGCCGCGCTCCTCGCCGTATTGAAATAAGAGCCAGCTTGGATTTAGTTCTCAATAGCTTAGGCTCTTTATGTGGAGGCTTTTTAAACAGTGAAGCGTTGCCATTTCCTCTGGGGAGAATAAAAACTCCTTGAGCAGCCCTGATTTATCAGAAAGAAGAGGAATTGGCCTGGAAGAGACTTCAACTCTTTCTGAACAAGTTTTTTTACCTATAACTTTTTTATCTCTATTTAACTCCATTAATCTCTCCATCAGCTCCGTGGACGACAAAGAACAGCGTCCTTTTAGCATGATTCTGCCACCACCATGTTTCACACAGACATAACTTCTCATTAAAAACAAAAAAGAGATATTGATGGATATTTTAACTAAAACATGACCTGCTGGGATGAATGAGGAGATATTGCACTGCAAGAACACAAAATATGTCCAAGTATTTCTTTTATGGTAAATGGACTGAACTTATATAGTGCTTTATCTATTCATTTTTGACCACTCAGGGTGCTTTGCACTGGAGCCACATTCGCCCATTTGCACTCACAGACGCTCATGCGTTTGTGTGCTGGTGCGCGGTGTGGTGGGCGGTTTGGGGTTGGGTGCCTTGCCCAGCGGCACGTTGGCATGTGGCGGGAGGGGGCTGGAATCGAGCCTGCAGCCTTCCGATCACAAGACGACTACTCTACCCACAGAGCCACAGTTGCCCACTATATTCCAAATACCTTAGTACTTTTGAAATAAGACTAACTTTCACGCAACTTTTTAACAAGATACATGAGCTTGTTTCAAGTAAATAATACCTTAACATTGATCAAAAAGTTCTAGTTCTGCTGGCAAATCATTTAATTTATATATAGATTTTCTCCTTATAAGTTAAATCATTTTCACCAATATTTAGGAATTGTTTGATAAAACAAGCTCCTGTGTCTTGCAGAAAAGTTGCTTGTAAGTTAGTTTTGTCTTACTTAAAGTGTACCAAGATATTTGCACTAGAAACTAGATCAGAAATACTTGGCAGTGTTTAACTTTAAAATGTATTAATCCTCAATGCAGCCATGCAAGGTTCAAATTCAACATCGGTGACCAGAGCTTCATGTCATCCTCCATCCTAATGATTACTGCAAAGAAAGGCCAGAAATCCTTGATTTACATATTTGTTTCTTTAGATCCTAATAAGATCTAGAGAAACTCACTCACACGTTTATCTTTAGTCACACTGATTTAACTAAAACAGTGTCCTCAATGGCCTGCCTAACTAAAACAACCAAACAGCTGGAGCTGATCCAGATCTAAAGTCCTCACTCCGGCTCTTTGCTCCTCAGAGAACAGACTTTAGAACTTTATTTAGCTTACAAATCACTGAATAAATTAGCACCATAATGCATTAAAGGTCTGCTGGTTCTGGTTCTGCTCTGCATCATCAGAACCAGAACCAAACATGGAGAAACAGCATTCAGATTCTACCACAAATCTGGGACAAACTTCCAGAAAACAGCAAAACTGCTGAAACACAGTTTAATTAAATCAAGGCTAAAACCCAACCGGTTCAGAGTTGCCCTTAATTAATACTAAATGGAACACTGACCAACATAATTGATGATTTTACTAATTCTTTCATAACTGAACACTGTGTTGTGTTTTTATAGTGTAAACCACTTTGAAGGTCCCTGTTGCTACAACATGCTTTAATGATAAACTTGAGAGTCAGTCAGTTCACATTTCGACACCAGTAAGAACCATTGAGATGCACTCAGACATGAGCCTTTCTGTGAAATTCCTGAGTCCAGGACTGAAACAGAACCGGACTCAGTCCTTCAGCGAACTCCATCATGTCAGGGCATTACATCTACACTCATGTGCGCACATGAACCCGGGGTAAACGGAGACGGCAGCATCCTGTCAGGGCACAGATCCTGATTTATCCGCTGAAAGTGATTTATCTCATTCCTGTCCTGCAGACCAAACACACACACACACACACACACACAGAGGCGAGGGATGCCTTTAATTTCCCATTAAAATGCCCTGGAACAACTTAAACCAGAGGAGGCAGCGGTGTGTGTGTGTGTGTGTGTGTGTGTGTGTGTGTGTGTGTGTGTGTGTCACGGTGTGTGTCGGCAGCTGATTGGACTGTGTGACAGCGGCGGACGCTGCCGTTAAGCTGCAGGGACGGCGCAGCTCCGGTTTGTATGTCAGGAGTCTGTGACGCCGCCTCACATCGCTCCGATAAATATTAATGTGTGAGAACGAGTGGATTGGGAGTTGAGTTATCAGGGCGGGCCTTCCTAATTGACATTTTACCTGCTGTATACCTTAACAGAGCCGTGAAGCAACCGGCCGTGTCAGTCAAGCTCCTGCAGGCCAATGCTGCCCGTCGAGATCTGCACTCTGGCTCCAGGTTTATGAAAACACAAGTTTGTTTTCCCTAACGTGAATCTTTTCAAGCATCTGAAAGCTTAAATTCTGTTTAAATAGCCAGTTCATGTACATTCAAAATATATCTCAAATTAAACAGAATTTATTATAAAAACAGGCATGTATTTCAGTAAATTAGTTCAAAAAGTGGAAGTCATGTACATAAAAGCTTACTTAATCATTTATTTCTGTTTATTTTAGTGTTTACTCCTTACAGCTATTAAAAACATATTATATTTGTTTCTCAAGAAATCAGGATGTTACCTAAAAGCAAATAAAAATTATTAAAGCTGATTCTTCACAAATTTCTCCATCAAAAGCTGGAAAATTGAGAGGAAAGAAAAAAGATGAAAGAAAAGTTTGCCCAGGCAACAGGAATAGCTAAACCTGTGGAGAAATTGTGAAGAGAAGCACATTCAAGATGTTGTTACTCAGTGGCTCACAGTATTCTTTTTAATTATAAGTAACTTTTGCATTTATTCAACAAAACCTTCGACCAAAAACATTCAATCTATGGAGGAACATGAGCAAGATCTGGATCATGCAAAATGAGCTAAAGGCCCCAGAAAAGATCCAGGAGTATTGCCTCCACTGCCAGGCTGCACTTTTTCCTTCCACTAAATGTTTTTTTTATTAATAACAAGTCAGCTTATTTAGTAGTCAAACATCTGCTGGACAATTTGTCAATAACATCACATTCCAGGATTAAAACTATTTTCCATTTAAGTCAAAATGATCAAAATGAACCAAACCTAAGTGATTAAACATCTAAAACCTATGAAGTGGATTCACTTCTGAATAAATGATTTGATCCATACAAAACTGTTAAATAGTTTTAATAAAAACACAAATCTGTGCATCCAAAGTGAAAACTTTTTCTCTCATGGCAGAAACATGAGATTATCAAACCGTTTTTCAGATCCGAGAGAAGATAAATCAATAGTCTCATTACTGAGCGTCACACACGCGCGTTCATCTCATCCATCAAAACACACTCACGTAAACACTCCGGTGGGCGTTTTTATTACACACCCACAACATCCAAAACCTTTACTTTAAAAGCCTCTTAATACACAACAGCACAGAGAAAAGAAAAAAGAAAAAGAAGCGTTCCCGCTTATTTTATCTGAAAAACGACAGGCGGGCCGGGCAACAAACAATTATCCCAGGAGCGCGTTTGAGGGGAAGAGAAAAGATCGAAGATTGGGAAAACAAACACGGTGATGTCATCAAAGCTAAATGGCAAGACCGGCGTGTGAAACGACTGGAGAGTCTCTTCATATTTACTGTTGCTGGGATTTCAATACCAGCGCCGCAGGAAGCACATCCAATGTTTCTCTTTCCACCAACCGATGCGCACAAACTGCTATCTCTATTTGATGGGAATCAAAGTAGGACTAAAAAGGTTAATGTACAGACAAACAGCGCTGAACAAACGGCGGCGGAGCTTATACGAAATGGCAGATAATTATGTTTGTGAAAAGGCCAGCGTTTTGGAATAATTTTTTTCTGAAAAAAGCAAATGTGACTCTGCGGGCGCTTTGATTAATGAGCGTTTGTGGAGAAGCAGCGTAGCGTGGGGAAACGGCGGAGAGAGGCTGCCGTCCATAGACAAAACACACAGATGTTGTTGTGATAACTCCTTAGGAATACGTAGATAATTACTTTATTGATTGAATATTTAAGCTCAATGCTGCTTCACATTTAGTCATTATACCTCTAAGTCCAACTGTTTGACTCCAGAAAACAAAAGCTGATTTTTATTGGGATTTTATGTGGCAGGAAAAAAGAATAGTTTTGAAGTGACGCAAAATAAAGACAATACTTTTTTCCACTTATTCTTCTTTGAAAAATAGCTCAACCTCAGTCAGAGTGGACAGAAAAGCACGTGCGATCTTTCTCTTTACATCCTGCCTCTCATTCCCATTAGGATTTAATCATAGGCTTTGACTAAGCCATTCTAAAATATGATTGGCCTTTTATGTAAACCATTCTTTGTAGCTTTTGACTGGATGTTTACTCTCATCCTGCTGGAAGGAGAACCTCGCTCCAGTGTCAAAACCTGCAGCCTCTCACAAGTTCTAAACACTCCCACACCATGATGCTGCCACCACCGTGTTTCACCTCATGTGTTCAGGTTGATTTGAAGTGTCAGTTTTCCTTCACACACACTGCTTTGCATGATGCTAACCAGGTTTCCTGAGATTAAACCAACATTTATCTCCACTTTATAATTTAGTTATGAACTACTTTGCTAGTTTATCCCAAAAACTGCATATTTTTAATATATTTTCCTTTTTAGAGTTAAATTTATGTTTAGCTGAGTCCATCTCTGTATAAATGTCACCCTGATTTTGAGCAGCAGTCGCTTTCTCAGCCTTTGGCCACTTTATTTCTGAATATTTGACGCCCCCTGGTGGACGTCTGCGACCACTGCAGGAGCCCCTTTTAGTCATGAAACAGCAGAATGGGTCGTCACCAAGGTAACGGGCGACACATATATACATAACAGTTTAAATTGTGGCTCTAACGGAAATATTACCTTCATACTCTCTATCTAAAGTGGTTTTTTAGTTATTTTTATAAAAGCTTTATAAGTTCTGAGAACTGAAGTGAAAAGAAATTAATACATTGACTTGTATCAGTGGTAATAGATGAGCTCTGTTATTAGCATTTATACTTAAATTAGCAAAACATTTTAATAACTTAGTAAAATTTCATAATATATTAATTTAATGTTTGGATAAAATATGTTCCATCAACTGTTTTCACACATTTTACATATTTGGATGTAAACAGCGGTATTTACTGAATTATTCATTCATTCATGTAGTTTTACAGCATAGAAAGAATTGGTTGAAGTGCCCTAAAATTGTAATCAAATAAAAGTAGTACTACTTCAGTATATTTTTATTCAAGTAAATTAAAACGTAGCAGCTCAAGTAATTACTCGAGTAAAAAAGTATTTGATAAAAAGTCTACTAATGAATTATGGACCTGTTCATAATTTAAAATAAAAGTTATGGCAGAACAATGAAAAATCTAACATAATCCATACAATTACTGTATAACACAATAGGTTTTAAGCAGAATAAGAACTATTCCAAATTTTAAGTTTTTCCAAAATAGACTTCTTGAAACTAAATTTATGTGATACATATGTTAAAATAGGGCGAAGTACTTCCTGTGACAATATTTGTCGTTTGATCACAAGAAATTAGAACAACAAAAAAACTCACTTTGACATAAATTGTGTGTTTTTTTGGATAAAATATGTTTGTTTTTCATTTAATTAAGTTTCTCAAGGTATCCATTGTATTATTATACTATTACTCAAGTAAAAGTACAAAGTATAGTGTACAAGACCTAAAAAACTACTCTTAAAAGTAAATATGTTTCAAAAAGTAACTAAATTAAATGTAACTAGTTACCACTCACCTCTGGTTGGAGAAGAAAGAAGTACTTGTTAAATTAAAAAATGAACATTATATTCTATATCATACAGTAACATAGCATATTTTATTTCATTTGTAGAAAGAGAAGCATTTGCAGTGAAAAAATACTTCTAATACTTCTAAGCTCAGGTCTTTCTCTGATCTGTTGATTACTTTATTTTGGATTACTGATCAAAAATTTGACAGTAAAAGGTGCTAATATGAGATTTTCTCTACAGAATTTGGACTATGTGAAGCTAACATGATGCTACTTGAGCAGCTTTGGGTTACAGAAGAAGACAGTTTTTCAATTTAAATGCAAAATGGATACATTTTTCGTCCCAATTTTGGCCTAATTATTGCTCTGACTATGTTGTTATTTTAGCAAGTGGCCTTTTCTCAGTCGATGACTAGGTTAGTTGATTTCAATAATCGAGTATCACGATTAATCTGATTAACTGTTTCAATCCAAGAAACTTCTATTTTATTCTAAATATTCACCTGGTTGATGCCTATAAAATGCATTTGGCTGAAGTTCAACTTGCTAACAAATTATAGGTGAAAGTGTAAATACACTCTATATCACAGGTGTCAAACTCAAGGCCCGGGGGCCAAATCTGGCCCGCCGTAGCTTTTATATGTGGCCCTCTGGCCTCCAAATTACATCAATAAGTCCTTCCAGTTTTTCACAAATCTGCAAAAATCACACAAAATCAACAAAATTCCACATTTTTTCCAGATTTTACTGCTAATTTCTCAAAATTGGTCAAAAACAATGAATTCGTACCTTAGCGTAAATATTCTAAAAAAATAACAATTACAAATATTTCTTAATATTCACCACAAAATCTGTCATTTTGATTGGAAAAATAAACACTAAAATAATCACAAATCCTGGAGGAACAGCTATTTATTGATATTTTAACAGTTTTATTGGTTTTATCAATAGATTCTGGTACAACCGACCCTTTAAGAACATTCATATTTTTGATTCGGCCCAAAAATAAAAAATGAGCAAAGTTCAAGCAGCATTATTCTGCTAAACAAATGAATAAAACTTTAGACAAGCAAAACACATAATTCATGGAAACAAACGGATTTGGGCTGAATGAATGGTTGTGCTCACCGTGAAGCGCTCTGGGATTCGTAGCTCTCATCGATGTAGACGCGGGCTCTGCTGTAGTCCTTCAGTTCCTGAGCGGCCATCAGCTCTCTGACGGACACACAGATTCACACACCAATAAACTGCTAAACCGAAGGAGCTCTGACAACGGAGCAATGAAATCCCATTTTACACAACAAACCAGAGGTGACGGGAAGTGGCCACAGGGGGGCGTAGTCCGCTCAGTTTCTATCAGCTGCTCTATTTTAGACTGTGAAATCAATTAGAGCGGATAATAAGTGACACACTTACTTGACGAAACGTTTCACCTCCGTCACGCCTGACTCCAAACTCTTCCCACCGCACTCCTGACAGTGCAGGGCCAAGAAGTTGGGCTTCTGCGCTTTTACTGTCTGCAATAAAAAGAGGAAAAAAGGAAGAAGTGGGTCAAAACGGTTTCATTTTATCGTTTTATTCATTTGGCATCTATGGAAGCAGAAACATGTCGAGTCGTTGTTTCTAATAATCAAACATCTCCGTTCTGATCTCCTGTCTCCTGTCAGGGATGCTGCAGCAGCTGTGTATGCATGAAGGGTGTGACTTTAAGCCATCAAGGCGGCGGCACCGCAGAGTTTCCAGGATGACTCCAGCAAACAGAGAAGACATAAAGTTCATTTTCAAGTTATCTGTCCTTCACTGTTTTAAGGGTTGAATAACCATAAAATAAAAACCAACAATGGTTTTATAAAGAGATTCATGGATTTGCAATAGACCAGGAATGTCCAAAGTGAGGAGCAGGGGCCATTCGCAGACCTTGGAATGATTTTACATGGGCCACAATTTTAAGTCAAGAATGGTTTGGTAATCTATTTTCTAAGACAAATTTAAAGTTTCTTAAAAATAAAGTTTTTGTCTTTTATTAGATGTTTTCCTCTTCTTCTTTTCGTAGAAATGGGACAAGAAGCCAGGGAGACTGTTTCTATGGTTCTACGATGGTTAATAAATCCATTTTAATATAAACTTGACTATGTTACTGTTCAATAAACAGAAATATTTTTGAAAAATAATTCACAACCCAGCTGTACTGAGATTTTTATCCAACATAGCAAAAACGTTCAACGTTACTCAAGATGGATTGAAAACAACAATTTACTTCTGGAAATCGTTGCTCAAGTGTTTCCAACTCAACCATATGCTTCTTTTATTCACTATGAAGCTTCTCTTGTTGATAAGGCTCATTTAAAATGGCAAATATTTAATTAGGTTGTAGTCAGGTTGTATTAAGCATTTAGATGAGTTCTTGGGATTACTGTCCTGTTGGAAAACCCAGATTTGACCAAATCCCTTCAGTCAATGTTGATATAAACCTGGTTTAACTTTGGACTGTAACACAGGAGTAGCAGGAGTTTCCAGGTCAGGTTTGAGATTTGGTTGCTCAGCACAACGAGTTTCCACTGTGATGAGGTCAACAGTTTGACCCAGAACAAACCAGAACCAGAACAGACGGTTGAAACTTTGACACGTTTCAACCGCTGACTGGATTATAATAATAATCCAATCAGCCCTTTGCAATTGGACTTTTGCAATGATTGCTGCAATTCAATATGCATTTCAGTTCAAGAGGAAACCAACCAGTTGAACTAGTGCAACTCCTTCACTTTTTAATGTCTACTTTTGTTATTTCTGACTACTTATCTTGTCTACTATGACATTTAGTGCTGCCTTTCTTGGGTCTTCTGAAAGAGATCTTGATCTTATTGGGTTTCTATGTGGCTAAATAAAAGTTAAATAATAATGAAAAATAAGTAAAACGCCACCAAAACCACCCACAAGCTGAGTCATGGATGAGACATTTGGAAAACATCGTTGGGTCAAAGGTTCGCTGGAGCCGACGATAAAATCTCCATTGTATCCATGTTAAATAACACCAATACTGACTGATCAGTGTTTGCATCTGAAACTCACTAATAATTACATACCATCGAGCTGAAGCTCGGTGAAAAGTAATAATTTGATTAAAAATCCAAGCAAAGAGAAAGATCATGTAATAAAGTCTCTTTGTTTAGAAAAAATCAGCGATTAGAAGTTTTTCCTGTGAAGCTTTCTCCCATGGAACAAGAACAGATCCCAGATTCATGGTTTTCCCTTCGGCGAGAGTCACGTGACCTCATGTCGCTTCCCACTTCCACTCAGTGAGGTGTTTGCGAGCGGCGTGTCAGAGGGGCTCGCAGCCGCCGACTTCTAATAGAAAATCAATAGCATGGAGTGATTTACAGCGCTCGCAGGCACTCACAGGGGTCCGGCCCGTGGACGGCGGGCAGAGGACCCCCGATCATATAAAGGTAATGTATGGCGGTGCTGCTATAGATTTTCCATCAACCTATGGCTTGTCACTTAACTGGATGACCCAAAAGCGCCGACCTCAAATGGCTCAAAGTTGAAGCCATTTGAGGTCCTATCAATCTGACGACGGGAAAGGTCACAAACCCAAGCAGCTCGCAACTAATGTGATATGAAGGATGTGTGTTTGTGTGTTCTTGTTTGTGTTGGACCTGTTCTGCTACACTTATTAACCTACAGAAGACAGATGGGCCTTGTGGAAACCAAAACCCCGTCTTAATGTGGCTCTAAGAGTCCAGGGTTAAGGAACAGAGTGCTTATGGTTAAAGTTAGTGGTGGCATAAATGAAGTTACTAAAGGGCTGAAACGATTAATCACATTAACAGAGATTAATCAATAATTGAAATATTCGTCAACTAAGAGCAAATTCACGTAAGATAGATTTTAAAAAAGGCAATTTTCTGAAAGAACATCATATTTCCAGTAGTAGGTAAGCCAAATAAATATATATATATATATATAATATATATATATATATACATTTCTATTTTAATAAATAAATAAATGAAATAGAATAAAATAAAAACAGCTTTTCTGTAAATAATACACAGAACTTCTCTAGTGGCAAAATTTTAGCTTTATCCAGTTCAAATTCTTTAAGAAAAAAAATTAAAATAATAATAATAATAAATCTCCTATTAAGCACCTCTTGTTGTTCAGTTGTTTATTGGTTAATGCCAAAATTAATCAATTAACTTGCAAATAATGAAGAGTACTTTACTCTTTAAGTAAATTTACAGTTAGACCACTAATACGGTAATTAATTTAAGTAAATATGGAATGAAGTTTTACTGACTGGAAGTTAATCCCAAGTCCTAACATGGGCATAAACACAAACATGCATGCGTGTGCGTGTGTGTGTGTGTAAGGAACCAGTCAGTAATTTCTTTACCAGCCTTACGTTTCTTCTACAAACAGAAAGCCTTTTACTGGCATCCAATTACACGCAGCACGGTTTACACAAACTGTTGACGTTTGAACAGCGGCTGCCATATTGACTCTGCAGCTACTGATACGTAACAACGGAGCGAGGCCTCGGCGCTGACAGCTGCTCCGTGTTCGCGCAGAGAGGAGCCCGTCCTGACAGAGACCTGCCATATGGGGCCGCTTCTCAGCCTCCAGAGGATGTCACACAAGAGCCTGTTTGATGTGCAGGCGTGTCCTCTTGCCCCACCTCTGCCTTCTCGGGGACGCGACTACTGGCAACGTCGGAGCTCCAAGGAGACTCCCGTTTGTGTAAATAACTCATTCATCAGGGTTCCAACAGCCTTTAACTCGCCTCAGGCATTTTATCTCCTAATAGAAGATTCCTAAATACGTGCAAAATGGTATCTTTATGTCTATTTGGATTTTATTTGATTAATCTGGGATCAGATTAGATGTTGATTTAAGTGAAGTGAAGTTGGATGTTGTCTCAAATCCCTGCCTTAACTAACTTCATATGAAAAACTGTACATGTAAAAAAAAAAAAAGATAGTTTTCTTCTTCCTCAAACACGCATTAGTGGTCAGTTAAACTCAATGGTTTTTGGCAATTTTTGCAGAAAATTAGCAATAAACTTACAGATATACATTAGCATGAAAATGCACAATAATGCTGTTTTGTTTTTGTTTTTTTGCATGAATTTCTACAATAACAGAATCAACTGCAAAAACTGGGTGGACTTATCGATGTAATTTAGTGTCTCGAGTCTTGAGGGCCACACAAAAAGTTACTGCGGACCAGATTTGGCCCCTGGGTCTTGAGTTTAACACATGTCAACTAGAGTTTGATTAAAGCGAACTAAACAGGGCTGGTGTGAATGCACACCGTCTCTGGCTTGTCTCCATCCAGAGACGTTTCCAATGCAAATCAGCCAGGCGACCACTGATTTCAGTGCGGCGCGATGCAAAGTGGTGCCTAAACTGCTGCATCTGCAGTGGTGGATTCCCATTTAGCCCAGTCTGTCGCACACAAGTGGGGCAGGCAAATGACCCTGCTTTGCTTATGTGTATGCGAGCTTTTAAATTGCAAAACCGTGAGAGCAGAGCAGAGAAGAAAGGAATTGTTTTATTTCCTTTGCCTCACTTATATGATCCAATAAAGGGGAGAAATCTAATATATAAAGGTTCAAAGGGTTCACACAGGCTTTATGTGGCTGTCAAGGAGCCTCAGAAACTACGTTATATTACTGGGAAGATTTTTTTACAAAGCTGTTCTTTTTGTATCTGGTTTCTAAGTTAATTTATTTGCATTTTTTTTTAATCCTCAGAGATGCTGGAAACACTTCACAAACTAGTTTACAGCATGTTACAGAATTACTTAAATCTACCCAAAGGTCCACAAAAATAAACAACAGCTTGGACATTGCTGTCATTAATTCTGTAATGAATTAAACAAAGGTGAAGCCATAAGGAGAAGCTGCTTATTGTAAAACTAAGTACACTCTTGCTGTCTTTCCAGGATTGGACGGAACTGAAGAACATCAGTAATAACGTTAAAGAAGTAACTGTTGACCTGGGAAGGCATAAGGTCAAGCAATCAAGAGGAAAAAGGTAGATTTGATTATTTCATATCTGAGAAAAGCTTGCTCTCACTCCTCCAGACTAGTGGCAGCACAAATTAGCAAACACCTGGTGGAACTGCACATCTGCTGAGCTCATCATGCGAATTCCTTCTCAGTTCAAAAAATATAAAAATATTGTTAAAGATGTAAAGAGAAACATTGTTGTGATGATTTCCTACAATAATTACTGCTGGAAAGTTTTTCCAGCATTGGGAAATTGGTAAAGCCATTTCCTTCAACTTGTATTAAGATGCATCATATAAAAAAAACCTAAACGCAGTCATATTTGATGGTCCGCTTATTAATAATTTAATGCTTATTTTAGCACAAAATAACTCCGTTTATAGTATGGGTCAACTTAACCTTCTCCGCTTCTATTACTATTTCTACTGAGGTGTCAGTCAGCAGGCTAACAGCTGCATTAGCTTGAGAAGCCTAACATCCTGGCTGATGGTGGCTAACTTGTTCCCAGCAGAGCCAGTTCAGATTCGGATGCTTCTTTCCATGACGTCAGCTCAGAAGCAGCAACACGGAGCTGGCATGGAGCTACAGGCATGAGGCCTGGTTCACTCAGGGGCACACCTCTCCCACCGCATGCTTTCCTTGCCCTCCTTTTTCCTCCACACACACAGAGAGAGGGAGAGAGAGAAGCAACCATGACACGTTCCTCCAAAGCACACAAGCCTGCAGCCCAGTGCAAACAGAATTCCTCTACCGATGCAAACAGGACATGCATTATCCCCCACCCCCCCCCCCACAACACACACACACACACACACGATGTATCCAATATCCTGGGTGTAAAACAAACACGAGCAACAAAATCCCTCAGTAAACACCCTGCTTGGGCCTACTCCTTGCACTAATAATTACAGCGAGGCGGAAAACAGAGGCTAAAAAACAGGCCAATACTGAAGCTAGCGCTATGTTTGCTAATTAGGGGTGGAGTAACAGTTGTAAAGCAATTTTAACCAGCTTTTAATTGGATTTAAGAGAACATTAAAAGCTGGTAAATTAAAACCTGGAGTCAATTTAGGTCCCTTAGTGACGAAACTTGCAGCATTCAGAAAGAAACTGACGGAGTGTTGGGGCCATTGCAAATAAAAGAAAGGAAATAATTGATATTTAAAAAATAAGATTTACAAGGAAGACCAAAACTATTTACTGAAGCTTAAAAATGTTACATTTGTGAGATAAAATAACATTAATTATGTAATATTTAACTTTAGTATAAAAACTATTTTAAAAAAGCCACTTTGCTGATGAAAAACATACTCGGAACAGTAATTAAGCCAAACTCCATGCAAAATATAAATGCTCTGCATTTGATTAAAAAAAATAATCATTCTTTGTCTGTAAATATGTTTTGTCCAATAAGTCATCAAGTGACAGCTTTAGCTTACCTGGTTGATGTTAAGCATGGGCCATGTTGCCACGGCAACTATTAATAATGCACTTCCCAAATCATTTACAGAAGAGTTGCAAGAAAACAGTCACAGAAAGAAATACTTACAGTGTCACATTGGAAGATTATGTTACTTATAAAATGGAGAAAAATATCTGGTTTTAAGTGAAACAATCTTTTCATCAGTATTAAGGAATTATCACCTTAAAACAAGCTTCAATATGTTGTGGAAAAGTTATTTGTAAGTTAGTTTTGTCTCATTTCAAGTGCACTAAGATATTTGCATTAGAAACTAGACCAAACGTACTTGATAAGACTTTGTGTTTTTGCAGTGCAGCTAAAGTCCAGATCTTAATCTAATCATAGCAAGGCTTAAAGCCTAAGTTTTATGTGTTGTCTTCGTCTAATTTTACTGATCCTGAGTTGTTCTGCAAGGAATAAAGAGCAGAAATGTTACCTTTCTTATGTAAAAATCTGGCAAAGTGTCAACTGAAGGAGGCTAAACACAAATGAAGGCCACACTTTTCAGATTTTTATTTGCAAAAAGAAAAAAACTATTTTTCATCCTACTTTGCAATTATGCACTGCTTTGTGTTGATGTATCTATTAAACCCTAATCCAAGCATCCTTCCTTATAAGTGTTTAATTCCTACAAACGAAGACACGATCCCATCCTGGAAGGCATCATCAGGTGACGGAGGAATCCAGCCAGCGGAGACGGCGCATCGATCCGAGGCGCTGCACAGCTGGGCGTGAGCAGTTCAAAGTCTCCTCTCCCCTGTTTATGTGCTCTGCTGGGAGCAGCTCTGTTTATTGTAACCAGTCTGCGTCCAACTATAACACCCTTCAAGTGTGTTCAATGGAAACTGCAGGGAAGTTCAGGGAAAAATGGAGCAATGAGGGGGTTTTCTGTACAGTCACTCCCTTGTGACATTTCTCAGATGTATTACAGTCCACTCCGCAGAGAGGCAATAAAAGCAGAATCCGAATCTTCTGGCTTCGAGAACGACTTTATTTTTTTATGTGCAGGAATAGACTCTATAGAACGATACATAAAACACAAAAGGAAATGGATTTATGCTGCATTAACAAAGATTCTGCGTATTTCCATCCGTAGCTTGTCTGCTTGTGGTAATATAAGCAAAGTAGTGCTGTCAAAATGAAACTCCTGAGGATTCATTTTGAATGAATAGCTGAATGAATAACTGGATGACCAATAACGGTGACCGAGTTCACAGCAGCAGCTCTGCTTACAGTACACCGCGCGCACACACCGTATCCACAACGAAACCACAAGATTGGATGTATTTTATTAGAATTTTACGTGACAAACCAACACAAAGTTGTGTGATACTGTGAAGTGGAAAGGGAAGGACACAGTTTTCACCATATTCATTCACTTTCTCCTGTTTACTCCCAGTATGCAACTTTTATAAACATAACTTTTATTAAAACTGACGCTTCGTTCTGACAGTGTAACGAGACAAATCATCTGTGAAAAAGTGCTGCTACTCCCATCTTCAGAAATGCGTCGCTCCAGGTCAAATTTAACCAATCAGAATAAGGAGGAGGGTCTTAGCGCTGTCAATCAAGTTTGTGTATGCACTGCTCAGAGTGCTAATGGAGCAGAAACAGCTGAAAGTTACAGAAAAACCATTTATCAGCCATCATTGGTGATTATGCTAACCAGCCTTAGCATTCCCAGCAGACTCGATGTGGGGAACTAACTGTAGCTTAGCAGATTGCAAGGGGAAGGCTGTGAGCAGCGCATACATGAGCTTGATTGGCAGCCTTGAGATCCTTCTCTGACTGTTTATGACAGAGCAGTGTATTTCTGCATATGAACCACAGGGAGGCAGAGGAGATCGATTTTCTCACAGACTCATGTTATACTGACTGTTTTAACAAATATATATAAAAAAATAACAAAAAGCATATTGTTCATAAATGTTACCCATAAATTAAACATTCAGCAGCCAAAACCTTTGTGAATCCTGGAAACCTGATGCTTACAGATTTCCATCAAATCAGTTTCAGTTTTTTGCAGCTGTCGTTGCAGAGAAACGTGAATTTTACTCTGTAGGATATAGAACATAAATCCACATCACCCTTTTACAAATTTCTATTTATAAAAAACGTTTTAAAACATTTATCATTGCTACTTTGCTGTGAGGAATCACATAAAACCCAGGGGGTACGATTACTTAACCAAAACAGCGTTCTGGTTTCAGTTTCTTGATATAAATGTTCATCTAAAGAGAGTCAACTAAGAGTGTTTTTCCATTTTGGACGTCATAAGACTTGACAACATCCCCGTTATTGATCTGGAAAATATAAAAAAGCCATTAAGAGGCTCTTAGTGCTCTGGCAGATAGCAGGAAATCTAATCAAGAATATCAGTATTCACTTGTTGGTTATTAGCTCTGCATTATACTCAATCCGTTTTATGCATTTTCAGTTAATATGAGGAAATCCATTAATCTATTACTCCGGTATGTGGCCATGATTTACCGATAACCGAACTGAAAGTGAACACTCACTGAAAGAAACCAGTCGTCTGGAGTTTTCTTAGCATTCAGATCCAATTTTATTACATAAAACAAAATGCTCTGACTTGTTTTCTTTTGATTCCATTTAAATGTGAAAATTGCTAATACTTGTGCATCTAGAAACAGGAATATTTTCTTCCTCAAACGACGGAGAAAGAACAAAAACTTCACATTTTGAAGTTAGCATCTCAAAAGCTCAAATAATACCTGAACTTTGACCCTAAATCCCAAAGGAGAAGTAGAAAAAGAGGCTTCAAAGATGCAGAGCAGAGAGGAGGAGGAAGAAGTGCAAACCATTTCTTCCATCAATCTTAAAAGAGAAGGACCGTATCCCCGACTCCAACGTTTCTCTGCCCAGCTTCCTAACTACACAGCTGGTCAAAGATTTAAAAAGGAGCAGCAAAAGCAAATGAGGTGGATTAGCACTGGCTGTTTCATCCAGGTCATGTTACTGTGAAATATCATCTTTGCTGGCAGGTCACTGAGCTGTTAGCATTTCAAAGCAACAGTCTACAGTCAGAGGCCTCTTCTGTTTTTTTGCAAGCCTGACTGCTACTGGAGTTCCTTCTTGACCAAAGCATCACTCTCCACAACGACTCTCTGAATATACCTGGTTGATAAAGAGACATTTAACTTCTCTTTGGGTTAAATACAGTATTTTAGCACCGAATTTAATTGAATTTAATGAAAAAGTTGTATTATTTTCTCAGCAGCAAAAATAAAAGTATCTAAGTTAGCAGCAAACTGAGCAAAATCTGCACTCAAAGTAGCTCAGTTCCTCAGAAAAACTGCATTATGAATAGAGTGTGATTACAGAAACTCTCACCGTTTCTCCTCTGCCAACCTGTAAAAACAATTTAAACAGAAGATTTACATCCACTCATTCAAGGCCTCAAATAGCAACAATTCAAACAAATCAATAAAAGTTAAGTTTTATTATGAGATTTGGTGAGTGGATGGAAACTTCAGGGTGTTCTGTGATGAGTCGGTTGTGACATCTGCCAGTTTAAGGCACGGCGACATTCGTCAACTTGAAAGTGATGTTTGGGTTGCAGAAGTCTGAAAATAAACCCATCTAGAAAGTGATTGGTGCTTTATACTGCAGGCAAAAATAAAAAAATTAAAAATAAAACCTCAATCAGCTTTGAAAGAAAATACTGGAGAGTTATTGTTCAAATAACTTTTGCAAAAGGCTGCAGCAAACTCTGTTGGATCGTATGTTAAAAAACATGGCTAAATCCAACAATTAACAGTGATTAGATATAACTGCATGACGTTCTTCTAATTCATGAACAGAAAATGTATTTCTGCCTCATTTACAGCCATTCTTCTCTGCTTTTTTCTTCAATAAAGCAGCGAATGGAAAATTTCTCTAGGTCAAACCACTTCCTGTTGAGAAAATATCACTAACTCAACCTTCAACCTTCTCGTCGACAGACAGGCTGCTACAACGTTTACACGCTACTATCACACACAATTATTTTTGGCCGCAGGGTGTTGATCAGTGACGCAAGAATTGCACAACTGCTGATGAACATGCATGATTTAGCTGTGGATCCGCTGCATCCATCTCTACTGGAGGGATTCTTTGAATTGTGCAACCGTGACGAAGGCTGCAGTCGACAGTATGCAATATCTTACATGTTATGCATTCAAACTCTGCTTGCCAATGATATATTTGGTTAGTTGGTTGAACTTTCACTTTCTAACCCTAATTGGATGTTTAGGCCACTCGGACAGGAAGAAGCCACACCCAGGTCAAAACAAATGATGCGAGTCAGAAACGACATCGTTTGTTAATGTTTTTACAAAAAACTGAGTTCTGGTTTCATGTGAGGCTGAAACGATTAAAGGGATTAATTATGATTAATCAATTATTTTAAAAAATTGTCAAATAATTTAGCTACTGATTAATTTGCTAACTGGAGCCTCCAGGCCAGGCTTTTAAAAAAGTAATTTGACAACATACAGAGTAAAATGTACAAAAATCTGTAAAAATGTTCCAGAACTACTCAAATGGTGTAGTTTTAGCTTCACCTGAAGAAAAAAAAAAATCATATCACTTTTTTCTATCCAATTATTAATTTTTCAACATTGTCTTGATGTTCAGTCATCCAGAAATGTCTGATCTTTTCATATGTTGATGTTAGAAGTATTTTTAGCTGCAGATACATCCTTTGCTACAAATAATCAAGCAAACACTACAGGAATGCTATATTTATTAATTTTAGTTAATAAAATTTATTTCCCAATATAAAAAAGGAATTTAATTGTTTAATTTTTAATGTACCTCTAATATTGTATACAAAAGTTGTTAAATGCAAAACCTGCTGAACATGTCAATATTTCCATTCAATTAATCAATCAAATACAAAAACAAACACTAGTTGCGCCCCTAGTTTTCTGACACTAAAGAGGGACAAGGAAAAAAACAGACATTTTTTACATCTACTAAATCATCAGAGACAAAGAAAGAAAAAGAATAGATATTTTGATCTTTACCAAACCGTTTTAAAACGTAACAGTACAGTTATTTGGCGCTCAGTCTCTAGCTGAGACCTTTATGTGGAGTTTGCATGTTCCCCCTGCGGCCAGCGTGGGTTTCTCTAGATGCATCACGTCCTTCAGCCTGGCAACAAAGGGTTATCTGACCTCAATGGACCCCATGTTGACATCTAACTTTAACCTTCTGACCAGACAAAAATGGGCTTTCTTAACTGATCGAAAGCTGAGTAAACGCATTTCTTAGCTACTTCATTTGTGCATTAAAATAACTTCTAAAATGACTGGTTTTTCTCCATTATCTCATTCAATCTCTCTTTTCTATCACTTTCAGCAGCACTTTCTGACAGCAGTCAGGAGGTTCAGCTGCTTCGCTTCCCTTAACACAGTGGAAACAGTTGTGGTTAGTCAGGGGTTCCTCAGCAGATGAAGCATTGTGATACAAAACATGACTGAGCTCAACCGTTTGTTTAAAAAAAAAAAAAGAAGAAGAAAACAATGCAATTAGGTCATGAAAATGGCAAGATCCCAGCTACACCAACATCAGAAATTTATTTCGACACATCTGTGCTCCAGCTCTTATCTACAGCTGGGAAACAAGGAGGAAATTACTCTGGTGATCTGCAGCGTTTGTGGTCATATAGGCGCGTAGCAGCTGAAGGTGCAGGCAGACGACACACCCATCGTCTCACTCAGCACCACAGAAGAAGAACATTCTGACAAATGAATGTGTATTTTCTTATTTGCAAGACATAAAAGATTTCTTTGAAAAGAAAATGTCTGGGATTTTTTTCTGGTTTCCAAAGGCATTGGCACTCTCTGAGGTTTTTCACAAGTTTTCTATTACAACCACAAAACTTAATGGGTTTTATTGGGATTTTATGTGATGGAATGCCACACACACACAAAAACACCAACCTCAAGTTAACGATTTTTATATTTAACTACAACTACGGCTGCAAGTAGTTTGGGATAAAGTTTCTACCAGCTTTCAAGAAACAGCACAGAGATGTTTTCCCCTGTTCTTCTTTAGGAAGTAGCTCAAACTCAGACATCAACTCTATAAGGGATACGTCTGGACTTTGACTAGGCCTACAATGTTCGTCAACATCTCAAAGGCGGAAATAAGAGCGCTGCGCAACACAAATAATCACCCAGCCGTTTTGTTCTCCTGCTCGAAGATTAATTTTATGTCGAGGTATCAGAGTGAAAGGGTTTCTTTCCAGCATCCACATCTTTTCATTTTATTTTTTTTTACAATTTTTTTCTATTACTTCAAAATTATGCGCCACTTTCTGATTGAAGTTTGTGGTTGTAACCCGAAATGCTTGAGAGACAAGAAGGATTACACACAAGAAGCAATGAGCAGCTGCAAACTCACAGTTCAAGCCTGAATCTTTACTCACTAAAATAGATGAAAGTTAAAAGTTTGACAGGCAGAAATGGAAATTTCTGTAGCTGCAGGGTGACTCCAGGAGGTATTTCACTCAAACATTTCACAGATTTTAGATCACTGCCTCCCAAGTAAATAGAGAAAACAACATGGAAGCCATTTCCACAGTCACTGTAGTCTGGGTCACAACACTATTTTCCTATGTGGATTAGAAGCTAAACAATTTGAGAACTAATAGAAATCCTGCCAAATCTTTGACAAACTATCAATTTTCTTTGACACATCACTTTCACTTTGTTATCTTCTGCTGTAGACGATCAAACTCTCCTTGGGTTGTTAGTTTCCACCATTTTTCACAAACTGCACATAAAACCACAGTAAACCAGCGATGTAAACCTGCCTTACTGAGATAAAGAAGAGGTCAAAAGGACATATTACCAAGAGGGAAATATATTAAACCAAGGAATGAATACTGTATAAGGTTCACTCAGTTTCAAGAGGATTCATTTTTTTTAATCAAGTTATTTTTTACAATGACATTCTAATGTATTTATTTTATAATCTTGTAAAAAGTCCATAAATTGAGCCATAAATCTTAATCTTAAATCAGGACAGAAAAACAACAAAGTGTTTTATATACAGCATTAACTAAAGTGTCAAACTCAAACTGTTTTCTGACTAAAAAAACCTGAGACTTGATAGATCCATGCACAACCCGAGTGTTTTTTAATGACAGGGAAAATGTTCAGAAATTACTTTCCACTAAGTGATCAATTTAAATCCTGATGGATGAAACCACAGCATCTATTCCTCTTTATAAGCAGAGACACTTGCATGCTGGGTAATGAAATCTAATGCCATCTAAAACTTCTGGAATCATTATTGAATATTTTGAGTTTGCGTCTTACCTCGAAAAATTCCTTCAGCCATACTTTCTGCAGATTTTCAGTCTGAAAGAAAAAGAAAAGAGATACAATTAATGGATTAAAAAAAAAAAAGAAATTGTAATGACTTTAAAAAGTCTTCAGATGTAAATTTCCATTTCCAAAATGTTCAACACCTCAGTGGAAGTGACCGCTACGAGGCAACCAGAAAGAACAGGCGTGTTGCAGTGATTTCACCTCCCATAATTCAGTGTTGACGCCATTAAAGCTTCACTTCTTTTGATCAAATTACAACATTTAATATCAATACTTCTGACTCATAGCTCTCTTCTGGAGATTTCTAGTGAAATCTTTCTTTAGCTTTCTAGCAAAAACTGGTCAACAATTGTGTGAGAATTTAAACAATTATTTGGAAAAATCTATTGTTAAAATAATTGTTAACTATTTTAACAACCATTTAATGGTTATTTGGAGTAAAAACAAAAAATATATCTGTTACTAAGCAACTTTGTCTTCAGATTTTTCATTATTTAATCTAAATAAAGGTGACCAGATTAGACATCCACTGTACTGATGCTGAGTCCAGCAGAAATTAAGTTTTTCAGGGGAAGTGTTGCTTAGCTGCAGATGCATCCTTTGCTACAAGCGATCACTAATCGAACACTGTTATTGCATTTTATGTGATTATTCAAAAAGGATTTTATTTATTTGCATATTTTAATGCATTTATAAAGTTTAATAAAATCAGTTTAAGTGATTAAATGAAAAATATGCACAATGTGCCAGTTTTTTATCCAAGTAATCGTCAGAGTTATCCATTACTACAATAATAGTCAGATGCAGCCAAATAAGGTGTTTAAAGCACCTGAATTTCAACCACCTGAAGAAAAACCCAAACACTCAACCTGTGGAAAAATTACCCCAGAGCCTCACTGCCCCACTACCGTGTTTCACTTTGTGCCGCATCTTTTGGAGCTCATGTTTGCATAAAAACCGTCTCCCAAGATTTTAACCGGGACTTTACTGGGAGGGAAAATATTTGGTCTGGGAAACCTACTCCTTCAGATTGTTGACCCATGCAGAACACAAGCAGAACTTCCTGGAAATGTCTGCAGCTCAATCAGCCTCTCTGACCACTTTCTGTTTTTATCTGTTTAAATGCCAAGCAGGAAATCTGCTGGTCGATTCACCTGCTGTTAATTTTAGGTTCTTGTTAGAGAACAACAAGTTTATTAAAAAGTGATGTACATTTAAAATATCAGAGTAGATCACCTGGAAATGTTTCAGTGCATTTTAGGGTTATCCTGAAATTTCACCCGAAAGCCAAAAAAGTCTTGTTAGTATCCTATAAGATGAAGCCCAAACTTATTCCCACAGATTCAGATTATAAACCATTGGGGGCAGGAATAACCCTGGGCTTCATTGTTTATTTTTGAATATTTATCACCAACTTAAAAGTGGAAAATGAGAAAACACCAGGAAAATCCCTCCAAAACAGCTGAAATGTACTTAAAGTTGATCAGTTTTACCTTTGATGGAGACAGAAATGTATCATCCTGTAACAATAAATTAAAAAGGACAATTATTTGATTATCTGGTTAACTCAGGCACCCTGGTGCTACGCTAGCACCTGGATGCTAACAGAGCAATAACTTCGTGCTGTAAAAAAAATCTGGCCTGAATTTAAGCACAAAGGTTGGAATTTGTACCGTTAATTAGGGTTGAAACGATTAACAAAAATAAATTGTTATTAATCAATTATTCAAATGATCATTAACTAATTTAGTTAGCAATCTAAATTAGTTAAGTGATTAATCATCAACTGGGATACATAGTCTCTAAAAATGTCAACTTCTTGAAAGAACAAAACACTCAGAGTAGAAATTGAGCCAAAATTGTACCAGAAATATATACATTTAGAATATGAGATATAAAATAAAACTTATTTGTAAATATATAACTCCATTGTTTTAGCTTCACACTATGCAAAAAGAAAATTATAGCAGGTACCTTTTGCTATCCAATTATTAATCGATTTAGCTGTAGATGTATCCTTTGCTGCAAATGATCAAACGTTCAGTAACGGAATGCTGTTATTACTTTCTTATTTAAAAAAGGAGTTGAATTGTTTCATTGCATCTTCTAGCGTATTTCTAACATTGTATGAAAAGTGCTAAAATGTAAAATCTGCAGAACGCAGCAGTTTTTTTACACAACCGTGAGAACAATTGATAAATTAATTGACAACTAAAATAAACACCCCATTTGTTCCTCTTCAATTATATTGTCTTTAAAGGTCAAAACCTTTCCAGGGCCTCTCACCATCTTTTTTTCTGCTTTTCCTCCAGCTTTCCCCTCTCCTCTTTAAAAGGCTATTCCCAGACCTGGACTTCATTTAGTCTGTGTGGTGGAAACAGACACAGGGCCCTGGGCAGTCTACCATTTAAGGAGAGATCTCCCAATGTCGATAACTAGGTCTGATGAACGACCACGTGTGTGTGTGTGTGTGTGTGTGTGTGTGTGTGTGTGTGTGTGTGTGTGTGTGTGTGTGTGTGTGTGTGTGTTGTGTGTGTGTGTGTGTGTGTGTGTGTGTGTGTGTGTGTGTGTGTGTCTGTGTGTGAGAGAGGCAAGAGAGAGAGAAAGCTTGTCCTTACTCGACCAGCCTATAATAAGAACACTTGGGGGATTCACAGGCTTTGTTGGCATTTGTTACAAAAAGCAAATACATTACAAAAGTAGGCCCAAGATGGCAACCAGGCACAAAGCTAAGCGAATACCTCATCGATGCGATGAGTTGTCTGGTAATTACATTAAACTACTTTAAACAAATATCAGAACACCACAAAATCAAGCAAACGGGCTTTACTTCCAAAACTCCACAAACAAAGAGGTGTTTCAATGGGATGTTCAGTCGTTGATGATATTGTTCATGTGCTCATATTGCAGATATCCTGGCTTATTGATGAACGCTTCACATCAGTCTGAATACAAGAACGCAGCAGATCCCCGAGTCCCGATATTTCCAGGATTTAAGACCTCAATCAACCACAAACAGATAAGATACTTTAGATCCCCTTTGAAAATACTTATGACTGTATTTTAATAGTTCAAACACCAAATATGAATTAATATGTTCAGCGGAAACTGTCTCAGTACAGTAGGAAAAACCAAAGAAACATTCTCGGGGGCACAAAGTTTTTCATGGCACTCACATCATGGCTCATAAATCTAGCATTATCAACATTTTTCTGTTTGAAATAAAAGTGTTAAAGTCACAAAAACAAAATTTTTGCTACAATTCTTTATGTTAACATGAACCATGCCCCGTCCACACCAATTAAAAAGGCACAGAATCAGATGAGCTAAAGAGAAAATGCTATGTTAGTGTTACAAAGGGGCACCTGAATCCTGCAGGGATTGGTGAGTGTGTGCGCCGTCCCAATCTGAGGCAGATCAGACCGAGCGTGGCTCTATATAAGGAAACGAGCGGCGGAGCCCGTCGTTAGTCACAGGGACGGAGGAAGAGACGGGGAGTGAGACAGATGCAGACGTACAGAGGAACAGACAGGTTCCGACTTTGGCGATGCTACCGGACCTCCATGGTAATGAAGACACAAACAAACAGAGTCATGTACTGCTGAAACGATTAATCACATTAATAGTGATGAATCGATTATTGAAGCAGGTCGTCAACTAATTTAGTGGTAGATTAATCGTTATATGCAGACTCGGAATAGGGGCCATTTATTGGAAGAACGACACACTCAGAGCAGTAATTGAGCCAGAAGTCTACAAAACATACCGGGTTTCCTCCAGGGGATTATAAGCCTGGCGGGCCACCAGACTTCTCTGATGCCCCCCACCAGGCTAACCACTGCTTATTTTTTAAGTCTTTTTAAAATGTTGGCGTTTTTTAAGACTGTTGGCTACATTTGTGTATTTTAATATATTTCTAATATTGAATAAGAAAAAATATATGAAAAAACTGTAGAATGTTTTAAGAATTTTCATTTTACACCAATTATTTGATTGAATATTCAAAAACTATAGTTATGCCCTTATGTTTTGATACCTGATGAAACTAACAAACATCCTGTTTTCACCTCTTTCTTTTGTTTCTGTTACATTTTATATAACAACACAAAACAGTTTCTCAAACTGGTCTTTAAGTATGTCATTACCAGACCCCGGAGATCTTTTCTCCATCATCCCAGATAAGTCCGATGCTGCGGCTTTGATTTGCAGCAAAGACGGTTCTGGGGGGCAGATGTCGGACTTGCCGGGGCGGCTCAGAGGAGCGCCGGAAGGGGGCCCTCAGAGACCCGACAAATTGGGCTAATAAGAGAAGAAACGTTTATATCTGCAGCCTCGAATCCAAGCCGCCCAACCTCGACTCGTCACAAGTTAATTCGGAGTTAATTAAAAAGTGGGGCTCCGCAGACGGGGGTATAAATAGATCTAAACCCTGCACTGTTCCTCTTCATCCTTCAGAGGAACTTTCACTCGCTCACTTGTCTCCTCCTCCCGTCTCGTCTCTGTTTTTGAGCGGATGGCCCAGATTTCACGCCCTTTGAGGAATGAGGAAGCTGTGCTGCCAAAAAAATCAGGCCTAAATTCAAGCCTTCCCAAAAGGTGGGATTTAAATGTTTGTACTGTTGACTAGGGCTTAAACGAGTAATCAATTATCTAAATGATCATTAACTAGTTTAGTAGTTGATTAATCTGTAACTGTAACTCTAAAAATGGCAACTTATTTTAAGAACAACAAACTCAAAGCACTAATTAAGCCAAAACTGCACAAAAATATTAACACTTTGAAAAACTTTGTCTGTAAATATGTTCAACCCAGAACTTGTCAAGTGACATTTTTAGCTTCACTTGGTACAAATTCTGCAAAAAAAAGATCCAATTAAGAACCTTTTGCTGCCCAGTTATTAATCAAGAAAATAAACAGATTAGTACAGTAGTTTTTGCTGCAGATGCATCATTTGCTACAAATGATCAAGCCTACAATAAAGAAACGCTGTTATTTTACATAAAGTAATCAATATTTTATTTTCTCATTTAAAAAAAGAGTTTGCTTTTTGCATATTTTAATGTATTTCTATATTGTTTTAAAAAGCCTGTGATTAAATGAAAACTCTGCAGAATGTTAAATTATTCATTAGAATAATCAATAGAATAATAAATTGCTAAAATAATCATTATTTGAAACCCTGTTGACACCCAGAGGACTAGCAGAACTGTCTTCCTGTCCAAACTGGGACAAAAACAAAAGCAAAACTCTGGACAGTCTTAAACATTTTACCACAAAAACCTTAAAAAATATTTACATCCCTTTAATTTGTTATGCATCGTCATTCTAGAACCAGAAAGTAGATAATTTTACCGGGATTGTTTGTAAAAGAAAACAATTTGTGGTATGATGCAAATGTGTATTGCAAATGTGTATTGCAAATGTGTGCCCCCTTCACTCTGATACCGATAAAGGATTAATTAGGGAAAAATCTAAATCCATTGAAGTTTTGTGGATGAAACATGAAAAAATGGAATAAAGTTACAAAGTGCAGCTAATGTTACACAAACCACTGAAGCCAAGCATGGTGTGGGGGAAAAAATGTGCTTTTCTATTAAAACCGGCATAAAGGGACGGCCCTTAAATGAGTAGAAACACCTTCACACCCAGAATAACTCAGTAAAAGAAGGTTTGTTTCATATTCTTGACTCTACTTGCAAAGGAGGAGTTTTTACTTTCAGTTTCAGTACTGCAAACAAAAAACCAGGACTCCTGCTGAAAACACACAAATTATATGTCTATAATTAGGATGATCCTAAAGTTAATTCAAAACATAATTTTCACAACGACCATGAAATGGAGAAGAGCGGGAAACTCCCTTCTGCTTTCCTCTGAGTAGACATAGTCAGGTCATAACCCTCAGAGACTCAGAGGTCGTGACCTTAAGTGGACACGCTGTTCTTTCCACTGGACGACTTCTGTGAGAAATTCTTTCGCTGTCGGTGTTTCAGGGTTCCCTTGCAGCCTGCAGTGCAGCACACATGATCTTCTTCCTGATCCACCAAGCACTCAAACTGAAACTCATTCTGTTCTATCACCACAACATAGGTTCCATTCAAACCAACCCCATTTAGGCCACTTTAATCCAACTCCTGTCCGTTTGCTTAGAAAATCTAGTTTGTTTGGGTTGGTGTGAACACATAATCAAACTCTGATGCGGACCAAATCAGCAAAGTCTGGTCTGCCTAAAAACCTTGGTGTCTGCTCGGCTGAAGTGATTAGAAAACGTATGTGAACGCCCTGCGGACTGGAGACCGCTCCAAAAGCAGGAAGTGAACAGCAGCAGAGCATTCTGGGTAAATACAACCAAAACAAACATGTCTAGTGATAGTTTTAGAAATGGGTTTTTACCAAAGACAAAATTAAAAATCATACAACCACTGAAATCTGACCCTGCTCTTAAATAACGAAACCCATAGTAGTTCTTGGGCAGTGCCACCACAGGTGAGGAGGGGAACAGATTTTTCAAAAGGTTTAGTTTGCTTGACTTGGTGCAGCAATTGAAAATGTAACAAATGTCTCAATTTTGGAAGAATTAAACAAACTAGAGATGCAGAGATAAGGAAAATTTGAGCCAATAACCGATATTTACCAATATTTTCAATAGAAAAAAAACATGTGATACAATCATTGTCACATGACCAAACAAATGCCACATAACCAACCACATAATTCGCCTCCTGAAACATAAACGGCGACAAGATGGATATAAATCTTGGTTATTAATATCGGCGTAGTTATATTCACTGAATCGATAGCAAAATGTGAAAGAAAATTACTAAGTACAATTAGGAAAAACTGACTGTGTCCCAAATTCTTGCTTTTAAAATAGGTGAATCTGTTTGTTGTGCAACTAAAATAAATCAGTAAAACCACCAGATGATTATCCTTGTAATCAAAAAGTCTCCGAAAACAATTGCTTTCTTTCCTAGGCAAGTAGAAAACATACTAATGTAAAAGAAAAAAAAGTAGGTCTGCTGCTTAGAGACTCCCTAATTGATAAGAGAGAGTGGAGATGAGCAGCCTTAAAAAAAGCCCGGGTTGCTTGGCTACATCTGACACTAATCGCAGACATACGAGTCCACTGCTGGGAAAAACAGCCAGGTGTAACGTCTAACCTTCAAACTAAAAAACAACGAAGGCTTGTGCAGCTTTTATTAGATGCTTGTAACAACACAGATCAAGACTTATTTTTAAAATAAATCCATTCTGAACAGCAGCACTTCCTGTCCACCCAGAAACTCCGGCACAACGTCTTGACTCATCAGCCTCACCAGACAAACCGACGCAGTCACTGTGAGGTCAAGTGAGTTTGACCTCAGTCTGCCTTACAAACTGAGCAGCAAAGTCGGACGTCTGCAGAATTTATAGAAACAAGGAAGATGGAGAAAAATCAAGTTCACCAAAATGCATAAATAATATATACATTTATTTGACCAGTTCCAGATTGTGTCGGTTGGTTGTCAGAACATTTTGATAACTACAATTTTTAGGGAAAATCATTGATGGCTTTCCCCAAAGACTGGATGCTGTGCAGCCAGTCACAGTTTTGCTTTTCCTTGTTCACTCATGGTCAGGTGTTATGATGCACAGCCATCTGGACGCAGCTGATCAACAATACCTGAACTTTTCAAAAGAGTTGAAAAGGAGTCTCATGTTAACATGTCATACATACAACTACTGTCATACAGCAACAGTCTTCAGTCAGAGGCTACTTCAGATTCGATGCAAAACTGACTGCTACTGGAGGTTAATTCTTTTTGTTTGTTTTCTGCTTTTTTATTTGCAATTCACAAATCACTGAAAATGAAAGACATTTTAAAAATACATAAACCAAACAACCAAAACAACAAATAAGATGAATACTGAAGTCTCTGAGACCAAGGCACCAGACTTTTGTCAACCAGTCTTTGGTAGAAAAGAGAGACATGAGGAAAACAACCAACCAAATGGAAATGATCAAACTCAGTTTTAATTTATCATGTGATTAATTGATTTATAGAAGACACACAGAATTGGGTCAACCTGGTATTAATAGAGCGATCGATGACAGGAAGTAAAAACTGGTGAAAACACTGCCATATATATTTAATTTGGTGCAAATGGAGCAGCATTTTTCCTGCCACACCACAACACATGATAACACACTGAGCCGAACATCTGATTTGTGGTGCAAAAATGCAGCAATATATCCGAGTCCATCTTTACAACATTGACGTGTCTGGAAACAAAACCCTCATAAAGCTTGTTTTCCCAAACTAATCTTCCCACTACTTTGATGTGCCAGCAAACTTTTCCTCTTATGAACAAGACCCCGAACACTTCCTAGGTAAAAATAAAGCCCACATTTAGGATGAAAGGAGAAATATTTCACATCTTGTTTTTTTTTTTTATTCCTGTGCATGAAAAGCTAGAGTGTGTTTGTGTGTTGACAAGTTGTTTGAAAGGAGGTTATTGGCTTTCAAGGGAGCACGCAGCGGACTAAAAATACCCTGACTGGATGGAGCTGGAGGTCCGGAGAGGAGGGAGGGGGTCTGATGAAGGAGAATAGGCTGACCCAGAATCCTTCAACAGGTTGGAGCCGGAAACAACTCTTCGTCCGAGTCGCTCTGCGGAGGCCGGCTGGCGCAGAGGAAGGTCCCTTCTGTGTGTCACACAACTCCACATCAAAGAGGCTCATTAAGGAATTAATTAGAGCAAAGCTGCGCTGAAACCTCAAATTAGACCGAGGCTGGCTCCTGTGAGATGGTCTTTATCCATCAAGAGAGAAAAGGTGGAAGTATGGAGGAGGTATGCTTCAAACGAAGCGTTTCATGTCTCCCTAAAGCGCTCTTTGCCCACATGTTACGTTCATATCACCATGAGGCGAATTATCTTACAGCAAAAAGGCAACGAGAATCACCCATCTGCACAAAACTTCAAAGTCTACTGTTACAAAATTCATGCATCCAGATTGATTCACTTAATCTGTACTCTCTGAGCAATTATCCTTCAAATTTAGATGAGTTAGTTGAAGCTTAGATTTATAATAATTTTGACAAAAACAAGTATTAAATTAACCTGTTTAAAAGCAACAGTAAAGAAAAACATTTCAGTAATGGAAAAAGAAGAAGAAACATTTTTCTGAGTCTTTCATTTGACTGAAGTGTCAACCAAAGAATCTGGTATCCTTATCTGCAGAGGTTTTTAATCTCTTCCTTTCTGCTCATTCTCTCAGTTTTAAGATGCTGCCAAGTATAAAAACCTGTCGCAATAATCGTGGGATAGACTAAAATTAGCTCAATAATTTACATTTTAATGATTAATCATTCTTGGAGGGCAGTTTTGTTTACAGATACTGAGTTGTGCTGTTCACTTTGAATTTTGACAATGATGATGAAAATGTCAGATGATGAAATCATCTGACATGACAAACTGACTGACCTGCTGTTTAAGTTGGAAAATCAAACGTTCTAGAAATTATTTGGTACCCAAATAAGATCTGCTTTGATGAAAATGATAAGCAAATGATTATTTAAAAGCAGCAAACTACTGTCTCAGCAGAAACCCTTTAAGAACATCTTCAGATCTCAGGAAAACTTTTTCTCTATCAGTTTAACGCTACATACAGTGCTCTCAGTAATGGTCAATATAAGAGGTGTAAGCATATTTAGATGAGACCTAAATGTGCTTACATATTTAGGTAAGCATATACCTAAATATATGCTTACCTAAATATGCTTACCTGGTTAGTTTTTCTTGAGCAGAAAAACTGTTTAGTTTCATTCCTGATATTTGTACACTGCAAAAACACAAAATCCTACCAGGTATTTTTGTCTAGTTTCTGGTGCAAATATCTAGTACACTTGAAATAAAACAAAAGTAACTTTCAGCAAGATATAGGAGCTTGTTTTAAGTCAATTTTCTAACATTGATGAAGAAGACATATCTCCTATATTATAAGTTGTAACGCATTATTTCACTAGTAGATGATTTCCCTAATAGCTGGTATTTTTTCATCAATATCAAGGAATTAACTAATTAAAGAAAAGCAATCTTCAAGCAATATACTCGTAATGCACAAGGATATTCTTAAAAAGAGAAACTTTAAATTCTTAATAACATTTAAGATTAAAACTGGAAGATATTTTAAACATACAAAATTAAAAAAAACTTTAAATAAAATGAATGACAACATGTCTGTAAACAAAACTGTCCTTCAAAATAAGAGCTAGTTTAGGCCAAAGCGTCAGACTGAAGACTTCTGGTAGAAAGAGAAAGAGAAATTGATTTATTACAACAGCAAACAAAAATGTGCTTATTTTTGAATTTAATAGAAACACATCACTCTGCATCAAATCAGTCTGTGATCAAATATAATTTCCTCCTTTATTCAGATGCATCTGAATGATCATGTTTATGCAGCCCATGCATGAAGCTTGAAGAGCAAATCAACACTGCAGTCAGCTGGGATTTGTGTCACCAGCAGACAGGAAATTACGGCACTCAGAAACCACAGCTGTAAGAGCAGAAAGCCTTTTCCCCTCTCAGCGTGAGGGTGTGAGCTCCGCTGCCTCATGCTGTGGTTCAGGATCCATCGGGACAGAATCACCAGAAGGAGACTGTTGCAACCAGATTGTTGATCTCTGCAAACGGAGGAATATTTTGCATTACATCATAATCAGCTTTCTACTACCGAACGCAGATGTGAAAAATGCTGCATTGTGCAATCCACTGCAGACTGAAGGGACCTCTGACAAAGCTGTTGTCTCAAACACACACACACACACACACACACAAAGTGTGCGTTCTCCCACTCACACCTCTGCCTTGTGTTACTCAACACACACCAGCAAACTCGGCACCGCAACATGATGCAAATGTCTCTTCAGCACAAAGTTACAACCATGATATCATTGACAATTCGAGTTTTGCATGACGAAGCATCTGGATTGGATACGCAAGAGCTCGGGACAATTTCCTTCAACCAACTCTGATCGGCGATCTGGACTTTTTCTTGTTGATTTTATTGATTTTTATTTTGTACATGAAACCAAACAGAACAACAAGATATAAATAAGTGAATGCATAAATAAAAACTGGGCCCATCCAGCATTTCCAGATAACAGCATCAATAAAATGGGGCTTGACAGTGGAGTGGGGTAGTTAGGTCAATAATTAGGCCAATAACCTGGTTTTCAATCCCTTCTAATATTTATGGCAGTATCTTTTGGGCTTAGGGATTCATCCAGTCTGAAATAATTAATCACATTAATCGATTACTGAAATAACCGTCAGCTAATTTAGTCATCCGTTTATCGTTAACTGGAGGTTACAGGCTCAAAAAAAGCCAGTTGGGGAAAAACGACGTACTCCAAGCAGAAATTAATTAAAAACTGAACAAAGACTATAAACATTTCGCATTCAAGATGAAATGGAAAATCACCGGGTTCAGATTTTATTTTTAAAAAAAAAAGAATATCTTGAGCATCTTTTCCTAACTAATTATTAATCAGTTAATCCAACAAATATTATGAATTATTCCAGTATTGCTTTTTAGTCAAGCAAAAAGGCCTGAGCTGATGAGTATTATTCAAAGTATTTTTTTAAGCTGCAGATGCAAATCATCAAACATTCACTGAAGGAGATGAAAATATGTTCTGATTTAAAAAAAGAAACATTTATTTATTTGTTGACATCTTTTAATGTATGTTCAATACTGAATTTTAAAAAAGCTGAAGAAAAATATGTACAATGTCCCATGTTTTTATATGATTAATCATCAAAATAATCAATAACCAAAATAATCGCTAGTTCCACTGCTGATGCATATTATGGTGTATTTAGGATTTAAACTGTTAAAATAGTTATAGTTATAAACGCTTTTAGAGTATTTGTGTATCTTAGTTATTTGTGGGAGGTTATGGAGATTTCGGGAATCTACTATAAAATGATGCATTTGGGGTTTTTTTTCTATTCTTCCCCAGACTGATACCTTTGTTCAAAGCAGACTCTCTAGATCTTTTGTAAATCCTCTATTTTGAGCAGCTGGGTCTCACACTCACGTGTAAACTTAAGAAAGAAACCTAAATTTAATTAAAGAAGTAAATAGTTCAAAAAAATTAATTTATTACATCCTCATCCTGTAGCAACTACAGTTTATGTTTTAATTTACTCCATTTAAGTTATTTCTTTGCATTCAATAATCTCACCAACATAAAAAAGACACCAATTTTTTTCCAGAAAAGGTTTGCCTATAAAAGTTGAACAAACATCAAGCAGGGAAAGAACAGAACAACCTGACAGGGGATGCAGGGCATTTCATGCTAGAGTCTAATTACCATCGAGGATAAAGACCGTCTCTAGTGAGGAGGCCTGCTGCGTTTGCAGGATGTTTCACACACTGTAATTACAGAGCTAAAGGCTGATGGAAAACCTATGATCAGATTATGGAAAACAATAAGATTTACACTTTTTCCTAAGATTTCTGAGCTGATTTAACCTCCTTATATTTTTCTAGAACGAGAATCTAAAAATTTGTATTACTAAAGTCTCTGTTAGACAAAGTTATTTATGCTTTCATTTGGTCTTTTTCGCTCTCAGACACCCCCTAATTAACAGAAGGGCAATTTAAAAACAACTCAAACTGCAGGAACAAGGACTCAAACAAAAGTACAACTCAGTAGATTATCATTAAAGAAGTTCATTTATGTTGGATATTCGACTCAAAAAGTTACACATCTGTAGATTTATCACAGAGAGTGATGTTAATAACAACATTTAGAAGAGAGGTGAGCTCCAAAAGCTTATAGATGGAGAAGCTGAGTTACACAATAAAATATATTGACAGAAAATTAAGTGGAAGGAAAAGGTGTCTGAAAAAGGTGAAAAGTGTGTATGAATATGCACTTGTCTATCCTTGTAACACATTTTCCTTCCACTCAACTTTCAATAAATATGTTTGGGTTCAGCAACTTGTCAAGTTTAAGCTTCTTAAGCAATTACGTTATTGTGGCAATGACTGTCTGCTAGATAACTGTCAAGTCTGCAATCTTCCTTAGCATTTTGTAAGCGGAAATATATTAATCTTCATTAAAATGCATCTTTATGGCCGTGGAAGTCAGCTGCAAGTCATAATCATAAATATATCACAGTGTGTTATGCGTACTAATGTTTTAAGTAAATTACTGAAATACATTCATGCTCATGTTTGCAACAGTGTAATTTCCTTCTGGGTCTTAATAAAAACAAAACAAACAGCGAACAACAGCAAACAATTGAAAAATGTATATATTTTTTCAAAGATAGTAATGAGCCACAATTACTTCCCAACAGAGTCGACTGACTTTCCACATAAAATCAGTAACTAAGAGAAGTCAAAAAATAAAAATAAATGCTGCACACGCCTGGTTACCGTCTCTGTAAGCAGAACATCTTCAAAACAAGAAAAGCTTGAATTTGTTTAAGGTTCAGGTTAAACTGGCAGCTTTCAGTCGGTTTCTCCTCCATTTGAGACATAAATGGTGACAAATGCAACTCTGTTGAGGTTAATCCTAATGTTTACTTTGTTCCCAATGGAGCCATTACACAGAAGGAGCTGACATGCGGCTTCGCTTTTCAGCATTATAGGAATCTTCAGAGAAGACCACGGTTTCATTTCCCCAAAAATAACTTTTCCCACGAATTTTTTTGGGGGTCCCGTTTAAACCTGCATATCTGAAAACCAGCCCAAGCAAATACATAACGCCACTGGTCCCATGAACTCAATTAATCTGCCCCACTGGAATCCCAGGAAAGGTCACGGACTATTTAGTTGTCCTAATAGAATCACGTGACAAATAGCAGGAAATCCCCGACAGTCCCAAAGCCAGGAGACCATTTTTCTAGTCCTGCTCCATCTTTCTTTCTAGGCAGGATGAAACCTTTGCGCTAATTTTTCTGCAGCTGTCACTTTCGATCTGGCTCAAAAATAAGGAGGAGAAACAGCAACAAGTTCAGCCGGTTTATCAGTTAATTACTGAAGAGGTTTGTTCCATTTACTCTTTTGTTTCCTGGACTTCTCTTATGGATCACAAGCCCAAAGATCTGTTTGAACCTGAGCGTTATGTAAATTAAAGCCTCAACAGTTTCCATTTGGCTTTAGAGTACCAGATTAATGAAACTAAGTACGCCTATGATTCATTCCCAAGTAGATGCCCACGCTTCTCAGCCCGTATCCATTAGATTCTCATCATTGTCAGGGAGTTTAGACGCGTCTTCGTCACAATATTGTTTCACTTTATCCCTGCCTGACTCTCTTACAGGGGAACTTTTATGCAAAATTCACATTTTCCACATTTTTGTTCTTCCATTTGGGAAGAAAAACACCCAGTGTGGGTTTCTGGGAATAAGTTTGTTTTTTGGTGCCTTAAAAATGATCTGTTTCAACAACATCTGGAATGTAATGTCACAAATCAGCAGATACTGGCCCGTTACCTAGCAACCCCAGCGAAGCAAATTTGTTGCCCAGCAACCCCAGCTCATACTACATTAAAGTGCAAGGTGATTGGAGCTGTAGATATTGAGAGCCGGTCAACTTCCTGTTATAAACTAAATAAATAAATATGTAATTTAAAGGGGTAGTATTATGTAAAACTGACTTTTTGAGCTCTACATCATGTTATAATCTAAAAGATACCTGTAGTGTTGCTTTGATTCTTTCATGCATGTTTGAGAAATCCTTTAATCGCCATGGCAACCAACCATTCAGCTGTGCAAAACGCCCGGTTGGACCTAGGCAAAGCGCCTCCTCAGAGCTGCAGTTTAAAAGCTTTCAAGCTTCTGCCTCACCTCCTTCAGACTAGCTAGCGGCAATTAGCAAATCCCTGTCAGAGCTGCACGTCTTCTGAGCTCATCATACGAGATACTTCTCAGTGCAACGCTGGTAAAAGCGTTAAGTGTTAGAGATGTTATCATGGCTTCCTGAAGGTGGAGTTTCAAAAAGAAACAAAGGCCCAATTTTGAAGCATTAAATTACAAAGTCAAAGTTCTTTTAAGTCATGTCTGATATAGTATTTTTATAACAGCTGAAGGTAACATCGTTAATATATTTTCCTAAAAAATGGCTCTATATGCCTAGAAAATACACAATACTGCCCAAACACTGAATAGCCTTAGTAAAAAATGTCTGGTTACCCCAGAAACACCCAGTCTGATCACTGAAACTGAAAGTGTCAACTAGTAAGCCACTCAAGTACTCGGCTGGCCTAAAAACACATCCTGAGGGACACCTCCGAACATGGTTCTGCTAACACTTTCAAGAAGACAAAATCCTAAGAAACCCATGCATAATTTAGGAGCAGAAGAGAGAGTGCAAGAATTAGGCTGCACTCTCTCTATACTTTATCTGGCTTTAAACGCGACTCAGAAGCTTTCCATCTCTCAGGGCATCTGTGAAGAAACGCTCGATGGGAATAGAGAAGGATCTTTGCTCCTCTATATCCGGATGTTTGAGCATAACAGCTACAAGTCGAGCACTGACTGTAAAATTGATCCTGCCGGATGGGCGTTGTTGTCAGGCACATTAGCAGTATTGATTCAATAAAACTAACAAAAGCAGAAGGAATTGTGGCATTGATCTTGGCGAGCTGCAACAGTGAAACAAGTAAACCTGTGTTACTGCAAACTACAATCTCCAAGTGCAGCTATGTGTGTGTGTGTGTGTGTGGGGGGGGGAGGATTATTTCAAAAGGAAATGTCAACTATAGGGTGTGGCGACTACAAGAGCATGAAATTAACTCAATATTTCAAGACTCTTTCACGGAAACTCACGCAGGGAGAGTTCAGAAACACAAGCAGCAGTCAGATCAGTTGCTTCCGTCTTCATAAGGAAATAATGCAGAGGTTATTTGTCAGGAAAAAATGTTGAGCAGAAACCAGTTCACATTCCTTGTGGTGAGCTATCAGCAAACTCATGCAGAAGGACACAGACTCAGAGGCCTCCAAGATATTTAGGAAACATGCAACTGTAATTTCTTAAAGCTGTGAGAAATTGCAAAAATGCTTGTGATCAAATTAAATTTTACTGTATTTGAAATACAAAATTGTTGCACACATTTTTGTATTTGCTCCGGATAAGTTCTGCATCAATTTGTTTCTCGCTCTCTTTGTCCAAACTTGTTCCAAAGGTTTTAAACCTCAGTTCACTCTTGAATCGAGAGTTTAAAAATTGAGTAATAATAAAACATCGTCAAAGATCATTAAACTTTACATTCTCATGAACTGAAAACGTAAGGCGTTTTAAATACCTAAAGTAAAGAAACAAAATAACACAAAAACAACAAACAACATAAAGTATTAAATTCCTGTAAACAAAATTGTCCTTCAACAAAAACAAGCTAGCTGAGACCAAGACTGAAAATTTCTGTCATCCAGTTTTTGGCAGAAAGAGAAAAAGCAATAAATCAAGCAACTGGAAACTGTTTAGCTATTTTTAATTAATCAAGTGCCTGGTTTATAGCTTAATGTCACCATGATGGCACCGCTGCTGTAAAAGTAAGCCAAGTGGAAGTGTTTGACACCCATCCGTCAGCTCACTGCACTGTGACGATAACATGTGGTTGAACGGGGGGAGAGATGCGTCTCTCCCTGAACCTTTGCTATGACTCGTCACTCACATCAGTTTGAGCTGCTGCCCTATATCAAGTGAGCTCTCGACAGGAACCAACAGGAAATGGTGAGGAGTAGGAGGAGAAAAACAAGGCGATGTCTACACAACAGGTTACTCTGCACACGGCTCCACTTCCTGTGCAGGGTTTGAACTCTCTAGAACGGAGCTGAAGCGCCTGATGAGGTCATCAGATCACCTCTGCATCATCAGTCTCACAGCTGTTTTTTCCTCCCTTTGTCCAAGCAGTCCTCCCGCCTCCTTGCGTGCAGTTTTTTTATTTTTTTTCTGTCTTGCCTCCTTGTAGAGCCTTGTGTTATCTCATGGCGTTGTCTGCATGCAGCATCCTGTTTGCGCTGCCGCAGGACAAACATGGTCTCCGTGTGACGCCGAAGACGTTTTACAAGCTGTCAGGTTTTCAGCGTGGCCCTGATATCTCTGTAATTGGGTTCTTCCTGCTGGGGAGTAAGTGGGGAGTTAAAAGAAACAAAAAACCTTAAAGTGGGCGAGTAACAAGTGGGTGAGGGAGTGGAGGGTGGTAACTGGTTTCCATTTCCACCAGAACCTCGTTAAAGTGCATGATGGGGGCACTTCAGTCATTTCATTCGCTTGGAAAAGTACAACCTGCTCCTGTGACATGTCCAAAAAGGAGCTGGATCATTTCTTCATGTTTTTAACGTCTCTTTAATATTGTATAAAAAGGTTTAAGTGATTAAATGAAAAAACTGCAGAATGTGCCAATTTTTAATCTGATTAATCATCAGAATAATTGTTTATTAAAATAATCATTAGTTGCGGCCATAAGCATGTTCCAAATCATCCCTCATTTCAATGTTTTCCCCTCGGCAGCGCTCTCCAGAGGAGACGGAGAACCAGGCCTCCAAAAAAAACGGAGAGAGAGGTGCTGCCCTGAAAAACTCGGGTTCACCACATAAGGTCCCCGGCTGCGAGAAACACCCTGGACAGCGTCCAGGAAAGACATCTGACCAGAGCAGACGCAGAACATGGGTGTTAAGCTTTGTGTTAATGAGAAACTTCCCATGGATTTGGCCTCTCATCCGAATTCTTCTCCGTGCCTCAACTCTCCTTCCTGAATAAGACTTCTTCTCTTCTTGCTGCTTTCAGGTTTTCCCCGTTTGCTTCCACAGACGTCCCGATGCTGCGGAGGCACACGGCGTGAGTTGCAGCCCCGCGTACGCAACACCGCGCTCCTCTTTGTCGCTTTCCTTTTTCAGCTTGCAGTGCTCACTCATATGTTTTATAGCAACTCTTGAGCAATTTCACAACTCGGTTTTGCAACTTTCTTGAGAAGCGACAGCACAGAGGAGCAGTTGGGCAAGTGATGTGGCTGGAAAGTATCTCAAGTGGAGCTAATAACTTCTTTAACCACAAAAATGTTAACATGTTGGTCATGAGGGTGTTTAAACAATAGTGGAGTCAAATAGTGCACAAAGGGCACATATGTGAAGAATAATGCTACTTCGTCCCTCAGTTGCATGATTCGCACGTTGTCTAGACAGGAACCAAGTCAGAAACGAGATCTTTGTGCTTAAAATGAAACTTGGCTGTCAGGAATCAACGATTATTTTCAGGTGTTCACAACCCTTCAGCTGTTTCACATTTGGTCACGTTATAAACACTATATTACAAAAAGGTAGTCCACAGCAGGGAAATCAAAAGATAAATGTTTTTCACAGTCCAAACAGTAAGCCCCGTTCACTTTGATATTCCGAAATAAACTCCTAAAATGAAACTAATTGGATTCAAGAGTCACCTTAAAAGCAGAGCACACTTGGATAGATTATTAATCATAGAGAAACACAAAATAAAACAAAAATGTATTCACGAAACATCTAAGTCAATAGGAGAACTACTAATGTGACACAATTTTAGGAGTAATGAGGACGTTAGTGAGACCAAGAGTGTTTAAAGCAGAAAAATGGTGGAAAAACCGCTATAAAGTTGAGATATTCTCCGTAAAATGGATAGAGTTCTGCCAACAGCATGGTCTGCATGGTGACGCTGTGGTAATTAATTTTACATAGTTTCATCATCATCACATTTTATTAATCCAGTCTAGATTGTCTGATTAATTTACATCAACTGGTTAATGGGGTCGTGTTGTTGTTTTCTGTATCAACCAATCACATTCAAAACTTGATTTATTTCATTAAGACTCAAGCCATATTCTATTTAAGGCAGTGTAATCTGGATGATACGAGTTTAATTAGTGCTCCATTACATCATTTGCAACCCGTCATTAAATAGAAGTACAAGAATAAGAGGAAACAATCAGAGTCCATAGAAGATGTTGTCCCACCAAGCAACAGAGTTAAAATAATGAAAAGTGGAGCACAGTCCTCTGTTCAGACGACGATGCCATTTCCACGGTGATGGTAGCATTACTCTGTGGGGATTATATTTTATTAGGGCCTGCCATTGCAATGCATAAGGAGAGCAGTGACTGACCTGCGAAGCAGGTCAGTCACTGCCTCCATGCATTTGCATGGCAGGCACTTCTTATTAGGGCCTGCCATTGCAATGCATAAGGAGAGCAGTGACTGACCTGCGAAGCAGGTCAGTCACTGCCTCCATGCATTTGCATGGCAGGCACTTCTTATTAGGGCCTGCCATTGCAATGCATAAGGAGAGCAGTGACTGACCTGCGAAGCAGGTCAGTCACTGCCTCCATGCATTGCATGGCAGGCACTTCTTATTCTACACCCAATAGAACACTTAAAAACCTTTATTAGGGCCTGCCATTGCAATGCATAAGGAGAGCAGTGACTGACCTGCGAAGCAGGTCAGTCACTGCCTCCATGCATTGCATGGCAGGCACTTCTTATTCTACACCCAATAGAACACTTAAAAACCTTTATTAGGGCCTGCCATTGCAATGCATAAGGAGAGCAGTGACTGACCTGCGAAGCAGGTCAGTCACTGCCTCCATGCATTTGCATGGCAGGCACTTCTTATTCTACACCCAATAGAACACTTAAACCTTTATTAGGGCCTGCCATTGCAATGCATAAGGAGAGCAGTGACTGACCTGCATAAGGATACCACAAAAGTGGTATCCTTATGCATTGCAATGCATAAGGAGAGCAGTGACTGACCTGCTTCGCAGGTCAGTCACTGCTTCGCAGGTCAGTCACTGCCTCCATGCATTGCATGGCAGGCACTTCTTATTCTACACCCAATAGAACACTTAAAAACCTTTATTAGGGCCTGCCATTGCAATGCATAAGGAGAGCAGTGACTGACCTGCGAAGCAGGTCAGTCACTGCCTCCATGCATTTGCATGGCAGGCACTTCTTATTCTACACCCAATAGAACACTTAAACCTTTATTAGGGCCTGCCATTGCAATGCATAAGGAGAGCAGTGACTGACCTGCGAAGCAGGTCAGTCACTGCCTCCATGCATTTGCATGGCAGGCACTTCTTATTCTACACCCAATAGAACACTTAAACCTTTATTTTTAGGGCCTGCCATTGCAATGCATAAGGAGAGCAGTGACTGACCTGCGAAGCAGGTCAGTCACTGCCTCCATGCATTTGCATGGCAGGCACTTATTGTTCTACACCTAATAGAATGTCTCTTTATTGGGGCCTGCCATTGCAATGCATAAGGAGAGCAGTGACTGACCTGCGAAGCAGGTCAGTCACTGCCTCCATGCATTTGCATGGCAGGCACTTCTTATTCTACACCCAATAGAATGTCTCTTTATTTATATATATCTTTATTTTTCTTCCATTACCGTTAATGCGGCTCGTACCGCTGCGTGCCCACCCACAAAAGTGGTATCAAATCGAGCGGCTCGGTGCCGAGAAGTGAGCTATTACTTTTGTTGGGATTCTGACTTAAAATGACGACAAAAATTAATAAAAACGAAAAAATTGGAGATTGAGGAACTCGCAGCATCAGTAACCTTTCTGTCTGAAACACACACACAGGACCCCTGATGGCTTACTGAAAAACTGTGTTTAACTCGCCCTCACAGGCATAAATATTGCCCTATTGGTCTAAAACTTGGTCAGAACATAGATACACATCCCTGCTCCCGTAAAATGTTTTCAAAAATTTTCTAGGGCTTATGGATTTTTGTCAGGGTCCTTCAGACTGGCGCTGGGTGTCTCCCAAGTATAGAAACGAGGGAGAAGAGGATTTTCCCGCTCTTTGTCTCCTCACAGCTGCGGGGCATTAATTACCATAGTAACGGGTTCCAGCCAGCGGCAGCCATTACTCTGAGAAACAGCAGAGAGTATTTCCTGTGACTATTGATATTTTGTTTAGATAAAATTATTATTTCTCTGAATTTTTCAGTGTGAAATGACATCCTTACTATGAAGGCTGAAAGATTTAGAGATTATGGACTGTTGTAATTTTTTTAATATTTTGTACCGTGAGTGAGAACATGTGCGAAGCTTCAGTCTCGGTCTGAAGCTCGTTAATCATTAACAGTGTCAATTAGCGGTGCGCTGCGATCGTTGTCTCTTGTTGCCAATAACCTGCATGTGCAGCTGGACTCACAGCGGCGGAGCTCGTCAAAATATATCAACACAATGAAGCTAATACTTGACGCAGATTGGCTACATCGAGGCTCACTGCAGTAAAAAAAGACATGGAGGATCAGACAGCCGGGAAAGCAGCGCTGTACTCTCACAAACGGGCTCAGAGGTCACAATGCATTGTGGGAAGAATACATATTTCCTGTGATTATTCATATTTTGCTTGCATAAAATTATTTTTTCTCTGAATTTTTGAATGTGAATTAAAATACTTAGTATGACGCTTGAAAATTTTCAAGAAAAAAACAATGACCTCTTTATTTATTTTTTTAATTTCAGACCGTGAGTCAGGAGGACATGTCCAAAGTTTATATAGATGTCAGTCTGGTACTGAATTTCATTGAACAATGAGTTCAGCTGTTGATTGTTGCTGTGAATCAGATCAGCCACAGAATTGTGGTGATGGATCTGGCAAAAGCTTCAGTCATTAGCAACACGGGCAACTGTGGTTTTCAATTGGAAGGTTACAGGTTAGACTCCTGCTTTCTCCAGCACATGTTACTCTGCCCCTGGGCAAGGCATCCAATGTCAAATAGCCTACTAAGCTGCATATCAATGTGAGACTAGCCTGAAGCAATTTGATTTGTCAGAAATAGTCAAATAAATTGCTATAAGTTCAGTCTATTTACCATTTAAAACCCATCAGTTTATGTAATACTGATTTGCAATAAGCCATTTCTACAGTGTTAATCTATTCACTGCCATAGGTACGGCTATAGTATTAACAGTCTAAATCACATTTTACAACTGGCTTGTGGAAGCCAGAGCATTAGCATTTTTAGACTACAATTTAGCTCAGGTTAGCGTTGATGCTAATGCTGAGCATCAGAATGCTTTTCTTATTTATTACCAATGTTTCATATACTGATGTAGTAAGTAATGACAGACAACATGATAGTGATGCTCCACATGCTACTAATAGCAATCATGCTATTATTAGCATTTTGGCTAATTTTGGCTCATGCAACATACTAAATGGTACGAGTGCAGCTTAGTGAACATGCTTCTGACTCCCTGCAGGTTATTGACTACATTGCATTTTTCTTTAGCATTAATGCAAATTTTTTTAGCATCATATTGCTGCATCCAATCCGACGGGCACACTTTGGCAGGCCCTTCAAAATTTCTGCGGAATTTTCTAGTTATTTATTATTCTTCCGTCACCGTTAATGCGGCTCGTACCGCTGCGTGCCCACCCACAAAAGTGGTATCAAATCGTGCGGCTCGGTGCCGAGAAGGGAGCTATTACTTTTGTTGGGATTCTGACTTAAAATGACGACAAAAATTAATAAAAACGAAAAAATTGGAGATTGAGGAACTCACAGCATCAGTAACCTTTCTGTCTGAAACACACACACAGGACTCCTGATGGCTTACTGAAAAACTGTGTTTAACTCGCCCTCACAGGCATAAATATTGCCCTATTGGTCTAAAACTTGGTCATATCATAGATACACATCCCTGCTCCCGTAAAATGTTTTCAAAAATTGTCTAGGGCTTATGGATTTTTGTCAGGGTCCTTCAGACTGGCGCTGGGTGTCTCCCAAGTATAGAAACGAGGGAGAAGAGGATTTTCCCGCTCTTTGTCTCCTCACAGCTGCGGGGCATTAATTACCATAGTAACGGGTTCCAGCCAGCGGCAGCCATTACTCTGAGAGACAGCAGAGAGTATTTCCTGTGACTATTGATATTTTCTTTAGATAAAATTATTATTTCTCTGAATTTTTCAGTGTGAAATGACATCCTTAGTATGAAGGCTGAAAGATTTACAGAAATAAACAATTATGTCTTTATTTTTTTAATATTTTGTACCGTGAGTGAGAACATGTGCGCAGCTTCAGTCTCGGTCTGAAGCTCGTTAATCATTAACAGTGTCAATTAGCGGTGCGCTGCGATCGTTGTCTCTTGTTGCCAATAACCTGCATGTGCAGCTGGACTCACAGCGGCGGAGCTCCTCAAAATATATCAACACAATGAAGCTAATACTTGACGCAGATTGGCTACATCGAGGCTCACTGCAGTAAAAAAAGACATGGAGGATCAGACAGCCGGTAAAGCAGCGCACAGCTACAAACACTCACCCGGATTAGCATGACGGTCAGAAAGCTAATCAAATAACCTGTAAAATTATTTAAATCTTAGATCTGTGATGTAAGACGCTGGTTCTGCTCTTGAACCGCTGCTCGCTACAGGCAGTAACATTTAATATTTGGCACGGAGCCGCTTCTGCTCCACCTGTTAGTGACTCTGACCGAACCTCTTTATAGCTGCAGCATCTAACTAAAAAAATACATTTTACCTGCGTACTAAAACTTTCGCTGTCCTAACATGAGACAGATAATCTCTAAAAAATAATCGATCTCCTCCCTGTTCTGCCGGAAACAGTCAATCAGAACTAGCAGTAACCAGCTAGCCGCTATGCTAACAGGAAGTTTTCATTCAGTAACTCTGAAATGTTGATTGATCCTGTTTTTGCCTTTGAATGTTATGTTTTATACTTGAATTTTTTGTCAATGTTGAGAGGTGCAAGTAGGAGCTTAATCAACATTTTTCTGACTCTCCACAGGTTTTTGACTACTATTTAGCTCAGGTTAGCGTTGATGCTAATGTTGAGCATCAGAACACTTTTCTTACTTATTATCAATGTTTCATATACTGAATGTAGTAAGTAATGACAGACAACATGATAGTGATGCTCCACATGCTACTAAATAGCAATCATGCTATTATTAGCATTTTGGCTAATTTTAGCTTATGCAACATACTCTAAATGGTGCGAGAAAAGCTAAGTGAGCATGCTTTTGACTCCCTGCAAGTTATTGACTACATTACAGCTTTCTTTAGCATTATTGCTAATTTTTACCATCAGAACGCTTTATTAATCCGACGGGCACACTTTGGCAGGCCCTTTAAAATTTCTGCGGAATTTTCTAGTTAGGGCCTGCCATGCAAATGCATGGAGGCAGTGACTGACCTGCAGGTCAGTCACTGCCTCCATGCATTTGCATGGCAGGCACTTACTGTTCTTCTGTCAATAGAATGTCTGTTTATTATTTATTATTCTTCCATCACCGTTAATGCGGCTCGTACCGCTGCGTGCCCACCCACAAAAGTGGTATCAAATCGTGCGGCTCGGTGCCGAGAAGGGAGCTATTACTTTTGTTGGGATTCTGACTTAAAATGACGACAAAAATTAATAAAAACGAAAAAATTGGAGATTGAGGAACTCACAGCATCAGTAACCTTTCTGTCTGAAACACACACACAGGACTCCTGATGGCTTACTGAAAAACTGTGTTTAACTCGCCCTCACAGGCATAAATATTGCCCTATTGGTCTAAAACTTGGTCAGAACATAGATACACATCCCTGCTCCCGTAAAATGTTTTCAAAAATTTCCTAGGGCTTATGGATTTTTGTCAGGGTCCTTCAGACTGGCGCTGGGTGTCTCCCAAGTATAGAAACGAGGGAGAAGAGGATTTTCCCGCTCTTTGTCTCCTCACAGCTGCGGGGCATTAATTACCATAGTAACGGGTTCCAGCCAGCGGCAGCCATTACTCTGAGAGACAGCAGAGAGTATTTCCTGTGACTATTGATATTTTGTTTAGATAAAATTATTATTTCTCTGAATTTTTCAGTGTGAAATGACATCCTTAGTATGAAGGCTGAAAGATTTAGACAAATAAACTATTATAGACTGTCTTTATTTTTTTAATATTTTGTACCGTGAGTGACAACATGTGCAAGCTTCAGTGTCGGTCTGAAGCTCGTTAATCATTAACAGTGTCAATTAGCGGTGCGCTGCGATCGTTGTCTCTTGTTGCCAATAACCTGCATGTGCAGCTGGACTCACAGCGGCGGAGCTCGTCAAAATATATCAACACAATGAAGCTAATACTTGACGCAGATTGGCTACATCGAGGCTCACTGCAGTAAAAAAAGACATGGAGGATCAGACAGCCGGTAAAGCAGCGCGCAGCTACAAACACTCACCCGGATTAGCATGACGGTCAGAAAGCTAATCAAATAACCTGTAAAATTAATTACTCCGCTCAGCCGGAAACAGTCAATCAGAACTAGCAGTAACCAGCTAGCCGCTATGCTAACAGGAAGTTTTCATTGAGTTACTCTGGAGTGTTTATTGATCCTGTTTTTGCCTTTGAATGTTATATTTTATACTTGAATTTTTTGACAATGTTGAGAGGTGCAAATAGGAGCTTAATCAACATTTTTCTGACTCTCCACAGGTTTCTGACTACTATTTAGCTCAGTATAGGCAGCTGTACTATCACAAACGGGCTCAGAGAGGTCACAATGCATTGTGGGAAGAATACATATTTCCTGTGATTATTCATATTTTGCTTGCATAAAATTATTATTTCTCTGAATTTTTGAATGTGAATTAAAATACTTAGTATGACGCTTGAAAATTTTCAAGAAAAAAACAATGACCTCTTTATTTTTTTTTTTTATTTCAGACCGTGAGTCAGGAGGACATGTCCAAAGTTTATATAGATGTCAGTCTGGTACTGAATTTCATTGAACAATGAGTTCAGCTGTTGATTGTTGCTGTGAATCAGATCAGCCACAGAAATGTGGTGATGGATCTGGCAAAAGCTTCAGTCATTAGCAACACGGGCAACTGTGTCTTTCAATTGGAAGGTTACAAGTTAGACTCCTGCTTTCTCCAGCACATGTTACTGTGCCCCTGGGCAAGGCACCCAAGCTCAAATAGCCTACTAAGCTGCATATCAGTGTGTGAATGTGGGACTAGCCTGAAGCAATTTGATTTGTCAGAAATAGTCAAATAAATTGCTATAAGTTCAGTCTATTTACCATTTAAAACCCATCAGTTTATGTAATACTGATTTGCAATAAGCCATTTCTACAGTGTTAATCTATGCACTGCCATAGGTACGGCTATAGTATTAACAGTCTAAATCACATTTTACAACTGGCTTGTGGAAGCCAGAGCATTAGCATTTTTAGACTACAATTTAGCTCAGGTTAGCGTTGATGCTAATGCTGAGCATCAGAATGCTTTTCTTATTTATTACCAATGTTTCATATACTGAATGTAGTAAGTAATGACAGACAACATGATAGTGATGCTCCACATGCTACTAATAGCAATCATGCTATTATTAGCATTTTGGCTAATTTTAGCTTATGCAACATACTAAATGGTACGAGTGCAGCTTAGTGTACATGCTTCTGACTCCCTGCAGGTTATTGACTACATTGCATTTTTCTTTAGCATTAATGCAAATTTTTTTAGCATCATATTGCTGCGTCCAATCCGACGGGCACACTTTGGCAGGCCCTTCAAAATTTCTGCAGGAATTTTCTAGTTAGGGCCTGCCATTGCAATGCATAAGGAGAGCAGTGACTGACCTGCGAAGCAGGTCAGTCACTGCCTCCATGCATTTGCATGGCAGGCACTTATTGTTCTACACCCAATAGAATGTCTCTTTATTTATTTATTTATATATATCTTTATTTTTCTTCCATTACCGTTAATGCGGCTCGTACCGCTGCGTGCCCACCCACAAAAGTGGTATCAAATCGAGCGGCTCGTGCCCGAGAAGGGAGCTATTACTTTTGTTGGGATTCTGACTTAAAATGACGACAAAAATTAATAAAAACGAAAAAATTGGAGATTGAGGAACTCACAGCATCAGTAACCTTTCTGTCTGAAACACACACACAGGACCCCTGATGGCTTACTGAAAAACTGTGTTTAACTCGCCCTCACAGGCATAAATATTGCCTATTGGTCTAAAACTTGGTCAGAACATAGATACACATCCCTGCTCCCGTAAAATGTTTTCAAAAATTTTCTAGGGCTTATGGATTTTTGTCAGGGTCCTTCAGACTGGCGCTGGGTGTCTCCCAAGTATAGAAACGAGGGAGAAGAGGATTTTCCCGCTCTTTGTCTCCTCACAGCTGCGGGGCATTAATTACCATAGTAACGGGTTCCAGCCAGCGGCAGCCATTACTCTGAGAAACAGCAGAGAGTATTTCCTGTGACTATTGATATTTTGTTTAGATAAAATTATTATTTCTCTGAATTTTTCAGTGTGAAATGACATCCTTACTATGAAGGCTGAAAGATTTAGAGATTATGGACTGTTGTAATTTTTTTAATATTTTGTACCGTGAGTGAGAACATGTGCGCAGCTTCAGTCTCGGTCTGAAGCTCGTTAATCATTAACAGTGTCAATTAGCGGTGCGCTGCGATCGTTGTCTCTTGTTGCCAATAACCTGCATGTGCAGCTGGACTCACAGCGGCGGAGCTCGTCAAAATATATCAACACAATGAAGCTAATACTTGACGCAGATTGGCTACATCGAGGCTCACTGCAGTAAAAAAAGACATGGAGGATCAGACAGCCGGAAAGCAGCGCTGTACTCTCACAAACGGGCTCAGAGGTCACAATGCATTGTGGGAAGAATACATATTTCCTGTGATTATTCATATTTTGCTTGCATAAAATTATTTTTTCTCTGAATTTTTGAATGTGAATTAAAATACTTAGTATGACGCTTGAAAATTTTCAAGAAAAAAACAATGACCTCTTTATTTATTTTTTTAATTTCAGACCGTGAGTCAGGAGGACATGTCCAAAGTTTATATAGATGTCAGTCTGGTACTGAATTTCATTGAACAATGAGTTCAGCTGTTGATTGTTGCTGTGAATCAGATCAGCCACTGTAATGTGGCGATGGCTCTGGCAAAAGCTTCAGTCATTAGCAACACGGGCAACTGTGGCTTTCAATTGGAAGGTTACAGGTTAGACTCCTGCTTTCTCCAGCACATGTTACTGTGCCCCTGGGCAAGGCATCCAATGTCAAATAGCCTACTAAGCTGCATATCAATGTGGGACTAGCCTGAAGCAATTTGATTTGTCAGAAATAGTCAAATAAATTGCTATAAGTTCAGTCTATTTACCATTTAAAACCCATCAGTCTATGTAATACTGATTTGCAATAAGCCATTTCTACAGTGTTAATCTATTCACTGCCATAGGTACGGCTATAGTATTAACAGTCTAAATCACATTTTACAACTGGCTTGTGGAAGCCAGAGCATTAGCATTTTTAGACTACAATTTAGCTCAGGTTAGCGTTGATGCTAATGCTGAGCATCAGAATGCTTTTCTTATTTATTACCAATGTTTCATATACTGAATGTAGTAAGTAATGACAGACAACATGATAGTGATGCTCCACATGCTACTAATAGCAATCATGCTATTATTAGCATTTTGGCTAATTTTGGCTCATGCAACATACTAAATGGTACGAGTGCAGCTTAGTGAACATGCTTCTGACTCCCTGCAGGTTATTGACTACATTGCATTTTTATTTAGCATTAATGCAAATTTTTTTAGCATCATATTGCTGCGTCCAATCCGACGGGCACACTTTGGCAGGCCCTTCAAAATTTCTGCAGGAATTTTCTAGTTATTATAACATCTTCTTCCATTACCGTTAATGCGGCTCGTACCGCTGCGTGCCCACCCACAAAAGTGGTATCAAATCGAGCGGCTCGTGCCGGGAAGGGAGCTATTACTTTTATTGGGATTCTGACTTAAAATGACGACAAAAATTAATAAAAACGAAAAAATTGGAGATTGAGGAACTCGCAGCATCAGTAACCTTTCTGTCTGAAACACACACACAGGACTCCTGATGGCTTACTGAAAAACTGTGTTTAACTCGCCCTCACAGGCATAAATATTGCCCTATTGGTCTAAAACTTGGTCAGAACATAGATACACATCCCTGCTCCCGTAAAATGTTTTCAAAAATTTCCTAGGGCTTATGGATTTTTGTCAGGGTCCTTCAGACTGGCGCTGGGTGTCTCCCAAGTATAGAAACGAGGGAGAAGAGGATTTTCCCGCTCTTTGTCTCCTCACAGCTGCGGGGCATTAATTACCATAGTAACGGGTTCCAGCCAGCGGCAGCCATTACTCTGAGAGACAGCAGAGTGTATTTCCTGTGACTATTGATATTTTGTGTAGATAAAATTACTATTTCTCTGAATTTTTCAGTGTGAAATGACATCCTTAGTATGAAGGCTGAAAGATTTAGAGAAATAAACTATTATGGACTGTCTTTATTTTTTTAATATTTTGTACCGTGAGTGAGAACATGTGCGCAGCTTCAGTCTCGGTCTGAAGCTCGTTAATCATTAACACTGTCAATTAGCGGTGCGCTGCGATCGTTGTCTCTTGTTGCCAATAACCTGCATGTGCAGCTGGACTCACAGCGGCGGAGCTCGTCAAAATATATCAACACAATGAAGCTAATACTTGACGCAGATTGGCTACATCGAGGCTCACTGCAGTAAAAAAGACATGGAGGATCAGACAGCCGGTAAAGCAGCGCACAGCTACAAACACTCACCCGGATTAGCATGACGGTCAGAAAGCTAATCAAATAACCTGTAAAATTAATTACTCCGCTCAGCCGGAAACAGTCAATCAGAACTAGCAGTAACCAGCTAGCCGCTATGCTAAGAGGAAGTTTTCATTCAGTAACTCTGGAATGTTGATTGATCCTGTTTTTGCCTTTGAATGTTATGTTTTATACTTGAATTTTTTGTCATTGTTGAGAGGTGCAAGTAGGAGCTTAATCAACATTTTTCTGACTCTCCACAGGTTTTTGACTACTATTTAGCTCAGGTTAGCGTTGATGCTAATGCTGAGCATCAGAACACTTTTCTTACTTATTACCAATGTTTCATATACTGAATGTAGTAAGTAATGACAGACAACATGATAGTGATGCTCCACATGCTACTAATAGCAATCATGCTATTATTTGCATTTTGGCTAATTTTAGCTTATGCAACATAATAAATGGTACGAGTGCAGCTTAGTGAACATGCTTCTGACTCCCTGCAGGTTATTGACTACATTGCATTTTTCTTTAGCATTAATGCAAATTTTTTTAGCATCATATTGCTGCGTCCAATCCGACGGGCACACTTTGGCAGGCCCTTCAAAATTTCTGCAGGAATTTTCTAGTTATTATAACATCTTCTTCCATTACCGTTAATGCGGCTCGTACCGCTGCGTGCCCACCCACAAAAGTGGTATCAAATCGAGCGGCTCGGTGCCGAGAAGTGAGCTATTACTTTTGTTGGGATTCTGACTTAAAATGACGACAAAAATTAATAAAAACGAAAAAATTGGAGATTGAGGAACTCGCAGCATCAGTAACCTTTCTGTCTGAAACACACACACAGGACCCCTGATGGCTTACTGAAAAACTGTGTTTAACTCGCCCTCACAGGCATAAATATTGCCCTATTGGTCTAAAACTTGGTCAGAACATAGATACACATCCCTGCTCCCGTAAAATGTTTTCAAAAATTTTCTAGGGCTTATGGATTTTTGTCAGGGTCCTTCAGACTGGCGCTGGGTGTCTCCCAAGTATAGAAACGAGGGAGAAGAGGATTTTCCCGCTCTTTGTCTCCTCACAGCTGCGGGGCATTAATTACCATAGTAACGGGTTCCAGCCAGCGGCAGCCATTACTCTGAGAAACAGCAGAGAGTATTTCCTGTGACTATTGATATTTTGTTTAGATAAAATTATTATTTCTCTGAATTTTTCAGTGTGAAATGACATCCTTACTATGAAGGCTGAAAGATTTAGAGATTATGGACTGTTGTAATTTTTTTAATATTTTGTACCGTGAGTGAGAACATGTGCGAAGCTTCAGTCTCGGTCTGAAGCTCGTTAATCATTAACAGTGTCAATTAGCGGTGCGCTGCTATCGTTGTCTCTTGTTGCCAATAACCTGCATGTGCAGCTGGACTCACAGCGGCGGAGCTCGTCAAAATATATCAACACAATGAAGCTAATACTTGACGCAGATTGGCTACATCGAGGCTCACTGCAGTAAAAAAAGACATGGAGGATCAGACAGCCGGGAAAGCAGCGCTGTACTCTCACAAACGGGCTCAGAGGTCACAATGCATTGTGGGAAGAATACATATTTCCTGTGATTATTCATATTTTGCTTGCATAAAATTATTATTTCTCTGAATTTTTGAATGTGAATTAAAATACTTAGTATGACGCTTGAAAATTTTCAAGAAAAAAACAATGACCTCTTTATTTATTTTTTTTATTTCAGACCGTGAGTCAGGAGGACATGTCCAAAGTTTATATAGATGTCAGTCTGGTACTGAATTTCATTGAACAATGAGTTCAGCTGTTGATTGTTGCTGTGAATCAGATCAGCCACTGTAATGTTGTGATGGATCTGGCAAAAGCTTCAGTCATTAGCAACACGGGCAACTGTGGCTTTCAATTGGGAGGTTACAGGTTAGACTCCTGCTTTCTCCAGCACATGTTACTGTACCCCTGGGCAAGGCACCCAATCTCAAATAGGTTAGGGTTAGGGTCAGAACGCTTTATTAATCCGACGGGCACACTTTGGCAGGCCCTTTAAAATTTCTGCGGAATTTTCTAGTTTTTTTCTATTATTTCTTAATAACTGGAAAGTTGTGCAGTGTTTATGGGAGAGGGATGGAGCTAAATGCAGAACAATCCTGGGAGAAAAACTATAAGATTAGCTCTAAACATACAGGCATGGCTACAGTGGAACAGCCTAGTCAAAGTTCAGGCCTAAATCCAACTGAGAGTCAATGACTGCGGTAGAGCTACTGTAGAAACACCAAAACACCTGCAGCTGTAATTGCAAGCCTCTTGCTTTGCGTTGGTCCGTCTCTTAAAATCCAAATAAATATACACGTTTCTTCAAGGGGTATAAATACTTTTGAGCACACAGGATGAGAAGCAAAACTGTTCCCTCTTTAGACACGTCAACAGGAACTGGGAGACAGAGTGAAATGTAATCTCTCTGCTCCAGATGCAAGAGTGGCAGCAATTTAGCACTGACAGGCGCTATGCAGGTTTCACCAACCCAAATTTAAGACTTTTTAAGGTCATTATAAATAAAATGTAAGACCTATATCATGACCAGAATGCAAAAAAGAAATGCAGAGAACCAAACAGTCTTTACGAGCCTCTAGGCAGCAGCTTTCAGCTTTTGAACCACATGCTAACTTCTAAAGCTGGTTTTAGCAGTATTAGCAGCTTATTACTGGTAACTTTAATCACCTTGAATCATAAAACACATTAAATGAAAACATCTGCACAACCCAAACATTTCCTTCATACTAAAGTCCTGCAAGAAAAAACCTATATAGAATATATTAAATAGTCCCAGCACTTCAAACTTTAAGACCTGTAACTAACATATTTGAGGCTATTTTACATTTACTTTAATGAATTTAAGATGTTGTAAGGCCTCAATTTTTGAATAAATGAATTCAAGATATTTTAAGGATGCACCTCTAACTAACTCACACAGCAAGAGGTAAAAACACACGCCGTCTAACTCAACACACCTTTACTTCATCTTCCTAAAGAGACAGACAGACAGACTCTGCTGATAAATCCTCCCAAAACCACAATTTCTTTCATGGGAGATGCACAAGACTGCTTAGACATCATCAGCAGAGCCCTATAAAGAACAGGTCACACGTTGACTCTGCAGTTAAGAGTCATTTCTTCAGTTGGACACCGACAAACAATCCCAACCTCACAACACGGATAATCAACAGATTTGTTCATAATAATCACATTGACGATCCCTAACAAGGGACTGACGACACTAAGGGGATAAATCCAGATAACATGATGGTGTTCAGCAGGCCAGAACATAAAATGTTGATAATAAAGGAGAGATTAAATGGTTTAAATGTGCTAAAAAAAGACATGGTGGATTATCTGAGTCATTCAGAGCAGGTTCAGCCACCAATAACACGCCAAGATGTCACTCGCACGCTGCACCTCGGATGGATGGCATGTGAGTAATTTAACAGACATTTCTGTCATCACTCAGGGTAAGACTATCCAGTTTTTATAAACACTGTTAAATAACAGGTGTGACGCAGCAGATGCAACCACAGTATTATGTCCCTAAATGTCTTTCTCAAACAGAGAGAGAAAGAAAACAGCAATAATGTGCTTCCAGGAAGCTTTCCTGGGCAGCAGTAGAAAGGGGCGGGACTCCCAAAAAACACAAAGTAAAATGCATCTAATCAGTCAGCTGTGACCTGACTGATTAGGTTTGCTACTTCTTGGACACATGAGGAGTGGAGTAAGTTTCCCTCGCTTGGTGCAGAGCAATGGGAGACACAGTGACCTGCTTTCTGCTGGTGAAAACGTTTGATAATTACTTAAATAATCAAAAACTCCTTCAACAACCAACACTGTTTGGTGGACTACTTTCTGAAAATGGACTTCCAGACCTCTTTGGCCATAAGGAACTTGTCTTTAAAGTGTTTTTTCCCCCATTTGAACGTCAGTCCTAATTACTGGCAGAAAATTCACCTTTACATGTTTTTGTTTGTTTGTTTTGTAGGGGATACTTAAATATTCTAAAGAAATACAGTTGAAATACCTAGTAGCAAGGTAGTTGCTACCCAGTAGCATGCCAGCTAGTCCTACCTGCTTGGCAAAGCAGCCAATCCAGGAGTGCCATTAATTTTCCTACGTGTTGATTGGCTGTACCTCAGACAGTGGAAAAAAAGAAACACATCCGATGCTAAGATGGTTTCCACTGTGCATATTAATCCATTTTCAGGTATGTTTGAACAAGCTGAATGTATGTTAATTAAAAAGATTATACAAGTGCAGTCTGGACAAATATCCAAATACATCTGAATGGTCAAGCCAGATTTCATATATATAGTGTTATTTATTTTAATCCATAAATGCATGATGTGTTTCAAGGTTCCTGCCTATTTCTGGAGCCAAAGTCCACAGTTTTCTAGGCTCAGATTTTCAAAATTATCATGGTGGTTCCATTTTAAAACACAAACAATGCGTTTATAGCACAGCTGCAAGATAGCAAGGAAACTTTAGATATGCGATACTGTTACTGAAAGTAGCAATTATGAAACGACTTGTGATAAATGAAAAGTGTTAACAGCTTTCTGCTTTGAGTCCATTGTAAAGATAAACTCAGACAACTATCCAAATGCTGGAAAATATAAGTTAAGTTTTGTTCCTAAATTCCTGATTTTTCTGAAGGGCTTGCATCTGGCTAAAGCTGCTGGTTTGCCAATGAAAACATTTTTTTTTTTTGCATGGCAGTAACAATGAATTTTCTAAGTGTGTTTAATCCTTTGCAGTGCACCTCCACTGGTCAATGTGTGACTGGGCACATCCTGGACAACCGGCTACACTCACTGGATAACTTAAGATAACCAAAGGGCCTTGAAAGGAAACTGCAGTAACCGCAGAGAAAACAGATTTGCATTGGAAAAAACATGCAAACTCCATGCAGAGGATCCCTCAGCTGGGGTTTAAACCCAGAACAGAGCCAATAACTACACCACGTTCAGCCTGCAATAATAAGAATACCCAGGTGTAATATCTATTGAATTCAAAAGTTTTTATTTTACAAAATATTGCGACGACAACAAAGTTGCGGTTTAACAAGCATTAACAATACTTTTCCACACTACTTCATTCATTCAATTCAAGGTCTGGAAAATACTTAATTTCAAGATTTTTCCAGGCTGTCCCAAACTCTGAGGGAACAATTTGTACACCCAAACAAAAACAGCTGATCCCACAGAAAGAATACTGCAATCTGGACGTAGTTTGGTCCAATCTGCAGATTAGATATCAGTTCAACGCTTGGCATCAGCGGAAAAACTACGAGGGGAGGACTAGAAAAACAAATGCTACCCTTGGTTTTGTTTTCATTGCTGGATATACAGACATTAGTGCACATTTATCTAAACAGGAAGTGGGAAATAAGAAATCTAATGACCATGACCTCCATCATCAGCCACCTTTTTAATTTTATTGCCTTGTACCTAACCACTTTCTCACTGCGTGTAGCTGATCAGATAAGAAACTCAGAGTGCCGGCCACTTCCCTGTGTGCTCTGTGAATTACTTTATAAAAATTTTTTACCAAATATCCAAATACATTCACAACAGGAGCTTTGGCCATATTCTACATATGTGAATATTCAACCAATTTTTACACCATTTTGCAAAAAGACAGACCAAATTGCCATGTGTGTGAATAGTCTGCAGTAGGTGAACAGATGGACAATAGATACACCTTGCTTGTTTTCATGTAATAAAAAGCACCAATGAGCAAACAGCAGTCTGCTACTCACTTCCTGCTCCAAAGAGAGGAGCTTGACGTCTTTATCTCGGCTCTGCTCTGAAGATGAGCACATCGCTCAGACAAAAATAAAACAGAAAGATCTACATCTTCTCAGACTTAAAACCAACTAAGATTATTATTGGCAGACTCTAGAGTTTATTACATGCACAGAGGAGGAAGAGAACATTTCTGCTCAACTAGGTCAGGGGTGTAAGAGTCATGGCCCATTGCCGCCTGTAAAAATATAACTATTTTCCATGAGTTTATCTCTCTGTAGGTCTAGATTTGATGTCCATAAAGATAGGCAGCTTACACAGGCAGCCAAGCAATCAGTATTTGCTAGTTTTGCAGGAGAGAACAACAGAACAAATGCCAAAGCCTGTAAAATGTTCACGCTGCTTGGTTTCAGACATTTTTATGTGTACTGGACAGCTTTAAACAGCCCAGGCAGCTACTTTTCTTTCTTCATCATGACTTGAATCTCTGTGTAATCCACAAACCAACACATTAAGCCTTTTTGAAAATTTCTCTTGTACAAATTAAGAAGTCTTCCATCTGCCACACAGGCACAGCCAACACCTGTAAAAGCACACAGAGGCAGATAAACGTGCTCCCGTTTAAGAAGGTACTCGTCTTCCGTTTCCAACAAGCCTCCCGCCGGCCAAGTTGGGTAATAAAAAGCCACGGAGCAGAGAGGTAGAGATGTTGCCATCTGGTCAGAGGGCATGTGGCTGGCCAGCTCCATGGAGCTCTGGAAACCTACAGACACTAGTCGGCGGCACTCGATGACAGGCTGCAGGCAAACCGCCAAGAGAGCTCTTCAAACGAGTGTGTGCTTACAGGCCAAGTGTGAAGTATACTTTCCTCCGTCAATCCTCTGTCAATCCAGGGACTCCTCACCTTCCTGATTTTCCCAGCTTTCTTTTGAAAGTGACACCAACTTTAATGGCACCTCAATAAAAACATCGATGAAGACAGAAATACTTAAGGACTAATGTTTGTCAGAGTGATTATGATAACATAGCATATACCGTTTACGTACTTGACCACTCTTCTTGGCAAAAATGATGCAGTATGGAGGGGCCACCACCATGCAACTCAGTTGGTGCAGTGTTCTTAGAGTCTGTTTCCTGAGGGCATCTTCTCTGACCACTAAACGTTTCTACATAAGACATGGTCCATATCACCAGTAGTGCTGAGTAATAATATCAATTTTATGATATATATTGATATTTTCTTTCCTAGAAAAAAAATGTATATTTAACCGCAAGTATCGTAACATCCAACTGTCACCTTGTTCACTCACTGCTTGCTTCGCCAGGAGGGTGATTCGATCATCAGGCGTAGAGCGATTCCTTCAGATGTTAAGTGTCAAGGTACCAAACTATTCAGAGCAGGTACTTGACGAACCTTACTTTACAAATGCATGTAAGCTACAGTTTGGACTGTTTCAACTAAAAGAAACATGTTTTCTCATCACTTCTTTGATTAATATTGTCCAGCTGTCGACTTTAAGTCCGTGTCCAAGTCCAACCAGAGCCAGGTATTGTATAGTTGGTGCTTTTAATCAGTTTTCAGTTAAATTAATTCAATCCAACTCCATAACAGTCACAAAATGTCACTAAAATCACTCTGTCCCTCTAAAATCTTTCAGAAAATCGCAAAAGTGTGTTGAATTGTATCGTTTGCTGAATATCGCAATATATATTGTAGCGTGAGCAGAATATTATGTATCGTATTGTGAGATTATTGCATCACTACAGCCCTAATCACCAGTAGCTGAAAGTTTCAGACATGTTTGAACGTGTCCAGATTGCGGTGTTCTGGAGAGATCACCAATCAACGATCTTTAAAAAAACCTGACCTACCAATTCTGGTTTTGGCCCATGCAGAGTTCATTGTCGGCAACAGTTGGGTGACTATTGCTAATCATCCACATAAAAGGCTTTAAAATACTTGCGTTACTTTATGAATCACTGAATGGCTTAGCACCAAAATACATTAAAGATCTGCTGTTGCTGCATCTTCCAGACCTCTCAGGTCTTCTGGTTCTGGTCTGCCCTGCATCTCCAGAACCAGAACCACACATGGAGAAGCAGAATTCACCACAAATCTGGGACAAACTTCCAGAAAACTGCAAAGATAAAGAAACACTGAGTTCCAAAGAGTTCCCTTTGATTCATAATAACTGGAACATTGATTGATATATTTGAGGTGTATTTGCTTGATTATCTTGCTTCACAATTAGTTACTGTATTGTGCTTTATGATGTGAAACACTTGTGATTGCTTTGTTGCTGAAATATGCTGTATAAATAAACTTGACTTAGACATGGCATGGTGGACGGCAGAGCAAAAAGGCACAGCAGCTTATTCTTAGACTTTTGCAGCAGTAGATAAGATCGGTGGATCGGTACGATTTCCCAAAATTAAGAAAATCTGGGCCAATTTATCGTTGCACTCCTACTTCATTCTGTTGCTGCAGTGTTTTAGTTCACCTTGGCCTTGGATCTTGGTGGTTTCTGAATTGTTTCTGGTCATTTTAAGCAAACTGTTCAATCTGGGTGATCGAAATGAGCAATACCCCAAAACACATCAAAATTGTATTGAAAAAAACAAGGTAGGCTCGTTCAAATGCGTAATTAGGAGCTCAATATCATTATGACATGTTGCAACTCATGTAAAATGATATGGTTTCTAGGCTTTCAAAAAACAAACATGCTCCTTTAAAGAAACTCCTTAGATGGCAGCATTATCTCAACTCCGATGACTAGCTAGGATCTAAAATAATTCATCCATTTTTCACTTCTTTTAAGCTTTGAGTGTGGCAAACATCTCAGAGAACACTTTGTAACCACAGGCCAAACAACCTCCAAGGTCCACAAGACTTTTTCTAGCAACAACATAAATATAGAAAAAAAAATAGGATGTCCTGGACAAATATGTGCTCCTGACTGAGATCTAAACATAGCCACCAGAAGGGCTACAGAATTGGTTTAGACAAATGGAGAGGGTTTGTATTGTTTGAGCTGTCTGCAGTGGAAACTTCACTGTCCATAGTGGAAGAGCGAGAGATAACCTTCGGCAAAGGCCGGCAGAGATAAGGCAGTGAGAGGAACCACGAAAACAACAATAGAGGCATGCTTGCTGGAAAACTGGCAGAAAGCCCCTGTGTCCTTTCAAAACACACCGGAAATCATTTGGGGAGTGGTCACTCTGGTTCGCCGTGGGGAAACATCAGCAGCACTTCATAGACCTGCTGATGTTTGAGAGCAGCTTAAAAAAGGCCAGTAAAGCTTCTGTATCTGAAGCAGTGAAGGTATAAACATCCAGATCAACATAAGATTAGCTTCGCAGAGACCAACAACCCAATGCTCCATTGAGATGAGCTTCCCAGCTGCAAAGTTCTTCTGCAAACGGCTCAGCCACATTCTAAGAAGTGAAGCAGCAAAACAAACTTGTTGCAACCTAACTGTTGATGTTGTTATAAAAGAAAATGGTAAGCAAAATTACCAGCAAGCCAGAAACAGGACAGAGCTGCTGCTGAGTATCTGCATGGGCCAGATCCTTGTTTGCACTGTAAAAATATGTTTTGGGTGGCATAGATCCATGTTAGTTTTGAAATATTTACCTTAGGATAGAATTAACCTGTATTTATCTCTCCACAGCAAACTGACAGACAAAATAAAGATAAACAACTAAATTTAATAATTGCACGACTGCAAAGTTCCACAAAGGTGAATATATAGAAGCATCCATATTAAAACCAAGTAAAAAATAATTTATCCATTTCTAATTAGTCAAGAAAAGTGCAAAGTTTAAAAGAGTCTGCTAAAAAGAAAACAAGTTTATATATTTATTAAAAAAAATTACCTTTCAACCCATCTATTAAGCAACATTCTGCTAAATTAAAAAATGTTGGCAGTAACTGTGGAAATTTCAGTGAATGCATCTTTATACAAAGCAGCAGTTTATTTTAAATGTTTCTAGGTGGAGCAAAAACAAATAAATGCGAAACTAAAACCTCTTGAAATCCCAACATTATACTCTAAAAGGAGCCAAGAAATCAACTTTCTATGTTCAGCAGCTGAAACAAAAAAACCTCATGACCATTGTTTTGGTAAATAATAAGCCTAAATAGGCTTTTCTGTCTCATTACACGTTAACGTGATCCTCCATCATCTCCGTTTGTGACGTATTCAACTGTTCTGGGCAATAATTTTCCCCCAAAGGGTGGCTGAGAGTGGGCGACTAATGACGGCTTGATTAAAGCAGGCAACAAACTCCGACTCTGCAGCAGCTTGATGGGGAGCAACGCCCAGCCACCCCCTGCGGCTTCTCACCCTCCGTTTGCATCTGCGGCAAGGAAACGACACGGGCCGTATGGATGCATCACGACCCGGCGACAAGAGCAGCAGCCACAAAACAAATTTTTAATGCTCCACATACAGTATTTGCATAACTTTAGGGAGCAATGCACACTTTTCTTTCTCCGTAGAGTAAAAATTAATGCAACTAGAAAAAAAATTTACATTGTCTAAATACATAAAAAATCCAAACAAATAATCCAATTCTTCTCTTAAATAAGAAAATAAACATTTTATTGTCTAAAATGACATCAGTAAAGTGTGAGGCTGACCTGTTAATTACTTTTTACTAGATTACTGATTAATAATTGGCTATCAAAAGGTGCTTAGTAGGAGATTTTATTTACATAAATTCAGGTGAAGCTAAAACTAAACTTGCTGAGTTTTGGGTAGAACCTATTTACAGACAAAGGGGTTTTTCTATCTTAAATGCAAGATGTAGACATATTTTTTCACAGTTTTGGCTTAGTTAATTAATTAATTAGCAAATACCTTTTTTTATAGTCTGCATACTCCAGTTAACGATTAATCGATTACTGAATCAGTTGACAGTTATTTCAATAATCAATTAATCACAATTAATCATTTCAGTCCATTGGAAAGCATGGAGCTACATCCACAGAGATGGAATACCAGGAGCAGGTATGCAGTAGTTTGTGTATATAGTTATAAAATATGGCTTTGCACGCCTTAAATGGGAAGCAGAGGCGGTGAAATACTGATACTGGCTGGTTGGGAAAAGATCTTAAGGGAAGCCAGACTCACCTCTGACTGACAGAGGAAATAAACAACGTTTAAACACTGTAACTGCAAGATGCATGAGCTCTCTGTTGAATTTTAACTGATGGGCATGACCCAGTTATACCTGGTATTTATAGAAGCAGAGAAACCCCGGTGCTCAGAGACACAGTAGGAGTCCGGAGCAGGAAGTCCTAAAGGACGACAACGCAGGATAAGGACGGACTTTACGAGACTTGGCCTAACGACTTGGCCAGACCAGTCTGTGCATCTCCTGCTGAAGCCACGGTGGAAACAGAAGCAGCAAAACAATAGCCCCATTCCCAACCTATGACTGTACAAGGACCAGAGAAAATAGACTCCCCCCATCCAAGACTGCAGGTTAAATAAACACCCGTCCAGCTGGGAATGACTTATTGAATAGGATACAACAGAAGTACAACAACGCAGTTACAGAGTTTTCTAGCACTGGAACTGGAAGAAATGTGGAGATAAAACATCAGCATAGTGATCTCTAGCCATATGAACGTCACCTTCTTTCATCCTAAAACGTTCTCAGGTTATTGATTCAACAGTTGCAAAACGTTTTTCCATCATCCAAAAATTTAAATAATTAATTTCCTTCACACTGACTGGTTGAACATCTGGCAGTTATTGTAGCAACAAGAGAGTTTCCACTTTGGCCTGTCACAATAACAAATGTTAGGGATGGCAAGCAGTGCGCACACGAGGATGATTGGCGGCGCTAAGACCCTCCTTCTGGTTCTGATTTGTTGTTTCTAGTAAGCACTGGGAGCACTGATAAAAGGAAGAGGAGCTCGATTATTTCACAGATTATCTGTCTCACTTGGCTCTTATAAACTTCATCCAAAAATGCTGTAGAACTAATCAAAGACTTAAAATGTAATGGTAATTTTAAAAAAAGCAGATTCAAGACATTTCCCCAGGCATTTTATGGAATATGACTAACACTTACACAACGTATTAAGAATGAAAAATTAGTATGTTAATCTTTATTGAACTGCGTTAGTTATTAATCATCAGTCACACCTGTTACCATTTCTCTTTTAGCTGAATTAGAGATAAAAGCTCTTAAAAATCAAAACTTCAAAGCTTTCTTGTGTCCAATCCACCTTCATCTAATCAAATCAACCTTTACAGCAGCTGGCTGTAAAGCTTTCTTTTCTTTATTTTCAGCTAATGTGGAGCAGAGTAGCGACCACAGCCTGAATTCACGTCCGGCTTCAGCCACGGCACGAGGCAGCCGCTGAAGAAATTTGGCTTCTGTGGTGATAAAGGAGGTATGAGCGCTCCTGTAATCATTCAACTTCTGCCGCGTCCCCTCGCCAGCTGCCAAGATAAAACACGGCAGGACAAAGCGAAGCATGAAGATGTGCAGGTGTGAGAGTGTTGACTGCTAACAAACACAGCAAGAGAGAGAGAAACTTCTGAGAAAGTGAAGTGGATGTGCATCTCAGCGAACGTCTGAGGCTCTTAAAGCGTCGCAGTTTGGGTTTACAAGATGCAGTCGAGCCAAATTCTTCCAATAAACACGGCAGCAGCGCGCTACACAGAACATAAACTGCACTCTATGTAAAAACAGCTTTATGACATGAAGTTAAAACAAGCAACAAAACTGCTTCAGTGGGATATTTCACATTCGCCAACGACAAAACAGCAAAGAAAAGATAAATCAAGGCTGGGGGTTACAGACTGTAGAAACATTTAAGCTGAAATGTCCCACATGTTGGCCTCAAACACAGATTCATTAACAAACCACTTTTAGAAGTTTCCTTTCAGAGCAAAATATACAAACTAGTTATTAAAGTAATCGATTATTCTCTCAAATGCTTTTACAATTAATCAAGTAAATAACTGGCACATTATACAGATTTTTCATTTAACTGCAAAAGTCCTTTTTATACAATATTAGAAACGCATTAAAATATGCAAAACAATAATTAAATTCCTGTTTTAGATTAGAAAATAAATATTTTATTGGCTAAATAAGGTAATAAAGTTCAAATTCCTTTAATGAATTTGAAGTAATTCAACATAAACAAATGCAATGTGTTTTTTATATCTTGAATACCAAATGTATATGTATTATGCACAGTTTTGGATTAGTTATCACTGATTATTTTTGGGGATTTTTGGGTCCCGTTAACGATTAGTCTATTACTAAATTAGCTGATTATTTCAATAATTGCTTGATCACAATTAATTGCTTCAGCCTTACTCAAGCATTTTCAGAGCTTTCAATAAGCCAATAAACCATAAAAACATAATGAAGTTAACCAGGAGCTCTCCAACTGTTGCATCTCAATAACTTACTATATCACTGAAGAACTAATTTATCTCCATAATTCAGTTCAAAAAGTTAAAAGATGGCATTAAAAGTGTTTTCTCATATCAATGAACAGCAGTAAACAAAATCTTTGTTATATCAAACATCATTTATAATTTGCTTGAGCATTCCTGCTGCTTTTCCAGGTGGAAAAGTTATCCACAGTCTGGACGATCACCTGCTGACCTCGGACAATTTCAGCCTTATTATGGGACACGGTGACCAACCCAGTCACCAAGGAGATCCAGCTCCGATTGCCCAGACAACGCTCAAGCACAGGAGAGGATCTACCCTGATGAATGAGTCACACACAAATGAATCAGTTCACTTAGCTTTGGATGAACTAGGGTCAATTTGGACTGAACTGCCAGAAGAAAGGAGCCAGTTGGCATTTGGAACAAAATCCTACATACAAATGAGACCAAGAAAACCCAAGCACGGAGGTGGAGGGGTGATGATATGGGCTTGTTTTTGCAGCCAATCAAGCTCAGCACTTTGTACTTAATGAATTAAGTAAGCCAGATAGGTGTGGTGTCAATTAGCTTCTGTGCCTCAACTGCCCAAGCTGCCTTAATTTTTATGTTTTAGATACGCTCTACAAAAAAAATAATCAGCAAATAATTTGGAGAAAGTCCTAAAATTAAATCCGCAAATTAGAATGTGAAAATATGCAGGAGTCCACTGTAGCGAATGAATGACAAGAGCATCCAGATTCTTGCATCAAAGCTTGTGTTTTCATCTTTAATCAAATTATTGATCATCCAAAAAAGTATATCAAAGAGTCTGCTGCTATTCACGGGAAGTATAAGACAAATATATCGACCGATTCAAAAATCAGATAATTTCCACCATGAATGCACCAATTCTTCACCCATCTCTGTTCAATCAAAATGTGAAATCTCACAGCTTACTCCAAAAACTATGTTTCAACTCCAGGCCTGGAGGGCCGGTCTCCTCCAACTTTTAGATGCATCTCTACTTCAACACACCTGAGTCAAATAATGAGGTCGCTAGCAGGACTCTGGAGAACCTGTCTGCACTTAGGAGGTGATTCAGCTGTTGGATTCAGCCGTGTTGGACCAGAGAGACATCTGAGAGGTGCAGGACACCAGCCCACCCCTGCCATAAGCTTTAGTGTTTCAGGTTTAAAGCTGCATCCTGTGGCGACAGAAAAGCAACTTCTGGGAATAAAGAACCAGACGTAAAGTGGTCTCCATTGACATTGATCAACGTTCTGCTGGAGCGGCGATAAAGAATCAGAAAACCCCCTCAACTCTCAACCTTTCACCCCGACCTGGTGTGAAGAGGGAGGCTGGAGTCTGGTTAATCGTTCTTTTATAATAAATTAACGTTTGCTACATGTAAAATGTGGTGGGTGGGGCTGTGAACTGACTGTGATACTCGCACCACCCTACAATTCACAGTTCAGGTGTTTGGAAAGGACGATTTGATGCAGCCTGTCAATAATTCTGAATCACAGTCCAGATGCACTTATCCATTTACTTCCTTTTTGAAATCCTAGATGGTCGTTACAACAAAATGGAAGCAGGGCAGAGCCAACAGAAATAGAAACATCTGATATTTCTTTTGTGAACGTTTCCATTCCTACAGCGTCACGCTGGAAAAAACAGCAACAGAGGTAGAAAGTTAGACCATTGCAGCAGAGTTTCCTTTTATTGTGTGAATTCTCGACACTCGATCAAACGTCCACATGGCGCCGCTGGACTGAAGCATTGCAACATGAATGCTCAGTTACATTATTCAATAAGGACATCCAACACCATCCACCATGTGACTAAAAGCTGCATTTAGTCTGGAGGATTTATGGCTGCTGCAGAGATAAAAAAGAAAAGACTGGAACTACAAGGTTACATCTGGACAGAGACTTCTTTTCTTTTACAGATAGAAACGCGTCATAAAGCAAAAAGTATTCACACAGCAGGCCTTTCATCCAAACTAATACACATGCACATATTTATCCAACTTGTTTCTAGAGCGGATCTTGACTCGTCACATTTTCACCCTGGTTTTCTGAAACAGGTTTATTGTCACATTTAATCATTTTTATGACAAAAAATAAAAACTGGCGACGGTGAAAATTGCAATGATAGGTCAGGCATTTCAAAGGTTGTTGATCGGCTGGAAAACTGCAATCTGTGCAGCTCTGGTGTTTCGTTTTGGATATTTGTTTCGTTCAGTTCTTTACAGAAGAACTGAAATGAAGAGCTCCTTCACTGCTGCATCCTAAGTGCACAAAGCAGCTTCAACATAGATCCTTCCTCCCAGCAGCTGTTACTCTATAACTATCACTTCTCCAAACAAACCAAGTGTTCACACCCCAGCTGTTATATGAACAGTTTTACTCGTCTTAAATAACATTTCTGTCGCTGTTTGCAGTTTTTAGTTTTCATACATTGTAAATAATCTGCTGGCCTTTAACACACAAATACATGTTTGCACTGTGTATTTCTGTCTTTATAAATGATCTTACTTAGTTATTTCTGGTAGCTGCACAGTATGTTTAACTGATCATTTTGACCTTTGCTTATAGCAAGTTAGTCTTAACTTTGTTTTTATATAGTTTAAATACTTTCTATCTTGTGTGCCTAATTCTGCCTAGGTCTCTTGCAATAAGCAATAATTGAATTAATTGCATGGTAAATGAAAACAAGATCAATAATTGATATGATTAGCTTGTGCTCCTGTTACGGTCTCCATCTACCAAAAACATTACATTCAACAGGTTAAATCTTAGCGGCTCTAAATACCAAACAAACCAGTTTGCCGTCATTAGGAGATCAACAGCTGCCTGAGGGAAATTGAGACGTTTTTTAATCAACAGAAACAAAAGTTGAAATAAGCACACTGCAGCCGACTTCTTCCTACAGGCAATGACACAGCTGTCTGCTTGGACGGCTATCTCCCTCCGCTCCTGCGTGGAAACTTACAATCTACTATAAATAGGCAGCACAAAACCGTTCTGGTCGATACAAAAGGACCAGAGGATGGTCTGCATCAATTTGAGTCATGCAAAAACAAAAATAAACAGAAAATGAAAAGCCAGAAACTTCAAAGTGTCTAATTTATGTATTTTTTTGTACTATAATATCTTGAAGTTGATGCATTTTTGCATTTTGAAGAAGCTTAAATAATTCATCTGCAATGCAGGTAGAGGAGAAAAGCTGCATGGAGGCACCGCTGACTGAACTGAGCGCCATCTGTGTGAGACAGAGCAGAGTTTACAGAGCAAAGCTCAACACACCACCTGGTAACGATGTGAACTGGTTGCTGATTGATTAGCTTTAAAACAGCTCATCATAAGAAAATAAATCCTAACGTCTTAGATACAGGATGCTTTAATTTGCTCCTAAAAGACGAATGATAGACTCTGTCTTACAGCAGGTGGAAAGAACCAACATGACTTTGCATTCACTGGGGCTTAATTCAAGCTTTTGAGTCAAACCTCGACTCTTCCGATTACTGAATATGATAAGAATACTGACAGCGACACCAGAAATAAACTGGGAAAAAATTAGTTATGAAATTTTGTGATGAAACGCTTAAATCATAAATGGGGATAATCTCAAAATAACTTAATTTCCTTCTGTCTGTCAAAAAAACTGCAGAATGATGAGGTTGATAACCAGCATGCACTGCAAGGGTGGGCAATACGGACTTATAGTTTTATCATGATATTTTGTGGTATTATTGTGACAATTAAGGTGACTGCGTGTCACAGCAATTGTCGTCCCACAAACACAAATACTGCTCTTGTAAAACGTTCCCCATTTATAATGTGCTTCTTTAGGACACCAGCCACATCAAAAACTATAATTTGTGACACTAAACTGAATACTATGACTGTATTTTAAAATTTTTTGATGCCATTATTGACCAAACAATGGAGAAGATAGTAAAACTATCAATACTGACAATTAGACGGTTTGGGGAGGTTCTAAGCATTGTTAATTGGAATTTAATGTAACAATAAATCTAAATTCTTATGATAAATGAATCACAATAAACAATAAGCGATATTATAAATGCTCACCCCTAATTGAACGTACTTATCAGAAAAATGGAGAGATCCCCCATCCAAGTTGGAGGTTTGAAATGTATCAGCGTTTCATGCCTCTGGCACAGAGCCACAGTGTTTGTTATGTCTGATCGTTTTCACCAAATGTTGTTTCCATCTATCTTTAAAGCGTAATCTTCTTTGGATCAGGTAAAAACCACCTGAAGAAGAGCATTTATCATGATACATTTATTATAACATTAATAACAATGTTCATTTATTTTTATCACAATAAATTCCAGTTAAATTCCAGCTCCGAAAACTTTCCATATTGTCAAATTATTTCCCAGTTTCGCCTTTTCTATCAACCTTTTCTAATGTGAACATGTATGGAAACGCAGCTTAGGGAAGAAGTGAAAGGGAAAATATTTTCCTTTTTTTTTTAAATTAGGGTCAACCAGTCCCGCTTCGCATAGCGCATAAGAGTACTAATAATAGAAACAGCTTTTAAAGACAAAGAATTCATTCAGCCCACAGATTCATCACAAGGGGCACCAACGCATCAGACTGCAGTTTCAGGGAGCAGCTCACCCACTCATCCCAGAAATCATGTTCAAATGGGCATTTTTTGGCTAAGTCGCTTATTAGTCTAGAGAAGGAAAAAAAGGAAAAAACGACAGCCAAAACATGATGCTGGTGAGAGGCGAGCTATTTATAGGCTTACTCCAGTGCTGGAGACAGCTTTTCCCTTACGTTTGGGATCGGCGCTTCACATGAGTGAGAGGAGGAAGGAGGAAGAGGAGGAGGCGGCTGGTTCTGAAAGTTGAACTGCCGTCATTCCCTCAGTTCTGCCTCGCATCCTTAACGCAGAACGATCAGAACCGAGAGAGTCTCTGAAGACAAACTTCAGAGAAAACTCAATAAATTGCTCCGACACTCCTCAGGGGGACAGATTTTATACGGAGCACACTTTTTTATTTCTGAAGTAAAAATACTCTGCAGCTGGTTGGTCAAAGCTGTGGGTCGGGGGTCATTTGTGGCCCTGTTGCTTTTTTAATAAAGCAACAGTTTGAAGCCCTTAAAAATATACAGATTTGATACAAATTTAACTTATATTTGAGCAGATAAATCTAAAGTACAAAAAACAATGTCTTTGTTTCACCAGTGTCTTCAGAGTGATGTATAATGTTGCTCAGAAGTTATTTACTTTTTTAAACTTTCTTAATGTATAAATTGAGTTTACCAGTGTCACCATATTGTCAATATGCCAAAAACTGTAACGCCTACCATTTATCGTGATAAATTTCTTATCATAAGATTTTGATTTATTGTTGTCACAATAAGTTCTGATCTATGATGTTTAAAACCCCCTAAAACTGTTCATATGCTCAAGTTTGTTATGTTTAGTATTTTTCTCAAGTATTTGATCAATAAAGGTGTTTCAATAAATATGAGCATATGGTTAAATGTGTGCATTTTTAAAGAAGCATATTACAAAGGCTATGCTTTCTAAAAGCAGTATTTGTTCTTGTGAGGCTGCAATGCAGTCACAGCCAGTTAACTAAAGCAATTAACAGATAGTTTGTGTCGTCACTTTTATCAATTATACCACAAAATATCGCGATAACTTTAAATCCATATCGCCTAACCATACCGCAAACCGACAAAAACATTCAAAACAGCTAGACTGGGTATAGAAATGGAAAGAAAATGTTTGATTATTTCTTAAAATTTGTATTAAATGTGGTCCAATTCTTTGGGATATCCGTACTCTACTTCAAAGGAAAGAGAATATATTTCCACATTTATCTGAACGGTTAGTGTACAGTTTAGCGACTTATTTGCAGAAACATAGAGCTACTGCATATATATATATATATACTCTATTTTTATGGGGTTCCATTTGTGTCAAAAATAAGTAGAAGTCAAATGTGTAGATGTCCTTGGTCTATAAGGTTCATATTTAAAGTAGATTTCTACGTGCTTTTTTCCTCAATTGTCGCATATGCATATACATCCTGGGACATGAGTCCTGGGAAACCGGCGACGCCTATACAGGTGAGACTCTTAACGGTCCGAGTCGTGACAACCTCACACGTTATGTAGCATATAACCTGGACACAGCGTGGACTGCGTGGGGGAGAAAACAAAACCCACAGAGTGTGTTCATCAACAGAGACACTCACATCTTCGAACAGGGATCCGACGTTGGCTGTCACCAGCAGTATTTTTGCGCCCAGCTCTGCTGTCCTTCTTGCCATCATGGTTCTCCGGGTGCAGGAGGTTCGGCAGGGTGTGTGTGTGTGGTGTGTGTGTGTGTGGTGTGTGTGTGTGTGTGTGGTGTGTGTGGGGGGGGGGGAGACTCTGACGGCTGGACTTCGTGGGCTCAAAGAGGCGCTCGAAACGAACCAGGACGAGGGTCGACGGCGGTGTTCAGGAAAGCGGTTAAAACGCGGGGAAGCTGCGCTTGAAGCCGGGGTTGTTGCTGCTGCGGAGGCTCGGCTGGAGCATTTTTTTTTTTTTATATTTTTTTTTTTTCCTCCTCTCTCCTCAGCAGTGGTCGTGCATCTAACCGGGAGTTGTTGCTTTGCTGCGGTGACAGAGGCTCCGTGTTCAGCGGCGGCGGCGGCGGCGGCGTCTCGCGCTACTTTTCCACGCTCAGGGCCATCGTGAAAAGTTTCCCGTTTTAATCCACGGTGAGCGCCTGGATGGGAAAAGGCTTTCCACAACCTTTTTGAAGCTGTGTAAAATGAAACTCCCCCTCCTGAAGCTGGACGCCGTGCCAGCGCCGTAGCCCTTCACAGTTAGCAGAGGATAGGCTGGAGTCCTTCGCTGCTCTGACGTCACCGTGCCAATGGAAACACGGGACTCTCTTAAAGGGCCCGCGCACCGTAAACACAACACAGGATTCCTCCTCGACGTCATCCATTATCGGACAGGGCGCCATTGGATCGTTCAGCGTTGTATAGTAACGAAGTAAAAATACTTCACTGCTTTACTTAAGTATATTTTGGAGTACTTCATACTTTCCTCGAGTCTGAAAATTTTTGATAACTTTCACTTTTACTTCACTATATTTCCGAACTTAATTGCGATACATTTTCAATGTGTGGTTTAGTTACTCGTTACAAAAGAAAGAGAGAGAGAGAAACGCTGGAGTTTTGACCCCACCTACTGATTGACTGTAACGAAGTCGGACACAAATGGAGCCCCATACAACATGAACCAAATATGTATATGTGGTTCATGTCAGAAGCTGGTTCAGTTGTAAAGCAGGATAAGTTAACCTTGTGCTGTAGGTAAAGCACATAATTTTCTTAACTAAATGATGCCTGCAGGTATGTATATTAGCAGGTTTAATTTTGCCTGCACTTGGTTGTGTTTATTATTTTAAGTGTATTTGACAAGTTCACCAAAATATAAAAAATGTCAAACTGCATTTGCCTTGTTTTACTTTTTACTTATACCTTTCATTACATTACTTGAGTACATCCATTTTTACAGTAATTTTCATACTTAAGTACAAGACCTTTCAGATACTTTAAGACTTTAACTCAAGTAACATTTCAGTCAGTGACTTGGACTTTTACCAAAGTCATATTTTGGAGAGGAACCTATACTTTTACTTGACTCAGAGATTTCAGTACTTAATACAACACTGGGATCATTGGGCTATCCCAATAAGTTATATGCCACGAGAGGTGGTGACGTATTTCCGTTTGAATTTATGCCACATAGGTTGGTTCCGGATCCTCCTTGCTCCTATGGTTCTTGGCCAAAGCTGCAAGATCTGTACCATGGAAAAAGACGCAAACCTTAAAATATCTGTGAGCTACTGGTAAAACAATGAGTTTTTTGGTGTGCCATTGTGTCCAGTAATTAGCCGGTACCATCCAGTGTATTTACACAACGTCTTTTTTCCATTGGTATTTAATTCAAACTCAACGAGGTCCAGTTATTAAGATTTCAGTCCAACTTTTGTCTTTTGTAGAGGTGGGTAGATACTCCAAAAAACTGTAATCAAGTACTACTACTACTACTACTACATATTTTTTACTCAAGTAAAGCTACAAAAAATAGTAGCCATCCAAGAAAAAATACTCAAGTCAGAGTAAAAAACTATGTGGTAAAAGGTGTTGATAGTTCAAGATCAAACCAAATTTTGCAAAAGTTGCTCAATGTGTATTTGTTTCATAAATCAATAAATAAATTAAGAATAAATCATTTAGAACAACCTTAACAGCACAGTTCAATCATGACCATCTTGAGAACAAAAAATTATTTAAAAAAAGAAGAAAATGTGTGGAGTTAAACTGTATTTCTGAATGTAGTGACCATCCAGCTGTGCAGAGATGATAGTGGCCCTCAGACTCCCACTGAACTGGCTTGTACTGCTTAAATTAACAACATTAAAGTGTTTTTATTGGGGCTTCAGGGTTCACAGCCATGGAAAACACGTGTCTATGAGGAGAGCCGAGAGATTATCACCAAAATGTAAATGCTCACAGCTGTGTCTGGCATGAGAGAGACACAATGTGTGTGTGCGTGTGTGTGTGGGGGGGGCCTTGTATTTGACTTGTAGTATTTGCGTTGTGGGGACCAGCATGAAGCATTTAGCTGTAATGGTTGGTTTAGGGTAAGACTAGTGAGGGTTAGTAAAGTTTAAGTCACGTTTATTTGTATAGAACATTTCAGCAACAAGGCAGTTCAAAGAGATATACATCATGAAAACATAATACAGTCACCACTTATGAAATTTGAAATAAACATAAAATTTTGTCAAAATTAAAATCATCCAGTAAATTGATCCGTGTTCCATTTACTATTAATCAAAGGCAGCTCTAAATAGGTTAGTATTTAGTCTAGATTTACAGGAACTCAGTGTTTCGGCAGTTTTGCAGTTTTCTGGATGTTTGTTCCAGATTTGTGGTGCATAGAAGCTGAATGCTGCTTCTCCCTGTTTGGTTCCAGAGGTGCACAGCTACAGAAATGAATGGATGTCAATGCAAAGTCCAGGTAAAAATATAAATCACAACATCTGTGTGTTTTTTCTTGCATATTCTACATATTGATGACCTCTTTCACCATTTTCGCCAGCAGAGAGGGGTCATTTGTGGAAAGTTGCTCTACTAGTTAAGTCTTAGAGGCAATTACTAAAATGAAGGAAGATAATACAAAGTCCTCAGTTTGCATAGAAGTACAAGAATTTGTGTGATTATTTATATCACACACATGGTTTTATGCATGGAAATGATATGCAGCAGAATATCCGTAATCAGTGACTCAGCTTTGGAAGAGCATAATGTTAGGATTTACACGCCAGGAATTAATACTACTACTAATGTGTGTGTGTTTTACTCTGTGTGTGTGTGAACACATAGAGAGCTTTAATTAAAATGGGCTCAAAGCAGCTTTGAAAGCAATCCAAATATGGTGATACTTCTTTAGCCGATTGTCATCCCTGCTCCTAATTTAGCATTACCAAGTTTCATCTGCAAGTTGTTTAAACATTAAAATTAGCTAAGCTATGCATTCCATAGACTGTTGTAGTTTGTTGTAAATCATCGAACTGAAAAGAGAGCTTTGGTTTAAAAGGGATTTAAAAACCTGAATTACACAAACAAACCGAATTTAAAAATTTGACATTTACTAGAGGACATCCTGAATATTCAGGCTACATCTTGAGTGCGGACTGAATATTTGCCTTATGTGAGCAGAAAACAAAAACTGAAGAAAATTCTTTTTAAATGTTTTGTACAACATCATTTTAAAAATGCAGGGTTTTGTTCCCATGAAGACTGAAAACAAACACCATGGTAACGAGGAAAGATTCACCTGAGGCTGCATGTCGGAAAGAAGTTTGTAGCAGCTTTGGGGAGGGGAAGGGATTTAATTAGGTCCCAAAAGAATCTGAGTTGAGCCCTTTCATGGGTCGGATTATAGTGGAAGACATTCAAAGCAACCTACCTCAGTCTGGGCATGCAGGTTTACCCTAAACCTGTATTAGAAGCAGGTTTACCCTAAACCTGCTCGTCAAGGCTGCAAATAGCTAAGATAAGCCTAAAGAATGCATAAAATGTCAATATAGAGGCAACTGCAGGCTCTTGATATGGTGGATGACCGTACAATCAGGTCTGCAGAAAAGTTTGTAAGGAGAATACCTTTGAAAACATGAAGGATTAACTCAAATTTGCTGAAGATAACATTAAACAGTAGTTTTTTGGAAGTGTCATGGTTTGGGAATGCTTGGTCATCTTACCAACATAAATGTGTACCAAATGGTGCTTGAGAAAAATGTGAGACAATCTCTCAAAGCTGAACCAGAACTGAAGCTTGTAACACCTGGATCAAGTCGACATCTAATTTTTTGTACTAAATTTGTTATTTGGCATCTCATATGGAGCATCAATGTCAAATTTTATCTGGAAACCACCACCATCATCATTAATAACTGCTTTCTATATTTGCTTTCTTGAATTTAAATTTATCTCCATCCGTTTGTTCTCTAACGTAGCCAGAGGATACTTGAGTGTATAATAGGTTGTATATTTTTATGAATTTATTTTTCTAAGCCAGTGTTGAGTAAATATTGTGCCGGCAGATTTAAAAATATCGTATTACCTTTGTAAATTTTTATAAGTTTTATATTGGAAGAAATGTTTATTTTGTCTGATTTATTCCATAAATATGTTATTTATATGAATTATTTTCATTTTGGTCTTTAAAATACCACAATTTTCGCATAACTGTATATTTTGTTCAAACTGATGATGTGAGTTTTAAATATTAATGACTCAACTGGATGATTTCAAACTGGATATCGAAGGTTATTTTTTCTATGATTTTTATTTAGATTTTTTTTTCTTAATTCTTGTTCTTAATTATCTTATTTTTCTCTGCCATTTAACTTGTCAGAAAGAAAAGATTTAATTTCATCTCACTGATGTTTTGATCAGTTACTCAGCACTTGAATAACCTTTTTACCTAATACTTTTTTTACTTGAATTATTTCTGGAACTTTTTACTTTTGAGTGAAAATATGTCAGAGTAGAGCTCTGCAGAGAATTAGGCTTGAGTTCAGATTTTTTTTTATTTAAATCCCCTATTAACTAATTTATTTTCCATGTTCTGAAACTAAGAGCAATGCCATTCCTTTTCCACTTAAATTTCCAGGGAGTATATTCATCATGCAAGGCCTTGTGTCATGACTGTGTGGTTGATGATGACCTGAAATCAGAGGCATGGACGACTTAATGAAAAAGTCAAAAACCATAGGAGCACAGGGAGCCAGAGGAGAACAAAAAACATCAGAAACAAACACAAGGAGAATGACCTGGGGAACCAGCTCTGATGGGATTGAACAGGATTAGATGGGAGGAACCAGCAAGGAGGAACTGAGAATGAGTTTTATTCCTACTGGGGAAATTGACTACTGATCAAGGAATAGGTGACAGATTAGAAACAAGACGCAGATGTGAGAGAAGACAGAAGACTGGCACAAGGGACTAGGAAATGAATCTAACAATAAAGAATAACTAGACCTAATTAAACTAGAGCAACAAGGCATAAACATAAATAAAAACTGTAAGGACTGAACTAAAGTAAAATGGAAACAATTTTGATATAATCTAGAAAAGAGACTAAGGAACACATAATAATAACGAAACTAGAACCAAATAATCAAAACAACCCAGGATCGGACATTGTGTGCCACCATTATTCCTATTATTGGTCAAACTGAGTGGATCTGGTCTTAAAACAAAGTAATGTGAGACACATGCACAAATCTGGGCAGGTAGAGTTATTAGTCCTGACATGGTGCATATGGGTCAGTAAATGGTACCCTGTTCTCTGCAGATGGAAAATGTCAAATAGGAGTCGCAAGCAAAGAGTAATAACATTTGTAAGTGTGCGTGTGTGTGTGTGTGTGTGTGTGTCCACTGATAAAGAAGCTCTACTCACTGCCCACAAAGCCCCCGTCTGCTGTGGGTAATGGAAAAAATTGTGTTGGAATTCCAGACTGCTAGCAAATATGTGCACTTTGACCCCGATCTTACTAAGGCTTAAATTCAGTTATCTAAAAATAGACAAACCTGGAAAATTATCAGGCGCTCACATGTCTTCGAGGAAACACGTGATAATGTATCCAGACTTGGTCAACGTGAGGTTTTATATCCAGCTGCAACTCGGGGAATCAGTCATGTGGGTCTGATCTGTCGACCTCATGAGACGTTTGCTTTGCTAGCTAATTTGACGTCGCTGGAGCAAAATTTTTGTTTCTTCAAATAAATATTCCTGTCACTTTAGTGAAATATTTGCCCACCAAACAGCACTGTTAGGTGCTGTTAGATTGTTGGGACACAGCTGGAATACGTTTTGGTTAGTGAGCCACAATTTAGGAAACCATAACATTATTTACTCTGGTTTAAAGGGCAAATAGCAACACATTAAAAACCATTTCTCTTTTCTCTACGGGTATGTAGGTCATGAAAGCTTTATTAAATTACATCAATATGTGAACCAAAATCCAGACATATGTTGAAGCATGAAAAAGAGCAAATGTGAGTTATCAGATAATCCATTACGCTCTACTTAAAGTTAGAATTACAGGAAAAATTTTGACTAAGAGCAATAGCCTTGATACCTATCAAACCGGCACCTTACAGAAGGGTTTGAAGTACAAGTCTCCCTGCAATTCTTCACAGTAGCTGTGTTTCAATTCATCACCAATTTTCTTTACACCCTTGTCCCTTGGTGGGTGGTGGTTCAGTTTATGTTCACCACTTGTCCCTTTTTATTTCTTATTCACTTACTTTCTATATTTGTTATAATGATTAATTTAAACATTGCCATTTTGCTTCATTTACTATCCCGGGTTTGTTTGTGTTAGCATTATGTTGCAGGATCCATCTATGCATGTTTAGGTTAAAGTTATTTCTGGATTATGGGTTGAATTGGTTTCAAGGTATATTTATTAAAGTGTTTGTTTTTCTTTGTACTCACCATTGTTTGTCCTTGTAGATCTGTGGCAGGGCAGGAGTATGGGAGGGGCGGCCCAGTGCTTCCTGATTAAATGGCTGGATGATGTCATAATTACCTTGCTGGGTTCCACCAATTAGAGGGTTTTTCTTTTGTGTTCATTCGAAGTAACATTTTGAGTTATCTTGTACTATGTGATTTATTTTGCAGAAAATTTTATTATATAGGAGTTTGTAAATTGATTTGTAATTTTGGTGTTTTTCTGATTAAATGTTTGTTTGACCTGTTCCTTGGTGGCATGTGTCCAATTAAGCACAGGTGTGGTGCCAATTTGTATTGGCACCACACCTGTGCTTTTACAGGTGTGGCCTTTGGTTGCTCAGGGGGAGAGAAGTCTGAGGAAAAGACTGGAATAAAATAAATTGAAGACTCAGAAGCAATGGCTTGGACTGATTTTCTGTGCACCTTCAGATCCTGATCTGCCTTGTGGTGGGGTTGGGGGGTGCTGGTGCTGCTCTGGCTGGGGGTCACCCTGGGTGGGTCACCAGTCTGTCACAGGGCAACACAGAGACACACACACACAGGGGCAATTTGGAGAGGCCAATTAACCTGACAGTGATGTTTTTGGACTGTGGGAGGAAGCCAAGGTGAGCCCACACATGCACGGGGAGAGCTGCAGGCTCCATGCAGGGAGGCTGGGGCTGGGAATTGAACCCAGAGCCTTCTTGCTGCAAGGTAACTGCTCTACCAACTGTGCCACTGTGCAGCCCTTCAATTTGTCAGTCAAGGGATTTTTTAATGAAGTTTTAAAATTTTGCACAAAAGAAAAAAAGTAGTTCGGATTGAGTCAACCAGGCAAACTGTTATTTTGTCAGATGTTGACAAGTAAATATCAGAACTTATTTAGCAAATATGTGTCCATCTCCACTTTTGCATTAACTTTTCAGAAAACCCAAAAACCACCATATGGTTAAAATTGTCTGCAAAACTGAGGAAGTTGTATTGAATTTTGTGGTTTCCGTCAACATCAATCTTTTCCGATGAAATACTTCAAAATGTGCATTAAAAAAAGCTAATGGAAATTATCTGTGGTGTTTCACACGTTTTTCAGAGAAGTGAACTTGACTTCTCTATTCCAGCAGCTGTGGTTTTCAGCCTTGGAGCTTTTGTTTTGTTTTGTGCCAATCTAGCTTGTGACAAAAATAAAAGCTCATCCAAACATTTTTCTGCATTGAAACCATTTCAACAGATTGTCGTTAAAGAAAGTTGTTGTCGAGAAAAGGCCCTTTCGGTGCTTAATGTTAGATTTCCAGGTTGTGATGTTACATATGCTACATCATCACTGATAGACAGAAGTGCAAACCTCAATAGATAAGACACCTCACAACATCACATGATTTTTTTTCCTCCACTGACTTAAACCTCAGTTGATCATCCATCTTCTTTCTCTAGTGCCTGGAAAAGAAAGATAGATGACAAACTAAACTTCTTAAAACAGTTTCTGTTTTCTCATGTTTGAATCTAATCCAGAGTCTATTTCAAATGAAACTAAAACTTTTATTCCAGAGTGAGCGAACACAGTCAGAACCAGTTAAATACATTCAGCCATATTAAATCTGGCCCAGTATTTCATTATCAGACCATTTTTTTAATAAATAAAAAATCACTTCCAGCTCCACCTAGTTGCTTTTTCAATTGGTTTGATGTGAAATAAAACAAATTTTAATCAAAGCTTTTTCAATGTATTTGACTGGAAAACTTGATTTTTCTAAAAAAGAAAAGCAAATAGAACTTATGGAGGAAAGTGGCAGAAACACAGTGGCAAACGGCGTGACATCTGCCAACAAGTAACAAACTGACAGGAAAATAAATGCAGAGGAGACGATGAGGGGAGCCAGGAAAATGTGAGGCTGTTGAATAGGATGAATAGCAGCTATGAGTGCAAGTGGAGGACAGTTTAATGATACAGAAGTACAGAAAAGCAACAGAAGAAGACAGAGGATTTGCTAATGATCATGGAATCAAAACAGGAAAAACTTGTAAAAACAAAACTCAAATTAACCCAAGGGATCAAAACAGAGTCTTGCTCCATCAAGTAATTATTTATCCTCTAGTTTAAGATAATTTATTTTTTCCTTCCCATGGAGACAGCGTTTATTTTCCTTAATTTCTGCCACTCAACTTGCCTCTTTTGTTCCTCCATTCGTCAAAACCACGACAGGCAGACCGTTGTGTAAATTTCTGAGGATAAAATAAATGTTCTACATAACTGACATATTGGAATGTTGATTTACTCATTATTGACAAGAATAAATACACATCTTGTGTTGGACTTGTTGCATCGCAACACAAATAAATACATTTATAAGCTAAGCAGAGCATTTAGTCCACCTGCTGCCCTGTGATTAGCTGGGCGCTTCAGTCAACCCTGTCGTATCACTTTAGTTGGGTCAGAGCACAAAATTAACTTTTTGTGTTCTGCCTGGACTGTGATCTTAAAATCTCTGGCATATTTCTCCATCTCTCTCTCTTGGCCAGAGTGGATCCCACTGTGAGGAAACCTATTTCTGAGCTCCCAGTGGGGACTTCAGAATATTGCTCCATTACTGATTTAGCCTTCCCCTACCAATTAATTTGGAACACGATACTCTGCTGGGAGAAGAGGTCAGTTATTTTCTGAAAGGGGCCAGAAGCATGGCCTGAATCATTTTTATTTCAGCAGAGAGAGAAACTGATGCAACCTGCAGACCTGGGGACAATTTGAGACCAAACACAAGTTTCAGTTAACAGGAAGCGGCAATAAAAATGTTAAACCAAACTTAAAATAAATAAAATGTAAATAAATGTAAAATGTAACTATGTTGTTTTCAGCCCCACTGTAATCACTTTATGAACAAAAATAAAACATTCTTGCTGCCTCTAAATTATTTTAAAAGGAAATCTCAGCAGGGCTGCACAGTGGTGCAGTTGGTAGAGCTGTTGCCTTGCAGCAAGAAGGCTCTGGGTTCGACCCCCAGCCCCAGCCTCCCCGCATGGAGCCCGCAGCCCCCCCAGGGCCACGCGCGGCCCCCCCAGGCACCCCGGGCCCCGCCCACAGCCCAAAAACAAGGCTGTCAGGTTAACTGGCCTCTCCAAATTGTCCCTAGGTTGTGTGTGTGTGTGTGTGTGTGTACATCTCTGTAGCAGCTTTGCTAGTTTTCTGCTCTCTAGCATCCAGATGTGGAAAAGGAATTATGTTTTCCACACTTGGAAAACATTTTCCTGATATATGTCCTGCAGTCTGATGAAGCTAAAGTGTAACCGTTATATTTGGAGAAAGAAAAAGGATGCTTGCATCACCCTAACAGTGACGTATGGTGGTGGCAGCATCATGCTGTGGGGCTGTTCTGCAGCAGGAGGAACTGGTGCATTTAATAAAATAGACGGCATCATGAGGGAATATAGAAGCCATCAATCAATCAATCAATCAATCTTTATTCCAGACCAAAAAGGTCCATAATAAAAAAGGTAAAAACAAAAGAGAAAAATAATAAAATAAAAAAATAAATAAAAAAACATGACATTCACTGAGTCACAAATAAATATTGGCACCAATGTTTCCACAATCTTGAGAAAAATCTCACTGTACTAAAAACAGGATTTACTAAAATTGCAATTATATTATTGCGTGACACAGAAAATCTACACATACATCTATACATGAGATTCCTGAGCACAGCTGCACATGTGGGAACATCATTATGTACAAACATATGACCAGCACTGCTCCATCTAGGCTCTCTGAGTAGGAGCCTCATGCCGTCATTGGAGGCCACATAAAGTTTCTGCAGGCTACTGTTGTTGTATCTTCGCCACAGATGGCGAAGATGCAACAAAGTGAAGTGCAAAAAGCTTTAAAAAGAGCTTATCTTCACAGAGGATGAACACATACTAAACTTTCTGACCAAAGTATTAGCTTGTGCATACATCATACAATACTGCCTACGAATGTCACAATCATCAGACAGGTCATCAGTTATGTAATGTCCCAAATATTTAATTTCATTGCATCTGTTGAGGACAATGCCAGATAAAGAGAAGTCAGGGGTTATCAGATGCTTATCTGCCCTACTTCTAACAATCATAACATTGCTTTTCTTAGCATTATGTTTGATGTCAAAGTCACAACCATATTGGGAACAGACCCTAAATAGTTGTTGAAGGCCAGCACTATATGGACTTAACATTACCAAATCATCTGCATACATTATGTGATTGATTATGCGGTCACCAACTATACAGCCTGTTTTACAACAATTCAGGCGCGTTGAGAGTTCATCCATGTAGATGTTGAAAAGGTAAGGGGACAGTAAACTTCCCTGCCTCACTCCGTTACCAACTTTAAACGAATCAGACATTGTGTTGGCCCATTTTACAAACATTGATTGATGACCAAACCAGTAGACCAGAATTCTAATTAAATATTTGGGTTCACCTCTGCTTTCTAACTTGCCGAACAGTTTTTGGTGATTCACACGATCAAATGCTTTAGAGGCATCAATAAAACACATAAATACTGAAGTGTTGTGCAAATTATACAAGTCTAAAATCTCCTGTAGTGCAAAAATACACATGTCTGTGCCATGTTTGGGTTTAAAAGGACTCTTTCTAAAACTTTCGACAAACTACTAGCTAAAGCTATGGGTCGGTAATTCTCCAAAGAGCTAATCTTACCTGCTTTATCTTTAATAATTGGTACCAGAATGACAGATAACATTGAATTAGGTAACAGACCATGTACTAGACAGCCAGTGAAACACATAGAAAGTAATGCGCAAAGTTTCTTACTTGCATTTTTCAAATGCTCAGAGGAAATGTTATCCATCCCACAGGCCTTGTTGTCTTTCAGTGTCACAATTGCATGATACATTTCTTGTGAGGATACATTCACATTCTCATTACTGTGAATACTTTTCATTTCAAAAGTGTCACTTTTGACACAATTAAACAGTGCACTGTAGTGCTCCTTCCATAACTGAGTGATTTCTTTTACACCACTAACACCGTCAATAGTAGCTGGAAGTGATGTTTTGCAGTTATTTACTTTCTTTATTTCTTTCCAAAAGTCCGTAACATTATTATTTCCTAACTTTCTAGCAAGAGAGTCAGACCTCATAGTATTTTCATTTCTCCTTATAAATCTTAAAGCATATTTAAAATTAGCATTTGCTTGTTTTTTTGTATTCAAACAAGGGGCCATGTCTCTGTTTACCTGAATCAACCCAGGCTTTAAGAGCCTTCTGGCCTCTGCATGATGTTCTCTTACATAGTCGTTCCAGCCTGGCTTGGTGCTATGTGAGCTGGTTTTATGCAGTGGCTTGAGGTAAGGAGGGACTTCACAACATTCTCATACAAGGTACATAACTCAATACCATGTTGGGGGTCTTTACAATTCATATTACGGCACGAGTTGCTCCCTTTGGTAAGTATATATTGCTAAACATGTTGTTCGTTCGATAACAATAATCTGATAGATCTTTGTCAGTCAAATTATCCCATGCTATTTTTCCTATGCTTGTATTATAGTCTGCAAGCAAAACAGAAGGTATGGAATTCATGGTTACACATAATGAAAATGGTATATGATCACTGGTGGCAAATTCATAGTTGACACGAATGGATGGAGTCATGAGCATCAGCTGTACAGATACAATGTCCAGGGCATACAACCATGAGGTTGTATGCCCTGCATCACTAATATACTGTAGGTATAACTGTCGTTAGGCAAATCACCTTACTAGAAAGAATTTAGCCATTGTTGAGACAGAATTGCATTAAATGCTTAGCAAATATAGAATGATTATCTGTGACATCTGCATTTAAATCCCCCACAATAAAAAAGCAAGTAGATGGATTATCTTGCATGAAAGACATAATAAAAGACAGTCTATTAAGAAATTCATCTTCGTTTTGAGGACATTCATAAGGTGTGTATATGTTCAGAACAATAAAGTTTTTATCTCCACAGGTGAGCTTAAGTCCAATGGCCCAATCCACATCCAATCTAATCACATTAACCACCTGATCATATTTTTTGTGCCACAATATTGCAACACCACCGGAAATCCTTCCCCGAATTATTCTGGTGCTAAAGGTCGGTAGTGGATTCACCAGCGCCATAAAAGTCTTTATGTATCAGTTCAGCTTCTCCAGGTCCTGTTTAGCTAAGAATGTCTCCTGCACACACAGGACATCACAAGTCTCCAGTAGTTTGTCCACCACAAAGCGACGCTCTGTCTGTTTCACTGTGTCCAACACGCAGACCTCGCGCATTATATGAAACGATATTAATACCAGTCATTTATTGATCAGGATCTGCGTGGCCGTTGCTCATCTGCGGTGCTACAGATGCAGATTCGTTCTCTTGCTGCAGTATTCCAGTCTCTGATGTTTGAGTCGAACGGATCCTGTTATTTTTTGATCTGCGCGCCTCGACGCACATTCACACCCGATGGCCAGAGTTTTGGATCGTATACATTTCTGCAACTTCAGAGCCCTGCAGTCATATGAAACGAGCTAAATCGGTTATGCATCGAGTCTAACTTCCTGCATGTCACCGATTGGCCCAGTTTCTCTGTCAGATAGACACGCAGAGTGTCAGCATTGAGGTCCGGAGAGAATTTCGTAGCAAAGACACCGACCAGCTTGGTTTTAACCGCTGGGATGTTACTCGCTGCGCCAGTGCCAATAATTCCTCCTTTGCGTTGCTCCCGCTTTCGACGGTTTTGTGTCCCATGTCCCAGTGACTCAGCTCCCTTCAAGGGTTTCTGGGGCTTCCACACTTTTATTAACAACTTCAAGCAGTCCTTCACATTATTTACGTCTTTCTGTGCCCTTATGTTTGATGTTGCGCTGTTTTGCTGGGCGCAGTTCATACAGGAGACGTTTGGACTCTTCAATCCAGTCAGATGAGAAATTGTTTGTAGCCAACAAAACAATGTCATCGTGCGGCAGTGTTTTTATCTTGGCAGAGATAAAATGTAAAAACTCATCTTCCACAATCACTTTACCGCGTGTAGTATTGTAGACTTCAGGTTTTATGCGAGAAGAGGCAGGACGGTAAACTCCTGCTGTTGCTGCCGCCGCCATCTTGAATTTCCACAGTAAGAATATCCGCTGCCGAACCTTCACAGAAGTGGACAACCATTACACTATATCTGTGTAAATCTTTATTTTTCTGTTTTGTTTTCCCTCTTATTTATTTTCCTCAGACATTTGAAATACTCTGTCAAAAACGAAGAGCCTACTGCTCTGAACCTCCTGGTTCTTCCACCAAATACTGATTTCTGAACTCTTCCTGAGTTAAAACATCAGTATTATTGTTTCTAAATGAACATAAACTTGTTTTCTTTGCATTATTTGAGGTCTGAAAACGTTGCTTCTTCTTTGTTATTTTGACCATTTCTCATTTTCTGCAAATGAGCACAAAGTTTTTGCTTGGAGTTTCAGAGACATGTTATCAGTAGTTCACAGAATAACAAAGCAATGTTAATCTTACTCAGACATAAACCTATAAAAAGTAACATCTGATCATTTTAAGTGCTGTCTTAATTTTTTCTAGAGCTGTAAATGGAGTTTTCATCTCATTTCATAATCGGAGGCATGTGACCATCGCTGGATATAAACTGGATCCTGTTGATTTCTCACATCCTCACATTTCTGTTTGCTCATTTCTTTTTGTCACCCATTTGCCTTTCTGTTTACTCCTATTCCACAATACCATAAAAAAAGCCTAGCGCTCGTTCCAGCAGTAAAATAAATCATAAAACATGTCACTTTGTGGAAAAAGATCACCTTTTCCTTCTGAAAACTAAAAGCGTAACTGGAAACATGTCAAGCGAGCGACCCGGTGATCCAGAGTTCTCGTAATGAGACAGCTGTTCTAAGTATAAACCTCAGGGATTAGGTCCGTTTTTTGTGTTTTTGCTGCTTGTCAAACACAAAGCTCCTAAAGGTGTTGAAAACAGGCTTGTGTGTATCTAGGAAACAGCCGCTGCCAAATCGGGAAACAAGCCGCGGTCTGTGCTGCTTCCAGAGCCTTATGTAAATGTCCAGGCGACTGGGGCTTAATTGGCATCAACTGGAGGCTTTGGCTGGATTAGAGAAATGAATTTTCCACCTTCTGACCACAAGATTTTGATTTTAAGACACACTTTTGTTTGTATTTAAAGTGAAAGGACAATTTAGCAGACATAAAAGATTAAAGTTTGATGTAAATCGATACCTCATCACAGGCACCAGCCGGAGCAGATGGAGGTTTCATTGGATCTGCTGTGGAAATAAAAAACCTGAGGTCGGGATGATGATTCAGGGAAGCAGTTTAGAGAAGGAAAGGAGGAAAACTGGGTGCATTCTCGCTTTCTTCCAGAAGATGGCAGTAGAAATCAACACTGTGGCAGATTAATTTACTTTTAACAAGACGTGAAATAGAAATAATCTGTCAGTGGAATTTGTACGTTTTCAGCATTATTCAAGAATTATTTACTTAAAACAAGCTCCTATAATCTTGTTGAAATGTTTTTGATTAATTTCAAGTTCACTAAGATATTTACACACTAGAAACTAAAAATACTGGGTAAGATTTTGTGTTTTTTGCTCTTCAGGTTGTGATAGTTGATGATTGAACTGTTTCTCGGTTTCTTCTTCACCACAACAAACAGGAGAAATGTTTTCATTACTGCAGACAAAATACATTTCCTGATTTGCCCAACACAACACAGCTCACCCATGTTAAATTTAACATTTTATCATTTTCTGAGAAAAAGTACTTTTTAAATAAATTGCTCCAAACCTAAAAAAATAATAATAAATACCCGTTATGTTCTTTGGATGTTTGTGTTTCTACTTTTGACTGTTTCCTTGTTTATTTATTTTTTATTAATTCATTCCTGGTACTCAGCTTAGAGTATATTCTCACCTAGGTCAGGTTTTCCATTGACTATTCCTTATTTTATCCTCATTTACCTCCTTTTCCAGGTTTACAAACATCCACTTGTGATAATTATCCAAAACAAACAAATGAAGGTTTTTGAGTGGTCTAGTCAAAGACTAGCATAAATATGACTGAGATGCTGTGGCTTGACATTACACAAACTGAATTTAAAAAAGTTATTTTTACTAATGGAGGAGAAAAGCATTTCAAATAAAGGACATAAATTGGATATTTATTAGTATATTTTTGATAACAGTGATATAATTAAATATTATGAATGATAACTCAACAGTGATTGATCAGTAGAAAAGTGGATGTGTCTATAAATCATCTTCAAAATACGTCCAATAGTCTCATATTTTACTGTTTATCTCTTGTAAGCGCTTTGCCACTTACTGTACAAATGTGATGATAAAACTTCTATTTACCACTAGAGGGAGCACAAGCACCTCTAATGAAAAACGGGTTTACTTTCCATCTTCCTTCTGATAATAAACTCATTTTAAAGAAAAATACAGTACAATTACAAAAAGTTCCAGTAAATTGTTATTCTCACTTTAGAAATACTGGAATTGATTTGTTTGACACTTTTATTTACATTACAAAAAGAAACATAACCGTCCTTTCTCTTTGTCTGACAGGAAGGATTATTATTATTATTATTATTATTATTATTATTATTATTATTATTATTATTATTATTATTATTATTATTATTATTATTTATGAATGCAAGAATAATGAGACAGAGCAGCTGAAATGTATTTCTTTTCCTTTCATTTCAAACTGTATGACTCGGATCAAACATTTTGGGAATGTTAAAATGTTGGTTTATTCTTTCTGACAGAACTGGTGTAGCAAAAACAACGTTCAGACTGCAGCCTGAAGTAACCCAAAGTCTGAGTTGTTGTCAAATCTTTTTTTTTTCTTGACGTGGTTGTTCACACTTCCAGATGCGATCTGAGAGCCGCAAACGAACTGAAAGTGTCCCGCATGCGCAGTAGAGGGCGCAATAACGTCACAGAGCGCTCTCAGTGTTTTGTCAGTAGATTTTGAAGTTGTCCGACTGGAGGCAGCACATTCACAACTTAATCCTCATTATTGTCCGTTTATTCTTTTTATTCTGTTTTGCGCGTATCAGGACGCAGAATAGTGACGTTTGTGGAGCATCAATGACATTCAGGTCGGCTGATCGGACCTGGATTCAGGTTACAAAGATCAGATAGTATCCAAGTGGCCTGGGTCACATTAAAATAAATCCGCCCTGTGTTTCTCAGACTGTCAAGAAAAGATCAGATTCTGGTCGCATTTAGCCAAAAAAAACTTCATAATGGGGTCACTTGCAACCACGCCCCTTTTTTGGCTTTACACACACATTTTCTGAGGGACTTTGCAATGACCTTTCCAAAATGGACTTTATTACCTTTAAGCCACATGTACCTCAGGTCATGGACCTTACCAATCTCCGCCCAGAAACGCCCCTCGAAAGTCTCACTTTATTAATGTACGTTTAGGAGTAATTTTACTGCGCTACACTTTTAACTTTTACTCGAGTAATGCTATTATGATATATTGCTACTCTTAGTTGAGCAAAAGTTCTGGATTCTCTACTCACTGAATGTTTTAACCACAAATCCACCAGCCACAGAAACACACCTGCAGTGATTAGCCTTCATTTATCTTAAATGTTGTGACTCAACCTGACAAAAAGTTACAATATCACCAGCTGGGCTTTCTAAAATTGTTCAAAAGGCATCGTAGTCAACAAAATAAAAAAGTCCCACCAAAAATTATCAGAAAGTTTAGGCTTATTTACTGGTAAAAAAAAATATTACCATTTAATTTCAGAAAAAAAAAATTGTAGTGGCCCTTATTCTTACAATTTCAACAAAAACAGATCTATTTACTGGCCCTAGTAAATAGATCTGGTTAAATAGATCCAATGTTACCACTAGGTGGCAACATTGGATTTATTTAACCAATAAATTACATATTAGTTGGTTTCTTTTGTTAGCCGACTCACTTCACTAGGTATTACTTCATGTTTCATCAACATTGGTTTGACTTGGTTTTAAGATCATCTTCATTTGTGATCAACACAACTAAAAGACTTCAAAATCCTTTTCTGTCTAATTAAGTCACCAAATCCAGAATGTTTAAGACATTTTTGGTTAATTACATCACCAAAAGCTGCACACTTCCTGTTGCTGTAAGAGTCACCGTGGCGATGTGCAGCTAATACAAACGGAGCCGACGGCCAGCACCAGTCCAGATGAGCGGCTGTGATAACATCCTGAGTGACAAGTCTGCAGCAGCTGGGGGGTGAGGGAGCCTCCGCCAGCCCCCACCTTTCGTCGCCAAGCGCCCATTCACAGAGCGAGGCGTTTGTAACTGTGTGACAGCTGTCACGGTCCCCCTCGCACCTTCAGCCACCTCCTCCGGCACAGCTTCCACATCATTACCTCTAACCATAACCTGCTGACCTTCCAAACCTTCACACTTGTCAATAATTCGAAGGACGAATTCAGAGCGGCGAATAAAGTCAGTCAGGGTCGTGAAAGAACCAGGAAAGCGGTGTTCATTTCACGGTTTGGATTTAATATATTTCATAAGCCGAAGAGGCTGCAGATACAGAGGACAAAAATGTGAAAGGAGCAAAACCCAACTATAAAACGGGGCTAACCGGACACCAAAGGCGAAAGGGAAACAAGATCTGGTGAGGAACAAAGGAAGCCAGTGAAGACACTGAGGGAAGTGAAAAGAAATAAACAACAGGTGTGGGAATCCCAGTTTGAGGCCAGGTGTGTTAAATATCCAACACCTGTTGGATATCCAACCATTACAGGTGACCTATTGTGCTTCCTTGAACATGTTAGGATAGGTGTATGTGCTATACAACCCATTTTCATCACAGTTATGTACATAATCCTTCTTAAAGTCTTTTCGTTTGCTCAGTTTTGTTGTTTTAGGACCTCTTGTCACTTTAAATCCAAATAAGCTGCTGCTAGCCACATTCCCCCCACTCAACTTTTATACTCACAAGTGAAAATGGCTGCAAATAGATGTGCAATTATACAACCGTGCATCTTTGAAAAGCATAAAGGGAGCCTCCTACACAACCAACAAGAATGAAGCAGGTGATTTCTGAATGGTAGATCAACAACAAAAAAACACTGGCCTTTTCCAGCGACGGTCATAAAACCATCTGACCAACCCCTGTTATAGCTCAGCCGTGGTTGCTAGGCAACTGGCAGTTACATTTTACACTCCAGGGGTTTTTGAAATGGCTCGTTATCCAAACACCAAAATGCATGAATGTATTGCCAAAAACCAGCTGTGTATTTTTTTGTGCTTTGGCTGATTTTATAGCTTTAGAGACCAAACTGGAAGTACAAAAACATGCCAAACATGATTTTTTTCAAAATGTGTCTCCATGAAAAGTAGAACAAAGTAAAGAAGAAACACGACACATCTAATTCGACATGAGTGAGGCAAAAGTAAAAGTGTTAAAACTAAGATTGACCTTTGTACGAGGGGAAAACAAAAGATCACAGCGACTCAAGAAACCAGAAATCAAACTCCAAATACAAAAAAACCCACAAACCAGAAAAAAAGCATAGTTGGCAATCGAGACAACCAAAACACATGCCAGACTCCTCCAGATTCAAGAAGCTCAGTTTATTTGTTTTGCCAATTTTAGCAATCAACAAAACATTTGACATGGTTTGATTTTATGTCATTTTTACTGTGGTATACATGGAGCTATGATTGTGCACACACTTTGGTGCTTGGTATTTAACTTGGTCAGTCCAAAACTGCTGTAATGAAGCTATAATTTTAATCTGCAGGCCTGGTCTAGCAAAAGATTACATAGCGGGTGCTATTACTACATTTGTGGAAGATAAGTGCAATGATCTCTAAGTTCAATGATCTCTCGGAAGGAAAATTTCATGATGGCAATAATGTGATGAGGTGAAATTAACTCAGCAAATAAGATCTCAAGATCATTTTCATTATTTCAATGTCTTGAGAATTCAAGACTGTTTTATAAGATGTTGTGAAATCAAGCACCTAAACTTGATTTGTTATAAATATTTAGTCATATCAGCATTTTAAGTGATCCCATTTTCTTCTGATAGCAGTTTAATTATTTCATTACACTGAAACTGTAATATCTAAAGCTCACATTGTCATAATCCATCCATCCATTGTCTTACACCCTTGTCCCTTGGTGGGGTTGGGAGGGTTGCTGGTGTCTATCTCCAGTTGACGTTCTGGGTGAGAGGTGGGTCACCCTGGACAGGTCGCCAGTCTGTTGCAGGGCAACACGGAGACACACAGGACAAACAACCATGAACACACACACACACACCTAGGGAGAATTTGGAGAGGACAGTCATGTTTTTGGACTGTGGGAGGAAACCGGAGTACCCGGAAGAAACCCACGCATGCACAGGGAGAACATGCAAATTCCATGCAGAAAGACCGGGGCTGGGAATCGAACCCAGAACCTTCTTACTGCAAGGCAACAGCTCTACCAACTGCACCACTGTGCAGCCCTTGTCATAATGTAGATTATCTCAAAATACTGGAGAAACTGTAAGGTTAGCTAAACATGTCAAGACTGAGCTCAAACCTTTGCAATAAGTTAAAAAATGTCATTATCAAAGGAGGCAAGGTCTCAAACGTATTTTGTAATGACAAGAGATTAATTATGTCATATCAAGAAATCTAGATCTTGAGTTAATTTTGTTGAGTTTTTTTTATTTTGGTCAGATAATATCTCGCAAAGTGTGATACATTTTTAGTTGTTAAACTTCCAGTTATTCAGTTGTTGCAATAATAGTTTAATAACTCATCCTTTTATTTTAATACTGCAAACTTTAGTTCATTTTGTCAATATAACAGCTTCATTTTTGACAAAAAGAAATCACCATCTTGTGCTGATTTTGTCTCATTGATGGGTTTGGTTTCTGAGTTAAAGATAAAAAAATGAATCTACTGCTTTTTTATTCCATATTGTCAGCATAATTATAAAGGATATATTTATTCTGAAAGCCACACCAATGTTTCTGAGAAATGTATTTTTAGAAAGTACATGTTTTCAGTTTTGAATAAACATGAAGATGGAACTAAAAACACATTTTGAGAACCTACTTAAATGTTTTTAATAAAAATAGACTGAAATCGTGACTATAAGTTCAGTTATCAGCCCCCAAAAATGTAAAATATAACACCCAGTCAAAATACTGAAACAAAATAAAACTAAGATTGTTTTTCTTTGTTTATTTTTTGCTGTCACTATATTAGCTCATAAAATTAGCTAGCTAACATTTGATAGTAAAATAAACAATGTGTAAATAAAATATAAAGATATGTTGAATATTTAAGCACAAAACAATGTTCACTTACTTACTATATTAAAAAATAAAACTACCTGAAAGTTGTAGATTTTTTTTATTAAACATGATTTTAGCTAGCTTAGCTTTAGCTAACAAATGTGGCTAGCAATAGCTGGAAGTAAAAATATCACAAATCTTTAAAAACCTTTACACTTTAATGTCTAACAGATGAGACATTTCAGCATGTTTTCAAAGGGGTAGAGGAAGAACAGCTAACAAAAAGTGCTTATATTACACAAAACCATCTGCATCTTTTTAATGACTCTGTACTGATATCCACGTTTTTTTCTTGTGAAACAACGAAGAATTTCCAGGTGCCGTCCAGGCTCGGCTCTGAGGCCATAATTTTGTGGTTGGAGGTCATGAGTTGATGCTGAGTCATTTGCGACTGCTCATAAAAGGCAAACATTTAGTCATCGCTGTTGTACATCTCATGCTTCCTGTTATATTAGTCAGCAGAGCAATTTGATATTTTGAAAGAAAAGGATTGTGAAATCATTCAGAGAACTTGTGGGAGCTTTTTTACTGTAAGATAAAACATCTAAAACTCAAAGAAATCAGACTTTCTGCAGAATCTGAGTTTTATAGCATTGTGTTGAGCAATTTGCCTCAACAAAAAGTTCATCTTGACCTTTTTGTCAAATGATCTTTTGGATTTTGCACAATACCTTGGAGTGCTTTAATGAGCGCATAAAAAGCAAAGCACATGCATTCCTGTATTAGCAGGCTCTCTATAAACATCATCCTGGCAGTCAGTTACTTACATCCTTCATGCAAGAATGGTTTAATCTTTAATTGTAAAGTGGTTTGATTATTTCCTGCAAATGCACTTTTAGGTCCCTCTAGAAGTGCAAACACTGTCTGTTGAAACAGAAAACAAATCTGATCTGACATTTCTCTTTCAACTGTTTGCTGAGTCACATTTTGAGTTGTAAAGTTGGCGGTAAATTAAACAAAGGTAATAAAACCTTTTGGTCGATTCATTATTTTCTTCCTACAACAAAATACCAAACCGCAAAAGACTTAATGGGCGCTGAATTCAACCTTGTATGTGACCGAATGAGTCACTTTCACCTCACTATAAACACATATAAAGCCCTTATTTTTCCTTCAGAAGATAAATAAGAAACGGCTACATGAGGAAGCTAAGCTGGGCAGCTTGTTACTGCAAAAGATTCCTGCAAATGATGTAACAGTTTATTGCGGCAGACTTTAGATGAGCTCACATTAACAACCATAAAACTTTTTAAAAATAAAATTATTGCTAAATGTTAAAAATAAGCATACTGGCTAACTATAGTGATGGCAACTTGGGGAATAAACTCTACATTTAAAGCATTGTTTGTGTAAGAAGTCCTCCCTGATGCAGTGTTGACATATTTTTTAGGCATCTTTGTCACACTTAAATGTTTCAGATCATCCATAAAAATGTTATATCAGAGCAAAATAACCTCAATAATCCAAAATTTATTTTTAATAGTTGATAAATTCATACGCTAAAAATGTAAAAAAACAACATACCAACCAAACTGACCCCGTGTGAAAGATAACACTCCATTGATTAAATCCTTTACTTACTGGGATTTTTTTGCATATGTGAACACCAAGTGGACCGGAGATCACTCCAAAAGCAGGAAGTGGACTACAGTGCAGGGCATTCTGGGTAAATAAATCCAAAACAAACGCGCTAGCGGGAGAAATGGCTTACAGTCTTTTACCAATAATGAAAGAAGAATCCTACAATCGCTAAAATCTGACGCCACTCCGTTATAGTTTACATTTTATGAAGAAGAATATTACTCTCACTGCCTTCTTCAAAAGTTTTGGGTTGTTTCTTTTAGTGGTTCTTGATGCGGCGTCACCACAGGCGGGGAAGGAACAGGCTTTTCAGTTAGTTTAGTTAATTTGACATAGTTCATCCTTCTGCAGCTAAAACTGAATCACGTTTCAATTTTGGTCCCAATCGAACCGAGTCTACTGGACTACACCCTAAAACATCAGAAGAACAGACACCTGTCCTCAAATCAAAGGATTTGAAAATGCTTTTATCTAAAAAACAATGAATGTAAATATGAATCACCGAAAACCAAGTGAACTCATTGTTTCCGGATGAGAGGACATTTATTTTTTACGCTCCTCAGCTCTGGAAAAAAACGAATGAAATCCTGAAATATGCAGAAATAGTTGACTCTTTAAAATCAGGACTGAAAACATTTTAAATAATCACACTATAGAGATCAAAACATGTTTATCAGTTTACTTTGTGATTTCTAATATTGTGTGATGCCACAAATTACTATTCATTTTTTAATGTGTCTTGACTTTAAATTTATTTTCTTCACCCAAATGCATTTGTCTGCAAGCAACACATGCTGTGTTTCTACCCCTGCAATCCAGACCTCAACTCGCTTTAATATTACAGTCGTAAGCGGCGGGGATATGGGCTGATGGCCTCGTTGAATCTTGCACCGGCGGGCGTCGAGTAAAGATTTTCCATTTCTCCTGAGCTGCGGATGGAAACACTGACGATAACAAATTCAGGTCTGCCATCAAATTAAACACAGATTGCACTAGATATAATTAGGGAGTGTGTAATTGCTGCTCTGATTAAGGGCGAATCAAAGATACATTCATTCTTAGGTTGGGAGGGTTCATTTAAACTCTTGAAGGATAACGCTGATCAGCTGAAGGAGTCTAACTGGGATGGCTTAAACTGCGATTCAGCACAGAAGCAGCCATTGATTTCCTCCCTGTTGATTACCCTGTGCATGTGTGTGTGTGTGTGTGTGTGTGTGTGTGCGTGTGTGTGTGTGTGTGTGGTGTGTAGTGGGCTGAAGCTTGGAGCTGTCGTTGATGAGAAGAGTGGGAAACCTGTGAGGTGGCTGTTAGATACCACTGTGTCCGCAGGGATTTGTGGGAGAGAGATGTGTTGCATCTCTGCTCGACTTCAACACAGCAGTGATGAAAGAGACTCATTTATATATATTCTGGCTACTTTCTGCTACAGGAGCCTCACTATATGAATTTGGAGGTCAGATCTGCTTCTTTTAAGCCTTGTGTATGTGTTTACCGCATTGCAGAATGGATAGCACACACAAGCAATCTACAGATTTGGGGATTTCTCAGGTTGTATCTTTCCACAGCATTGGCGTTCATGATAAAATTGTTTAAAAATAGCCAAAAAAAAAACAAAAAACAGCTGGAATAGAGTTTTGAAAAGGAAAGTTTATTACTTATTAGCTGCCCTGGTAAAGATGAGCAAAAACACTTTGGAAATATCACTGATAATTATGAGAATCAGCTTGAAACTCCATCTAAAAATGCATTTAACTACTAATATTAATAATTAAAACACAACATTTATTTTAAAATACATTAATACAGACAGTAGAAATCAATTTAGCTCTACTGCACAAAAATCTAGTTTTCTTATTTCCATCAAGGAAAATATATGTAGCTCTTGGATTGGCAGCTTTGCAAATGGCAGCCAAGTAGCATTACGTCTCGATGTCTGAGCTTCCACATATTTTAGATGTGCTCTGCAAAAAAACTCAAGAGTCACATTCAGCCGATTTGTACACTTTCTTTATTGTAAAACCTAAAAAAACGTACATTTTTTTCAAAGAATTTAAGTTGCCTTTTTTTTTTTAAAAAAAGTTATGTACCTTTTCGGATGTGTAACTCTTGTGTAGCCTGACTGAGGGCAAAGCGGGTCTTTGGTTTAGACTGTGTGACAAAAATTGACGCATCCATTGAGAGAATAAGCGCCTTCCACATGAAGGAAAGCACAGACAAAATTTGTGTCCGTTATGTTGCGTTTCTGATCACCTTCTACATAAAACAAATTTCCCATATTATGTGCATAAAATGGCCTGGAGTAGACAAACCAGAGGGAGCTCAATAGCTCAGACATGACAGGTGAGGAGTCGGACCAGGTGGGGGAGGAGCGGCGCGGTGCAGCAGACAGAAACACAATGGGAAAACATGGGAGAAATCACAGGCATGGGTTAAAAAATGCTCCTTAAATAGTCACATTTTAACATCCATCCAGTTAAAAATCCACCAGAGTTGACCATTTGTCACAAACAGTGATACACCATTTAAAGCCAACTTAGTTTCAGTATTAATAACAAAGGAAACGTTTTGTTTTTCTCAACAGCTCCGTCATCCGTGTCATCTCATATCTGATTTTCATCCAGATGACTGTAAACATTTCCAAGTACCCACCAGAGACAGACGAAACCACAAGCTTAACTTGCTGTGAAGCCCGAGGCACAAAGCAGCCGTTACAAGGTCCAACTTCCAGCTAGCTGCCAGAGAGCGAACCTTTCCTTTCCCTTCGCCTGAAATCCTGCTGATTTTTCACCGGAGCGAGAGAGAACACGATGAGGCGACCTGATGTGCAAAACTCACATTTTGTACATTTTTACGATTTTCCATTTGGGTTTCTACTGCTTCTAAAAAAAAAAAAAACAGCCCAAGTATGTTAAAAAAACAAAAAAAAAAACTACCAAGGTGATTTATTGGCAATAACTTAATGGGTTTTTTATGTCTGGAAAATGAGCCGTTTCAAACACTTCCAGAATGTTGCAAAGCCCAGTCTGTAACCTAGCAACCCCATCAGAGTTCCCACCCGTCGCCTAGCAACCCAAGCTGAGCTCCAGCACAATTGCTTAGCTTATTTTATGCTCTGTACAATGGCTGCTGGAAATACAAGTATTTTGTTATTGACGACCATCCAGAAACCACTTGCTGCATTCCTGTTGGTTATGTAGGAGGCTCTACTTCTACTTTTCAAAGATGTATGGATGTATAATTGTGCATGTGTTTGTGGACATTTTAATGTCAGAGTGTAAACGTTGAGTTGTGGGGGTTTGGCCGGCAACATCTCATTTGGATTAAAAGTGACAAGACGCCCAAAACAGCTCATAGACAGAACTTACCAGACTAAAATCTCATTATCTGCAAATGATTTTGAGTCAAAAATGTAATGAACACGATTTTTATAGATCATAGACTTATCCTAACCTGTTCAAGGAAGCATAAAAGGTCACCTTTAAAAAAGGTCTCTGTGTTTCACATGGGCAGTCAGAGATAATGACTGAGCAGCTTTGGGTATGAATGTGCAGACTGGCATTTCCTTCCTCTGGGAATTCAATCCTGCTTCAAGGCCTAAAGCAGTTTGCTCATCAGTACGGGAGAAAGACGGCGCATTTCTCCAGATGTTGGACTGAAAATGAAGCGAGAGTCTTTCATCCTCTGTGGACTGGGCGGTGGTGCACAGTAGACACAGGGAGTTGTGGTTATTCTCTTCTGGAGCAACATCTGAGGCCGATCTGCCTTACAAGGCTAAAGAATGTCAAGCGCGGGGGGAAGGGCGGCCTGTTTACAAAGAAACCTCTCTGGCTTTTGAATCTCTGGATTCAGTGGATGCATGCAATTAAGAGCACCCAGTTTGAAGATTATGTCAAGATTATGAAGTAAAGCTAAGCATCCACATATCTGAGCGTGCAAAAACACACAGCAGCAGCAGGAATGGCGAAGAATCAACAGTTCCCAGGGTTCAGGAGTTGGACGCTTTGCAAACTCAGCTCCTCCGACTTTCAGTCGGCTTAACCGCAACGAGAACAGAGATCCAGTTTCTTTTCCAGCAGAGAGCTGAGCTAGGTCGGTTAGCAAAGGCCCTGGAGGTAAACACATGACTGCCCGCACCTTGTCTTAATACGCGATTTTTATCTGCATGAACTATTCATGTGCGCTTCCAAGTCCTTGGTTACACCACAAGCCTCCAGGCGTTCGGAGAAAGCCGTTTATAGCAAAACTGCTGAGAACCAGCAAGAGAGGCTGAGGAGGACAGAGGAAAGGATTTATGTGTGTGTGTGTGTGTGTGTGTGTGTGTGTGTGTGTGTGTGTGTGTGTGTGTGTGTGCGTTCACATTTAGAAAAGCACAAGTGAAAGCAGAAATGATGTATTTTCAGAAGAAATACTCAGCAGAGTGGACATCGCTTCTGACCTTTACCAGGAAGAGAAATGCCTTGCAAACTTAAGCTGAAGGAATCAATAAAACTGCCTGAGCAAAACTAGAATCACAACTTCTTTCATTTGAAGTGTAGGTCAGGCGTGTGTACGGGGCGGCGCGAGGGCACTTTGTGGCCCTTCAGATGATTTTTTGTGGCCCTTGACCACAATTCTAGAATGTAGCAAATCTTCACAAAAATCTTTTAGGGTGACATTTTCACAAATAAAATCCGAAAAAGGTACAAACAAAATGTTTTAATGGGGAATCTGCATTCAGCTTAATTTTGTAAATTACTAAAAGCACACTGAGAATATACACAATTTTAGCAAGTATTTTTTTTGTCTAGTTTCTTGAGCAAATATCTTTGTACTTATACTTGAAATAAGACTAGCTTACAAGCAGCTTTTCAGCACAAAGTACAACATTGTTTTCAGTCAATAACTCCTTAAAACACAGATCAGGAACAAATGTCCAGAAAACTGCAAAACACATAAAACTCTGAGTCCGTTTAAATTAAGGCTAACAAGACATTTTTTGCAAAAAGTTTTTTTAGTTGCCTAAAACATCAACCTATCGGGCCATTATTTTACAAAGGTGATGATATAAATCAAAATATCTAGTCATTATCCTCACATTGCAGGAAAATATAGGAAATATTCAGGAAATCTTTATCTAGTACTTTCTCATCGATACCAAGGAATTATTGACTTAAAACAATCTGCTATGCTGAAAAATTTCTTGCAAGTTAGTTTTGTCTAAATTTAAATGTACTACAATATTTCCACTGGAAACTAAACAAATAATATTTTGTTTTTCCAGTGCAAAAATGCTGATGTGTCTTTTTCTTTCACTTCACAATCTTGCACTACTTTGCACTGCTCCATAGCATGCAATCTAATAATATGTATAATAATGTAGTAAATCCTAATAACTGCAGTCATTTTCATATCACCACCTGTGACTGGCTGGCCTCACCCCATTACCAAAATGCTACTAATCCTCTGGATTCTGCCGACGTCATGCACCAACACATGTACCGACTAGCAGCTTCCACCCGCCCGGCCCGTTCTGACTTAATTAGATTCCTGTCAGTTTAGAGGAGAGAGTTTCAGGAGCCATCCGGAGCTCCGGCGAGCGTCTGTTGTGGTGCAGCAATGGTAATAGTCTGGATTAGTCAAACAATAGACGTGTTGGTGGGATCAAGCTGTGAGGAGGCAGAGTTCACAGATGGGATCAGCATAGCTGCAGGCAAACATTCACATGCACATGAAAGGGACATGCAACCCCCTCCAAAATCTACATATAGAAGGAAAAGGATGAGAATGTTTTTAATCTTTAAATAACTTAAATAGCTCCATTTTTGTTACTCACCATATTAATTACTGGGAAACATTAAACAACTCCGACGATCCCCAGGTTGACTTTGCGTTTGCGTTTCAATATGGCCGCTCCTCCTCCAGCAATATGTGGTGGAAACGTGTTTATTTTACAAGACACACATACAACAGTACATCTAAAATTTATGTTACATGTAGAGACTGCAACTACAAACTGAACAGTTGAAAGCCATGTTTTCTTACAGAAAGCAAAGCTGGAAATTATCTACTGCAAACAATGATTATGGGCGTCGGCAGGTTGAAATTCCAACTTCTTTAATAGAGCGCCGTTACCTCGGGTCAAAACCAGCTCCGAGTTCTAACTTCACAGCTAACTGGACATCTAGTAAGGCTGAAGCAGAAGTGTAGCATTAAGAAATTCTGCCACCTGCAGGTGGGAGTTGGGAGTCACTTAAACCAAACATTTTTGAGCATTTTTGCAGAAAAATTCCAATAAACTCACAATTATCTATTAGCACAAAAAATGTGGGCTCTGTTGATGTTGCTAGAATTTCCACACACGTATCTAAAAATGTTAATCAGGAATGCATGGACTCTGCTGTAATTTGCAATAATTGGATCTGGTTTAACCCAATTGCTAATGTTTGACTGTGACATATGCAATGCGCCACCTTATGGAAAACTGCATGCAGAGCTTAGCCAGGATATCATTGCCAGCTATAAAATGTCATAAATATCCCTCTTACTCTGAATTTAATCACTTAATATTTGTTAGCGTGACCAACTGAATGTCTTCATTTATTTCCTTTGTTGCCTTTGCTAAAGCTACAGGCAGACTTCCATTTTTTTTTTTTTCCAAGTTGAAGCCACCATTTTTTTAATTAATTTATTTATTTAAACATCCAACAACAAGAAGGCATTGACAACAGGGACAAAGCAAACATGGCATTTTTTTTTTTTCCCCAGTATCCTCTACCCTTCCCTAACTGTCCCCATCGTGCTGCAACAAATAGGAAAAAAAAATAATAGTAAAATAAATAAATGAAACAATAATAATAAATAAAATATGAAAAATACAAGAGAGAAAAAATAAATAAATTATACAGCTGAAAAAAACAAAAAAAAAAACACACAAGCAAAGAACCCGGGATACAACTCAAAGACGTGGACAACATGCAAACAGGTGTCCATACAACCATGGGTACACAAACCGAGTCAGGACATGGATAAACAAAACTGCGCAGGTGGACGATCACTGTCAGTAGCCGGAACCATTGAAGCCGCCGGGCCGGAACACAGGCACAAGCACAGGCAGACTTCCATTTTAAAACAATGCAAAAAAATCTACATCACCATTCAAAACTTCTCCTTTTGTTTGCTAATTGGTCTGGTTGAAATTCAGAGAATTCAACTGAATGGGAGAAATTCCAGAAGGAGCAGTGGAGGAAGATGAGAATCAGGCAAGGTTTGGGAAAATATGTCAGAGTACCGCCATCTCAATGGTCATTGTCACAGTTTCTGTGACAATGACCAAAACCAAGCCTTAATCCGTTTGGGTAAATGATGGGAACAGGTTTGTACGTGCGTGTGACTCAGCTGGAACATATGTGTGAATCACATGATCTTGGAATGTCCTCTTCCTTTGTGCCAGATGACTTTGACGCTAAGAACGTGCTGCAGATCATAATACTCGACAGATGAAGACGGCCTAAAGCAGCCAGAGAGCAGAGTCTGAAAGATAAGACAACGAACATAGATGCAGGAAGATGCAGCGCCCAGTAGACAGGAGAGATATTAAGATATGGTTTTAAGATTTCCTGAGTTTCTCTCAAAATTGAACACAATCAGGTCAAAATAAAAAGAATGATTTCTACTACAGCTCCATCTGAAGAAAAGCAGCCCAGAACGTGATGCTGCAACCACCTTGTTTTACAGTTGTCTTTGGTGATGTCTAGTGTGTTTGGTTTTTGAGCTAAATATACTGTAACTGTTACCGCAACACATTCACCCCAATGTTTCAGATTATGCACTTCAAAAACACAAAATCTCACAAAGCATTTATGTCTAGTTTCTAGAGCAAACATGTTATTGCACTTAAAACGTGAAAAAATTAACTTAAAAGTAACTTTCCAAGTAAGAAGATATAAAAATACTCTCCTCTGACAGATGTTGACTTCTTATAAGCATAAAGGTGATCCCTATGACTCTCCCTCTTCTCATCCAAACAGTAAATAATGTTTTACTGTTGCAATCTTTCTTATTTAAAAATAAGATATTTTGGATTTAAAGAGATATAAATCATGTTAATGCTTATCTCATTTTCTAGATATCTTTATAGGCATCTTAGATGGGTTGCTGGTTGAAAACCGCTCTATTTAGAGAGATGAAAGATGCACTGAACTATTCAACAGATGCTTGAAGCACAGTTTGTGATTTGTGAAACCTTTACTGTGTTTATGAAAACAAACAACATAGACTCTGTTTTCTAAAAACTCTTGTGAGCATCTCTTGTGACCCAGTCTCGTTTCCTGAGCTAAATGTTTCATTAAACTCCCAATCTGAGAATATATTTGCTCCGTATCTCGTGTAAAGAAGGGTCATGAGTGATTCTGATATTATGAGGAATGAATTTGTAAACATCTTCTTAGGATGTTTTCACACCTCATAGTCCAGTAGACTCAGTCTTATTGGGGACCAAATTTGCTACATTTGTTACATGTTCAGCTGGTGCGGTTCGCATTCACACTGCACTGCGTCAAACAAATTAAACTCTTTGAATAAACTGTTCCCCATCTCACCTGTGGGGGCACTGCACCAAAAACTGCTGAAGAAAACAACACCAAAACCGCTGAAGAAGACACTGAGCGCAACTTCCTTCTTGACGACAAAGTAAATAAAAATGAAGCAGCCTCAGATTTTAGCAGTCGCCTTTTGTTGTTGGTAAAAGACTATGAGCCATTTCTCCTGCTGGGTTCTATTTACCCAGAATGCTGTGCGCTAGAGTCTGCTTCCTGTTTTTGGAGCAGTCTCTGGTCCACTTGGCATTCATTTCACATACATTCAAACTTCACCAGAGTTCACTGAAACCGTTCTGAATGTATGGTTTTGTGTCCTTTCTCCAGCTCATATCTGCTTACATGCACACTGCTGCACGCTTACATAACCACAAATATATAAAACTGGCGCCGGTCACACAGTGTTGGATAAACTGATAACGGCCCAGCGCTGGACGGCGACTGGCTCTCTATTTACTGTATCTCTGTTCTCGTATTATACACCATATCATTGAGCCTTAAATATTTTTATACAGTATATAACTAACAATCTCTGTATTTCTTAAGGTTGAATGACAAACAGAACTCCGGGTCTGGTCGCACGTGGAATGAAAATGTTGGGGTTACGCAGACTAACATCTAACAAACCCAAACTGAAACCAAGTTTTGCAGGTCGACCAGAGTTCACTTTTCTGGGCTGCATCAGATTTTGATTGCGCAGTCACTCTTCTCCAAACAAACCCAAACTAGAGCTCAATTAAAGCAGACTAAACATCAGATTAATTGTGATGTTTCAAGACAATAGAGGGAACAGAAAGCTGGAGACTGGGAACGAAAACGGCAAAATAATGGGCGCATTAGGGAAAAGACAAATAGAGTCAGTTGCTTTGTGTTATCTGTACAAATCTGCATGTTTAAAATTAATTTTGCATGGAGATGCAGAGGAGCAGCTTATAATTTCCTCCCTTTTTATGTCTGAGCATGAAAGCCCATCCCCCTCCTTCAGTGTCTGCAGGCAGGCTGGTAGGAGATGGGGGGGCAGGGCGGCTCCCTGCCTCTGCCTCACTCTTCGTCCCTGGGGCCCATTGACAGCTGCTCAGGGAGGCACATCAGAACCAGAACCACGACCGCATCCCGGAGGACTCGGGGAAGAACTCATGCATGCTCATGCCCTGAAATAAAAAACGGCCTTCACAAAGAAGTCTCGATGTTTACTCAGTCTGTCCAGTTGTGTCAATATTTGAAGGAGCGCTACGTGTCTGAGTGGGTGGAAGGAGGCGAGACACTAACACGCCGAGCGCTTAACAGGTTTAAAGTCCATCATAAGTGATGGCTGCTTCCTGCCAGGGCCTGGATTGTGATTATCCAGGTCACATGGTTTGACCCACAGGCTGTCATGTAAACTGTCAACTGGAACCACACCCAGATACTTCGCTCATTCATGGAGTTTTTCCCTGGAACTGCATGAGTCACAATTGGGAAGGACTGGAAATTTTTCAAACGAAACGGAAAGAAAACCCCCCAAAAAGCTGCATAATGAAGTGCTTTGAAATAACTGCGAGCGCTTTTGGTTTTCTAGCATGAGCAGGATGAACCTACATGGTAGTGTGAATCTGGATACCCAGATACCCTCATAAATAATCTACAGTGAAACCAGTTTACTTCATGGCTTCCTAACTGACTTAAAAATGTGTTTCAATTGCAGAAATCTTGCAAATTACTGGAAATCAATGAAACAGCCATCAGTGCCAATGATTTAATAGTTTTTTTAGCTCCATCTTTAGAGTTGGGGAAGCTGTCCTTCCATTAATAACTTGCAAAGTTCTGTTCACACTACAGCAGCACACTAAGGCTTTAAAGGGGCAGCATTATGTGGTTTCCATCAGGTAACTATGTCACCTTCAGTTGTTATAAATATGGAGTACATTTCAAGACATTTGACTTCACAAATTGAGTCTCTGTCTCTTTAAGAAGCTCTTGCTCTTTCTGACACTTCATTATCACAACTATGCTCTTCCACTATGCCGTTTACAACTGTTCTTAGGAACTTTGAACTGAAATGTAGCTCAGCAGAAACACACTTCCACCAGGTGTTTGCTAATTGCCTCCTGTCAGGACTTTTCCCTCGCTTAGCAGAGACGGAAAATTGGGCTGTTTGGAAAAGTTCAACTGCCTCAAAGCATTCAGGCATGTTTGTTTGATTGTGACTGAAGTCGGGCTGGTTCCCCTCACACAGTTAAAGACTCCTGTCTGACAAAATAGTGTAATGTGGGCCCAGCTTAGGAGCAACAAACACTGCAGATGGGTTTGGCATGAAGTGATGTCTGCTGTTTATTATGGTGGAGGATTTGTAATGCTGCAGGACATTTTCTTTCCTACAGTCCTGGGAATCCAAACGTCAGATAACAGGACATTTTAATTTGAAATCTGATGGCTTTTGCACATGAACCCACGGTAGGAAGGGTGGTCAACAAGTCTTTCAGGAAACAAAATGCCAAATCAACTCTGAAATGATTCAAATTACATTTTCTTTCAACCCTGTCCTAATGGCTTAACCTTTTTTTATTACAAATGTCCCAGCCAGAACCATTGCTTGTTTCTGGTACGCCCGTAACTCTGACGCACAAATGATATCCGCAAACAACAATGATGGACTGTAAAGCCGCCTCTCTTGGCCTGCTGAGAGTTCATTTTTGCTTGAAAAAATAATCTGATGGGATGCTGGAAATGACTATTGTTGTGTTAAAATGGGAGCCTAAAATAGCATCTCCATGCTAAACATGTTGCAGGAGCACAGGAGCCGATGCTAACGTCAGTATCCACAGTCCACATTTCTAGAGGACTTGTTCAAAATTATCCACTTAAAGCAGCACTTTGCACCAATTTGATGGTTGAATGAGCTAATTAAAAGATTTGAAACAAAAAATATCTTTGTTGTTGAGCTTTTATATCTACTTTTTCAATAGACATTTCAACTTACTGAGGTTTTTGAGTTGAAAATCTTGCTTATTTGGCCAATATTAAGTTCTCTATTAAAACACAATTAATTGTAATTAATTAGTTACAGATTAAGTCAATTAAAATTTTGATCGAGTCCAACCACTTATTTGCATACAAGCCTGCACATAGACGAGTGATTGTAAAAACTGGTAAAAGAAGAAACAGTCGAACAAACAGACTAAAAAAAGAGTCAGTATTTGTGATGTGAAGTAACACCACGGAAAACTGCGCAGAAGCAGAGCTGACTGGATGAGAATCTGTTTGATACAAACTATGACTCTGCCTTCTCACCTTGTAGCCAACAAATAAACCTTTGGATTATTTAATTTGCGCTAACATTTGCCATGTTGATCTACTATAATAAAGGCACAATCACTGCATTCTCTTATGGAACAGGAATAAATAAGTAATTAGTGTGTAATTCATGCTGTAACATCACAGTAACAACGTGTATTGTTCAGGAAGCTTTAACGGTTTCAAACTCTGGATATTGTCCAACTCTATACCATCCTAAATCTGCTACTGAATGCCAGGAGTGCAGCAATCAATTCCCGAATGATTAACCGGGATCAATAAAAACGACTTCATTTTAAAAAGCTCAGGCAGCAAAAATTGCCTGTCGATACAGACGACAGGAATGAGAAATGACTGCGAGACATCAAGGACAAAGAAGGTGACAGTTCTCCTGGGCATTGCTCTGAACAAGAGCCAACGCTGTGCTTCTGGAGTTACCCTATCGTTTGTTTTGCAACTTCAGCCAAAGGTGGAATGCATTGAATAAACTTCTAACCAGTTAGGCGGGATGGTTTTCATTGTTTTTATGCCCTTAAAGGTTATAGTGGTGCGTTTTCAGAAGCCAAACCTCATCTGCTGCAGTGAGTGAAAAGGAAAACAAAAGATGTTGGTGGCAGAAACTGGATGAAGTCATGATTTATGCCTTAGGCCATTAAACCACCTGCTTAGAGTTGCTTTTGAACCATGATAAATGAAACACTAATCAACGTTTTGATGTGTAATGACGACACTTGGCAAAATGTAATGTTTCAATTTTAGATTTTTGTGTTTTTATGATGCAAAGTACTTCATGAATTGCTGAAATGTGCTATACAAATAAACTTGATTGATTCATTATGCAATTATTTGAATTTTTCCAGCAAGGTGAAATACACAATTTAAAGAATATGGTTAAAAAGACAGAATATTTTTCTTATTTAGTCAAAGGGTGAAGGGAAGAGAGAGGTAGAGAACATAAAAGTTGTACTCAAGAAAAGTAGCAAAACCCATTTAAAGCAAAATGTATCAAAATAAAAGGCAACTCACGTACTGAGTGTTTTACTGAGATGTCAGAATATCTGGTTTAAGGCTTCAAAATAATGTCACCAGATGGAAAAAATGTAAGATTATATCTGAATTCTGGAAACTAAAATAAAAAAACAACAAAAATCTAATACAAATACATAACTATTTCAAAATAACAGATGTAGCAATTTCCAAATCACAAAAAATTATGAAACAAATACTAACAGTCGGTGATGCAAATATCTTACGATTTGCATTCCTGTTTTTTATTTTTATGTTTTGCAAGAACTCACTTACAGAATGCAGGTCGTGATGGGTTCTCCTTGAAACAACAGTAAAATATACTGTATGTTTAACTCCATAAAAATATTACTCAAGTAAAACTTAAATGTACAGTGCAGTAAAACTATTTCTAAAAGTAATTTTTTTTCTAAAAGGTTCTTCAAGTAAATGTATCTGAGTTTATGTATCTAGTTACTACCCATATTTGGGTAAAGTTAATGCATTAAAATGTCAGAAATAACCCAGAAACTTTATGATTATTGTCACATTTAACGACAAATTGTTAATTATTTTGAGTGTGTATTTGTGGCTTTGTTTTCATTGACCATATAATTGTGAATTACGTAAACAAATCTGCTAAATAGAATAAACATATTTTTCCACCTAAACGTTTGGCGGTAGGATGATGATGATTTTCAGCTATATCAAAATTTGTGTATTTCTCAAAACTGCAATGGAAACACTTTCTTTTTTTGCATCATCATCTGGTATGATCAACAACCAGATGTTACTACTGGCAGAAAAGACAAAGAAGACGACAGGAAGTGGGAGGAGGAAGATGGTGCGTTGTGTTTTTTAATGACGTATCACGTGAACAAACTTATTCATGTGTGATTTAATTATTTGCCTTATTTAGTAGAAACACCATAATGCAAAACTGTGTTTAAATGCCGACATAAGTGGAATACAGACAAAGTTTTGGGCACTTGTAACGGAAACACAGCTTGTAATTGTCCTCGTTCCTCTGGTTCCATTTTAAGATCCACCTCTTCCACTACCGGTTACCTTCATCCCGACCAGAACTTCTTGTGCCAGCCTCAGTTTTAGCTCCGTTCTGCAGGATAAAACCGCCAACATCCGTATCATGTTACTCTTCACCCAGGACCACCCAACAGGTCTAATCTGGGATAACAGGCGTGTTTGTCTGAGCAGCGTCAAGGACAGGTGTGCTTTCTTAGCTTTGGCTTCAAGTTCTGGGTCTGCATCCCCTCACGCTGAGCTCGCCCAGGCCTGGCTTCCTGCAAAGTTAATTAAGGCCGCAGCTTGCATGGAGGCATATCATTAGCAGTAATTGCACACAGCATCTCGCTGCCATGTGTCTCGTATTTTCCCCCCCCCCCGTCTTTGTTCCAGATTTAGGCTCCGCTGATCCATAAAGGAGGAAGATGTTGGGGGAAGGAGTGATGCAACTTTATTTTCCAGTGCACATCTGTCCATGAGAGGAACACAGGGAATGTTTTACTGAGATGTTGTAATGAATGAAAGATGTGGTTCCATGTCGACTCCAGGAAACTCCGAGATTACCCCAAAGCAAAGCGTGTTTGTTGTGCAAGCATGTGCAAAGGTGAACTTGTTTTCACGTCAACACTGGGAATCCTGTTCAATCCTGCGTGGTTAGGACATGCTGTACTGAAAACACTGGAGGGTTTAGTGCAAATGCATACATTTATGGAAATTTAATTATTTATTTCTCTCATTTTTTAAGACTTTGCAGAAGAAAATGCTGATGAATATATATATATATATATATATATATATATATATATATATATATATATATAATTTATATATAATATATATATATATATTATATATATATATATACACAGTCCAGTCACATTAATTTGGTATATATATGTGTATAATACTGTATATATATATATATATATATATATATATATATATATATATATAATATATATATATATATATATATATATATATATATATATATATATATATATATATATATATATATATATATATATATATAAATAAAATCTTCATTTTGAGGGATCTGAAGATAAGTACAGATTTTTTGGTAAAAAAACCACGAACAGTTCCTTTTGTTCTGGTTGTTTTTACCCAGAAAGCCTTGCACTATGGTACACGTCCTGCTTTTTTACATTTGCTTTCGAACCATCCATCCATCCATCCATCCATTTTCTTCCGCTTATCTGGGGTCGGATAAGCTGCTCGCGGGGGCAGCAGCTTCAGAAGGGAGGCCCAGACTTCCCTCTCTCCAGCCACGTCTTCCAGCTCCTCCAGGAACCCCAAGGCGTCCCAGGCCAGCCGAGAGACATAGTCCCTCCAGCGTGTCCTGGGTCTCCCCTCCTCCCGGTGGGACCTGAACTCCTCACCAGGGAGGCGTCCAGGAGGCATCCTGACCAGATGCCTCAACTGGCTCCTCTCGACGTGGAGGAGCAGCGGCTCTACTCTGAGTCCCTCCCTGATGACTGAGCTTCTCTCTCTAAGGGAGAGTCCATCCACCCTGCGGAGGAAACCCATTTCGGCCGCTTGTATCTGTGATCTCGTTCTTTCGGTCATGACCCAAAGCTCATGACCATAGATGAGGGTGGGAAGGTAGATCGACCGGTAAATCGAGAGCTTCGCCTTTTGACTCAGCTTCTCTTCACCACGACAGACCGGTACAGCGCCGCTTCATGGCAGACGCTGCCCCAATCCGCCTGTCGATCTCCCGCTCCCTTCTTCCCTCATTCGTGAACAAGATCCCCAGATACATAAACTCCTCCACTTGAGGCAGGACGACCCCCCTGACCCGGAGAAGGACCTCTACCCTTTTCCGGCTCCTCAACAACTTATTTCACTCGAACTGAGATCTGGGTTTGTAGGTGGACTAGAGTTCACTTCTTTGGTCCACATGAGAGTCTGACTGCGAATTCACACCTACCCAAACAAATCTGACTTTCTAGTTTTGTTTTAATTAATTAAAGTGAACTAAACAGAGATGTTGCAAATGCATCATTGAATCACTTTTTGGTTCAGTTCAAGGATTCTACTTTCTTCAGTAGGAGTACATTAGTATTCCTGATTTTGACAATATTTGCCCACTTTACTTTGTAAAAATTCTCCAAATCCATCGCAGTCTGAGAACGTCTCTCAACCTCAAACGTCTTATTTTTTTCTGTCAAATTTAGTTATGAAACTAAGTCACTCCATATCTTCAATATTACCTTCATGAAGTTACACATGTTGGTTAGTGTGTATGCTTCTACTCACTGTCATACCAAAAAAGTACAATACTTCTTTGTATCCAGTTTTCTGGAACAATTCACAACTTTATCCATCTTTGAGAAAAACTCGACTCCATCTGAAAAAAGTAGTCCCAATTAATAAAATTGTTTCACAGTGGTTCATGGTGCTCTTTTGGTTATGCTTAAGGGTTGTTTTTGTACCAAATGTAGCTTTTGAAATTATGGCCAAGTTCAAGTTTGGTTTCATGACACTGAAGCACATTTGGCCACAGTTTCAGGTAATTTTTTTTACTTCCTACTAAAGTTACTGGTAAATATGAAACTCCTATTCCTGGTGTTTTAAAACCAGGCAAACAAAAATATCATCTAACAGAAGAAATTAGTCAACAGAAGGATCCAATGAATGAGCCCAGCTACATTACAGGTGGTAGCCGAGATAGTCCTGACCTTTAAAGCTCAAACTGGTTTATTTCTAGACTATCCATTGTGACACCTACTATTCAGGCCTCACTGGTTGGTTTACTTTGGGCCACGGTCCTCGGGAAACAGGAGCATCTGTGAGGTGGGCTTGTGGGGGAAGGATTGAACCAAGAGCTGAAAGGAACCGGGCTGAACATCACCAGGCACGGGTCTCTTCACTCTGATCATCCTATCCTCCTCTGTGCTGCACAGACTGGTTATGCAACAGACATACCTAACCAGTCCTATTTAAAGCAAGGAGACGACAAATCAACACGTCTGACACGGATCAGCTTTCTGGATGTGTTGAGGGGTGTGGAGTAAGGGAGAAACAACAAACAAAATGGAGGTTATCTAATCTGTCATAACCTGCTGCACTGCAAAAATCTGTCCTTTCAACACTTCAGAAAAATTTAAAATTATTTCCACATGGAAATAGAAGCCTAAGCAGCAGTCCTAGTTTGAGCATCTGAAACCCAGCAATAAATTAAAAATAACAGGCCAAACTCCAAAACTAACTTCAACTCATAGCACTAGCAATAAAAAGGCTTCTTAGTTTCAATGTTAAGCCAAGTCAACTTGAAGAAAATACAACACTATACAGCATCAAAATGTGCTAAAAAAGACAAATATGGAACTCCATCAAACAAACAAACAAAAAAAAAACCCAGGGGAGCGTTACTGAACCCCTGCTATTTGCAATTATCCACCCGCAAATAGTTAAAATCCGCTAATACTTAAGACGACTCCATCTAAAAACACTTATAACTGCCTATTTTAATAGTTTGACCACCAAATATTCCTCAATATGTATTAACATCCTCAAGAAAACCCGTCAAATGGTCTTAGCGCTGCTGTAGAAGCTAACAGCTACATGGACCTTACCAAGCTCCGCCCAGAAACGCCCCTCGATAGTCCCACGTGACCACATGTCTCACAAGCAAAGCCTCGCAGTGCTTAGCTTCTATGTGTAAACATGGCGTCTTTCATTTCGACTGACTCTCTGCAGAGTATTTCTGAGTTGATTAGTTTAGCATTTCTGCCAGATTTTCATAAAATATCAGCCACGACATGGACAAGGGAACCAACAAGTTCATGTCATCTTTTTTGGACAACATCAAGGTGTTTGAGCCACACGATGCCTCCAACATTGTGGGCGTCACAGCAAAATGCTACCGGTCGATGAAGAAAACAGCAGATCCTCACACCCTCAACATAAATATAGACAAGATCACTGATGCCTATTGTTCTTGCAAGGCTGGGTAAGTCGGACATTCATGGTTTAGAGGGTTCGAATGTGCCTAGGCCTGATACACTGTACTCAGTGCTAGCGTGGCTAACACGATTAGCGTGACTAACACGACTACAGTTTAGTAAAAAGCCTTTTCAGGTAAAATACAATCTTTAATGTATGTCAGATACGGTACACATTGCATATTGATCTGTTCAGCTAACGTAAGGCTGTAACAGACAGGCTTCAAGGTGTAGAAGTTGTATCGGTGCTGCCATTATGCTGTACTTGGCTAAAAGGTTTTCATAATGGATGTGTTTATTATTTACTATTTTTATTCATTCACTAAACACAAAGAAAGCAAAGCAACAATACTTACACCAGCAGACAATCCTTTGTTCTTATTGATCCTATGACGGTTGAGCTGCAAATGCAAGGCTTTCCGTTTCAGATTTTGGAAATCTGTGAATTTTAGTTCCACAAACACGATTAGGATACCTGACATCGTCTGTACAGATTCCCCACTGACAGTGGAGAACTATTCTTTTTCGAGTCCTGATGCAAAAACTTTCTGCCGGTCTGCTAGTCCACAATCAGCTACTACTGTAGCTTGAGTTTGTGAGAAGGTCAAGCACGTGATAGCTGCGCTGTGACGTAAAATGGGTATTGGCCAATAAAACGCGGCCCCTGTGGTAAAGTCCATTCTACCATACTTCCGTTTATGGGGATACAGCCAATCAGCGCCAAGAAAAAAAAACTGCCGCTGCCTGTTTGGCTGGTTTCCTAACGGTATCACAGAAATGGAGACTAGTCGTTTCGCAGACCTTTAGATCTTGATATCTCCCCTGTATGTAGTCTATTTGAGTTTGTGTTGGTTGAAGATTCTAAAATTGTCACAATTTTCAGAGTGCTTCTTGAGTTCTGGATTAGATTAATGTCTTTTTAGTTAGTTGAATGAACAGCCCACTCATCAATCAGACGCATTTTCCCATTAAGTAAAGTATTTGCTGATATAATTCAAGGAAATCACCCAGGAGAAACATCTGGCTTTTATCTCCAATAAATATTTCATTTTACAATAACAACCCATTAAGTTTACATGCCTTACACACGTTTAATAAATGCCTGGTATGAAAGCAGTTTATTGTCCAGATGCCAAAGCTACAAATTTTGTTTTCAGTACATAATAAAAACAGAACAGCCTTTTTATAACCCTTTTCTCCAAAATGCTTGATAGTTTTACATAATTCTAAGGAATAAACCAATCCATACTCAGTTTAGTATTTTTGCAAAGAGAGGGAGATTCTAACACAACAAATTTAATAATTGTTTAAAATGAAAGTGTTTTAAAATTAAAAGTCAAAATTGTAGTTGTTTCTATTACATTTCACCAATACTTACTTTTTTGCCTGGTTTCAGAAAGTCAAATAAGAGACATGTTTAATAGGAAGAAGTATAAATCTCTTATTAAATTTGAATATTATAAAATATGTTTTAAGTATTTCTCTGTTAGTTCATGATTGTGGTTCTGCTGTAGCTTAACACAATGTGACATTTGTAGTCCACTTCCTGGATAACTCTGTGAATGGCTACTTTTAAAACACTGACTCCAGCTGTTTGGGCAACTTTTTCAACCACATTTTTTTCTTCCACTAAACTTTCCAATATTATTTGGATACAGGAATAAAAACATTAAGCTTCATTAGCAATGGCCTTCTGCAATTTATTCAAAAACTAAGTTCGAGATTAATCTCTGAAATTTTATAGAAAACCCTGGAAATTTGAGTTTCAAAACTCACATTTTCAAAATTTTGAAACGCAGAAATTTCCATGTTTATTTCTCATAAATTTCAGATAAATCCCAAACTGAGGCACATTTTTTACTTTAATTTAAAAACTTTCTTTTTTCTAGAACATTTCTGAGCTTAATCTCAAATGTTTTTACTTTTTTGGAAGAAATTAACTTATTTTGTCTGTCTACGATAACTGTTATACACCATCAGAGCTGGACACCTGTCAGAAAAATTTTCTATCGCTATATATACACACATTTGAATTCATATTAACCATAATAATCGCTTATAAAGCATCATTTAAAAATCTCATTTTTATCTTTTAACACCTTTTTGATAGCCACAAATTATACACAACTGCACCAATATTGCTTGTATAGTTTATTTTATGTACAGTACAGGTAAAAAAAAAAAGAAACAAAAGAAACAAAGTAGTCAATAACATTGACTGACGTGGGCAGCAGTAAACGGCCATGTTGCTCATCCATGGGAAGACGACAGCCTCCCTTCTCAGGCGTTACACTCCAGCTGCGCCTGACAACAGCTTCACAACGAAGATTATCAAAACAGGAAGAAGGGAGCAGCTCTTTTTGAAAAATAATAATAATAATAATAATTATAATTCTGTCACCTAAACTGAGCCTGCCTTTCCCGTTCTGGGCTGGAAGAAAGGAGTCGTGCCTGTGCAATCTTCGGTTGACTTTTAAATACTGACCGCTTCACTGGATTTACAACGCTAAAGTCACTAAAAGTCAGTGCTGCAGTCGCCATGTCGCCCGAAATACTGCGACGAGTTGCAAGCCAGCTTTTTGCTTCGTTTGTCCTTCAGTCCCAGTCAGCAGTTGAATTCACAGTATTCTTACAGCATGGTATTTATTTGTATTTTTTCCTCTGAAAGAAACTCATAAAGCTTTAACTGATGATGCATGGGGGGGGTTTTGGGGGGCATTGTTGACAAATGTTCACCAGTGGATCTGTTTCTGTAGTGAGTGTCAAGAAAAACAAAAAAAACATTGTGTCTGGTTTTCTTATGGATTTAACTTTTAAAATAAAATAAGAAACAAAAAAATAGGGTTTTAGTTTTGTATCTCCAAGGCCATAGATAGTCGACCACAAAGACTTCTGCGCTCCGCTGCCGACTATTGAGGTTGAATCTGTCAATAGCGTTTCAGACAGTGAGCTCACAGCAGGCCACCAAGGTACAGATAAAGTGCTTTTTTTTTTTTCCTTTAAAATGTGTCACTTTAAATAATTAAATGTAAAGATGGTTTTCAGGACATCTGAATAGTTAGGAACTGAAACGGGGGACAGACGCGACGCGACTCTGGAGTTCGGTCCGAACGCATCCTCCGAATGTTGCCGTTTGGAGCGTTGACATTCTCAAAAAGTGAAGAGTAAGACTTTCGGACGTGGAGAAACAGCAGCAAACTAGAAAGGTTTTCAAAAAAAAAAAAAAAAAAAAACTATCAGGGAAGGAGGACCGAAGGAGAATAAATACATTTGGGTCCGTGTAGTGTTTGTTATCCGGCTCTATAGAAATATGATAAAACCTAGAAAATAAAAAGCTCGGCGTTCATAGAAGACCTATGAGATTCCTGGTCTTTTTTTTTTTTTTTCTTCCATTTTTGCTCCCTTATCCAGTCTCAATAACAATAATAATAATAATAATCCATCTTCTGCCAGCCTTGTGAGAAAAAAAAAAGAAACAGGTATATAAATAGTAGCCATGGCAACGGCACGTACTCCGACTCCCGGGCCTTGATGACCGAGTCTGAGAATCCAGAAAAACCTCGGAGTCGTCCGTTTGGTCCTCAGCCTCTGCAGGACAAATACAGACAAACCCTGTGAGCTCAAACAATGAACTATTGTCCCTCCTTTAATCAAGCTTCAACCACTCAGGTGAGAGGATTTTAATGGGATCTTCTGATAGATAAAGTGGGACATAATGATGAACAATTTTAATCTGTTAAAGGTTTGCATCTACGCCTGAAACAATTGAGTTAATCAATTATTGAAATAATCAACTCATTTAGTAATCAATTGTTAACTGGAGTGTACAGACTCAAAAAGGCAAATTCCTTAAAAAAAACATACTTATTAATCCAAGGCTGTTCTACAAATGTATACGTTTTGCAATTTAAGATAAAAATTAAAACATTTTCCTATAAACATGCAGAGCTTCAAATTCTGTAAATGAAATGTAAAAATAAGCAACTATTAATCTGTTAATACAAAAAAAATCATCAAGATTATCCTCTACAGTGTGCTAATGTTAAATCAAACAAAACAGCTTTTCTAGTTGACATTAGAAGTAGTTTTTTTAGCTGCATCCTTTGCTATAAATGATCAAACGTTCACTAAAGAAATGCTGTTATTGTATTTTAGGAAACAAAATGTTCAGTGTTGTATGTAAAAATATTTTGTGTATTTGCATCTTTTAATCTATTTCTAATTTTGTATTCAAAGGTTTAAGAGGTTAAATGAAAAATAGGTGCCAAATTTTTATCCGATTGTCAAAATAATATTAAAACAATAATTACTTGAAGCATTATGACTTCCAAGTAATTATTTGAAGCTCCATTCATCTTTACATCAACTCTTCTCTGTCTCCCCACAGCATGTTGCTGCCGCCACCACCACGTTTCATCGCCTCGGTCGTCATGATGCCGTTTGTCTATTTAAAAACTCCTTCAGGGAAACATCTGGATTTACTCAGACCAGATTAGACACAGATGGACTGGATTTACTTTGTGTCTCTTACATAAAATCCTTGTATAGACCGAGGCTTGTGGATAAAAAGTGACCAGAATGGGTACGAAAATTTTAGCAGGTCAGTAAATTGTGACATTTTTAACAAGGAGGAACTCTGAGGTGAACGTCAGCAGCTTTTCCCACCACTTCGGGCCTTCATGTGGCCGAGGAATCGAGAGAAGCGCTTCCTGTATGATGACTGGAAAAAAAGCAGCTAATAGAGTCCAGAGTCTCAATTCCTTTTCTGTCTGTCCTCACAACAGAGCGAATAAAAGGAGCTGGAAAACGCAGGCCTGCCTCTGTAAACACGACAGGCTTTCACGTTGAAGCGCGCGTCCAAGACCTGCTGCTTGTGCAGCAGCTGCGTTTTCTTGGCCACGAACCCCCAGAAACCAGAGGAAGGAGCTCAGAACAGACGCATGACAAAGTGCTTTTGACACACAACTGAAACCACATGCTTGGCTGAATCTGCTCTCTGGATTTAAAAATACTTAAATGACAGCAGGACACAATAACTGCTTTTTTTTTTATAGCTCCAAGAATCTTCGATACTTTGCTAAAACAGAATTTATTCAAAGTATTTGGCTGAGGATTCGCTTTGACATCCCTGAATAAAATCCAGATCAGCTGCCTTCAGATGTCTGTTGGCTGGTAAACGAGGTCCACCTGTGTCTCATTTGTTCGTTTGAGAACAAACAGCATCATGAAGACAAAGCAGCACAGCAGACGGGTCAGGGAGCAAGTTCCAAATGGTCACAACTAAATTCCACGCTTGAATCTCAGCCAGATGAGATCGAAATTAAAGTTTCTGTCAGACATTCAAATAGGGATGAAATTGATATATATTAATCGATTTCTAAAATAATCCTCATTTGCAGCCCATATAGATCATGTTCATCTTCCAACAGCACAACACATAACAGCCATTAAAGCATCGTCATGTTACAACAGCCTAGTCAAAGTCCAGGTCTGAATCCAACTGAGAATCCAAGTTTCCAACTAATTTTGCTACTTATTGTAGTTAGTTTTTTTAAATTGTATTTTTTATTTTATACCTTTTATGTTACGAGGCTTAAACTGGGATCAGAGTTTTGTTCCACCTCATGTTTCAACACGTGCTGACATGACAGATAAAGTCTGAACCTTGAAGAAGTTGACAAACATCCAGTCTGCTTATTATTTTGAGCTCGACTGAAGAAAACTGAAACAATATTTTGCCTGTTCTCAGCAATAAAAACAGGATCTCATTCAGTCTTCATCTGAAAACACTTAGCCAAGTTTTAACACAGCAAATAAAAGCAGATTTGGTGTACTTCAGAGTACAAGTCAACATGTAGACGTGGTCCAAGTTACCGTGACAACAAAAAGAGAGCTTGGAAAATTTGAACATGTTTGCAAGTAGATTTGAATTTCTTATAACATTTAAGTAGAAAACGTTTACTGTGGAAATGCAGTGGTTTATCATCTGCATGTTCCTCAGATCATCAAACTAAGGTTTGATGATCTGAGGAATTTGTCTGCTAAGGTTAGCAGACAAATGCAGATAAGCTCCGTCTCCAAATCCATCCCACTCAGGACGTCAAATCTGGACGGGCTCATCCAACGAAAATAAAATATCTGCACTCTGGTTGAAAAGTCTAAATTATGAGTTTCGATGCTTAAATAAGAGAAATGGCTCTTTTTTGAAAAAAACATCCTTCTCTTCACAATCTTCTTTTTTCCGCAGCGATCCAGACTAAACTAATCAAACTGCTTTTCCAGACCTTAATACTTTGGAACTGTTTGATTAAGGACAACAAATATTGGCCAGAAATGCAGCCAGATGGGAAAAAAATGGGACTTTTCTGTTTAGACCGTTTAACCATCACTGCTTCCAACAACTCGATAGTGTTCAAATCCCTGCACTGTTTTATTTATCAATTAGAGGTGCTGATTTTTAAGGATGAGCTGCTATTTTTTTTTTTTTAAGCAGAGGTGCTGACTTTTTTTAAAACATTTTGAGTGGAGGTGCTGCTTTTTAAGCGAAGGTGTTGATTTTATACAATTGTCTGAGCTAACTGCTCCTGTACTAACCGGGACTGACCTACGTGTCGCAGTGGGAAAGCAGTGACGTAATCTCTGGTCCCATGTGACCCACGGCCTTGGCTGCCTCCAAGATGGCTCTCCTGTACATCCCTTTCTTCTTGCGGTTGAAGCGGGACCTGAAGAGCTCTCTGAAGGGCGACAGCTTGGCTACGGACAGCTGGGAGGTGGTGGGTGAGCCGAACCACGCCACCTTGGCCTCGGGCCACTGGGCCTCGCAGCCGTCGGACTCCTGCTTCCGGGTGCCGCTGATACTGAGCACGCGGGCCGGCCACCAGGGGAAGCCGTGGATCTTGCCCCACACGATGTCGCCCACCGCCACGGCGTGGCCCTCCTCCGTTACGCACTTGGTCATGCTGCGGGTGTGGAGGCGCACCGTGAGCGGCGGCACCGTCTTGCAATCCTCGCGCGGCGTCACGGAGGACGAGGTGACGGACAGGTCTTCGCCCGGTGCCAGGTCGCACAGCTCCGGCGACGTCCCTTCGGAGCTGAAGGACTTGGACTCGTCCAGGCTGTCGCTGCTGCACACGGACAGGCTGGACGAGTCCGCTTTGCGCTTCCGGAAGTTGATCAGGAGGGTCAGGTCGCTGTGGCTGCGGTCTGCCTCCTCCCCAGAACTCCCCGACCACAACTCCAACGAGTTCTTCCCCTCCCCAGAGTCTTCGGAGTGGGGGATGCAGGAACCGGGCCCCCTGGGGCTCCGTCTCCGGCTGCCCCCAACCAGCTCCGCCTCGTACTCCATCATGGTCTCCTCTCCCTGGCTCTGCGGCGGTCTCAATCGGATCTTTGGACAGGACGAGCCTTGGTTCACCGTTGCGAAAGGCCGGGTTAGTTTGAGTTTTGGAATAGAGACAGTGAGGCCGGACCTAGTGGCGTCCAAAATGTGCCGCTGGCCCTTGGTGGCGTCCGTGGACCTCTTGCCGTTTCCTCCCACGCCGTTCTGAACCAGCTGTTTTGGGCAGAAGGGTTTGATTGAGCCATGCACTCGGGATGGGATCTTCATGACTCCCCCTTCCCCTGCGGAGTGCTGTAGGAAATCTTTATGACGGGGCTGTGAGGGATAACATCACTTGCTGTGTATTTCTCAACCTCAGCCTCGCCCCTTTGTCCTTTCGGAAGCGCTTGCCATCGAGGAGAGGGGCGTTTTCTCGTCTTTTGGCGTCCTTCGTTGTGATGACATCCTCTTTTCTCGACAGCTTCGCCGCGTTGTCCTTATAATCCCCGTCATCGTCACTCTGCAGAGTATTCTCTTTTCTAGAAGTCTTAGTGTTGCTAATGCCGTCTTTGCTGTCCTCGTCACTATTAAGCGTGTTTTTACACTTTTCACACAGAACCTGCCGCGGCCGCAGTCGAATGGTGCTGATGGTCATACGCCCCGGCTCTCGCGACCGCCTCTTCTTCCTCTTGATTGGTCGCGGAGGGGGTTGAGGTACCCACTGGCTGTAGGTATGGCGCACCCATAAAGGCGGAGGGAACGGCGCTCCTTCAAAATAAGGAGGGAAAGGAGTCTGTCCGGCTGGTACGGGTGTGGGGATGGGGCAGGGTGGAGGCGGAGGTGCCGTTGGTTCGCTGCTTTCAGGGACCGAGTTTTCATCCTTTGGTCTAGGTGAGGCCTGGCTCGGAGATTTAGCAACCGGCTCCTTGTTCAGGATTTCTGGGATTTCACAGTCTGGCTTCGTGATGGGGCAGTCACCAAGTTTTGCTGTGAAATCTGGCAGGCAGAAGAGTCCAGTCCTAAAGTCCAGAAAAGAAACACAATAGTGTCAATTACTTGCATATCAGAAATGTATGTTGGCACACATAAAAGCAATACAATAAATAAATCTTTTATGGCAGTAGCATAAGCTCTCAAACTTTAATTTGAGGATATTTTTATATACAACGTTGGGTAATGGCTGGTTTAATCTTTTCTGAGCCAATTCGGTGTTGAGACAGCCAAACATCACTAAAACATCCTTCAACTGTCTGAGAAAGACCACCAGATTTGATTTAGGGGTTCTCACTCTGGATCATCCATTAGACTCAGATTGGGACCAAAGTTGCAACATTTGTTGCATTTTCAGTTCACTTTCACTGCACTGTGTCAAACAAACCAAACCCTTTGAAAAGCTCGTTCCCCTCCTCACCTGTGGTGGCGCTGCACCAAGAACCACCGAAGGAAACTGCATAAAAACCTATGAAGGAGACACTAAGCGCAACTTGAAATGTAAATAAAAATGAAGCACTGTCAGATTTTAGCCATTGTAGGATTTCTCTTTTGACTTTGGTAAAAGACCAAGAGCCATTTCACCTGCTAGCGCTAGACTCATGCGTTTCTTTTGGTTGTATTTACCCAGAATGCTCTGTGCTACAGTCCAATGTGACCTTGTGGGCAGGTCTACTAGTCAGCCCTCTTGCACAATTGAGCAAAAGGTGACAGAGGCTGATTTTCAGACGGCTGTAGAGGTAGAAGTATTAGTCGATTGCTGATGTATTTTGGGAAAGATTGGTTGCCCCTTATATCTAATAATTGATGATGCCATGGTCTATTAACAAGTATCCCCATTCATTTAAAAGGTAAACAAGCCCACAGCATAACCAATCATCTCCATACCAAAATATGGCAATTCTTAGTGAGATATTGATCCTATATTTTACACTACCTGGAGTTTTTCTTCTCATCTGACTGAAGCAAAGTTTAATTCAGTACAGTATCATTTATAAGCAGCTCATCTAATTTATACACAAAAATCCATAACAAGGTAAACCTAATCATAAATAGATTACAGTTTTGGTAATTTGATCAAAAGTTCTAAACCAGTGCAGTGAAATTAAGTGCAGATTACCAACTGACAAAAAATTATTTACTTATTGACTTTACAGCTACTCCTCTATGTGTGGACTACAGGGCAGGATTAGGGTCACTGGAAAAATAAAAAAAACATACTACATCCTGACTTTATACTCAAAATTATTGATAAAAAAGAGGTTTCACCCAGTCGTGACTCAGGGTCTGACAAGTAATATGTAGACAAGTCTACACAATTAAATGTGGGATGGTAGGACAGACAAATGTTTCTGTATTCTTTGTGCAATGGTCTCAATAGAAACCCAGCTGGGATGTAGATGTCATCTAATGGTTGCCAATGAGACCATGCCCCAAGATGCTAATCTTATCAACAAATCACCAATAATTACCTATGAATATATTTATGATGTTAGCTCTAGTTGTTTCAAATTTTAGGTGCTCAATTATAACTATATCATGTTTTGTTTTGAAGGGTTCTGGTCTTGTCATATGCACATCTCAAAGGCACAAAAAGAAATGAATTCATAATTGAAAGGTTAGAGATGCTGTGATCATTAAAACAAAGAAAAGTTAAGTAGGATTTTCCGTAAGCCTTTTGTAGCATTTGTTGCATACAAATAAAGGTGTGGCACCAGTACCTTTTGTATTGTATATTTCCCCCGTCCCCCAAATGAATGAATGCAATCAAATGAAAGGTTTGGTTTTTATTGTTTTTTCCATGCGAGATGAAGCTGCTGCCATAAGTAAGACTAATTTATTTTAAAGTTGTTTACACATATTTTTTACCAGGGTACCATTAAGTGTCAATAAAGGTGTTGAATTAGTCTAAGAGAAAAATTAAGCAGCAAAAGAACTAAAAAAAAGAAGAGGACCGTGAACGGGTCCGTTTCTCTACGACAGGACTGAACCACGCTGCTCGTCACCTGCGTTCTCAAAGTTCTTATAGAGTGGGGGTTGGGTTCTGCTGAGCGAGCCGTGCAGTAATCTCTCCTTATGCCTCAGGCTGCAACAGCAGAGCAATAGTATCACCCACTTTCCCTGCTTGATTGTACGCATCTCCTTTCATATCCTGGGATCGATCAACATGTCTAATGAAGGCCAAACGGCCGAGAAGTCATCAAGAGGTGGCTGGCAGGCAAAAAAGTAACATGGCTGAGCTGCTGTAGTCAGGAGACAGCAAACAAAGAGTCTACAGGATGCCCAGGCGCTCCCCCTTCTCGCCTTCCCAACATCTGACTGAACAAAAACAATCCCATGAATCACTCGGGATTCAGAGATGCAACCAGGAGATTTCAGTTTGTTTTTGCATCCACATCTACTCAGGGCTCCTGTGCGGCGAGATTATTAATTAGTACACATTTGGGGAGCCCATTTTCATCCCCGAGAGAAGGAGCTGGCATGGCTCGGTGGGTTATAGTCTCCTGGCGATGTTTGTTCCTCTCAAACCTTTCTATACGTGCCCCAAAGCTGCCAAATATTAACCTCCACTGCGACTGACGGCACACGAACGGTGCTGCCTGTTACAGGGAACAGGCCGTGCTTGTTAAACATAGCACAAGGACGCACAATATGACGAGCAGTGATTCACTAAAGCTGCTGGCACATCACTTGGCATACAGCAACTAGATAGTGGAGATTAGTTTGAATGATATGAATACACAAGGATATCTTTAAAAAGCAGAGAAAAACAATGAGAGGAAATGATTTTCCCCAAGCCAAAAAGGAAGAAGGAGTCAGATTTGGTTTTTGTCGAGGCCTGGAATAGAGAGAGGTCTTTTCGGGTTATTTCAAGGCCTCCTTTTCCCCCTCATTTAAGTAGTTTGTTCTCAGAGCAGCTTGAGCTGTTGCATAAAGAAGGGCCAAAGCTGGTCAGATTTTGATTCTGCTAGGCTATAAATAGTGTAAGCCATCGGCTTTTAAGGTGCGCAACACAGAGCTGACAGTTGAGGTAAACAAAAACATGAAATAATTAGATATTAATAATGTCACAATAGTCTTGACCCCTTTATTTTCCTTATACTTGAGCAGGACTGTGCTTATATTCAGAGATGGGCCTTCAATGCCAAACAGAACCAGGGTCACTGATTATTACAAGTTGGATGCAGTCAAACAGCCAAACATGACAAATGATCCATTAAATTTGTGATTTTCCATGATTCTCATGAACTAGAGGTCCCTGGGATGTACCTCAAATTTACACAAATACTTTTGACTATTTTAAACAGCACACCAGTAAAGTCATTTTCATCAATGTGTGCGGATAAACACATCACTGTCTGATTCACCGACCTGCTTTTATTCAGTTTCTTTGAGCTTCTTCAGCATTTGATAAGGCTAACAATAAGCTATTGATGAATTCAGAAACAGTAGCTGCTGCACAATATAAGTTATCAATCACTGCACTCTCTAATCTTATAAAATAAAATCAGTGTTTTCACAACGGAAAAGAACTGATATGCTGCCGTTTTTATAACGTAAAGTGAAATGTCAGTTTATGATTAGCCACCAAAGTTAGCCGTTAGCTCCCCTGTCAGCTACAATAACCCATGTCTTTTTTTTTTCTGAGGGCCCAGTTAGCTGCTACAAAGCTAAGGAGCTAGCATTTCAGATAGCCGTTAGCACGCTATGGCAGAGAATAATTTCTGGGAAAAAAAATTAAAAAGTCCATAAAATTACTCACTTCTTGTTGGAATCGAGTAATATCCCCGTGTAGCTCCTTTCTCGGTAGGTCAGTGTCACCACCAGCGTGTCGTTAACAACATGATCGATAGTGACAGGTACCCGAGAGCCGGCCCGCAGCTCCTCGTCCGCAGCCTCCATGTTTCCCGGGGTGCTCTGTCCGGCTCCGCGGTACTCGCTCCCGGCCAAGGGAGCCACGGTCGCGTCGGCCTAGGATCCGTCTCCCCCCCTTCGCTATCGAGAGCAGGAGGCTACGCTAAGGCAGAAAGTGACGCCATCACCCCCAACCAAGTCCATTACAACAGCGCTGCCACTGCTGACATCACGCTCTGGCTGCTACAGGAGCAAAAAACTCTCCCCGAGACGAGGCCTGGCCTTTTTCTCTGCCTCACTCCGTTCATTGCTGCTCACCTCACCCTGCTGCCCATGCTGAGGCGATAATGGCGACTTTGCAAGTAGAATCAAGAAATTATCTATGAAATGTTCTTTTTAAATGTTTACAATTTCTCAATAGAACTGAATGTGTTGTTTTTTTTTTGGGGGGGGGGGGGAAACAGCTTAAGAATTTTTAAATTCATGGAATATTTATGCTTCGAAGCAAATAAATGGTGAATATATTCATCTTATGTTGCAATCCAAAGGTTAGTTTTTTATCAACTTTCTGAAATGACCTTTACTCACCCTAACAATTGCAAGGTGCGAAGAAAAAAATATGTCTTTATTTTTTGATTCCACAAAGCTTGTAGATATATCTCCCATAAATAGCTAGTAAAATGTTTATTTTTAATTATTTAAAGTAGGTTTAAAGAACAAAAATACAAATAACTAGTAGGACAAGAGAAAACATGCATACATAACCAAGAATGGTTATGTAAAACTATAAGCATTAATCTGTTTGAAAGGGAAGTGAATGTATTTTCTATCATTTACTAACTCAATCACTAGCAGAAACATGTAATTAAAAATCTGTTGTGGTGTTCTAATGTTACACAATGGCCAAAAAAAACAAAGACAAGTAATTTCACTGAGCAAATAGGTATGGATAATTACTGCCTGGGCAAATACCTTTCAGCTGGCAACAAGTTATTTAACCCCAGATGATGTAATGAGCAGCTTCTCGTTTCATTAAACAACCAGGTGGAAAGACATCCTGTGATTGTGTAAAAAAATCACAGGATGTCTGTTTAAAAAGAGTCAAATCATTGGCATCTGAGAAGATTACATAAAAAAATTGGGTTGAGAACTGTTTAATGCATTATTAAAAACTGGTAGGATAGTAGGAAATCAGTGTTTTGAGGGGAAAGAACCCTGAATGATCATGGCTGGTGACATCAAATCAAAGAAAATCAACAGCAGAACTCAGTTTAATGCAGAGGTTCCCAAACTGTGGCGCGTGCCCCTATGGGGGGCGCCATGCCATTGCAGGGGGGGCGCGGGAAGCCGTCTGGATGGAAAAAACAACAACATGAAAGCAGTGTGCGCTGGGTTTTACCTTAGAATGGCCAACTCTCTGTTACTCCTATGTCAATTTGATACAGTAGGGGCTTCCGCTCTTCCCATATCTGTGTCCTCTGTCACTTTTATCAGGAGTTAAAACTGTTTAATCCGTTGTTAACATGTTGTAACCTGTTTTGCCGAGCCTCCTTTAAACGCAACATGAGCGCTGCGACACTCGCACTGGGTTTACACCAGTGGAGACCTGATGCTGCAGAGATACGCAGATGTGTTAGGATCACGGCAGCAAACCAGCAAAACGCAAAGAACTTTTCAGTTTTCCCCCAAACTAACAGACTGTTGAGTAAAACTGTTGGATGGAGGTAAAGTTAGCTAAAAGATGACTAGCTAATATCAACACAGCACCTTAAGCTTGTTAACAAGTAGCTTGTAGGCTACAGGTGTTGTTGTCTATGTTCAGCTACGATTCATTTTGCCCCCAAGAAAGTTGATTCCCCCTCCCCTTGTTCGTTTGGAGCCGGGGCTGAGTATAAGAATCCACCTCCCTTCGCTCACACACATCGTTTAACCACAGCTATTTGTAAGCCATAGGGGGGCCCCAGAAAGAGTTTGGAAACCACTGGGGGGGCCCAGGAGAAAAAGTTTGGGAACCACTGGTTCAATGTGTAATAGTGAAAATGAGAGCATTTTCATCACTAAGAATGTGAAAGGAACTCAGATTGAACAGCTGTGTAGCCATAAGAAAACCACAGATCAGAGAGGCTAAGTGGAGATAAAGACTGCAATGTGCTAAGGAGCATAAAGATTAGACTTTAGAGCAATGTAAGAAAGTCATGTGAGCCGATGAGCTCAGATTTATCATTTACACAATGGTTGATCTCTTCCATCTTTAATACAAAATCTTGGTGAAATTAATGCATCACTGGATGGAAATAAACAATGTGACATTTCAGAAGCTTATTGAAACAATGCCACAGCAAATGTGTGTTCTAATCTAAATCAAAGGTGGTCCCACAAAAATATTAGTGTATGTGACCTGTTTTATTTTTATATTTGGTGGTGCTTTTTTGGGTCAGGCAGTTTATTTCTGTGCTATAAGGCATTTTCTGGGTCCTTTTAAGGTCACGTCCCAGCGTCTGAGTAAGATTTATGTCCAGACATTGGCTAGTCACTCCTACACTTTCTTTCTCTTCTTTTTTGAGTTAATCAGAGGTGGACTTTCTAGTATCCTGTTGCATAAACACAAGTGTGTTGAATCATGAACTGATCATTTACTGATGTCTGGACTTAGACTTATTTTATTGTCACTGGAAAAAGACACAGCATTGATTTTGGCAATAAAATGTTCATTCTTGGCTCCACAGTACACAGAAAAATACTGAAAAACTGTAACTGTGACAATAGATACACTAAAAAAGTGTTACTGGTGAAGTTGTGAGTTGTTCTGGTTCTGAAAAATCCCCTCATTCCCAGACCATGTCTCTACCACCACTGTGCTTGACTACTGGTATGATTCTCTTTTCCTGAACTGATTGTGTATTTAACTTAAGATGTAATGTGACATATAAAAAAATCCACTTTTGTCTCACCAGTCCCCAAATTAGAGTCTACAAAAGTCTTGAAAAGTATAGCATTTGTACTGAATTTCTTTAAAGGGGCAATAGTATGTGTGTTCCAGACACATAGTCCCATTTTATAACTTAATCAAGTAACGATTTAATCTTAAGTTAGCATATATATCAAATATAACACAGAATAAATTTGGCATCCTAATTTAACACCTTGAAATGGGGCCTGTGTCTCTTTAAAAAGTCCTACTCTTTCTGAAACTCTGCCTTCAGGAAGTCATCTCAACATGGCTCCTCTATTAACCCTTTAACAACATTTTTACCAATATTTCATTGAGAAGTAGCTTGGTTAATGGCCTCAGCACATCCCCAGTTCCACCAGGTGTTTGCTAATTGCTGCTGGCTAGTCTGAAGGAGCTGAGTGGGGGAGTTGCAGGGTACGGATGCTCTGTGAGGCGGAAGCTTAGAAACTGCGGTTGAAACTAGCGTCTTGAAGGCGGCGCTAGGTCCACCAGTCGTTTTGCACAGCTCCAAACGGTTGCCATGGAGAAACAATGATTTCTCAAACATGCATGAAAGAATCAAGGCAACACTCCAGGTATGTTCTTGAAATTATTTTGAACAGATCTGTGAATGTTAACTATATCTAAAGTTGTATTGCAGACATCCAGTATAAAAAAATCAAATAGTCTTGATATGTTTATTTTTGAAATGTCTGCATTTTGGCCACTAATGATGGAATCGTCTTTTTAAGTCGTCTGGAGGATGTTTTGATTCCTAAAACTCAAAACATGGTGTAAACGGTCAGCGATCCAAGTCACTTGAAGAGGAGGTTCGGCCAGGAGCCTGGGCTGAAAGGGTTTTCAAAATTCCTTCGTTGACCTTTTCTTTCAAGAAGTCGTGCTTGTAACCTCCTGATCTGTTGGTCAGATGGGAAAAAAAGTTTTTTGTTTTTTTTTTTTCAAAAAAGATGAAATCAATGACATCTGAGTTCAGCACAGATGGGTTTTGTAGATTCTTGGTGCTGACCTCTGCCACATCCTCCGATGTCGCTGACGTCTCCTGGTTCATAGTGCTCCTAGTACTCCTGTGTCTCTCCTGCAGCCGCTTAACACGAGTACGGATGTTTCGCTCCAGCTTGCGAGCTGATCTAAGGGTGCCAAAAAGGTCAAAACTGGTCATCAGAAGAGAGTTTTTTAATGCTTCAGAGGTTTTGCTCTATGGTGGACAGCAGAGTGAAAGTGCAGAAACTGTGACTGATTCTTTCACAGAAAACAGACAAAAAAACAGCTGTTTTTCAGAGAAGTAGGCAGATTATCTGCAAACAAATGCATTTAAAGCATTATGGCATTTCCTCCACATGAAAACTCTGCTAAAAAACAATGTAAAAAATGTAACTCAATTTAAAATAAGATACAGTAAAGCAATTTTAAATGGTTAATATGATGGAGGATGGATGGATGTTGATTGTAGAGACTGTTTTTGTGACTCTTGTGGAAGAAATTGTTCTGTTCTGTTTATTATTGTTTGTTTTACTTCATGACTTTTTTTTTCTATTCTCCAAATTCAGAATAATGTGCAAAGTAAGATAAAAGAAAGGGTGCAGCTTCAAATATGTTTATATTTCTACCTACCATTTTAAAGACCCAGCTACGCATTTCTAACCAATGAACAACTTCTTCATGAAGAGTCCTAATGTCCTGTACAGCGTAGTAGTGACACTAAATTATGACTTCCTACTGAATATTCTGATTTAATAACTGACCCACACACCTGGCTCCTATCCTAATATCTCTGTATCTCTTGGGGATCTGTGCTACTTTTTTCCACTTTACCTGTCGTGTTCCCTCTCTATGGACAAGCACAACTTCGGCTCAAGTGAAGGTCGCTCTAGATGCCACTTTGAATCCACTTCCTGTAACATAGCGAGAAGCTCTATGTGTCTCACAGCACATTACTTAGATGTTTATTGCATAAAGGAGCTATTGCAGGACACCCTAAGTTGCAGACTGAAAGCAACAACATGACAGACTTACTGCGATACATAATCCAAATTCATTTCTGCCTTCTTAGTTCTCATTTCTTTTTTGGTATGTTTGAATATTTGCCAAATAATAGTAAATTTTCTGCAATAAGCGCTGAAATATGGTTGGAAAACATCCAACTGCAACTGCAGTGTTGTGAAAAGACTACACCCTCTTACTGATTTCTCTCGTCAGGTTTATAGGTCATCACCAAATGCATTTTGGTATCACACCTGAGTAAAAACAAAGCGCAGTTTTTTGAAGGACCTCTCTGACAACATAGAGAAGGTCCAATGATCTCATCATGCCCAGATCAAACAGAAATTCACAGACATCTATCAGTTTAGAAAGGATTACAAAGCTATTTAAACATAGACAGTGTTTAGGTCTCTGCCGAGAGGGAGGAAAGGATCTCCTGTAGCCGTCTGTGTTACAGCGGCTGTGGAGATACTTGAGTCTGACAATACAGTTTAGTTATAGAACAGTCTAAATTATTCCAAAACTGCATCAACAATTCATCCAGGCAGTCAGAAAACGACCCAGAATAGAAACCAAAAGTGCTTTTAGATTCCAAAATGTTAACACATGGTGGTAGAAGTGTGATGTTGTAGTGCTGTTTTGCTTTTTCCAGACCAGGAAAACTAAGTGCTCTACAGAAACATGAATTCTGCTCTCTAGTATTTCCTGGCTAACTTCACTCTGATCTATAGAAACCAAAAAATACAGATTTTCCAAAAATTAAATCTACAAAAACTGAACATTTGATTAATCGGCCACCCCTTCTTTAGGGGGTACCTGTTTTTTCACAGAGGGATAAGTTGTTACTTTCCCTTAATAGAGGAAATCATCTTTTAAAAACTGCATTTTGTATTTACGGAGATTATCTTTGTCTGATATTAAAATTCAAAAATGTAAGAAATCTTTTTTAACTGCTAGAGTGTCTCTGCATCTTTGCTGCATCTGCATAGATTCTAGTTGTCTTGCTGCATTAAACATTCACTGTGATATAGATGGACGACCAGCGCCCCCTGGTGGTTACCAGGTGTAAATGGAGTAGCAGTGTCCCACATATACCTGTCTCTTTTTCTGTTTTGGTTTTCCTATGGCTTGTTTACGGAGCTTTGAAGAAGTCTCTCTGCAGGAGAGTCACAGAATAAAGCAGCGTTTTAATGATTTTACTCAAGTTAAGTGGTTTCTCTGTGAAATGTAAAAGTTAAAATATAAAGTCTAAAGGAGATGTGAGTGAGCAGGAGCTAAAAATCAGCCCACCTCTCCTTCTCTCTCCGCGCAGTTGCTTCTGCCTTCTTCAAGTACTGAGAGCCGGAAACTTGAAGCTTGGGAACGACCTCGGTAGCAGAAGTTTTCCTGAAAAAAAAACCCAAAATGCTTTTATTTCCCATCACTCCTCAGAGCCTCGGTGAGAAAACGGCATTATTTCTACTTGACATTCTGCGGAGAATGTCACTGAAAAGAAGTGGCTAGGTATCTCCTTCCCACATGCAGTCCTTCAGAATTACAGTTTTCTGCAGTAACAACAGATCCAGCGGCTCCATGCTGTGACCGCATAACAAATAACACACGTGCTGTGTTAGAAGGTAAGTATGTGGAGAGTTTAAATGATTTCTGGCTATTTGCTGAATATGTGGACTTGCGGACCTGCTGAACACAAAAGAATCTGGAACAACATGTCACCTTTTAGCTTAAGCATTTCAGTCTGGGTGACTTGGGGGATTTCAAAGCCTTGATTCTTTTTTTCTTCAGCCATGTATTGTTGAAGATCACATTTATTTCTGTAAACGTTTTGCTTTTGCTACAGTTAATGTTCTATTCATACATGTCTCACTAGCTATGTTTTCACTTCAAATGTGTGCAAAACTTTGCAGATTTTTCTCTAAATATTGCTAAAACAGGAGTGTCCATTTTTGTTTGGACTTGGACCACAACTCAAGAATTGTTCAAATTTGGCAAACAAAATAGAAAAGTCAAGAGCCCTTTAATGTTTTGGATCCTTAGTGTTATACAGATTTCATTAAACGTGTGTTTATTGTTCTGCAGGTAAAAAAAAACTTTGTTTTTTGCACTTTCAATTTAACGAATCTTGTGGCCCACCAATTGTTTAAATTTGCCACATTTGACCCTTAGAGCAATAGGTGTGGACATAATTGGTCTAAAATCTTACAATTTCTTCTGCAGAGATAGAAAGAATATATCTTTCAGATAGAAAGATGAATCTTTCAATCTGCAGCATGAAGCACCTCATACTATTGTTGCACAGCAGAAATAATCCAAAACCCAAAGATGGACCATCATTTAGACTCAGTAAGCCACTGCATTGCTGAATATATCTTAAGATATTACCTTGTTCACCCCATTGATGAAACATGACATTATAATAAGTTCATGGGGTATAAAGACATGTGTGACAAGCTGAATGTCCATTTACTTCCTATCTGATCCCATTCATACACTTCAACCCACCTTTCGTGAAGCACAGACTTCTGGCTGTTGTATGGTACCAAGGACATATCTGCATTTTCCAGCAACATCAACTCGTATTTGAGCTCCTTGAACCTCAGCAGCCCGTCCTCGTCTGCTGATTCATCCACACTGGAGTCCGGCAGCTTCACCAGCTGGACCTCATTCTCAGCTGGAAAAGAAACAAACATGGCATCTACGAGTGTTTTCTCGGAGCACACGATGACTGCAACAGTTCAAAACACTTCAGGTGACAGCAGGGAATAATCAATTAGGGTTGCACACAAATAATGGTATATTAGATTAAAATTAGTTCCCATTGATTAACTAAAACCCGCTTAGACCTTCTTGTAGTGTTGTAGTTTGGCCGCCATCCAGCAGAGGGCCCCGCTGGTCGCAATTTGTATGGAAGTACACAGCCCTTATCTGGAGGAACTGAACTTCCGTTAACATTGCTAACACACTGCGGCCATTGAGGTTTCAAGGAAAATAACAAGAAATCATGGTCCAACGTTGTCAGTGTGGAACATGCAATCCCAACAAGCATTACCCAGCATTACCCATGTGGAGGGCGGAATACAATTTATTACATTTTCAAAACCCAAACGGAGTCTGGAATAAGGCCAGAAATGCATCGAGGCCTGCATCCGATCTCATGTCCAGTTGACTGAAACTGTGACCGACAGCAAGTTTCACACATTTGTCTGTATGAAGTAAACTGGCTGTACACATTCCTTTTTTGTCATAACAACACTTATTGATAGTCAAATTAAAGCTCAATAAGTGAAGATAGTTATGCTTGATTTTAAATTCCAATGGTTGTTCTGGCAACATGAACATGTGCCGCAGTAACTGCGGTATTTACATTTGCAGCACATTTTTATGCTAATATCTACTTTTAAGTATTTTCCCAAAGGCAGATTTTCACAAGCTGGTATTAAAGCCATTACTCACCTATTTTGCACATACAAAATGCATCTAACACAGTTTTCACACTCATATCCAATGAGACTTTGGTGCCTCTCTTTCTTTCTCTGCTGCAGAAGACTTGGGTTTACATTTTGATTTCTCAGTTGTTTTTCACAAATAGTCTCACAGACCTGATGTAGGACTCCTTGGAGAATTTTCTTTTTAAATTCAGCATATACACAGTAAAAATGCCAGTGTTGAATTAACACCCAAAAGTGTCTATATGTGTCCAAGTCAGCTGGTGTTAAATTCAACACTACAGAGTGTCACATTAACATTACAACGGTGTTAGTGTTAAAATATATTAAAAGTAACACCAGTGTAGTGTTGATCACAAAACACAATGTGGTGTTAAAAAAGTAAATAATTGACCCACAAGGTGCCAATATTAATCAAATCCAGTGGAAAATATTCAAAAATATATACTGAAATGGAAAGTTTAACTTTTCTTAAACCCATTTCAGTATTATAGACCAATGTTAATTTAACAAAAAATGGGTGTCAATCTTTTAACACTTTCAAAAGTGTTACTTTAACACCTGCTGACTTGGACACATACTCTATATAGACGCTTTTGGGTGTTAATTCAACATTGGCATTTTTTACTGTGTAAAGATAAGATTTTGTTAGGGAAAGGTTACATACAACCTTATTGATACAAGAAGAAGAAAATGGCCGCTTATCAATCTTTGATATCAAATTACTTTAGATTAACTCACTAATTATAACTTGCACTCCTATATTGAATAAATGCTTCTTTAAACCACCGAAAGCGGGTTTGTGACACCGAAAAAAGGTTGAAGAGTGTGTAAATAAAGGCTGCGATGTTTATAGACTGACACTGTGAGGCTTCAACAGTTAATAAAAAGAGCTTTCTCTGCCTCCGTTAATAACCTTGTAAACGGGGAGAGGAATGATCGGATCAGGACTCTGGTTTTGCTCACTGTGCATCAGCTGCATCTCCTGTGGAGGCCTGTCTAGGGCTTCTGACGGTGATTACCTCCAGACAGCAGAGAGCTCCTGTTTAGAGCCCACTGGTAATCGATCATTTTCCACCGGGCTAAAAATATTACAGAGCTGGAAGCTGGAGCAGTGAAGAGAACAAAAAAAAAATAGGAGAGGGAGTGAGGCGAGTGGCACGAGCTGTCTCCAAGGGAACACAAGTCACGCCAGTGAAGTGGTACCAGGGCAAGAAGCTATTTTTGTTCCCAGTTGTCCTATCTTTGACAAAGAGCAGATGGTTAGGAAGAACGAGGGCCGTTAAGGTGCCTTTGATTCACCTGCAAAGCTCCTCCTGTTGCTGATTTCCCTCTCTGCCAGAACAGTCCTCAGGTGCTGCAAGATGGTGTGGCATCCCCGTCTCAAAACCTCTTTTGGAGGAAAATGAATGGGGCAGTCCCTCAGGCTCAGGCCTCTCAGTGTAATCACATTGCCTGCGAAACAAAGGGAAGGGATGTTTGCTGTGGCATCTTTCAGTGGTACAACAAGACAGGTGTTAGAGCTGGGTGACACGGCTTAAAAATAAAACCTGATTTTTTTCAGATCGGATCCAATTTTAATAAGGTTTTTTGTCAGGTTTTTTTTTTTTACTCTGAAAACGAACTTACTAATTAGGAAATATTTTTTGAAAAGTGGCTTTTATTTCTTTATATGGTTTGAAAATAAAGTCACATTTTTTTGTTTTAAATTCTTTAGTACAGCTTAAAAACAATCACAATTTTTTCTGTTTTAAATATGTTTTTTTATTTTTCTCTGAAAAAGTAATTATAAACAAAATATATTTTCAAAAAGTGTTTTTTTTTATCTGCATATGGATTAAAATCAAAATCTCAATTTTTTTCATACCAGATCTGATCTGTGATTTTAACCGATTTTTTTTCTAAAAAAGGAAATTACAAAAATATATACATATTTTCAAAATATGGCTTTCATTTCAATCATCCCTTTTCTGAGTTGGACAATGGAGAAGCAGATAGCCAAGCTATAGAAATTTCTTAACAACAAAAATAATGTTATTATATCAGCAGAATAAAGACACAATTTTACCAGAATGATGCTTTAATTTTATGACAAAAAGTTATTTTAATGAGAAATAAAAGCTTTTTAGAGTTATCAAGATGAGTCTGGGTGTTTTTCACTTGGTCAATCGTTTCAGTCCTGCTGCTGATGATAATGTGATGCTCATGTGTTAAAACATCAAGTATTTTCTTATCTGTAAAACTGACACCAAAGCGTAACTTCAAAAGATGCTCAACATTCCTCATTTTAATCTTTTGTTATTTTTCATGTTGCCACTACCTGTTTACTGAATGTGACTGGTGTGTTTGAGACAGTGATGAAACAAAGGACAAACCTTGCGTCTCAAAGAGTGAAACATTGCTCACTAATTCATGTGAGTGAACTGAGCTCACCGAGTTCTGCTGGAAGCTCTGTGATGGGATTGGCCTCAAGTAAAAGATGTGTTAGACACCTGCATGATCAGAATGAGATTATGAGATGGCTGAAAGCAATGACTTTCCTCTGCACAACATAGTGACGTTCATTTGAGTTTATTTTTTAGCCAAACTTCACCACACAGCCGGTATCAAAAAAATAATCGTCGAGCTGTAAGTAATGATGTTTTGATCTAAAGAGGAACAAGCTAGAATCAACACACAGCTTCAGTTATTACAGCAAGAAATTAGTGGTTAGGTCTGAAATCTGGGTGTGGTGACAGACTCAGACTTCAACCTTCAGAAACACATAAAAAATTACAAAGTCAGCCTTTTATCACCTGAAGAACATTTTCAGGATTAAAGGACTAATGACCCTGAAATTCTATGCAAAAAGAGAAATTCATCCGTTCATCCTGTTTTTATAGGTCTGAATAATAAAACTGGTCCTCCAACTGCAGCTGATCCAGAATGCTGCTGCTGGCATTCTGACTAAAACCAGGAAGATAGAGCTCACCACCCCAGTTTGAAGTTGTTGTTTCAAAGACTCAGGTTTTCTGGCTCTGATCTACTCTGCACCAGACATGGAGAAGTAGCATTCATTTTTTAATGATATTCTTATCTGGAACAAACTTCCAGAAAACATCAAAGCAATATAACACTGAGTTCATTTAAATCCAGGCTAAATCTCAGCTGTTTAGAGTTGCCTTTTATTAATAATAAATGTAACACTGATCAACATATTTGATGCATATCTTCTTGAAAGGATTTGACAAAGTTTATTGTTTATTGCTTCTTTCTATCTGATGTTTTAATGGTTTAAACCACTGAAATGTGCTTTATTTGACTTAATACAATATTAGTACATCACCAAATCATATCATCAAGATGGATGACCTGACGCGTGTTAATTTCTAAATAAATGCGACAAATAGTGTGACTTATTCATCCATCCATCCATCCATTTTCTTGACGCCCTTGTCCCTTAGTGGGGTCGGGAGGGTTGCTGGTGCCTATCTCCAGCTAACGTTCCGGGCGAGAGGCGGGGTTCATTCTGGACAGGTCGCCAGTCTGTCGCAGGGCGTAACTTATTCAATTCATGCAAAAATATTTTATTGATCCCAAAGGAAAAATAAATATTGCAGTAACTCATAGTAACTCAAAGAGATGTCTGTAGCTGTCTGTATTACAGCAAATTTGAAGAAGCCTCTGACTAAAGACACTCTGGAACATACGGTAATAAAGGAAACCTTTTAAATATGAAATTCAATAGTAAAATGCCACTTTAAAGATGCATATATGTCACTCTATGTATTTATGAAATAATTTTACATGCATTATGGGAGCCACCAGACGTGGCTCTAATTTGGGGAGGTTACAAGCTGAAAAGCCTGTGGATTAAACAACATAGAAATGCAGTGATTTCTAAAACCAAAAACTTTGATTTTAACTGTGATCTCCAACACACACAAGAATAGAAATGTAAACCTCCGCTATTGATAAATGGGAGAACTAATTTGCTTTCTGATGGACATGTGTTATAAGGCGACCAGATGTGGAGGGAGTGCACAAACTGAAAAAAAAACAGTTTTTAAACAATTAAATAACTTCCTAACAATAATGAATCGCTTTGACTCCTTCCAGTCTGGTTTTCGTACTCACCACAGCACAGAGTCTGGCCTAGTCAAAGTGTTCAATGACATCCATATAAATACAGACTGTGGGAGAACCACAGTGCTGGTTCTGTTGGACCTCAGTGCAGCTTTTGACACTGTTGACCACGAACATTTTACTGAATCGACTGGAGACTTGGGTCGGACTCTCTGGTCCGGTGCTCCACTGGTTTGAGTCCTACATAAAGAACAGGGATTTCTTTGTTTCAATCGGAAATTTCTCATCAGCGAGGTCAAAGGTCACATATGGGGTACCCCAAGGTTCAATCCTATAGGACCTTCTTTTCAATAGTTATATGTTCCCACTGGCTCAGGTTATAACAGGAAATAAGATCAGCTACCACAACTACACAGATGACGCACAGCTCTACATCATGATGTCACCAGGTGACCTTTGACCCCATCCAATCACTGAACAGATGCTTAGAACAGATCAATGTATGGACGGGCCAAACCTTTCTCCAGCTGAACAGAAACAAAACTGAAGTTATTATCTTTGGACCGAAAGAGGAACGAACCAGAGTCAAACACAGCTTCAGTTATTACAACTAAAAACCAGCGATCAGCCAGAAACCTGGGAGTAGTGATGGACTCTGACCCCTTCAGAGTCACATTAGGACAGTCACAAAGTCGGCCTTCTATCACCTGATTTTTACTTTTAATAATGTTTTTATCTTTTTTTAATCTTTTTCAAAATCTCTGTCTCTATTTTAAATTGTGTAAAGCACTTTGAAATGCCTTGCTGCTGAAATGTGCTATCCATCCATCCATTGTCTTTGCACCCTTGTCCCTTAGTGGGGTCAGGAGGTGCTGGTGTCTCTCCAGCTAATGTTCCGGGCGAGAGGCAGGGTCACCCTGGACAGGTCGCCAATCTGTCACAGAGCAACACAGAACCACCATACACACACACATCTAGAGACAATTTAGACATACCAATTAATCTAACAGTCATGTTTTTGGACTGTGGGAGGAAACCGGAGTACCCAGAGAAAACCCACGCATGCACAGGGAGAACATGCAAACTCCATGCAGAAAGACCGGGGCCGGGAATCGAACCCAGAACCTTCTTGCTGCAAGGCAACAGCTCTACCAACTGCACCACTGTGCAGCCTGGAATGTGCTATACAAATAAAATTTGATTGATTGATAATACTTTTCGCTAAAGATTGGCCGACTTAAACACAGTAAAAGCAATAAGAACCTGACCTGTGTGAGCCAATTTCAACAGGAAGGGACGGAATGATGTTCATTCTGAGGTCCAGCCACTGCAGCTGGGGCAAGCTGGAGAACAATGATCCAGAAATGCAGGATATCATATTTTCTTGCAGGCACAGACGCTGCGGAACAACGGGAATCCTGTTAGATGAAGAGGCAACATGACGCCCAGCACACAGCCGCTGCTGCGCACTGCACTGACCGTGAGCAGGCGGCTCTCCAGCACACTGTCAGGAACACGAGCGAGACGGGATCCCTTCAGGCTCAGCGTGTCTGTGGGAGCGGGCGCGTCCTCCGCCGCGCTCTTCTCAGCCAGGCTGATTTTCCTCCCAAAGTTCAGATCACTGTCTCCGAAGACAAAGCGTCCCTCTATGTCTTCGTCAAAGACAGCCATCGAAGAAGTCCAGTTGAGGTCATTCTGGACCAACTCGGTTTCGAACATCATTTTTTCTTGCGGCATTTAACCCATGAGTAGTGATTTTACGTAAGAAGCTAGCTGTATCCCGCTTTGGCTAAAACTGGACAACTACCGGCTGGATAAATGTCAGAAAGCGTCTCCTGCTTTCCCAGTTACTAAACTCCTACGACATAAAAAAAATTACCCTGAATACTTGAACCAAAACGTTTTGTACTCATTTTAAAAATAAGCTAACTTTTGACGGCGTCTCCCAAGATTCAAACTGTAACCATAGCAACAAGGGCAACAACAACGGCAGCCACTGTGAGTTATATGGAGGGCCAAAAGAGCCAAACAATCTTGCTAAGTTAAGTATTTTTGGTCTAGTTTTTAACGCATATATCTTAATACACTTGAAATAAGACACAATTAATTTACAAATAACTTACACAATTAACTTCAAAATTCAGCAAGCTGTAATAACTTGTTTTAAGTAAACAATTTCTTAAAAGTGGGAAAGAAGTACTTCTTCCATTGGCTGTTTTGACTTGTTAAATAAGTGGAATAATCTGTTAATGGAAATAGTACTTTTTCATCAACATTAAGGATTTACTTACATTAAACAAGCTCCTACATGTTGCTGAAGAAAGTAACCTTGCTTGGTTTTGCATTGTTTTTGTGTTAAAAAATATTTAAAGTTGAAAATCTTACAAAGTATTTTTAGTCTAGTTTTTAACGCATATATCTTAATAGACTTGAAATAAGACAAAATTAACTTACAAAATTCAGCAAGTTGTAAGAACTTGTTTTAAGTTAACAACTTCTTAAAATTGAGAAAGAAGTACTTCTTCCATTGGCTGTTTTGACTTGTGAAATAATCTGTTAATGGAAATAGTACTTTTTCATCAACATTAAGGATTTATTTACAGTAAACAAGCTCCTACATCTTGCTGAAAGGTTACTTTCAAGAAGAAAGTAACCTTCCTTGGTTCGCATTGTTTTAGGGTTAAAAAATATTTAAAGTTGACAGGAAATTTGGAAATATCATTTGACAATTACGTGTTTTTGGAAGACTGGAAGATTAATACCTAAACACCAACTATAAAGACTTTGAAAAAAGCAATCATTTAAAATAAATAAATAAATAAATAAACAATGCTTAGCCTGGTGGGTGCGCAAGTAAAGCCTGGTGGCCCGCCAGGCTTACAATACACTGGGGAAACCTGCAATTTAAATGTTAATTGTTCCACTCATATATATTTATTTAATATTTTGCATTAATATTAAATTGCTACTGCTACATCTAAGACATTGCTTAACAATTGTGTTTAAATTATCACATATTTAATTACTGCACTTTTAGGTTCCAATAGACATTTCTAAATGAAAACCCAATTTAAATCCCTCAGGTTAATACATTATAGTTTGAATAAATAGGGGAAAAAAGTTATCCAGTTCAAATGTCCTCTAAAATGGAATGTGACATTATTTGGAGAGCAACAACATCAACAAATAAACCCAACGTGTAAATTAATAACCTTCTGGTCTTTTTTTCTGTACTCCGGCTCCACCCATCCGTATTCTAATCGGATTGTGAAATATTAATTCACTGCTCTGATGAAGGCCAGCACCAGTTAACACCTTACATGGCGTTAAAGCCCACCTCTGCCCTCTGTCTTTGTTCCTGGGGACCCAGAGGCTGGACATGGCTTTAAACAGAGGCTTGTTTTATGTGCTACGTGTGGCAGACACACCGACTCCTTATGGGTCCGTTCCTTCACAGTCAGCCGGTGGAATAAACTGCCGTAAATAGTAACAGTCCGGCATGGAAGGAGCTTAACTTGAAATGCTGAGCTCAGGGACAGTGGGGACAAAAGAACAGACCATGATTTGGCTCCGTTAGTAGAAATGAATTATTAACTAGTCCACCATGTTGTGAGTGGCAGGATTGCATTGGAAAGAAAAAAAAACAGCTGAATTTTCTAAATATGATCAAATTTGATCATAAACTAATTACACTTATTTATTCTTAATTATATATATTCACTATTGTACTTCCACCGACGATCAATGGGACAAAAATGTACAAAATCTGTAAATAAAAACTAACCAACAAAACACATTGTGCATCATTAAATGCATTAAATGTGGCATTTGAAATTATACCAAACCACTTATCTGAATTAGATTGTGGTAATAATAATAACGACGATGAATGTCATTATTAAGTGGGCGTTTCCTTTTCTGGAGCTGAATCTGCCAGGAGTAGCACTCTGGCGTGTGCATGGTGCAAACCCAGTAACTAGACCAGCAGTGGCAAATCACGGTCAAGTTAACCAGAATGGTAACATATAGCTTCCGGTTATCTTTAAATAAAGGACTTGACTGCTCACAAAGTTTGGTTAATGATAATAATAATAATCATAATCATAATCATAATAATAATAATAATAATAATAATAATAATAATAATAATAATAATAATAATAATAATAAGTGCAATACAATGAAATTGTAAATAATAAAAAATGAAACTGTTTTTAATGATCAATAGACCAAAGCTATGCTAAAAATAAATAATCTAATGAAAAGAAAGTGCGTTTATGTTTAAATCTGCTCTTAAGACTCACCTTTTTCGGCTGGCCTTTGATTCAGTTTGAGCTGCTGTCACTTTTTGTTACTTTTATTGTTTTTAGATTACTTTTGGTGATATTTATTATGACTGCACATTTGGGTATGTTCTTGTATTGTATTGTATTTTTGGTGTTAGTGTGCTTCTAATTTTTATTTCACTTGTTTACTTCTGTGGCTGTACAGCACTTTGGTCAGTGGTACTGTTTTAAAGTGCTATATAAATAAACTTGGCTTGGCTTGGCTTGGCTAAAATAAGTTCAACACCATCAAATAAATACGTTTAAAAACAAGCTATAATTGTTCTGAAAGAAAGAAAAAAAACATTTTAAGTAAAGCCAGTATTATTTTAATAATGATGATATCAACAATGGTAAGTGCAAGGCAATCAAATTGTAAATAATACGTTTTGAAGTTGCCCTCCACTAACAATAAATGGATATTAATAAAATAAAAATAATTAACAAAAATTATAATAATAGCAAAATTTATTGAAATTCAAATGTAATACAATTACACAAAATTATAGTAATAGTGGCAATAACAATATAAATCGTAATAATCATTGTAATGAAATTTCAGTGATAATCGCAACAGTATAAAATAAAATAATAGAAACATCTGAAGGATATTGCTACTATAGTACCCCTCCTAGAAATAATCATACCATATCAGAAATTAAAAAAAATATACAGTAATATAAAAATACACACTAATCTTTAAAAGCGTTGTTTTCCCCAAGTAAAAAGGTCTAAAAGCGATCCTGTCGCAGCGACTTTTATTTCCTTAAGCAAATTATCTCTGCTTCCGGTCTTTATTTGCAGCTTCACGCAGCGTCGAGGAGCTGGAAGCGTATTGGTCTGTCTGCGGAAGACAGCTGAGCGCTACAAACATCGAGTCACTGTTTGAACATCCAGCTCCAACTTACAGAACACTGTCAGATCCCAACACGTCCACAAAACCCGCTCGCTTCACCTCACCCGAAATTACTTTTACCATCATCATCCTCCTCCTCACTTACTCGCGCTGCTCCAGATTATCGGCTGAAACCGGGGGAACGCGGACAGATAAAAAAAAAGAGAAAACATCCCCCCAAACCAAAACCGAGTCTGGTGAAATGCTCGGCTGCCTGTTTTTTAGGGAGGAGGGTGTCCAACGCTGAGCTGTAGTTTCTCTCCAAGAGGCGAGGAATGCAATCTGAGCATCAATGTTTCACTGGGGCAAGTGGAAGAAGAGGATGGGAGCCAACAGTTCTTCAAAGAGACCAGTGTTCGACGAGAAGGAGGATGGTAAGTGCTGGGGAAAGTAAAAACACTGATTAAATTGAAGGAGTCATTTACACAATTAACTGAAAAATGCGTTTGAAGCTCAAACTGAGCTGTGAATATAAGTGCTAAAAAACTGAGAACATTTGCTGGTGGACTTTTTCCTGCGTCTTGGTTAAATTGTTGGAGCTTCCTTTTATATTCCTACCAGTTATATAACCCATTTTAGACGGGAAGTAACATGACTTTTCTAGTTTGATCACTTTATGAGAATAGAAAGTTTCTTAAAGCGTCGTTCTCATGCAGCTTCTCCAATCAGAGAAGACAATAAGCAAATCAATTAGGCCAGAATAATAGTCCTAATGTTGGATATAATTAAGTAAAACAGCGGTTTGAGTGAATGTGCAAGAAATGTTAAACATGTACCAAGATTTAAGTGCATCTTTTAACCAGCAGAGGTAATTACTATTACTATAAATCATTTATTTGTACATAATTAATATCAGCTACAAGATAGACCTGTTACATACATCACAACAACAAACAGCATCAAAATAATCTGAAATATTATGCAGCAGAGGTTGGATTGGCGTTTTGAAATGGGCAGCATGAGAAACCCTGATTTAACTCTGGATAGATGCACCAGTTGGGCTTCTTGTTTCCGGCACCGATTTCTGACCTGCAGATTCAAACAGTGAATGATTCTGATTCGGAAAGAGTAAAAGTGCTAAGAGATGGAGATAGACAGAATCCATTGGAAAATGATGAAATTACATCATTGTCTTGTTTACCGTCCACAGAAGTGCAAATTTGTTGTGTGTTGAATAAATGCTGTAATTGATGTAAAGTGCAATTACATCATTGTCATCATTGTCTTACCTGTCTTACGCATCCAAGCTTATGTCACTTTTTAATTCTAAGAAGTTTAAGTATAAATCCAAAATTCACTTGATAAATATGTTGTTGCTTTCTTTGTTTTGTATTTACTGTTTATCCTGATTGGATTTATAGTATTTGTGTGTCATTTTAACCTTGCTTTGTATAAGCTTTCTTTGTTTTAGCAAGACAAATCTCTCATTGTCCAGAGGCGACTGATGAAAAATAACCTTTTGGCTAATTCTGGTGCATTTACAAAAATGATAATTAGTGTGCATTGTCCCTCTCTAATACATTTTAATTTTAATTTCCAAACCACTAGCAGCACATTTTTTTTGTCTTTACTATTTTGTAGTCAAAAATTTTGGCTTAGCTGCTTTTTAAGTTTTTGTGTTAAAGAAAACCTCGATCGACAAAAGATAACTGGAAATTAGTTTTAGTCCAATAAAAGTTCAATCAGTGCATCTCTTGCTTTTAAAAAAAAAAAAACAACAAAAGTTAATAAAACTTGAATTTATTTTAAAGATGAATGCTTTGCTACATAGGCTCCAAACTACTACCTCTGTCAAGCAACACGTTGGACAATTTCTTCATTTTATAGTCAACATTTGTTGCATTTAGTCGTAAAATAAAACCAATATTTGCACAATTCAGATTGGCATTTAAAGAGGCCTCTAATTTATTTGTTGGTCAGTAAAAAGGCAGATCAGTGCATCTTAGAAATGGTCTAGTGGAGTATAATGTAAAACTGACTTTGGTTTTTAGCTTCAAATCATGTCATAATGCTATTCCCTGGAGTGTTGCTTTGATTCTTCTATGAATGTTTGAGAAATCCTTTCATCTCTGGTGGCAACCATAATGTTTCACAAATCTCCGCCTTGGAGTTTCTGCCGCACAGAACATCATCCGTCTCCCACTCAGCTCCTCCAGACTAGTGACAGCAGCAGTTAGCAAATATCTGGTGGAAGTGCATGTCATCATATGAACTACAACGCTCTTAAGAACGACTGTAAATGGTATGTATGATGTAAATGTTGTGCATGGAGTGTTGGAAAAAGGAGGTGCTTCTTAAAGAGACAGAGGCCAGATATGGCGATGATGCAAAGTCAAATTTGTTTTAAGCTACTTTTTATATATACTGCATTTTCATAATAATAAAAGGTAGACCTGGGCAATATGGCTTAAAAATAAAATCTAAAAATTACTTATAAACAATGATAAATGACAGTAAATATTTTCCAAAAATTGCTTTTATTTCAATCTTCCCTAATCAGTGTCTATTTGAATTCAAAGTCCAAGACTTTGGAAAACAAGATGTCGGCTCCCGATGGGCTGACATCACTCCGAACTTTGGAAACACAAGGAATGCATTGGTAAAAAAAATAAATCCAAAACTCAAATCTTCAAAAACAAAAAACACTTTGATTAGTTAATAAAACTGTAACAATAATACATGTTATAATATAACAATAATCATTCAGCTTAGACAGGGAAAACAGGCAAAAGTGGCAGGCAGGACTTATGTAAAGAAGCAAAGAAAAAAAGAGTACAAACCACTACATACTGGGTATGAAATAGGCCTGTAATGGTAACAAACTTTGCTGGATGATAAATTGCCCCACTAATTATTGTGATAAATGTTAATATTGTAGTTTGAAACCATTTTCAAGTAATGCACAATTAAGGCCATCACAATGCTGGAAGATATTTTAACAATCTAAAATAATAACAACCAACCGAAACAAAAACCTAAGTGGATTACGAAGTCTCTGTAAACAAAAATATGAATCATTAAAATGTAAATTATCAAGCTCATTTTAATTTTCCATGTGATTAATTGATTCGATTCTTATTGCGACAGGCTCAGCTGTGCACCCGATAAGCTCAACTTTGCTGTATCTCTGAGATGAACTAAAAAAAAAAAAAAAAAAAAAAAGCCATGGCTGCAGAGGCAAAAACTTGGATAAATGAGGTCGTATCGCAGCAGGGATCCGGTCATATGTTTGTGTCTCTGTGCACCCTCGTGCAAGGATAACCCAATTAGGTCTACAGCAGTTCTGTCAGCGGCCTTGAAGGGAAATTGTCCAGCTCCACGGGTCAGGCAGGCTGCTGTCAAGGCAAGTAGACGCAGAGAGAGAGCAGAGAGGGGAGGCAGGAAGGAGTGGCCCTCCAGCTTTAAGTGCTCTCCCCCATGCAGCAGCTGATCAAAGCTGAATCTGGGATCTTTCTGGTGGCGCTGGTTCTGGATGATTAGAGGGGCAGAATTGTGTATTTTCAAGTCACATAGAGCCATTTTACACCAAAATCAAGTAACTTCAGTTGCTACAAAAATGCTGTATATATCAAATATGACTTAAAGGGGCTGGATTATGTAAAATCTACTTTTTTGAGCTTTACATCAAGCTAATAATCACAAACATACCTGGAGTGTTGCCTTCATTCTTTCATGCATGTTTGAGGAATTATTTAGTCTCCATGGAAACCATTCACCTGTCCTAAACGTCGGGTAGGACCTAGCTCCGCCTTCAAGATGCTAGTTTCATCTGCAGTTTTGAAACTTCAGAACTTCCACCTCACAGAGCAATCATACCCTGTGACTTCCCCACTCAGTTCCTTCAAACTAGCCAGCAGCAATTAGCAAACATCTGGTGGAGCTGCACATCTGCTGAGCTCATTATAGGAGCTACTACTACATTGCATCGCAGGTAGAAATGTTAAAGGGTTAGCAGTGGAGCTGTGTTATAACTTCCTGAATGTGGAGTTTCAAAAACAGCAGGAGCTTTTAAAGACACAGAGGCCCAATTTCAAGGCATTAAATTATGAAGTCAAATTTCTTTTAAGTCGTATTTGATATATATGGCATTTTTACAACAAGTAGAGTTAACATAGTTACTTGATTGTGAACTATGTGCCTGGATAATACATAACATCTGCCCCTTTAAAGGAAAATTCACTTTGTAATTTAATGTCTTTAAATTGGGCTTCTGTCTCTTTAAAACTCCTTCTCTTTCTGAAACTTCCGTGATCAGGAAGTAATCACACCATGGCTCCTCTGTTAACGTTTTAGCAAAGTTTTTACCAGCATTTCACTGAGAATTAGCTCATATAATCAAGATGATCACCTTGAGCATCAGGTGTTTGTCGATTGCTGCAGCTCTGAGGAAGTGCTGCGCCTCGAAGGCGGGGCTAAGTCCAACCAGGCGTATTGCACATCCGAATGGTTCCCACGGAGATTAAATGATTCCTGAAACATGCGTTAAAGAATTAAAGCAGCACTTCAGGTCTGTTTTTGACGAGTGAATAACCATGATGTAAAGCTCAGAAATCTCGAGGAAACAAGGAGGTTAGGTTTATTTTCAAACATTACTCAGGCTGGTGCCACTCATGAATCACAAGCTCCATTATTATCTTAATCACTGCTGTTGCTTTAATCACTATCATTATGCATATAGATTGAGCTTGGATCTGCTCCATTGTGCAAAAGTGCGTTTGATGTAACTGTGCTGCTGGAATGTGGTCTACAGCGTGTGCAACAATGAAAACAGTCCCCTGCTCAGCCACTCTGTGAGTCTAATGTGTGTGATCACCTTGAACACGGTTTACCGCCTCGCTTCGCTTTCACCCGGCTCGCTGTTCAAAGAGCTGCTCGGAGCTGATAAGAGCTGGAGCGAACCGGGTCCACTTACCCACGCTGGATGTCACGTCTCCCTGAAACAGCTTCCCCACCCGGCTGGCTGGCTTGTTGGCCCGGTGATATTTGGTCAGGTTGATGTCCGGGTCAGCTGCCAGGCGCCTGCCTCCTCCTGGCTGATGGCGGTGATTAGCAGAGGAAAGGCGGCGGCTCTGACCCAGCTCCAGGTTCTGGTTGTGTCTCGGCTGCCGTCCGTCCCAGGCTCACTTGGACCCACGGTGCTGTGGGCCGGATTGGGTCCGCTCTGCTGGGTTCTAATGATTGGAGAGAGTCCAGTTGGAAGATTGGAGCTCTGATTGGGAAATTAGAGTTTGATCACATGATCAGAAAAACTTTCTGTTCATCCATCCATCGTCTCTCTAATCATCCATCCATCCATCTATTAATCCATCCATCCATCCATCGTCCGTCCATTTGTCCGTCCATCCACCCATCCACCCATCCATCCATCCATCCATCGTCCGTCCATCCATCCATCCATCCATCCATCCATCCATCCATCCATCCATCCATCTATCCATCCATCCATCCTTATGCTATTGGTTAACTGATTCTGGTGCAGTTTGTTAATCTGACACGAACAAAATGTTTGTGTCAGATTAACAAAATTAACTTTTAACTGAAGTAAAAAAGCTATAACTAATAGTATGCTTCAGAATTCTGTTATCTTTCACATCCTAACTGTGACCTCTGACCTCCCTGTTAGTGACCAGAATTCCACCTGTGGAGGAAGTGATTTATGTCTGGGGAGATGCGGTAAACGGTCCCTCATGACTCACCGGCAGCTGAGTTTAACGATTATCCTCCAGACTCATGACCAACGAAATCTACTCTCCTCCTGCCTTATTTGAAATAAGCATGCATGATGTGAATAAGTAGCAGTTCTCAGCAGAGTGTGAAGAATCGACAAATGTCGACTTTAATTAAAAATGAGCTCAAACTTGTTATTTCTGATCCGAGGAAATTCTAAGTGTATGCTTGACGCCGGCGTTTGTGTGGTCTGTGTTTTCTATTATCTCTCTGTATCCATTTGATCATTCGTGTCGAGCCAAAGGCAAATTTGCACTTCTGTGGACGGTAAACTTCTTATTTGGTGTGTAGGCGTTTGATGGTGCGAGTGCCTGGATGTCTGAATGTGTGCCTTGCTGCTTCTTCCATCAGCGATTGAAAGTCTGAGCCTCTGAAAGCAGATTTGGTTGAGGATAAAGATAGAGGCAGAGATGGATGTCTGATTCCTGCTAAGGCACTCCCTTTCTTTCATCTTTGTCACTGTATCTTGATTCTGTGCAGCTTCCTGCCTGCCGCCAGCTACAGAGCTGCTGTAATGCAGGATGGAAGAAAACTGTCCTGGCAACATTTTGATCCCATGTTTTAGTATCTGGGCGATACCAACTGGCAATAACTCTGGGCAATTACACATAACTGATCCAACCGCTACTGCAGATCCACAATCAGGAATTGTGACCACAATCGGGTCCAGAAGGTCACAATCAGCAATAAATCAATTAAATGCAATAGTTAAATGCTTTTACATTTGCATGATTAATCGTTTTTCTCTTTTCTTTTTCTTTCTTGCTACCAAAAGCCGGATGTTGAGTCTGGTGCCTTGGTCTCAGCTACCCCCTTTTTTTGAAGGACTATTTTGTTTACGGAGATTTCATAAACTTTTTCGTTGTTTCTGTTGTTTTGTTTATTTATTTTGAATATTTAAAATGTTTTCTATTTACAACATTAAGTGTTCATTAGAATTTAAAGTTTATCAATCTTTGAGAATGTGTTTTTTTCATAATTATGCCATTACCCTTACAATGGTCTTAAAACAATATTACCGTTTATTGCAATAACTTCCGGGACAATTTATCGTTCAGAAAAAAATTGGCTCAATAATAAACAACAGATTCTATGGGGTTAGTTTAAGCTAGTTCATTTTCTTGTCCTTACAATCAATTTACAAATTTGTGAAATTAGTGAAACGTATTGTTAATAAACTTTATCTAGGGGGAGAGATTGCAAAAACACAAATCCTTACCAATTAAATTAGTTTAGTTTTTAGTGCAAATATTGTACCGTTGAAACAAAAATAAATAAGTAACTTTTCAGCAAGATATTTTAAGAAAATAATTCCTTAATATTGATGATAAAGTATTACTTCCACTCGCAGGTTATTTCACTTGTAATTACTTTTTTTTACCGCGTTATAAGTGAAGTAATCTACTAGTGGGACTAGAACTGGGTTGCTAGGTGACTGGTGCCAGTGGAACTAGAACTTTTTAATTATAAAAATATTAATAGTATTAATAGTATTAATATTAATTTTAACTTAAAACATTCTCCAATTTTTTGCTTGATTACTGCTTTTAAGCTAGTTTTGTTTAATTTCAAGCATCTCGAGATATTTACACTAGAAACTAGACCAAAAATACTCCTGAAACCCGCAGGCGTTTAAAAATGGCATCAAAATACTTCCCCACTTTGAGTAAATCTACAAATCTGCAATAACCTCTGTCAATTTAATCCTGTTTATGAAGGCAAAGGAAATCTACCTGCTGTCAATCAGCAGAGAAATATTCATTTCAAACTCAACAGAGTAATAGATTGTAAGAAAAAACATGAAGTCAGAGAACTGGAGCTTGGTTTTCTGCTTTAGCAGCTGTGCTGTTGGTTTCTTGTCTGTTCGGATTGACGGACTGGCTATGATTCTCATACTGTGTTGTTGGTTTTTTTCCTACTGCCTGACTGCACCTGCTGTTCCTGCTGACAGCATCCATTTTAACTTGTCACTACAATGGCTGTGTTCTCCTGGAACAATGTTTTAAACAGAAAGTTTTTCTTTTTTATCTGTCGTGAGGTTCTCTTTTCTCTCCTTTGTTCCCTCTTCTTCAGTCCCAACCAAAGTTCCTACACCGCTTCTTATGTTGTCTCATAAAAGCTCTGCCGTAGCCATGCGTGCCGGCTTTTGTCCACCTCTCCGGGGTTATGTAACCCAGTTTGCTTCAGGCGGTGACGGCTGTAGCGGCGAAGGAGTCTTCAAAGCGATGAGCTCAGCGTGATGCAGGTGATAGTTGGAGGAAAGGTCGCTCTCGCTTGTTGAGATGTGTGTCCATTCAGAGCAAGGCTGTTATCGTCAATGAGACAACAAAACTAGAAATAGAAATAACACTTTGCAAGAAAAGAAATCTACCTGACTGCTCACAAAGATAACTGAAATTAACTGAATTTATAGAGAAAATGTTTGTAGTTTTCGCTTGTGTGTCCCATCAGTATGTGGTCCAGTTTACAGATGTTGTTCTTTTCTTGTCATGTCAGTGAAAATCAAGAGAAATCATCACAGTCCAATTCATGTAACAGTGTTTTAGATAGAAGCAGTAGCTTGCTGTGGAATAAGATAAAACAAATTATCACGGAAAAATTACACAAACCTTAAAGTTCACTTGAGAAACTGCTTTGCAGGTGAAGTTATTGTGTTTGCTACATTTTTTTAATTTACTCTGATTTATATCCTTTACACTTGCCTGGTATGTATAGTGCTTCATTTGCGCTAAGTTAACAAATTTTCTTGAAAAGTGTGACAGTTTTTTGTGGATTTTTATGATTTGTTTCCCATCTTGCCCCTAGTATGGAACTGGCTTTACAAAAAAGACTAAATCAATAACTGATTTAATAAAAACTAGACTGAATCAAAGATATTTAAAAATATAAACTAGCAAACAATTGGTCAACATTTGAAAACTTGAACAAGACCTGCTTTTCAGGTGTTGTTGTGATTACTGAATTTATCTGGGAGGTATAGTCATGCATTTGCACTAAATTAACAAATTTACTTTAGATTTTATTAATTAAAATTTGAGCTTTTGTTACACAAAATCTATTTCTATTTGTTTTCTGCAAGTGGCATTACAAAAAAGGACTAAAACAATAACTGAAACTAATAATTAAACTTGGTTAAAACTTGCAAAGCTTGTAGAAGATCTGCTTTGCAGGTGATGTTTTTACCTAGTGTGTATTATCATTTACACCAAGTTAACAAATGTTCTTAAAAGTTGTGACCACTTTTACAATAGTTGCATAAAAAAATATTTTTATAACTTACCTTCTGTTTTACCCCTAGTATGTAACTCGCATTACAAAAACAAAGACAAAAACTGAAACTAATGAAACAAAATTAAAATGAAAATTTTAGAATAGAATTGAAAATTAAAGTTGCAAAGCTATACAAACTTTGGTGCAGAGAGGGGAATGCATTTCCTCATTGGCTCTTTTCTGACCTGCAGATAGAAAATAAAACTAAATCAAAGAACGTCTGTTTGTGACTTTGAAAACAAAACCTTGCAGCAGTAGTTAGTTGACGGAGCAACACGTCGCCTCTTCCAGCTCGACTCCTTCAGCTTCAGCTTATTTCGAGCCAGTTCGTGACGGCGGTTTTCCTCAATCCGGCTCCTGTGGGGGAACCTGAATGAGACTGTAAGCACATCTTCACTGCACTCAGGCTCAGGCATCCCTGCAGCAAACGAGGAGGATCGCAGATTACAAAGACAGCCAGAGCCGCGCGACAGGCTGACTGATGGGAAACTCTCTGTAGTCTGGAATCCAGTTCATAACGCTGGATCTGCCTCTGTGAGGGAGAGGAGGAGTGGGGAGGCCTCTGTGTGCCGGTGGTAGACAAAACCCTGGATTCTCCACCTCAACACCCCACTAAGACATCATTTCCCATAGAAACCAATTAAAAGCTCTAGGCAGATAACCTCACTGTCTCCGTGTTGTTTTAATAGCAGAATTATTCCAGCGTGTTAATAGAGAACAGCACTCGTTCTGTTTCTGCACAAAATCTTTTTTTAGTAAGAGGATTAATCCCCGTTAACTAAACTTCTTCTGTTATTGCTGCTCTGCCTCTTGAGTTTTTAATTTCTTCCCACTACAGATGCCGTCCACCAACACAAACTGTGTTCAAAGGACATATGGAAATATTAACCTTTTCTTTCTTTTCTAATTCCCCTTTGCTGTTTATTATTCAGCCTCATGTCTACGTCTTGTGCTTCCATGGAATGATTCAGATGGATGCAGAATGATGTGTCAGGATGGTCTAGACCACATGTGTCAAACTTGAGGCCCGTGGGCCAAATTCGACCCACCGCACCTTTTTATGTGCCCCTCTAAATTCTAGACTGAACACTAAATATGCTTAAATATTTCTTAATCAATCAAATCAATTCAGTTTTTATTTGTTTACTGCTAAATTATATCAATCAGTCCCTCCAGTTACTTGTGAATTATCATGGAAATTCAACAAATCCCCACACTTTTTTTTTAACTAATAACTGGAAGTTTATTGCAATTTTTTCTCAAAAACGTTCTTACTTGTACTAAATAACTGCCTCAGCCTTACTTGATGCCAGATTGTCATCCATAATCAACACAGAGAGTAATAAAAAGTCGCATTTACCAACATAAATAAGCGCAAATATTTCCAAATCAGAACCGCAAACACTTGGATTTTTATTGCCAAAATCACAAAACAATTGTGAAATCCTGGAGGGACTGAAAAGTTGTTCAATTATATTTAATTTTAAGAATTGATCATTTTCTGATGAGGTTTTATCAATACATTCTGGCACAACCGGCCCTTTAAGTGCATTCATGATCTCGATTTGGCGCAAAACGAAAATGAGTTTGACTCCCTGGTCTAGACTAACAGGTGAGTTGCTGCAACTCCAGATCTAGTGAGACAAAGTGAATTTGCACTGATGTTCTCCACGAAGTCTGACTGAGCTCGAGCTCTTTAAAGTGAAGACACAGATACTAACGTTCAGCCTCTCAGACGTTTTCTGAAGCGTCCGTCAGTCTTGATTTGACATTTGATATTTCAATCTTTGGAAAACCAAATAAATTCAACAAACAGAACTTGTAGAAAATGTCATTACGCCTGTCTTATCAGCCTGGATCAGCTCAGACAAGTCGCTGGAGGAGGGAGAGTTGTTGTTTTTCACGGAGAGTTTTGAAGCACGAGCTCATGCATGAGCTTTTATGCCTGATTCACAACCTAGTTAGCTGCTTTGACACGGTTTGACTCAGCACTTCCCTCTGCTGTGCCATGATTTGTATTCATCTCAATGTGCTGCAGTCAGAGCTGAGAGTATAAGTAACAGACTTAGAGCTGCTCTCATGCTAAAGTTTCCCGACTGTACATAACCGGGATGCAATAGGCCAGCAACTGTTCTCTGTGTGACTGCAAGTGGACATGACAGGACGGTCAGCCACTTTGATGTACGAATGCCACCCCCCTCTTCGCTGGAGGACCTCATGCGATGCTCTGAGATCTCTTGAGCAGCCAGAGGGTTTGTCACTCGCTATTTTTCACATGCACGCAACACTAACATGGCTAATCAGAGAAATCAGGGTGAGGGAGAAGATCCGAGCGCCTAAACCCAAGTTTACAAGCTGCTGGTCAGAAATCAGATGTCTTTCTTACTCAGTTGTTTTTTTAAACCAAAGGCTAATTAGATCTAATTAATGTCAATAATAAGATGCAGCACTGAACATTATTATCATCACTGCCATTCAGCGGCACAAAGAGACAACCTTTAGGACTTGAATCTTTCAAGCCAAGTGGTTTTATTAAGACTCACATACTGATAAAATGCCTATAGCTGCCTATTTTATTAGTTCAAACACCAAACATACATTCATACGAATCAGTGAACACACTGAAAACTGTCTTGGCATTACAGCTAACATCTATAGTCTTCCTTATATCTCCTCTTCATGGTTCAATTAATTGGATTTGTAGTGTTTTCAGCCAATATTCAGGGTCACAGCAGTGTTTTTGGGACTAAAAATGAATTGTTTGGAAACTGCTGCTGGCAGCTCTTATCAAGGCATTCTGGTGTTTTCACACCTGATAGACTCAGTTCGATTGGGGACCAAAGGTGCAACATTTGTCACATTTTCAGTTTTTTTGGTTTGCTTTCACGCTGCACATTGTCAAACTAACCACATTTTTTTGAAAAACCTGTTCCCCTCCTCGCCTGTGGGGGCACTGCACCAAGGAAACGACACAAAAACCTCTGCAGAAGACACTGAGCTCAACTTCCTTCTCAAAATGTAAAAAAATGTAGTGTTAGATTTTTGTAGTTGTAAGATTGTAAACAACATGTAAACAACAAAAAAACAACAAAAACATGAGCTATTTCTCCTGCTGGTGCCAGACATGTATTTATTTTGGATATATTTACCCAAAGTGCCTTGCGCTGTAGCCTACTTCCTGCTTTTGGAGTGGTTTCCAGTCCACTTGGCATTTAATCTACGTTCAAACTGCACCACAGTTTGCTTAAACTGAGCCAAGAAGTAGGTTAGTAGGCGAACCAGAGCTCACCATATTAGTCTGCTTCAGATTTTGGTTGTCCATTCATGCCTCCCCAAACGAACCAAACTTTCTAGGCAAACAAACTAGAGTTAGATTAAAGTGGACTAAACAGGACTGGTGTGAATGCACCTTTATTGATATTTAAGTTGTGGATTGTGTAATCCAGATACATGGTAGGTTTTTTTGTGCAGCTTGGCTTGAGCTTGTGGTCTACACATCTTGGAAAAGCTAGCTCTGACATAGGTTAGTAGGCGAACCAGAGCTCACTGGATGAGCTCTGGATACTACACCGTTCACCCAGAACCTCTATATGCTGCCAAAGTGATGATGAACTGCATTCATGTCAACAAGGAAAATATTTGCAAGCGTGAAACAATCCGAGAATGCTCCGTTATAAGCTCAGGGGAACTCGCTGATTTCTCCAAGAACCTGTTGTTTATTTTTACTGAGGTTTGAAGGCAGTATTAAGGGATGCAACAGCTTACTGACCAACCTGCTGCATTTAGATTCCTATTGTCATTCTTGCAATATTCCAGACTGAATGTCCAGTAAAATGCATCGCTATTAAATGTGACAGAAACTCCTCCCTTCCAGCTGCCCCTGTATTGATAGTTTTCCCCTGAGGGGGCTGGAGTGTGTATGCAAACAAGCCTGTTTCTAGTCATAAAGCAAAAGTCTATAAGCACATCCTCCCGCTGCTGCTTACAGGTGTTGAAAGAGACGTGTCAAAATTCAATTTCTAGTCAGAAAGCTGTAGAAAAAAAAAAAATACTTGATTGGAGTTGATGCATCATGTGAATGTGGACATGACTCAGGAACAGAAGATACTCTTCTGTCCTAAATACCTGCAAGAACAAACAGAAGTCAGGTGTATCTGGGCCAGAACATGATGTGTCCTGCGCTTTCCTCGAGGCAGAACTGCTAAGAGGGAAAAGAACTAGGCCACAGTGTCCTTTCCCTCTCACCTTAAATGTACACTTAAATGCAGCACTATGCATATTGTGCTTTGCAGCAGCAGCGGCAGTGTTTTGACATTTTTAAAATGCGACATCCCCCCTGTTATTGCAGAACAAAGCTTTTTCCCCCTCCTCTTCTTACATGTTTGATGCCTGGATTGCACTGTGCCAATCATCCACAGAGCTATGACGATATTTACGTTAATTTTGCTAATTAATGCACACATCCAAGAGAGCTTTACCTCTGCAACAGTCCAGGACTTTACGTCCATGTTTGGAGGAGTGGGTACATATTTCAGCTCTCTGTGTATTTTGTACTTTTGGCTGAAAATAAATGGTGCCATTTCCTGACAGGTCTGGCGTAGCCTCACTATTTTGCTTTTCTCATGCAGCCAATTTGTTACTGCCTCTGCTGCATTCCCTTTCCGCCTCACACCGTGCTTTAAATAGAGTCCTAATGTGTCCCTCTGCGAACAGTCGAAAGGTTAGTATGGCATTTTAACCCTGGAGCATGGTCTATTACTTTAGTATGGGTCACAGCTCAGTGGTTTGTAAAACCAGGTCCCACAGAAAATGCGTCAAGATGTAGACATGTCAGCTGTGTTTGGTGTTGAGGTTCAATGTTTTTGAAACTTTGTGAAATGGGGAATTTTTGCTGCTATTGACAAACTTCTTGTTATATTTTCTTCCAGAAATGCCTACACTGGTCAAAAATTGCCTAACAGTGATGAGAGAGAGAGACTAATAAAGACACACAGAATATGACTACTGGGAGTTTTTGTTGCTTATGGTGGCTATAAAAACAGCTACACTGTTCTCATTCACTGAAGGTTTATTTGCTTTCAAACCCAACTAAGAATAGTTTTGCTCCAAATACTCAAAGTCTCTTGTTGCAGTGTGATTAAATGGACTCCAGAGTGTGAGGCTGCCTTTGCAGATCTGAAAAACTGTTTGTGTAATGAACCTGTGTTGCAGTGTCCAGACTTTACACACCCATTTACTGTGCAGACTGATGCTTCAGGGGTGGGGCTGGGAGCTGTGTTGCTGCAAGGTGATGGAGGCGACCAAAGACCAGTGCAGTACATAAGTCGAAAGCTTTTCCCCAGAGAAATTAGATACTCAACAATAGAAAAAGAAGCTTTGGCAATAAAATGGGCTCTTGACACTCTAAAGTATTATCTACTGGGTGGTGAATTTGTGCTTGAGACTGATCATCGGGCTCTACAATGGATGAACAGAATGAGAGAGACCAATACAAGAATCACCAGATGGTACCTGTCATTGCAACCTTATCGTTTTAAGATTCAGTATAAAGCTGGAAAGAAGAATGTTGTGGCAGATTACCTTTCCCGTTCTTATGAAGACTAAGTGACTTAAGGGGGGGGAATGTGACAAAGTGGTTCAGTTTATGTTCACCACTTGTCCCTTATTATTTCTCATTCACTTACTTTCTATATTTGGTTATAATGATTAATTTAAACAATGTCATTTTGCTTCATTTACTATCCCGGGTTTGTTTGTGTTAGCATTATGTTGCAGGATCCATCTATGCATGTTTAGGTTAAAATTATTTCTGGATTATGGGTTGAATTGGTTTCAAGGTATATTTATTAAAGTGTTTGTTTTTCTTTGACTCACCATTGTTTGTCCTTGTAGATCTGTGGCAGGGCAGGAGTATGGGAGGGGCCGGCCCAGTGCTTCCTGATTAAATGGCTGGATGATGTCATAATTACCTTGCTGGGTTCTACCAATTAGAGGGTTTTTCTTTTGTGTTCATTCAAAGTAACATTTTGAGTTATCTTGTAATATGTGATTTATTTTGCAGAAAAATTTATTATATAGGAGTTTGTAAATTGATTTGTAGTTTTGGTATTTTTCTGTTTAAATGTTTGTTTGACCTGTTCCTTGGTGGCATGTGTTCAATTAAGCACAGGTGTGGTGCCAATTTGTATAAGAACAGTGAGCCTTTGGTTGCTCAGGAGGAGAGAAGTTGAAGGAAAAGTCCAGAATAAAAGAAATTGAAGACTCAGAAGCAATGGCCAGGACTGATTTTCTGTACACCTTCTGACAATTGAGCCTAATCTACCTTACATGCAGTCGACATTAGAAGAACCTTGATTAACAAATCCAAACTAATTGGTGAATTGTTGCAATCCAGAATCTGTCATGTTTAAACTGAGACGTTGGTTTCTTGCATTTGACATCTTACTGTACTTTTCTGTAAGTTCTGTTACAGTTCTAAGAAAGTTATGGAAAGGACATTAAAGTTATGGAAAATAACCATTAGGCCTCAGGAAAGTTCCAGAATAAAAGTCAGTTATTTCCACAAATGTTTGAAAAGTAGTAAGTAAAGTTCCAGGAAAGTAACCACAAAGTCTCATGAAAGTAACAGGTAGATTAGTAGATACTGACCAGCAAATCCCATGAAAGTTCCAGGAAAGTAGCCAGTTATTTCCTCTAAGGCGCTAAAAAGTAACCGGTATATTAAAGGACGTAACATTAAAAATACTGTACAGAATTGTCTAAGTTCTGGAAAGTATGGGCCATATTACATGGTTCAATTTTTTGTTTCTGTTCTGTGAAAACACGTTTTTCTGCACTTCTATTCCTACTTGTACAAAATGTCATAATTACAGTAAACTTTTCAGCATCCAGGACCAAAATCAGCATTAAAGGCAATGTGACGGTTGATTTATTACAGCCTGAAATGAAGAAAATTAATTCCTGAAGCGTGTTCTTCACCACGTCCTCCTTTGCTCCTCATTTTGGCAGCATCTGTTTCATGTGCTGCTTTTCAGTGGAAATGTGTGGCTCAACTGAATACAGTTTATTCAAACGGCTTCTTATGTTTTATTTAAATGTGGATCTTGAATGCTGAATGTGCCATGACCTGTGACCTCATCACTGTACCTCTTTAAATGTAGCTGGTGTTTTCTTAAATATCTGATTTCCTTATGATTCTGCTGAGTGGTTTCAGGGCTTTGTGATGAACGTTTGAAGAGTTCATCAGGAATAACTCCACACTACGTTACCTTTGACTTTCAATAATAATAATAATGATAAATAATGGGGTCAGAGAACGTAATCCTGCACGGTTCCTGTGCCGTGTTTCATTAACAAGTCGAGACGCTTGAATACACAATGTGCCGATTCAGGCCCAGGAGTCGTGAATCACAGTGACTAAATTATGCCAATATTGGGACCTGATGATGCAGCAGCACTGTAACACAGCAGAATGGTCTCCTTTCACACACACACACACACACACGCACAAAGGAGCCCGTCGCCACGGCAACGTCAGAAGTTTTCACACGGTCCAGATGATGTTTCGTTGTGACAGTGCCGTGCATCTGAGAGTTCCCATACTGCAGTGCAGAATTGTCCTCTGAAGCGTCCCCGTCTCGTCTCGCTCCCTCTTCATCTGGACGGTCTTTAGATGTACGATTCGGGCCCCTGTGGTGATTTCCCTGCGCACAGAGGTCCAATTTCACATCTCTCAGCGGCGCGGCGCTATGTTTGTGATGATTGATTGCCATCATTTGAGCGGCTTTTTTTTTCATGCCACCCTGTTTCGGTATTCTGTCCGCGCTTACATGCGTGCATGTGTCTGAGTTTCATGAAGTAAATAAATGGTGGAAATAGAGAGTTGAGAAAACAATGGAGACTAGAACAGCGACACTTTAAGGATCTTAAAAGAATCCAGAGGTTTTCTGCTGTGTTTCCATTACAAATGTGTCCGAAAATGTTGAAAAAAAAAATCTATTTTGCAGTGTCTCCATTAAATAAATGCAAATAAAATAAGTGGGTTAATGCAGTAAGTCATTAAAAACCACACTGCCATGATCCTCCAACTACTTCCTGATTTCTTCTTCATGGTTTGCACCAGTGGTAACATCTGGTTGTTGATCATGTGACTCGAGTGATTGCAGTTTTGCAAAAATAAACCAATTTCCATACAGCCAAAAAGTCACTGCCTCGCATCGCTAAAACGTTAAAATTTTTCAAAATGGGTTTTTGCACCCCAAATGCAAGATGTTTATAGTTTTTGTACATTTTTGGCTTAATTACTGCTCTGAGTATGTTGTTCTTTCAGCAAATTTCCATTTTTAGAGTCTTTATACTCCAGTTAACGATTAATCGACTGCTAAATTAATTATTAGTTACTTCAATAATTGATTAATCACAATTAATTCGGTTAATCATTTCAGCCCTAAACAGATTTTCCATCTTGCTTGACAGGAGAACTTTGTAAATTCTACATATTTACGTTTGTGATGGTAGGACAGAAAAAGCACGGGTCATAACATGTAACCGTAGCAACAAGGTGTAGCGTAGGAGTGGCATTCTTCTCCAAGTCTGGTTTGTGTTTTTGTTTTTAAGCGATGGCTGCCACATTAGTACAACAGCAAGAGCCTTAATGGCCGCTTTAATTTTTCAGCACGATGGCTCCTTTGTGTTGCCCTAAAAGCTGCCCACCAGATGGAGAGTTGGAGAAAAAAACAAAACCGAGGGTAATTAATGCTCATGCAGGAAGACTCAAGATGGTACGACCACATGACTCACCGCTGGAATTTGGTGTAAAGTTGCACCGGCACATCCTCCGCGTATCCAAAGCTCCCTCTCCATGGCCAATTATCAACCTCAGCCGAAGTGCGAAGCCTTAAAGGACCCTGTGCTTCTGATGAATATTCATGCGACGCTCTGCTCGGAGAGGCCCCATTTAGACCGCATTAGCACTGGAGCATGCAAGGAGAAAATAATGATGCTCCGTGATGATAGAGATTTAAGTAAACAAATTTATCAAATGTAGCCCTCAGCTCGCTGCGCGGGCACTGAGGAGTTTGAGATGGTAGGATTTTTTGTTTTCTCCTGTTTTCCCACTGGTTTCGCAGGAAATGACTTTCGCATGCAAATCTCTTACAGAGGCAGCAGTTTGTTGTTTCTCTGATAAATGTGGGATCATTGAATTCTTGGTTCAGTGATCCGCTTTACTTACGGTAAGGCTGACATGATGCCTGTAATGTCTGAGGCATCAGATGAAAATAAAAGGTTTGCTTTAGGAGAATGAGTTTAATCCTTTCCTCTGGTGCAGCGCGTTGGGAAGAAGTAATTCAATTCAAAAACTCATTGATTTCTCTACAGATGCTTCTGGAATCACAGAGTGATGTAGTTTAAGTTTTACTATTACGGTTTACAGAATGGGCTGGGTGATTAGTCAAAGAGTAATCAATTAATTGCTTAATCGCTTTTTCAATTAATTGTTTAATTCAATTAATCGTTTAATCACTTAATTTGATTAATCGCTTAGTTTGATTAACCAATGAATTTGATTAGTCAAATATTTGTTTTTTAATTTTTGGAATATTTGGATTTTTATTTTTTCAACATTTTATTTTTCTCTTGGTTTAATTTGACAAGCATCTGTTTACTTGGACTTTGAATTCAAATCTAAAATTGAATACTGGGGGCAAACTAAGATTTTTATTTTTTAATTATGAGGATAAAGTCATACTATTAAAATAATAAATTATATTATTAAGAGAAATAAAGTTATAACTTTTGAGCTACAACACCAAAAAATAATAAAACATTAAAATAAGGAATGTTGAGTATCTTGTGAAGTTATACTTTTGCATGTTTTACAAATACTTAATATGTACTAGAGATGCTTCACATTTCCATCAAATTATTATAAGTAGCTGAACATTGAAACAATTTTGTAACAATTGTGACTATTTAGAAGAAAGAACCACATGAACTGAAGTGCTCACAACAGGTTTTAATAATGTTTTCCTTATAATTTTAATGTTTTTACTAGTAAAATTGGATCACTATTTGCTATCATTATAACTATTTTCATAATTAAACTAAAATTGTCATAGGTTTAGCACTCTGTCATACAAATCAGAGAAGGGATGGTTAAAAAGAAAGTCACTTTTTGTATGAATCTGACATAAAAACTGTTTTGACAACCATCCATCCAGCCATCCATCCATTCATCCATTTTCTGCCGCTTATCCGGGGTCGGGTTGCGGGGGCAGCAGCTTCAGAAGGGAGGCCCAGACTTCCCTCTCCCCAGCCACGTCTTCCAGCTCCTCCAGGGACCCCAAGGCGTTCCCAGGCCAGCCGAGAGACATAGTCCCTCCAGCGTGTCCTGGGTCTTCCTCGGGGCCTCCTCCCGGTGGGACCTGAACTCCTCACCAGCCTCAACTGGCTCCTCTCGACGTGGAGGAGCAGCGGCTCTACTCTGAGTCCCTCCCTGATGACTGAGCTTCTCTCTCTAAGGGAGAGTCCATCCACCCTGCGGAGGAAACCCATTTCGGCTGCTTGTATCCGTGATCTCGTTCTTTCGGTCATGACCCAAAGCTCATGACCATAGATGAGGGTGGGAACGTAGATCGACCGGTAAATCGAGAGCTTCCCTTTTTGACTCAGCTCTCTCTTCACCATGACGGACCGGTACAGCGCCGCTTCATGGCAGACGCTGCCCCAATCCGCCTGTCGATCTCCCGCTCCCTTCTTCCCTCATTCGTGAACAAGATCCCCAGATACTTAAACTCCTCCACTTGAGGCAGGACGACCCCCCTGACCTGGAGAAGGACCTCTACCCTTTTCCGGCTCAAGACCATGGCCTCGGACTTGGAGGCACTGAGCCTCATCCCCCGATGTCCATGTGTTATTGCAAAGTTGCGTGAGCCAACCGCTTCCCCCCCCTGAGACGCCGGATGGCGGACCAGAATCGCCTCGAAGCCGTGCGGAAGTCTTTCTCCATGGTCTCTCCCATGGCTGAGTTTTTGCCTCAGCGACCACCCGAGCCGCATGCCGCTTCGCCCGCCGGTACCCATCAGCTGCTTCAGGCCAAAACGGCCCCATAGGACTCCTTCTTCAGCGTGACAGCATCCCTCATGTCCACCAACGGGTTCGGGGGTTGCCGCCGCGACAGGCACCAGCAACCTTGTGGCTGCAGCTCCGATAAGCCGTCTCGGCGATGGAGGCACGGAACATGGTCCACTCAGACTCAATGTCCCCCACCTCCCCCGGAACATGTTCAAAGTTCTGCCGGAGGTGGGAGTTGAAGCTCCGTCTCACAGGGGACTCCGCCAGACGTTCCCAGCAGACCCTCACTACACGTTTGGGCCTGCCAGGTCTGACTGGCTTCCAGGTAGTGGTCAGTGGACAGCTCCGCCCCTCTCTTCACCCGAGTGTCCAAGACATACGGCCGCAGATCCGATGAAACGACGACAAAATCGATCATCAAACTGCGGCCTAGGGTGTCCTGGTGCAAAGTGCACGTATGGACACCCTTATGCCTGAACATGGTGTTCGTGATGGACAAACCGTGACAAGCACAGAAGTCCAACAACAGAACACCACTCGAGTTCAGATCAGGGGGGCCGTTCCTCCCAACCACGCCCTTCCAGGTCTCACTGTCATTTCCCACGTGAGCGTTGAAGTCCCCCAGCAGAACAAGGGAGTCCCCAGGAGGGGCATCTCCAGTACCCCATCTAAGGACTCCAAGAAGGGTGGGTAATCTGAACTGTTGTTCGGCCCGTAAGTACAGACAACAGTCAGAACACGTCAGGACGAGAGGGAGGCGACCCTCTCGTCCACCGGGGTAAACCCCAACGTGCAGGCGCCAAGATGGGGGGCAACAAGTATGCCCACTCCTGCCCGGCGCTTCTCGCCGTGGGCAACTCCAGAGTGGAAGTACGTCCAGCCCCTCTCAAGGAGACTGGTTCCGGAACCAGAGACATGCGTCGAAGTGAAGCCGACTATTTCTAGCTGGAACCTCTCAGCCTCGCACACTAGCTCCGGTTCCTTCCCCACCAGAGAGGTGACGTTCCACGTCCCAAGAGCTTCTGCAGCCGAGCCGGCTGCCGCCCATAGCACAATGTACCCGACCCCTTTGGCCTCTCCGACAGGTGAGCCCATTGGAAGGGGGACCCACGTCTCCTCTTCGGACTGAGCCCGGCCGGACTCAGTGGCCTGGAGGTGGGGCTCGCCATTGTGGCCCACCTCTAGGCCTGGTTCCAGAGGGGGGCCCCGGTGACCTGCGTCTGGGCGAGGGAACGCCAGATCCAAAGGGATTTTTCATCATAAGGGGTCTTCGGGCTGCGCTTTGTCTGGTTCCTCACCTAGGACCTGTCTGGGTTGGGTGACCCTACCAGGGCCGTAAAGTCCCAGACAGCATAGCTCCTAGGATCATTGGGACACTCAAACCCCTCCACCACGATAAGATGGCAGCCCAAGGAAGGGTTTTGATGTTTGCAGTGAATTTTATGATATAGCAAGAATGTGAGTATTCTTTTAATATTACCGTAATTTTAAAAAAAGTGTCTTACATTTTTTTATTTTGAAGAACAATATTAAGTTTATAAAATATTAATAATTTTAGTATGAAATGCATTAGATTTTAATATTTTTTTCAAAATAGTCAAAATTAGTTCTTGTAATGATGTAGATGTCAAAAAGAGCCGCAGCATCAGCAAAGATCATTTCAAGACTCGTTTTGCCCTCAACTCCTGAAAGAAAATAAAAATACAATGTTTAAAATTACAAACCAAAGAAATTAAATCTGAACATATGTCAGCTTTCTATCTAAATGAGATGATTGTGAGATAATTGTGAACGATATTACGTGAAGTGAAAACACGTGTTCTGTCTGGACCTGCCAGCTCCAGCGCCTGAAGCTTCTTAGCCAAGAACAGCAGCCGCTTAGCCAGGTTGTGTCTGCAGGAAGGATTAGCAGCATGCCGTAATTTCCCACTGAGTGGAAAACTGGAGATCCACCTATCAGGGATTTTATGGCCAGTTTCCAATCTGCAATTTTGGTAAAGCTGCGTCCTGCCAACTTCCCCTTTTGATTTCCTAAATGACTGAAGTTTTTTCTACTTTCTAGAGTTATTTAAGTTTCAACTAAGCAATTATTGTGAAGTAAATCTATGATTTTATATCCTTATACTGTGTATAAACTGTTGATGGTTTGATAATTTGTTTAATTGACGTTAGAGAGAAGGGGTAGACTACAAAAAGAGGACATTATCCACTTTTTACATTTCCAATTTATTTCTAAAAATTTCAGATTTTTTTTTTCTAACAAATTTTTGACATTTCAAATTATAAAAATTCCAAGTTGTTAACAGATGAATCTAAAAATTTATCAAAAAATGTTAGTTTTTTAATCAAATTTTCTACTTTAAATTTTCACCTTAAAATTATGAAATCTCCAAGTTTTTTTCTCAAAAATATTCTTGGATATTCTAAATATTTTTAGAATTTTCTAGCAAATTTTCTACTTTTCTAATTCTGAAATTTCCAAGTTGTTTCCTAAGAAACAATTTCAACTTTCTGAGCTTCTCGAGCAAATATTTTGACATACAAAAATATGAAACTTCCGATTTGTTTTCCTAGTATTTTCTAGCAAACTATTGACTTTTCAAATTCTAAAATGTCCAAGTTGTTTCCTCAGACATTTTCTGAGGTAAATCCAAAAATCTGAGTTTATTTTATAGCAACTTTTCAAGTTTTAAAATTCTGAAATCTCTTAGTTGTTTCCTAGAAAATTGCTGATATTAATCTCAAAATGAAGAAATTGTCTGCTCTTTCTGTTGTATCTTAACACGCCGTCTTAGCCATGTGAAAGTGAACCTCAACAGCTGAAGACATAAAGCTTTTTTGCAATTTTGATCCCCAGTCAAACCAAATCTACCGGACCATCAGATGTCAAAGCACCCGTACTTTTGTCTGATTTTTTTCTAATTCCCTTGTCATTCTCCAACACTCAAATATGCTTAGATTTTCACAAAAAGCTTCCCAATCAGCATCATCTTAAAAGTTGCGCTGCTGGAGATGAAACAAGCTCCTTTAACGCTTCGGTTCCAGCCAGACCTTCTCCCTTCATCGCCGTCCAAGACTCATGGCCTTCCCTCCGCTGATCAAAAGAACATGTGTCATGGTGAGACTATCAAAGAATGTCAGAAAGATAAATACGGCCTATGAAAAATGTCAGAATGAAATTAGGATAAATGTTACAGTAGGTTTCTCTGGTGCTGCTGACTACTACACACCATGAAATGTGGCTTACTAGAAGCCTGAAATATTCAGTAATCACGTGGGAGGGGAAGCTGCTGCAAAGCAAACTGTTTCCTTAATGCAGGCCCTTTAATGATCCTGGCTTCACAACCACTCCGTCGTATACTTCTGCCATTGCCTGTGTGGATATTAAAGTGATGTAGTGAGCACTCAAACATGTCGTCCTCGTATTTTAAAACAATACCTTTCTGCAGATGCTGCAAAGCTGTTTGTGTTCTGCGATTATGCAAATGGAAACCTGTCAGCGAAATCAAAGAAGACAGTTTGGATGAGAAGATGGAGTATCTTCAGAAGATAAAACAAGAAATGATTGATGCCTGACCCCATTGATTCTGTCCAAGATGATGTGCTAGTCACGCTGACTCTCAGATGTGCTTCGTATTAACATTTTCAGCTTTTCTCATTTCTCAAAGGACAAAGCTTTGCTTTCATACTCGCTCTCCCGTCTCCCTTTTAATTTGATATTCAGATTACAGCCGCTGCAGAAAGAGCCTCGTGTGACAGAACCTTGGCAGAATCGCGAGCTGTTTCAGGGGGAATACCGGCGAAAACATTGAAACTCAGTCATGTGGACTGAAGCTTGAGCGCTATATGAATGATATATTCTGACAGACTGAGATAATCAGGAGAGAGATGAAAGAAAGCAGCCGATGACGGAGCAGATTCTTTTATCCACCTCACTCATGTTTGTGTGGCTTCAGGGTTGATTCTGAGAGAAACTTCCTGGAATATAGCAGAAGTAAAAGGACAGAAGTTTGTTTTAGTAGCTGATCATAACTAGCCTGTTGTAATTTTCATTTGTTATACAGCAAAGTTTCAGTTTTTGTCTCCTGTTTTGTTTCTGTCTCGTTCCTTATGAGCTCCAGTATTTGTTGCACCTTTTATGACCTCTACAGATTTCTTCTGGTTCTACATTTTTTGTCATGTTTACCTGCCTTAGATTAAACTATCTCTGCCTTTTGAGTGATTTTTCCACAGGATCTCAATATGATCCAAGTCAGGACTTTGACTAGGAACCTCAAAAGCCTTCATTTTTTTAGGCATTGCAATTATTGTTCTGTTTCATAACCAGTTTGCCAAAAAAACTTCAAAATATATGGTAGAGAACAGAATTATTTAATCCCGAGTTATGGTGGGTTTACAGGTTAGTTCCAGTAACTATTTTCAACAAAAAGGTGTTTGCAGCCATCTTTTCCCCTATAGCACTTTTATGTTTCAACGCTTAGATAAGTACAGCAGTTTTTGGAGAAAAGAACTCACTTTAGTTAAATATACACCAAAAATAATACATATAGTGTTACATAAACAGTCAAACACAAAACGTTTGCACTCTAAGCGGGTTTAAAAACTTGATCAATGTTAAATTAAATTATATAAAGGATCATTTGGTTTTGATGAACCGTACTTCTGACGGTGAATTTCTCCCCACCGTCAACAAGCTAAAATAATAATGCTAGCTAAAATGCTAATAATAACATGTTGACCACTCCACTCAGTTTGTTAGCGTTCACCTTCACAAGTTGAAATCATTCAAAAAATGCAAATGCTAACATTAGGATGTTGACTAATGTTAACTTTGTACATGTTAATGGGATTAAAACTGTTGTTTTCAAGCTAAAATTAAGTAGAACGCTAATGTTAGCATTAGTGCTGTCACTAGCATGAAGAATAACATTGGGAGCTTCATCCTCTGAGACCAGATTGAACACATAAATGTGTTTTAATCTCTCTGGATTAGGAGAGATTTTTGTTCTGTAAAAAACTAGCAGAGGGAAAAAAAAGCTTAATCCAGTTGTTAAAATGCCAATTGAAGGAATCCAGTTGTTAAAATTGATTATGTTGATGTGTTTTTTATCCATACGGCCTCTGCTAGAGTTTGTTTTGTTTTTCACAGGCATCGATGCTAGTTTGGAAGTAAACAATTCACGGAAATTCCTGATATCACTTCAAATAACTGAACGCAGTTAAATTTTTTGTGATGTCTCAGTGGCTGGTGCAGCAGTGACCACTTTGAGTTGTTTAAATGCCACTAAATTGGTCTTTTTTCCCCTCGGTTTTAGTCTCTATCCTCCCAGCTGAACTCTGAGGCATGCAGTGAATCTTCACGTTGAACCTTGGCTCCATGGCATTAAGTGGTATTGCATCGATCAATACATCAAGCCCTATTGACATCAAAGGCATTAGGTTGCCTCCCCATTAGATAAGTGCTTTGCATTCTGCGCGCCCCCCAGTTCAGGTGACAGCCCAGCAGTATAATCGCTCCAGTTTATCGATCGTAGTGGGGATTCTCTGCAGATTATCTACTTAGGGGGAATCCAGGGTGAACTTGAAAGCAGAACTGAGTCGTTGTTGTTGTTGTTGTTGTTGTTTTGATTTAAAGATGAATGCATTTTCTAATCTTCCTCGTTCTTGGTGGTTTTATGTTACACCCAGAGATATTTTTAGAGATGACCACTCACTGAATACTGAGGCTGTAGATTTTCTTGTTGTATCTTTGCATTACTTATCAATCAAAAACCTTTAAGACACACAGCTGGAGTTGCAAAGGAAATCTGGAAACTTATCAATTTGCATTTAACCTCAGAATTTCACCGTCTTGATTTTGTTTAAACTTCATTATATAATAGAGGCATCTTACATTTTGTGGCCATTTGGTTTGTTTTCTGTTTGTTTTTGGGGATTGTTTTGGAGCTGATCCTTTTAAAACTGGCCTGATGAATGGCACAGTTAATCCAGAATACAGAAAGCATTGAAAGAGTGCAGTTAGAGCCAAATATTTAAATTTAATATGATTTTCATTCAATATGGACTGTTCTATCTGGCTGGAAATGAGCAAAGGATGTCTCAAAGTTAAATAAAAGTATGATAAAATTTTAAAATATTTTATTCACATGTGTTTCTTTGTGATAAGAATGGGTTCTTAAAATCATATAGGAGCTTTTATTTTATAATTGTTTTGTCTTTGGGAAAAAATTCAGATTTGCGTTTTCTTGCTGTGTGAATGCAACTTCAGTCAGATATTTATTAAACCAGGACCATTCAAAACATTCAGAAGAAACCTTTAATCTGAAAATTATTCAGGGGTATGAATAATTTGGGTCATCTTTTTTGATGACTAGACAAGCTTTTGCTACTTTTGGAAATCCAATTGTCTTATTTGTCATAATTTGGGGTGTTAATGAGGTGAGAGAGAACGCAGGGAGGACCCAAGATGAAGATGATTTAATAATGAAATAGTCCAGACGGAACAGAATTCAAACAGGCCGCACAGAAAACAACGGGAACGACAAAGATGCACACAAGACGTACACACGACGAACACGACCAGTGACACACGACTGTACAGGGAAAGAGACTAGTTACACACAACGAGGATCCGACAAGAGACAAAGACAACAGGTGGACGTAAATACACAGGGAGGGTAATCAGGAAACTACACACAGCTGGGATCAAACAACAGAGACTCACAGGAAACAGGACAAAACACAGAAAATCTCAAAATAACTATACAGAAAAACACAGATCACAACATTATTAAGCAAACATCTCCTATTACTGCTCTGAAATTTAAATTTGGCTTCACATTTCAGTGAGTTCTGGTTCTGTTTTCTTACTGTTTCGCACACAATAACATCTACATCTGTTCTTGTAACATTATTGAGTGATTGTTTATTTTGAGTTTTCACATAAATATGGATTTTATGGAGACGTCACAAAAACTGTGATGTCTTAATCTCACCTTTTGTCTTTTTCCAATGCTAAGTCTTAAAACGTGGTGACATCAGAGCAGGTGTTGGGCTGAAATCATTGGTCCTCAGTTGTGGGTTGGCTCTCCGAACAGAAGAGAATTACGGGAGAGTTGAAGTTGTTTCTGCTGATCGATGGCCACTCCTCCTGTTTCTCCTCCTCTTCCTCTCTCATACGCTCTTTGTGCTGGGAGCAGCCACTGTGATGATGATTAATAAAAAATGTCTCATGAAAATTACATTATCTCAGGATTCATAATTAATATCAAAATATGACTACACAGCCTAAGTTTGTATTCGTTTCTACATGCTATGGATGTTTTTGTGATCTTCCTCTTTGGTCTGTCTTTTGATTTTATTGCATCGTCTGCAGGTCTTTGTGCTTCACCACCTCTAGCCTTTTATCTCTTTAATCAGTCTCCGCATAAAAATATGTTTCCTACAGACTTTAATTATCATATCTGAGATTTTGATTAAAACCACAAGAGGTAAGAAATAATCAGAAATCTTTAATAAACTGAGCTGGATGGTGAAACCCTGGTTCAGAACGATGACATCATGCTAATGCCAATGTTAAGACCTCAGTTTTCTGATTTCTTTATAATATTTATGTACTTTGGAATTAAAATGAAAACTGATCAGTTTTTATAACTTTATTTTTTACAAGTAATTTGTAAATTACTTACTTTAAAGTATAAAGAAGCATGAAAAGGAGCAAAGATTAGGGGAAAATTTTCTGTTATAATTTGAGAGCACACACATTTTCAGTCTGAAACCAACATGTCTTTTGTTCCCAAAACTTTTGCTTAAATTTTAAGTTTGAAGCAGGACTTCATGTCTTTCTTCTCAAAACTTGTAAATGCTTGTGCTCATACACTGGAAAATAAAAAATACTTGGTAAGATTTTGTGTTTTTGCATGTAGAAACGAATACAACATACGGTATATATAAGAAGATTTTTCATCTTAAATGCAAAATGTAAATTTTTAGTACAGTTTTTACTTCTCTGAGTGGAAAGTGGTCATTTTTGTAATCTGTGTACTCCATTTAATGATTAGTTGATTACTAGATGTCAACAAATTTGATTATTCGTTCCAGTCCTAATTGAGTAATCTGCAGGATTGACACGATTTCCAGCTTTTCCTGGTTGGGCTTCTTGCACGCCGCTGTCAGTCTCACACTTCCTGTGAACCTCGACTCGGGCTTTCTGCCAACAGCAGCTTCCCTACAGTAGACAAACACCCATCGCCGAGGTTCTCCATGTCTACTCAGCGCCGAGTCCTGCTGGGTCAGCAGATTGTAGCACCCAAACAGAAAAAAGAAGGTGGTCGTTCTCCCATTAGACAACGATAAAATAAAGAATCTGGCTTTCCGCCGAGGCTTTGGATGCATTTGGCTGTGGTCTTTAGCGCAGCATCCAGAGGAAGCTGAGAGTGCTTGATGGCGCCAGCATGCTGCACTGTAAAGATGCTGGTTTCCTCCCGGGCTTCGCTCACCACCATCTAACTGTTGTTTTCTTTTCCTGAAGCGCCACTTGACCGTGAAACGTTGCAGCTTACAAAAACGTTCAGCGATGCTCCGTTGATTGCTGTAATTTTCACATCAGAGTCTCAGACGGAGGTTCCTGAGGTCTTTGATATTTGCTGCAGATGTTCCTGCGTAGAAGTCGGGTTTGTGGTTCTGTGAGAGAAATGGTGTCGCTTTGGCTGGAGTTTATATTTAATATTTGACAGGAAAAGCAGTCCATCAGAAGCTACACTGATTTTTACTTTTGTACTTTTAAAGGTGACGTATAATGCTTCCTTGAACAGGTTGGGATACGTTTAAATAGTCATTACCAAATCATTCTTAGACAATAAGATTTCAGTTGGCTCAGTTCTGCCTTTTGAGCTGTTTTTGGGCTTCTTGTCACTTTAAATCCAAATGAACCGGCCATGCCCTCCAGCTCAACATTTACACTCGCCCATAAAAATGGCTGCAAAGTATGCACAATTACATAACCATAAAACTTTGAAAAGCAGATGTGGAGCCTCCTGCACAACAAGCAAGACTACAGCAAGTAGTTTCTGGATAAGTCAACAGCAAAACAGAGCGGTACAGCGGGTGATCAAAATCTTGGAATTCATCTTGGGTTGCTAGGTAATGGGCTGGGCTTCTCTGGGGTTGCTAGGTAACGATGGAGTACCTGTTGATTTGTTCTCATTTAACAGACACTAAAAAACATTAAGTTATTGTCAAAAAAACAGCTGGGTGGGTTTTTTAAAGCACTTACACTGTATTTAGAAGCAGTTGAGGAAGAAGTGGAACCAACAAGAGCACATCAAGTGGTTTCTGGATGTTAAGGCAAGAACAAAGCACTTGTATAATCCAGCAGCCATTGTAGAGGGCATACAGTGGTAAAAGCAGCTGACCAGACCTGCTGGAGTTCAGCTGGGGTTGCTACGTAACAGACCAAGCCTACCGCTGATTTATGACGTTACATTCGGGAAGCTTTTAAACCGCTAATTTTCCAGACACCAAAAAAACAAAAACATTTAACTTGTTGCCAAAAAACATTTACTTTGTTAATTAAACTAATTATTTTAAGAACTTTGGCTGCTTTTAGTACCAGTAGAGACTCAAGTGGAAGTTCCAAAATGTGAGTTTTGTTCATTAGGTCCCATTTAAGATGTCGTGAACCTATTTATGTCCTGCGGTACGAACCTCTTCTCCCCCCTCACCGTTCGGCAGAGGCGGTTTACTCTTCCATGCCTGTAAGCCTGTATAATAGGACTTACATTGCTTCCTACATACTTCTTCCTCCCAGCGTGTGTGGGTGCCAGGCTGCCTCAGAAAGGATCGCTGCAGGAAAACACTACATCCACAGCAGTTCATCCTCTTAGCATGCAGCGATGTCTCCTCCTCGATCTGAAAAGCGGCTCCTTTCAGCCGGACCGGGCTTGAAGAACCAGGGTTCCCTTTTGTTTTACTTCACATTTAGTCGCTGACTCATACTTTTGGAAGCGCTGCCATCATGGATCAGGGGTTAGAAGAAAAAAAAACTCAATGTGATCGGTTGCTCAATAGATTTCTCCTGAGGGCAACATTTTCTGACTTTTATTTCAAAAAGTCATGCTTGGCGTCACATCTGTGAGAGGCGGAGCGGTTCATAGTGACGACAGATTCAGGTTTAGTTTTGGTTAAGTCATAAGACAGCTGGGTCTCCATGGCAACAGAAAGTCAGCATTAAGAACGAGAGAAATGGACATTTTACTGATTGAGTAGATTTAAAATGGATGGATGGATGGATGGATGGATGGATGGAAGGATGGAAGGATGGATGGATGGATGGATGGATGTTCAGATGGACGGATGGATGGATGGATCGATGGAGGGATGGAAAGATGCTCAGATGGATGGATGGATGGATGGAAGGATGGAAGGATGGATGGAAGGATGGAAGCTCGGATGGATGGATGGAAGGATGGAAGGATGGATGGACGGATGGATGGATGGATGGATGATGTATGGATGTATGGAAGGATGGAAGGATGGATGATGTATGGATGGATGTATGGATGGATGGATGGATGTCCCAGGTTAATCAATAAATCTCTTGTCTCAGTTTGATAAATAAATTGATAAATTGATTATTTTGTAGACACAATGAACGTTAAATCTCGCTGTAAACAGTTCTGACATTTTCTTTTTCCCGTTTTTGTTTCTTTTCTCTTTTCAGATTCAATCATTAAATACTCCTTGAAGCCAAATAAAAGATCAGGCTCAGATTTCTTCCTGCTAAACTTGGAAGGATTTGATTAAACTGGAGTGTAAATATCGAACTGGTTTTTCTGGAAGTCAGCGCTGCTAAATGCCGCTGCGGCATCTTCATCCCGTCCGGCGAATCGCTGCTTTCATCGCGTCTCTGAGTCAGAGTTAAAAAATGAATCCTTTTCAAAAAGAAACTGCTGAGTGTGTGAACCCGGCGAGCTGTATTTACATTTTCTCATACTTCTCTTAATCCCTTTTCTAATACCACACAAAGCGCTGCGTTCATGGTACCGTCTCGCAGAGTCAGAACGAGGGGAAATCAGAGCCAGGCCTTATGGAGGGATTAGCTGCGCACAGAAGTCTGAAATAGGAGAATCCACACCGGATTATCCTGATTTCCAGACAACACAGAAACATCACAGCAACCGGAAGCTCTACCTACTGGCCATCGGTCTGCTCAGAGCAGCCGAGCTGCTGGTTTTTGTCTTTTCCCTCTTGATTGCTTCCTGAAAAAGAGCTTAAAATCCTGTTGAAACTCCATCATGGCGCCGCTGGAGTCGCCGTCCGCCCTGCTGTGGCCACATCTGCCCGGACCACGGCTGCACCGGCAGACTTGCACCCCGGGATCAGCGGCAAATCTCAATCAGGAGCGGGGGAAGCCAGGAGGGGGCCGGCGAGTGGAAGCGCATCATCTGTGCAAGCGCGGCTGATTTCTCTGACTTTCGTCAGCGCATGAGATCACAAGCTTTCCATGCATTGGGAGACGGGGAAAATGTTCACATGCACCTCTTCAGATCGTATATGTTTGATAAGACCGAGACTGGAAACCACTTTGTGCCTAAAGTGGCGGTATGCTTAAGGTCAGCTGTGGAAAATCTAGCTTTCATAGAGCAACTCCTGCAGACTAGCGGCAGCAATTAGCAAACTACATCTTAGTCCAACACTCCGAAGAATGTTTGTAAATGGAGAAATGCTGTTGTGATGAGCAGGAGCTTCTTAAAGAGACAGAAGCCCAATTTCAAGGCACGAACTTGCAAAGTAAAATTTATTTAAAGTTATACATCATTTTTATACCAACTGAAGGTGACATAGTTACTTGATTGTGCTATAAAATGGCACTATGTGCCTGGAAAATACACAATACCTCCCCTTTAAGTTCTATAGCTGCCCAAGCTTTAATGCTGCTTCAGTATTTCTGCATTACATTGTTAGTTTGACGTTGTTTGTTCTGTTAAAATGTCAAATATTATCTTGCAACCAAACCTCATTTTGTAATTTCTCACTGTTTCCTGACTCTGCTTCTGTCTCTGTTTCCTTACAGTAAACTTTGACCACTTCCAGATTTTGCGGGCGATCGGAAAAGGGAGCTTCGGAAAGGTAGCGCAGGTTTTTTAATGCTTCACCTTTTACCCACCACGTTCATTATCTCTATTCCTGGATGGTAAATCACATTGTGGTGCCTAAAAGAGTCATTTTTCTGTTTCAATGTGATTATTTCCTTAAAGTCAATTTGAAGAGAGTAAAATTTACTTTTCCATCTCACTCCGCCGGCCTCTGGGAGTTCTGAGCCAGCGTCTCAGTTTAATTACTGAGCTGCGTTTGTCTTCATCTGCTGGGTTGGACCTGGCTGGAGGGGGAACCGTGGCGTTTCTCCGGTGTTTGTGGGCATTCTCACTCCCAGCAGTCGCCACAGGTGTTTGCGTCGTCATCGGTGGACTTTATGGATTAAAAAATGACACTTTTGATCAACATTAGTTTCTAGCTGTGTGTGTTGGAGGCTTTAATGTGTTTTCATCAGCACACAATTGGACTCTGGAGGCCTGAGTAGTTTATTCTAATTTTAAATCCCAAACATCTCAGCTAATATTTGTTCATTATTCATTTGTTGTGATATTCTCATTCTCTTCTAAAAACATGTCCCCTGGATATGATGAATGCATTAACATGTGAATTTATGTAAATTTATACTTATTGCTTTGTTTCCTGCAAGCTGTTTTCACTCCTTCGCTATGCAGAAGGGAATCTTCAGCAAAATAGGATGAAGAATATGTGGAAATAAGAAAAATATATGTATTACTGAACCGACTGGTGACCTGTCCAGGCTGTTCCTCACAACCCTGCAAGGTTACGCAGGATATTTTCTAAACTACTGCCCAGAGTAGTGAATATAAATATTATTTAGTGGTGTAATGAAGTCAGTAACTTAATCAGCAATGATGTTTTTCATGGTGGAAAACCAAGGAGCTTCAGCACACAACAGATTAAAAGTTTAAAGTTTTCAGCTTTTAACCTCCATCTGCCAAACGATATGTAGAATAAGAGACTTTATCATCCAAATGAAAGACCCAGAGTTTAAAATTTGTGAGAAAAAAACTCTGAAATTTTGAGATTTATCCAAAACTTTCTTGAAAAAATGTGGAAGTTTCAAAAGTTTAAAATTTTTTCACTTTTAAAGCTCTGAAGTTTCCATTTTTTTCTAGAAAATTTCTGAGATTAATTAAAGCATTTATGAGTTTTTTGTTGGGAATTTACTCCCATTTTGTTTCTGTCTACAATAGATCTAATAAATGATTCTCAATTCAAATTTCGTGCTGAAATCCTTTTTTTTCCACAATCAGTCAGACTTCAATCAGACTTCTGTGTGAACGGTTTATAACCCAAATGTACTGAAATGCATGCAGTGCACCGTTTGCAGAAATAGCAATGAATAGAGCCGTTTATGGATTGATTTTAAAGTTTATGGGAGCGATGGGAGCCGACAGCATTGCCAAAAAACACGAAGGAATCTAATAAAAAGAAAACACAACTAATAGCAATGGCCTTTTGGTGCAAAATTATGGTGCATTTCTCACGACATAACTGTAAAATTCAGAGTTTGAAAACTTCATATTATATGTAAAATTTAGCTCCACACATGGAAGTGGCAAAAGTCAAATTTTGGGGGGGTTGAAAAGATCAGAATTGGTACTAAGTGGCACGATTGGAAAACCGTCTCTTGTATTTACTCAGGTTACTCGTAATATCAGGTTACTTAGTATTAGGGATGTATAATAATATCGATATCGCGAGATCAAATTATTATTATTATTTTTTTTTTTTTATTTTATTCATTTCATTTAAAAACAAAACAAATGCTATACAAAAAAAAGAATATACAAAACACAAATAAAATGAAAGGTAGCAGAAAGAAGAAAAAAATTCTTATTAATATCTGCTCCTTTTTTCCAAAATAAACAAATTCAAACAATGATAGTTTTCAAATAATAAAACATAACAACAACAAAAGGAAAAAAAAAAAAGAAAACATCAACTCCTTCTTGTACAGCAATTCTTATGATTGCACATTATACAATTGTATATGTATTCAACAACTTGACTTTTATCATTCTCTTAAATATATCTATCGAGCCAGCATTTTTATATTCACTTTCCAAATTATTCCACAATCTTATACCTTGTACCGAAGTACATCGGTCCTTCAAATTTGTTCGAATCTTAGGCTTTACAAACATCTCTATACCCTTAAGATTGTAATTACTTACTCTCTTAACAAAGTATACTTGCATATTAAGAGGTAATAAACTTTTATGAGCTTTATACATAACCTGCAAAATATTGTAATCAACCAACTCATAAAATTTCAATAATTTCAACTGACAAAATAAAGCATTTGATGGGTGACTGTAATGTTTTCTGGTAATACATCTTATTGCTCATTTCTGTAAAATATAAATGGGATTTGTAATTGTTTTACATGCTTTCCCCCAGACTTCAATACAGTAAGTCAGGTGTGGAGCAATTATTGCATTATATAACATAAATAAAGATTTGTCATGAAATAAGTCCCTTACTTTGTACAATACTGCCATGGATTTGGCTAGTTTTGCTTTTAAGTAATTTACATGGGTTTCCATGTCAGCTTTTCATCAACGATAACACCCAAGAACTTAACCTCATTGACTCTACAGAGCTCAACATCATCAACTTTAAAAGGAAGATCGATAGCTTTATTTCTTTTACTAAATATCATATAATTCGTTTTATTCAAATTTAATGATAATTTATTTAGTTTAAACCAAGTTTGTATCTTTATAAATTCTATTTGTATCATCTCCATCATTTGTTCTATGTCTTTTCCTAAACAGAAAAAGGTAGTATCATCTGCAAATAATACACATTTAAGAAGCCCAGACACATTTACTAAATCATTCAGATATAAAAGAAACAACTTTGGCCCAAGTACAGAACCCTGAGGAACCCCACATGTAATGTTGCAGAGTTCAGATCTTGCATCATTCACCTGCACAAACTGCTTCCTGTTTTCCAGATAACTAGATACCCACTGTAAAGCTGTACCTCTTATGCCATATCTATTTAACTTTTCCAGAAGAATGGTGTGGTTAATGGTGTCAAAGGCCTTCTTCAAATCAACAAAAACACTAACACAATACTGTTTTTGATCAACAGCTGCTGTTATTTGTTCAATCAAATCCATGATAGCCATTGATGTAGAATTTCTAGACTTAAACCCATATTGACTGCTACTTAATATATTGTGTTTATCAATAAATAAATTTAATCTATTTACAAATAATTTTTCCAAAATCTTTGAGAACTGTGGTAACAAAGAAATTGGCCGATAATTTGTAAACAAATTTTTTTCTCCATTTTTGTAGATAGGGATTACCTTGGCTATCTTCATGCCGTCTGGAAATACACCAAACAATTAGGTGTATTTCCAGGTGTAATTTTTTTTCTTTCCTAGAAAAAAAATTATATTCATCTACAAGTATAGTAACATCCAACTGTCACCTTGTTCACTCACTGCTTGCTTCACCAGGTCATCAGGCTTAGAGTGATTCCTTCAGATGTTCAGGTTTAAAAGGTATCAAACTATTCAGAGCAGGAACTTGGTTCACTTTATTTACTTTACTAATGCATGTCAGCTACAGTTTGGACTGTTTCAGTTAAAAGAAACATGTTTTCTCTCCACTTCTTTGATTCATTTTGTCCAGCTGTCCACTTTAAGTCTGTGTCCAACCACAGCCAGGTATTGTGTAGTTGGTGCTTTTAATCAGTTTTCAGTTAAATTAATTCAATCCAACTTTATAACAGTCACAAAATATCACCAAAATCACTCTGTCCCTCTGAAATCTTTCAGAAAATCGCAAAAGTGTATAGAATTGTATCGTTTGCTGAATATTGCAATACATATTGCATCGTGGGCAGAATATTGTGTATCGTATCGTATCGCATCGTGAGATTATTGTATCACTCCAGCCCTACTTAGGATATTATTTATTTCATCTGAAACATTTACAAAACAAGAGAAATCCAAAAGAAACCATCCATCCATCCATTTTCTTGACACCCTTGTCCCTTGGTGGGTTGGGAGGATTGCTGGTTCCTCTCCAGCTAACGTTCTGGGCGAGAGGCGGGGGTCACCCTGGACAGGTCGCCAGTCTGTCGCAGGGCAACACAGAGACACACAGGACAAACAACCATGCACACACACACACCTAGGGACAATTTGGAGAGACCAATTAACCTAACAGTCATGTTTTTGGACTGTGGGAGGAAACCGGAGTACCCGGAGAAAACCCACGCATACACAGGGAGAACATGCAAACTCCATGCAGAAAGGCCGGGGCCGGGAATCGAACTCAGAACCTTCTTGCTGCAAGGCAACAGCTCTACCAACTGGCCACTGTGCAGCCTCCAAAAGAAACCAAACAGCCGTAATGGGGGGAAAAAAAAACGTTGCGCTCCAGAGACTGTTAGTCACATTTGAGATCAAATTAGTTGCACTCTGGTGCCCTGTAATATTCATGCAATGAATCCAATTAACTGCAGCAGAAAGCTTCCTGATCTGCAGGAAGATAATGGTAAAAATCTGTCAGTTTAAAGTATTTGGAAAGTTTTCGCCGGTGTTTCCATCTTTTCCAGTCCGCTCACAGAGACCTACCTCCAGATGAGGTTCGCCCTTGCTGGAGGTGATCTGATTTGATGTGCCGCGGCCTCACGCTGTGCTCCTGCTGCGTCTGGGCACCTGACAGCATCACTCTTTAGTTTCCCGAGAAACGTATTTAAGGAAGAGGAGATGCAGTTTGAAATGAATTAGATTTTTGAGGCAAACAATGGTGTGGAAAGTCATTTAGTTTCCAGACGAGTATTAATCCTGCAAAGCTGTTACTTTTGCATCATGAAGAGCAGATGTAGTTTCTGTGACACGCTACTTTGTGTGGTAAAAAAGACCTTATGTAGTGCAATGAAACACAATCTGTGGTCCATAGCTTGTGTAGGTGCTCCAAGAAAACAAAAGAGAGAAGATCTTAAAGGTTTTGAGTCGTAGTAGCTGTTGTTTGATGTTTGTGTTTGCTTGTGAAGGAGTGAAAATGAGTGCTGTGGGACTCGTTCTTGCATAGCAGGGAGTCGTGAGCCGCAGGAGGGGGAATGCCAAGAACGATGCAGAGGAACCTTCTTCTTCCAAGAGGCTTTTACAAACTCTGTGAACCGTTTACCACTTCACTCTGCTTCTCAAATCCATGACGCTTCAGCTCCTTCTGCAGAAAAATGTGTTATTTATTATAACACATCACTGTTCAGATTGGTAACAGTCAATTCCTGTTAACTGTAAGAGTTTGTTTACCTGTGCTTGATAGGATATTAGGTGTGCTTCTGCAGCCTGCAGTGAATTTCAAGGACTAGACAACAACCATGTCTAATATTGAATATTAGTGCTGCAACTATTATTCTGATAAAAAAAAAACTTGGTAAATTCTGCTGATTTTTCATTTAACAAATTAAGCCTTTTTTATACAATTTTAGAAACACATTAATTTATTATTCATTAAAATAAATAGCAAAGAAACTGAAAAAAAATCCCAATAGGTAATATGTAAAAAATACACTTCAGAATGTGAAATTAAGACTTTCTGTATCTAATTCAGAAAGTCTTAATATTTAATATTATTAAATGTTTATTATAATTTAACATAATAAATATATTATTTAATTTAGACTTTATATATTTATTTAATATATAATAAATTAAAAACATTTATTTAATAAATATAGAATATATAATATAAATATATATTTATGTAATCAAAATATTTATTTTAAATAAACAAATTATTTTAAATATGCTATCTGAAATAATTTTGAATAAAAATTATTCATTTTAAATAAATGAAATAATACATTTTGAATTAAAAAATATTTATAAATGTATTATAAACAATAAATGTTTAAAGTAAATACTTATTTATATAATATAATATAATAAAAATATAATATAATTATATTTATATTAATATTAAATATAGAGTAAAATATGTAATAAATCATGGCCTTGCTCAGAGCACAAATCATAGAAATAGACTCAATAGATCTAAATTTACGGACTGGGAATATTGTCATGGATACCCAATCTAGAGTTTTCTTCAATATTGATACCGATACCAATATCGGTATCGGTGCATCTCCAGTGTGCGTAGCTACCTGCCTGCGTCGCTAAAGGAATACATCGTCCTGGAAACTGAGGTGCGCTGGTGTTATCATGTAAATTCCTGCGGTCTCCTCCATCTTTCTCCCTCTGATGTTCTGAAGCATCTGTACTCTGGCAGATGGAGTGAGGAGGGATGTGATTCATTCCTCAGCGTAGCTCATTTGTAACAGCTCACAAAGCTCCACACACGTTCTCAGAGTTGATTTAATTGCCTGCTTCCCCTTCGCACCCCCCCAACCTCTTCTCCCATGAGTATCGCCCTTTGCCCCCCACCAACCTGCGCCCGTCCAGAAACCGCCGTGTCGACCGCGGGGCTCATTAAAACCTGTGCTGCCGGAGCTGGAGGGCGACAGTCATCGGATCTGACAGCAGTTTAGTGACAGCTCCCCAACGCCAGCAGTCAGGTTAACATCGAAACGCAGAGAGAGGAAGAGAGAGAGGGGATGGAGACAGACACGGAAGGTCAGGAGCAGCGGAAGAACTCAGCTGGTGGTTTCCACGTCTTCGTTTCCTGTGCCATGCAGACACTTTTCTACAAATAACCCCTTGTTAGGCGCCCGTGTGACGGAGGTGGAGAGACAGACAGACGGATGGAGACAGAAACCGGCGCTGGCAGTGAGTGGGAGCAGAAGAGAGACGAAGGGGGGGAAAAGGACAGCGAGAGGAAACTGTGACGAGCTCATATGGGGGAAAGGTCAGGAGATGATGAAGCCTTTTTTTAGCATTTGCTCTCTTTCGTCGTCCCCCTCCGTGTCCAAGGCAGATATTGCTCACAAAAACGTCGTCCGTCTTCTTTAGCTGCCAGTGTGAAGACGGGAATTTGTTTTGCAGAATGCAGTTTTCCACCATAGCCTTCAGCTACCTTTTAACCTAGAAATTCGGCGCCTCCATCCCCTTTGTGCCTCTTTAGGTTTCACTGGCGCTCTGTTGCTAAGCTGCGCAGGATTCGGGGGCCATATGGATAAAATCGCTCCAGGAACTTGAAATCTGCATCTTTACTTATTTAGCAGTTTGTTTTTAACTACGTCACTATTTCTATGCATGGTAAAAAGAAAAAAAAGTACAACTTTTACTTCTGTTCCAAGTTGTAAAATGATTAAAATCTTAATGATAGATGTGGCTGGGATCTGTTATGACTTGGACAAACAATGCCGTAGCTCACTTCAAGAGGGTGTTTGTTATGCTCATGTTCTGGTGAAAATTGAGCTGATTAAAAACAGTAGTATCTTCATTGTGACCTCTACACTCAGACTGACTCCCTTTGTGACATAAAGTCACAGACTCCGCCCACAAGAAAACAAACAAGAAAACAAAAAAATAAATAAAAAATTACTTCCAACTCAAGTAAACTGTTATCAAAGTATACAAAATGAAATAATCATAGCATAAACCTGGGTCCAAAAACACAATACTCACTTTAATAGAGAACACGTGATACGTCCCGATGACATCATCACGTGTCCTAAGGTTCCTAATGTTCGCAGAGGGTGTACTTTCTTTTTTTTGTGACTGTATTTTGTGAGAATACTTTACTTTTACATCCATAAACCAATGCTTACAGAGAATTATCCTTCTAAGAGGAGAATAAAACTTTATACTAGTTCACAGAGCTATATGCGAAATCTAAATCCTTCATTTTGCCGTCTAAGTTTGGTAAAGTGTGTTGTAGATGTTGGAAAAACTCTATTCGGAGAGTGTTGTAATAAGAGGTTAAATCTTTTTGTATCCATTAACATTCCAACCATTTTCCCCTGAGAGACTCCTTCAAGTATCAGGACTTATAAAAAATACAATTTTTGCTTGTCCACGCCAGTTTTGTTCCACCTCCACATTTTCCATATCTGTGGCGCCGCGTGGAGAATTAATTGCAAAGTTGTGACGGAAGCCAGCTACATTTTCTCCTCCTTCAGGATAAAATTACATATTGTGCTTTTTTAAAATCTGATTTAGTTCTGGGATAAAAATAGGTTATTATGCTTTAAAAGTTCAGATAAGAATTCAGTCGACTAAACGTGCTTTCATGATCAGTGCTTCTGCCCCAGGCTGGACTTTGGGAAGATGAGAAACCTTCAGAGGTTTGTATCTTCACGGCCTTTGAAGGTTTTGAAAATATGACATTTTTTAAGTTCGAGTCCCTTTTTGTCAAGCAGCGATCAAAAGAAGAGACGATTATTGACTGTTGGCTTATTAAAGAGTCTTGGAGTTGGTTTATTTTACTTTTAGCTCAATAGTACAAAAATGTCCAAGATTTTTGTGCACATAACAGCTGCTTTTTAAAATAAATTGAACCTTTATCAAACCAGGTAGATCAGATGGGAACCAATTATTGAGTAATCAATGAATCGATTATTCAGATGATTAATCGATTGTTCAGATGTTTAATTGATTAATCAGATAAAAATTGGTATTATTATCTAACCATAAAACTAGAAATACATTAATAAATACAAATAATTCAACTCCTTTTTAAAAAATAAGGAAATAAAATTTTATTGCTTAAAATGCAATAACATTACATTTGTAACATGGGTGCAGTGTGGATGTACAGTACAGTCCATTTGTTTATTTTTTCATTACAGATTAATAATTCAGTTTCAGAAGATTAATAACACACTTAATCTACTATTAATTTTAATAATAGTATTTTTTTTAACCAGGTGAATGTAAAACTGCCACTTCTGTTTTGGATGGAATCTTCAAAATGAAAATATCTTTTGTATATTTCTGGTGTAATTACTGCTCTGAATATGGTGCTGTTTCACCAATTAGCTGTTTTTGAATCTGTGTACTCCAGTTAACATTTAATCAATTAGTAAGTAAGTAAAACTTTATTTCTAACACCTTTCAAGATAATCTCACAAAGTTTAACAAAGTAACAAAAACAAAACCAAATTTATGCAAAAGCAGATTAATTTTGCAGACAGTTACTAAATTAGTTGATGATTATTTCAGTAATTAATTAATGACAATTAATCTGAATAATTGGTTCAACCATGAGGATTTATTCTTATTATCGAGTTAAGATGCCATTTTATAACTTAATCATGTAACTATGTTACCTTCAGGTGTCATAAAATTGCTACATATATTAAATATAACTTAAAATGAATTTACTTCCTAATTTAAAACCTTGAAATTGGGACACTGTCTCTTTAAGAAGCTCCTGCTTTTGCTGAGACTCCGCCTTCAGGAAATTATCACAACATGGCTCCTTTATTATTCCCCTAATGTTTTTACCAGCATTACTCTGAGAAGTGGGTCATATGATGAGCTAAGCAGCAGCGTAGTTCCACCAGGTGTTTGCTGATTGCTTCCGGCTAGTCTGAAGGAGCTGAATGGGGGAGAGTTGCTCTGTGAGCCGGAAGCTTGGAAACTGAGGCTCTGAGGAGAAGTTCATATTCGAAGGAGGAGCTAGGTCCACCCAGATGTTTTGAAAAGTTGAATGGTTGACATAGAGATTAAATTATTTCTCAAGCATATATGAAAAAATCAGGGCTGATGAGGGGATAACGTAACATGATGTAAAGGAAAAAAAATGTAGATTTTACATGATACTGCCCCTTTAATGGGTAGGTGACAAACATCCTGCTCTAAAATCAGAGGTTTTTAATTACAAATGGAAAAATATATACGTTATGATTGTGCAAAGCCAAGAGGACATTACCAATGTGTGAATATTTATGTTCATAGTAGGGCTGTATAATAATATCGATATCGCGATATATATCGATATTTTCTTTCCTAGAAAAAAATCAATATTCATCTGCAAGTATCGTAACATCCAACTGTCGCCTTTCTCACTCACTGCTTGCTTTGCCGGGACAGTGATTCATTCATCAGGCTTAGAGTGATTCCTTCAGATGTTCAGGTTAAAAAGGTATCAAACTATTCAGAGCAGGTTCTTGGTTCGCTTTATTTACTTTACAAATACATGTCAGCTACAGTTTGGACTGTTTCAACTAAAAGAAACATGTTTTCTCACCACTTCTTTGATTCATTTTGTCCAGCTGTCCACTTTAAGTCTGTGTCCAACCAGAACCAGGTATTGTGTAGTTGGTGCTTTTAATCAGTTTTCAGTTAAATTAATTCAATCCAACTTTATAACAGTCACAAAATGTCACCAAAATCACTCTGTCCCTCTAAAATTGTTCAGAAAATTGCAAAAGTGTATTGAATTGTATCGTTTGCTGAATATTGCAATATATATTGTATTGTGGGCAGAATGTTGTGTATCGTATTGTATCGTGAGATTATTGTATCATTACAGCCCTAGTTCATAATATCTTTAATTCTTTGGTAAAAAAAAAATTCATAGTCCAGTCGAAAGGTTGGTGGCAGTAGCTGCATTTCCGGTGACTGCAAAATTGATCAAATTGGAATTATGAAAATAAATTAGCTTAATGCCACAGTGTGCCTGTAAAACACATAAATCTGCCCTGTAGGACTTGGTGAAAAGCTGCTAGCTTTGTGGCCGGTCCCACCTGGATGTGTGAGGAGAGAAAACCTCAGAGGAACTGAGCTGCAAGCTGTCAGAACCGACTGCTGAACTGTTCACATCGCTGTCGTTAACAAGTCGCAGCTCAGTGGCTGGATGTCACTCGCTACCACTCTCACTTTTATTCACCAGCTGGTTCTGTCCTTTCATAGAAGCTGGCGTCGCAATGTACAGTTTCTGTGAGGTTATGGCACTATTAGTTTTCTGAAAGCTACATATTTTCATCTGGAGAATCTGGAAAATGTTGGTGTCTTCTGATGAATATGTATGAGTCGTTTCATCGCTAATGAAACACTCAGCTACACCTCTGACACTTTCAGCACATCTGAATTGAGCATACAGGAGACAAGCCTTCAGTTCTGCTTTGTGCATCTTTATTTTTGCTGAAAGTCTGAAAACCACGCAATCTTCTTAATGCTCTCCATCTGTATAATTATTATTATCAAAGAGTGGCTTCAAAGCCCTTCTTTCATTATTTCATTAGTAATTGTGAGAACAGATCCCAGACATAATTTCTTAATTAAATCAACTGAGAGCATATTTTTCTCCGGTTTGTTTTTCTAAAACTAAGATTTATTTAAGGTTTGGCTTTAACATGCTGTATTTTTACTAAAATCCCTTAAAACTTTCAAGAAATCAGGTTTGTTTACTGTTTCTGGTTGGTAATATTTTGTGGTATATGATAAAAGTGACAATAAGAACTATTTATTAATACTTTTTTAGGTAACTGTATGGCTGTGACTGTGTGACAGAGAAATTATGGCTCATAAATATGTTTTTTTTTTTGTGGAATTGAATTTCCTTTATTTTGCAAAACTGTAATAGAAACACTTTTTCGCGTCATACGAGTCTCATGATCAACAACAGGATATTGCTACTGGCAAAAACTACAAAGAAGACAATGACAGGAAGTAGTTGGAGGATTGTGTGTTTAAATAATTAATCACAAACTTATTCACAAATGTGTCTCCAAAAATGATACTATAAAGTAATAGTACTACTTCAACATATTTTTACTTAAATAGAAGTAAAAAGTAACCAAGAAATTACTCAAGAGTAAAAAAATATTTTGGTACGACTCAAGTACAGAGTAACTTATCAAATTATCAATCATTTAATATTAAAAGTTACATCATCAGATGGACCAAAATATAAAGTCAAGTGGAAATTTTGGAAATTTTTATGACAAAAATGACAATAATTCATATAAATAACAAAATCAGGTAAAAGAACATGTTCCTTTTGATAAAAAAACTTATGAAACTTTAACAAAAACTGCAGGTGTGTGTCTGTGTCTGTTCAATTTATTGTTTTTCATTCAGTGGGTAGAAAATACAGAAATTTTATTCAAGTAAGAGTAGAAATAGAAATTCATAATAAAATTACTCAAGGAAAAGAAAGTTAAAATGCTGCAACTGGGTACATTTTTACAAACAAAAATCTATGCAAGTGAATGTAATAACTAGTTACTAAACAACTCTGCTAATTCACATGTAATTTTAATTGCATTTCATATTTAATGGAAACACCATAATTGCAAAATTATGTTTTTTTGACAAAGTTTTGCCCACGTTTGTAACAGAATTGCAGCTTGAGATAACTGCCTTTTGTACAATACTGGGAGATGAGACAGAAACTTTCTCGTCTAGTTTTGAAACCTGCAGTGAAAATACCTGGAGAGTACTGAATGCAGAACAGCATTGTGGGTAATTGCAGTTTTAGGGCTGATCCAGCTGTGTTTTAATGACCTCAGCGCTCCTGTTGACCGCAGGGCAAACTTAATCTGACATGAAGTGTTGCTAAGCAGCCATAATAACGTGAGTGTGTGAGGCAGGCCCTGATGCGTTTCTGGAGCTGGTGTCAACATATATTATTAGGTTAATTGTACTCAAAATGATGCGCAGAGTTCCATTTGGTAAAAGTCCCATTTTTCCCCATTTCAGTCTCAGAAGCCCAATCTGTGGCTGCACTGATTTATGGCGATGCCTGCAGTAGTAGTGAATCCTGGAGTCGAGCAAATGGATTGCTGAGCTCAGTAAACACTTACATTTCCAGTGGGCTGACAGCAGCCGCTGCAGACCAGAAGACATCCAGAGGAATGAACCAAATGAAAGTGGAAATTATTCCTTCTTCTCCCAGGATGACATGTTTATCAGACCCTGAAATTGCGTTTGCTGCGCTTGCCTCTCTCAAAGCACTGTTTCCAAAATGCAGCGTTTGGCAAGAAGGCTGTGTGTGTTGTGTGTGTTTTCATTCTATTCTGTAGTTATGCACCAATCAGCCATAAAATTATGACCTCTGACAGGTGCAGGGAGTAACATTGCATATCTTGTTACAACACAATGTGCAGCTGGGGAAACCTGCATCCTGGCAGTCAAATGGGCATTACTTTGACACTTGCTACCATCCTGAGCGTTTTCACCGACCACATGGCAGCAGGAGCTTAGAAATGGCAGCATATAGACGATAAATGGATGTGGTTGTGTTGGCACCCGAAGAAATTAAACCCAATTTACCCAAAAAGCTACAGCTGAGTTCAGGAGTTACTGTATATTTGGCTACTGGGCGTCCCTTTATGGCAGTAGTGCCCAAAGTCAAGTCAAAATTGCACCTGGGCCAACAAAATATACTTATGGTATTTTTTCCAACAATAAACTCAAATTTTCATATTTGTCCGTCCTTACAATTACTTTTCTGTAGTTTAGAAAATTAACCCCACACAATAATATCCAATTTTATTTCCAGTCAGCGATCTAGAGAAGCTCATCCATGTGTTTATCTTTAGTCACATTGTTTACTGCAACAGCGTCTTCGCAGGTCTGACTAATAAATCAAACAGCTGCAGCTGATCCAGAACCTGCTGCTGCTGTTCTGACTAAAACCAGGAAGATAGAGACATAACACCAGTTTTAAAGTTCCTCCACTGGCTCCCTGTAGCTCAAAGAATAGACTTTAAAATACTGTTGTTAGTTTATAAATCACTTAACGGTTTAGCACCACAACACCTTAAAGATCTGCTAGTGCCGTACCAACCGTCTAGACGCCTCAGATCTTCTGATTCTGGTTCTGCTCTGCATCCCCAGAACCAGAACCAAACGAGGAGAAGCAGCATTCAGCTTTCATCCACCACAAATTTGGAACAAACTTCCAGAAAACTGTAAAACAGCTGAAACACTGAGTGTCTTTAAATCTCAACTTCAAACCCACCTGTTTAGAGTTGCTTATTTTTATTGTTTTTATCTTTACTTTTTAATTTCTTTTCATTTCTCTCTCACTGTTTCCTTTTTATGCTTTCTTAAAATCTCTTTCCCTTTCTCACTGTTTATTCAATGTCACCTGCGGTTTTTATTTTAATGATATGAAGCACTTTGAAATGCCTTGCTGCTGAAATGTGTATACAAATAAAATTTGATTGATTGATTGATTGATTTATAATAAAACGTTGTTTAACAAAGCTGCATAGATGAATATGCATGTAGATGCATTTTCCTTAAGGAATTTTAATAATCCAGGTACTCGAATCATTCGAGGAATCGTTACAGCCCTATTTAAAGCAGCTTTGGGTAGCTTAAGACAAAATGATACATGGAGACTTGCGTGAATGCACTGCTGCTCATGGAAACACCGGGATTATCTCTTTGTCATGAGTCAGATGGGATAAAATACTGGCTCCAGAAAATAAAAAAACTCAAATAAGGCATCTTTGTTTGGATGCATGCAGCATTAAGCCCAAGTACTTCACAGGAGTACATTTTACAGACATTTCAGCCACTAATTCCAAGTAACTTACTAAAAGTGAGTGCTGGATAAAAACTGATTTAAATCAACTTACTGTTTTCAATTAAATACCATTTTGCATTTACAGTGTTCTTCTCAAATTACAGCTATATCTGCAGGAGGAAAACCCACCAATCTTTACTTCAAGAAAGGTAAATAAATCTCTGTGGTTGTGGAAAAGCCCACATCTGACAGCTAGAGCAGAACAGGAGGTTCAGGAAAATTAAGTTTTGATGCAGAAACATTTCGACTTCCATTGTCAAAACGTCACTAGCTATAGGTTTTTCAAAGCCAACAGCTTATTCAGTCACTACATTGGGAAGAACATTTCAACCTTATGGAAAGGTAGAATAACTGTATTTTTTATTAAGTGCAGGTGAAAGATCCAAGCTCCCTGCCTCCAACCCTGCAGGCAGTTGTCTTCTTGCCTGTCCATGCTGCTACCCAGAGGTGTTTGGCCCACTTGGCAGTTACCTGGCCTAAAAAAACACCTCTAAATCTGCAGCTTCCTGAATGAATAGATTTAAAAAACCAACCTTTTGACTCCTCCTCGCTGTCTTGACGTCTCGGGAGCTTCAGACCCCCTGACAACAATTGATAGGGCGGCTATCTATAGCAGAGAACGGTGAGGGGAGAGTCAATGTGGCGGACTGGAGAAGTAAACAACATGACTGGGATTTAGCAGTGATTTACCACATAAAACCCACTTTTTTTTTGCACAAACCAAGTGATATATTTAGCTAATGAGCGTTTTAATAAGTGCATATTAAAGAGCATGCAACACCGAGATAACCAGCAGGAGATTCGGGTATGCTGCAGGCAGAGAGAGGGAAGGAGTTGCATAGATGTTAAAGACTTGGTTTGGTCAAAGAGGTTTACATTTTGTACTTCAGGCTTTAGATGCACTGAAAGCTGAGAGGAAAACCATCCATACCTTTTTAACATTTTTGCACTGAGACACACAAATTTTACCAAGTATTTTTGGTCTAGTTTCTTGTGTAAATGTCTTAGTAAACTTGTAAACAATTTTTTTCTTTATTCAAGTAACTTTCCCATATTATGGGTTAAATATCTCGCTCCACTGGCAGATTATTTCACTTATAACCAGGATTTTTTAGCCATATTAAGGATTTATTGATTTAAAATAACCTCCTGTTTATTCCAGAAAAGTTACTTGTAAGTTAGTTTTGTCTCATTAAAAGGGTGCCAAGATATTTTCTCTTGAATGTAGTCCAAAAACACTTGTTTCTGCAGTGTGTCATTCCAGTAAAAAGGTTTCAACATATTTTATTAAAGTAGTACAAATGCCTAAACTACACTGCAAAACAATTTGAAGGTGGTTTATCTTTAAAAAGAAAGCTCACCTGCTGCATTGAAAATACAAATAAAGTAAAGGTTGGGTTTTAACTCAGAAGTTAAAGTTCCTGAAGTTCATTTAAGAAGAGAGAAGTCGTCTAAACATTGTTTTTTAAGTTAATTGAAAACATGTTTTCAACTTAAAACTCTCGAATTGTGAGTTTTAAGTTAGTGCTGCAATTTAAACCAAATATTTATTTCACAATAAACAGGAATAAATGAACCCTCACCTTGTTAAAGAGCCACATTTCTCTATTATACTCACAACACCAAGTTGAAATAATGACTTATTTTACTACAGAATAATTTAAAATATTCTTTCAAACTGCATCAACAAAATTTCTGATCTAAGAAAGAATTTTATTAAACATCACAATACATTCTGCTCAGAAACATCTAGTGATAACAGGACATAAAAATAAACATTTTCCTTTAACACGCAAGAGTCAGATCAACGTAACGCACTTCCATCTCAGGATACAAAAACATGCTGCTAAGCATTCTGCGAAATAGCTCCCACTCCTGTTGTTTTCTTCTTTCATTTTTTTAAATACTTGAGTAAGTTCATCTTTCATTAACTCACATTTGGGTTCAAAATCTAAAACTTATTTGAGTTAAAGACACAACTAATGGAAACTGTCATTCTTTTTTGTCTTTGAATTGTTTATTTAAACCAATCTCATTCTATTGTCATTTAACATTTACAGTTATTAAACATACACAAGAAAACCCTCTAAGTTAATTGTTGCATCATAGAGGTGTCTGATACTTAATATTTTGGTATTGATCTGATACTAAGTAAATACAGGGCCAATACCTGAAATTTAAACCAATACTGAAACCTTTTAACTCTTATGTGATTATTTTTAGATTTACTTTCAAATTATTTTATTCAAAGTTAGAAAAGTTTATAGGTGTCTACAAAATACTTTGTATAAACATTACAACCAGTAGGAAAACGAAAACCCTCATTTGAGAGAAATTCAAAATTAAATATTTTTGATGTAGAGTTGAGAATTAGCGACACAAAATTATCTGAAATCTGAAACTAAAGTATCAATCCTTTACTTATACCGACTTGGAATCAGAATTATTGATATTTAGGATTGATCTGCCCACCTCTGTTGCACTATAAGCTAAACTCAAACTTTTCCTCGTGCCACATTTTTATGTTTCTGCTTTAGTCAAGTTGCTGATTTGGTTGCAGCTGCAGCCTCAAGCGAACCTGCATCCATTAGTCTTCAATGGTGTTTGCATCACTATGTATTTTGGATGACCTGCTTTAAAAACCCAGTACAAAATGATAGCAGAAGGTGCAGGCGCCCCATATACAGAGGCGATTAGTCAGAAGCGATGTTTTCCGCCCTTCTTTCTGTCCATTCCCTGTCAAAATTCTCTAGATAAAGGCAACTAGTACACAAAATCCTTTTTTCAAAGATGTAGAAATATATATAAAAAAATATTGTTCAAATGCAGTGCCTTTAAAAACAACAATAAAAGTAAGAAATGAAAATCAGCATCTGTGCTGCTGGGAGTACCAGTCATAAAAAATACAAACGTGAGACGAGCTTTCATTTTGGTTGATGCTCCATTTAAGAAAAGAACAACAAAAAAATACAATATGCAGTGACAACAACACACCCAGCCCAGTGCTGCTGTCTCATATGACAGTAATATATTGATATACCACAATCCTACGTTATTGGATGCCATAAATCAGGTTTTAAATCCTCAAAGTCCTCCAGGGTGTACTGCCACGGTTTACAACCTCAGCAATACCTTAAATTCAATTGGTGCCTTTTGTCAAGTGTCCTTCAGCGAGACTCAACGCTCGCCTTTGTCATCGGCGTCTGTGTCATGAAAGCCATGAGTAAGATTGAAGTGGCACTTGCTGGGATCCAATATGGCCTCCGTGATGGATGAAACGTATCGTCAGTGGATAGTACAGAAGGTGTTTAAGCACATTTTAGGCGCCTGTCATAACACATGAATCTTAATGTTAATTTTAGTCTAGATTTGTTTTGTTAAGGCCTCAGGTTTAAACTGTTTTGATGTAACTTAAAGAGACCAAACCTCTTGGACTTTATTAGTGTTATCACTTAGTTACATTCATTCAATTAGAGTAGGTCTATTCTGGCTGTACACACTGCAAAAATACCAAATTTTACTAAGTATTTTTGTCCAGTTTCTAGAGAAAATATATTTGTCCACTTGAAATAAGACAAAAACTTAAAAGTAACTTTACAACAATATATAGAAGTTTGATTTAAGTCAATAATTCCTTAATATTATTTTTTTTAAAATCTAGTTCCATTGGCAGATTATATCACTTATACGTATACTTGTGAGCTTATCTTTCTTATTTCAAGTATACTTGGACATTTTCAGTAGAACAAAATTATACAATCATACATCTATGAAAAGCAGAAGTTGGGTCTCCTGCACAACCAAAAATAATCCAGCAAGTGGCAAATCAGGAACAAAACACTCGTCTTTTTCCAGCAGCCATTGTACAGTGCACACAGTGGTAAAAGCAGCTTACCAAACATTCTGGAGTTTCGTTTGGGTTGCTAGGTGACGGGCAGAGCTCTGCTGGGGTTGCTAGGTAACGTCACAGTTCCTGTCGATTAAGAGGTTTTTCAAACATTAACTAACTGCCAAAAACCGGCTTTGTGGTTTGTTGAAGCACTTGGGCTGTTTGAGATAATACTGAAGTATAAAACCTTCAAAATGTGAAATTTGAATAATAGGTCCTCTTTAAATGAGAGGCTGGTAAAACACAGGAGACATTTAAGAACATTATTCTCATACCCCAATTCAAGCTAATTGAAGCTCTTGCTACATTTCCTCTGCATGTCCTGATGTAGACGGGTAGATATTTTTGGAGAAATTCCCTCCCTGCTGCCAGGCGCATCTGGGTGACCCCATCGAGATTAACTCCATGAAATGGACCGTGAAGCTCCTCGTTATGCCATTCTCCCATCTGACAACCGATTAAATAATGAATGGGCTGCTGTAAGAAAACAACAAAAACAAAGTTAATGCCATGCTTCAGAGCTCAGGGCTGTTAAAAGTGAGAGCGGCGGCCGTCTTTGAGGATGAGTCAGACAGGTGGGCCCCTCAGTGGCGGCGCTTCGCTTGCATCCTGCTCTCCTTTCAAACCACCACATGAAAAGGCTCTGCTGTCTCTCACTCTGTCTGCAGAGAACCTTAATGTAAATTGACTGACCACCTCTAAAAGGCTCTTTTACAGATAAACTGGTGCTGTGTCCTGCTGGTGGGGAGAGATTACAGCTGCCAGTGACAGAATCTACACCACACAGGAAATGTCCTCCTTCCAGCCGAGCACAAAACCTGAACACAGCTTGCATGATTGACCTTTTATCTTCCCCATTAATTATATTTTCCTTAACCAGAGCACTTGCTGCATTTCCATTTTCCATATAATTGTGCAAATTGGAATTACAAAAATACATTTTCTTAATAAAAACAACTCACGTTTCTAGGTAAAACCTTTTTGCATGAGGCAAAACTGCAAAGCTTTTTTCACATCTCACAAGTCACATGATCAATAACTGGATGTTACTACCGGCAGAAAAGACGAAGAAGACGACAGGAAGTGGTTGGAGGATGATGGTGCATCATGTTTTTAATGATTTATGTCACACATGTCAAGTCTCACTCGCTATAGCTTTTTATGTTACGTCAATAAGTCCCTCCAGTTTTTCACAAATCCGCAAAATTCTCCCAAAATCAACATATCCCCACATTTTTCCTGATTTACTGCAAATTTGTATCAAAATAAGTCAGGAACTTTGAGTTTAAGTGATTGCTGCCTCAACCTTAATGGATGTCAAGTTATAGTCTGTGACTAATTAATAAAAAGTCACAAATAGCATCATACATTTTTGCAAATATTGTAAAAACCCCTTACAAATATTTCTAAATTATACCACAAAATCTGCAATTTTGAGGGAGAAAACCACAGAAACAATCACAAATCCTGGATGGGCTAATCAGTGATTAATTCATTTTAAGAATTACTTGTTGAATGCTGATAGAACCATCTATTTATTGATATTTTAATGGGTTTTTATCAATACATTCCACCACAACCGTCCCTTTAAAAACATTCAGATTAATGTTTCTGATGATATATACGTAGTTGTTACTGTGATTCCATTCACCATACAATGGCACAAATTGGAATTGCAAAAATAAATTTGCTTAATGGAAACATGCCAATTTTGACAAAAATAGGATAAATATGCAAACCGCTTGTCATATTTGCACAATCATGTGACTGAGAGCTTGCCATACAGGGATTTTCCAAGTGGGTTTTCAGCATTACCAGCCTTTCTTACATTGATTTGGTGTGGACTACTCAGGCTTAAAATACTAACTTTTTGCCACAAAATACCAACATGTGAATATTTTTTGTGAAGGAAATTGATCTTCTCTGGGGAAAACAAATAAAATGTGACAAAATAGTTTTAATTATGTCACTTCAGCCCAAATCTTTTCAAATAAATCATCATGATTATCTCAGATACTTGCTGTCAGATTAGAGATTTGCTGTTTTAATGATTTTATGGACTAAAATGTTTTATGCTGCAATAAATAATAAGAGTAGAGGAATAGGGAGCCTGAATGTCAAGTATTTAATTAACTAAGAGTTATTGCAGTTTAGGTAGTTTGCATACTGCTTATAGTGAAATCACAATATTGTGCAGCCACATACCAGATGATTAACTAGTCATTAGAAATAGTGACACTTATTTGATAATAGTTTTTTCATTTGGTTATCTAATCATGCGTTTCCATCACAAGCTGTTTATTTGATGTAAGGGAAGGAAAACATTTTATAGTTTGTTTCTTTGCATATAATAAAATGTAGATATTTTTTTGCTTTAAAAACTCTCCCCGTTAACAGATCTGCTGTAACAAAAATGATTCTGCACAGAAAATAATCACCGTTTTACGACCACAGATGTGTTTTTATGGCGTTAGTCTGTGGTTTTATCTTGTCCAGTGGACGCTGCTGTGACTCCTGGCTGGACAGCCTGTGCTCTGAATCTGGAGCCTGATCTGGTCGACGTGCCGAGACGCAGAGCCAGCTGGTGAATGGAGCTGGCTTCAGGCTTCCTGTCTTACAACAAGCACAACTTTATGTATGAGCAGCATCCATGGACAGCCTCAAAATAAAGCGCTCATAAATTAAAACTTCAGCATTTTCGTAGGTTAATTTTACAAAATTACTTTGGTAGATTTTGGGGATTCATCGCTTCTCTACGGCTAGGTACTTTTCTCACATCGGAGCGATCTTTTGAGTCTTCCATCTCAGCTGACTGGAGCTGAAAATATCTACATTCATATGCAAATAGCTCTCCAAACTTTCCGCCTTGCTGCTTTCGCCTCTAAATCGTTACTTTTTTCAGCTCTTTACAAAGCTGCTCTGATGCATTGAAATTGCTAATATCCTCCATGAATACATGAATAAATCCTTGTTTTCATCGTTTTACTCAGCTGACCGATTCATGAGGATTGCTCATAATGTGAGCCTAGTGGGAGATAAATCAATGGGAAATATCTGCAAGGCTGCTAAAGACTTTCACATGAGATTACTAGAATGGAAGAAGTTTTAGTATCAGGTGTGAAGAACGTGAAAAAACATTTTAAAATTCTAAACTCTGATTTGTAGAAAAACATTTCCTGCTTGTTGTATTACACTGGGTTACAAAGGAAGTTGTCTATGGTTTTCCAGCTAAATTGGGAATATTTTGCACCACTGAATCCAAAAATGATATAAATTTTTCTCGATCAATTAGCGAAATCCAACCTTCTGTCTAAACTGATTACATCTCTGTGACGTTATCAGTTCATTCATGTTAATATATCTCATCCAGAGAAGGGGCGGAAAAATCGTTTTCTTATAGAGTGTGTTAATTAATTAAATGTTGCAGACTTGGATTTCCATAATTTGAAAAGTAAACACTTGTACGTGTGTGTGTGTGTAAACTGAACATGGCATCTTAAACGATCCATATGAGAACAAGTCAAGCTTTTTGATGCTCATGTTTCTTCCGTAGTTCAAAAAGTTGATCTGATTTTTGGATTCTGCACATCAAAATGACCCTAAAACAGTTGAAAAGCCCCAGACACGTTTTTGACTGTTGACCAGTGTAATTAATAGTTTCCATGACAACCCAGAGACAACATCTTTACAATGTGTTAACTGCCTCAAATAAACCTTTTATTCCAGCTGCTGAATTATATTTTTTATTACAACATCACATAGTGATCACTTCATTTCCCATGAGGTATAATGATAATGTGCTACTCTTCAAAATAGGAAACACACAAGAACATGTTACTGATATGAAGTAGTTCCTTCTTTAATGGCTACAATAAAATATCTATTTGCCTTTCCCCATAGCAACAGATACTTGCTATATGTATGTGAACTGATTATTTGTTTGGCATGCCAGTAAAAGTTTTTGTCTTGTTCTACCATCACAAACGTAAACATGTGAGGGTTTAGAAATACTGTTTGGAAACCTCACTTATCACTTGTCCTCTGAAAGAAGCTGAGGTTGAAGCGGACGCAGTGGCTTTTTAAATAAACTCTAAATTTCATAAAGTTGAGAAATCTGAACCTAAAGATCCAAAATGAGCAAATTTGACAAGGTGCCAAGACAGACGTGAGCTCAGCGCTCGAGGGGAATGTGAGCACAGTTTAATAGATAATGACTAACCCTCCAGTCGACATTCAAATAATGTCCATCTCGCAAAAACACCAAATCTTACCAAGTATTTTTGGTCTAGTTTTCAATGCAAAGAACTTAGTACACTTCGAAAAAGACGAAACTGAATCACAAGTAACTTTTCAGCTAGAAATTAGAGCTTAGATAGAGAAAATGATGCATGCATAATGTAGAGAGAGGAATCACAATTTAATCCCCCCGTCTTGGCATGTCTTACCTTCAAATCAGCAAAGTGAAAATCTTTTCCAGCCGACTCTCGTGTTGCTGCAAAAAGTCCAACGTAGAAAAAAGATATGAGATACACGGATCAAAATGCCTTTTCTGATTATATATAGACATTTTCTTCTCATTGAGAAAAGGCTAAAGGACAGTTTACACTATTTTTCCAGTGCAAACATCTTGTACACTTGAAACTAGACAAACTAACTTACAAGTCTCTTCAATAATTACTTGGTATTGATAAAAAAAGTGCATGCTCCCCCAGCAGATTATTCACTTATAATAAGACGTTTCCATGTGTTATAAGTGAAATAATCTGCAGATATGAACTTTTTCATCAATATTACAGAATTATTTACTTAAAAAAAGCCTCTCCAATCTGCTGAAAAGCTACTTGTAAGTTAGTTTTATCTTATTTGAGTGTATTAAGATATTTCCACTAAAAACTAAACCAAAAATACTTGGTAAGTTTTTGTGTTTTTGCACTGTAGTCACAACGTGTATGCACATTCAGAATTGCAACTTGTGCCATGATTTTTATGAAATTCAATAGTTTAGACAGTGAAGTTCCTCCAATATTCATTTCAGATGACTGTTCACTACCCTCTGGCCAATTCTGTAATTAAGAAAGGCAGAAAATGACAAAGTAAAATTCATTTTTTTGCAGTAGTGTCTGTTATGCCTTAGCGTTAGCCCCTAGATTAAAATGATGTTTTGTGTTCAGAGCAGCGTCTTCGGTTTTGTAGAAGACTGAATATTTCAGTGCTTTCCTCTCTTTTTGTGAAGGTTTCTCTTTAACAATCTCAGCATGCAGAGAGAAATCCAATCAACTAAAACAATCAATTCAATTAAACCTGACTCTGCCGTCATGGTGACATTCAGAAACTAATTTTTAAAAGTCCTTGCAGTGGAGATGCTCTCCTGAAAAAACCCAGACAAACTTATTTCACACAGCCAAAGTAGCTGTTTCCATAAAAACTAAAACCTGGCAGCGTTCTCTTAATCCCATTTTCCCAGTTGTTCAAATCAGTGTTTTTGTTTTCCCTCTGGCTCTGGGAAGCGTTTTACTGACTAGATTAAAGGTGGAGTTTTTATTTACAACTCAAATTAAGCCTTTAAGTCCTTTGGGGGGATTTTTCAACGCACCATTAAAGTTCCCATGAAACTGCAATTTACAACTGCAAATATTTGTTTTCTGTCACTCAAAACGGTGCAGAGCATCTCTGTCTATTTCCACTGGCATGAGGATAATCTAGAACCGTTTCTCTTCGTCTCTTCTGGTTCAGAAATGCATTCAGGTTCTAGGAAAATGAATGTGGGTAACTCTAGACCAGTGGTGCCCAAAAATGAGGCAAAACTTGCTCATTTTAACATTGTGATGGAAAGCCCGGTTCGTTAGGGGAGGTGTGAACGCATAATCGAACTCTGGTCCATCTACAAACCTCTGCCTCGCTTTGGTTGAAGTGAACTCTGGTGCAGTTTGACTGCATATATGAACTTCAAATGGACCAGAGACCGCTCCAAAAGCAGGAAGTGGACTACGGCGCAGGGCATGCTGGGTAAATGTAAAAACAATCGCGTGTAACTTGCACTAGTGGGACATTAGCCAAAGACTAAAACGGAAAGGAAGTTGCGTTCAGAGGTTTTAATGTTGTTTCCTTCAGTGTTTTTTTGGTGCAGCGCCACCACAGGTGAGGAGGGGAACAGGTTTTTCAAAGGGTTTGAACTGGTTGAACTGCAGCAGCTGAAACTGTAACAAATATTGCAATTTTGGTCCCAATTGAAGCCTGAGAGTCTACCAGACTATCAGGTGTGGGGCGATTAATTTCACACTGTTGGGAAATTACCTGATAACTCTTCCCACTTTGATCATGGAGTTTTTATGTTGATTATATACGAAAGGTATGGAGTTTTGTAAAGAACAAATCATTTCCATGTCCTGATGAATAAAAACCAAGAATCAAAACAGTTTTCAGTCACAAAATGAGCGTTCTAAGAAGGTGAAACGCACTTTCCATCCTGTCCCTGGATATCAAGTCTCTTCCTCTTCCCCAAAGTGGCCCGTTAGCTTGTGCTAATTAGCATTTATCTGTCTTTCTGTTTTTTTGTGTTGCCCTTTCCGTGTGTTTAGCAGCAGGACAAGTAGCAAGACGTGAAATCAAGAAATGAGGGGAGATTGACAATCAGGCCTGAAGACAGCAGTCATTATGTGTGGCGGGCAGCGCCGGCAGCGTCACATGACCGGCGTAATGGCTGCCTCCAGTGCTGTTACTGTAATGAGTTTCATCCCTCTGGAGTCTCGTCCTGCAGCTGACCTTTCACAGACACTTCCTGACAAAAACAACACAACCAGGATGAATAAATGATGAGGCGATTTGTTCGGAGGCGACGCTTTGGAAACTCGTGTTCAGGAAGAGACCCGAGCCAGGCGGCGTTTCCTAGGAGACCAGATGTTACCTCATCCATCCAGCTGTCCATCCATCCATCCATTCATCTAACCATCCAACCTTCCATCATCCTCTGTCCATCCATCCATCATTCATCATCTATCCAGCTGTCCATCCATCATCCATCCATCCATCTTTCCATCCATCCATCATTCATCATCCATTCATCTAACCATCCAACCTTCCATCATCCATCCATTCATTCATTCATCTAACCATTCAACCTTCCGTCATCCATCCATCCATCCATCATTAATCATCCATTCAACTGTCCATCATCCATCTGTCCATCCATCCATTATTCATCCATCCATCCATCCATCCATTCATCTAACCATTCAACCTTCCATCATCCATCCATCCATCCAACCTTCCTTCCATCCATCCATCCATCCATCTATTCATCCATAGATTAATCCATCCATCCATCCATCCATCCATCCATCCATCCATCCATCCATCCATTCATCTAACCATTCAACCTTCCATCATCCATCCATCCATCCAACCTTCCTTCCTTCCATCCATCCATCCATCCTCCATCCATCCATCCATCCATCCATCCATCCATCTATGGATCCATCCATTCATCCATCAAACCTTCCATCCTTCCATCCATCCATCCATACATCCATCCATCCATCTATTGATCCATCCATCCATCCATCCATTCATCCATAGATTAGTCCATCCATCCATCCATCCATTCATTCATCCAACCTTCCATCCATCCATCCATCCATCCTAAACATAAAGTATTTCTGGTATTTTCCTTCCGCTGCATTAATCAGCAGCTGAATAATGTTTTCTTATTTGGGTCTTTAAACCAATGAAACCAGTTTATCTTCTTCTAACATGTTCTTATCTTCTTCTCCTCTCTCCATCCCTCCTTCCCCCTCTCTGTTTGTTCCACCTGCAGGTATGCATTGTGCAAAAGAGGGACACAGAGAAGATGTACGCCATGAAGTACATGAACAAACAGCAGTGCATAGAGAGAGATGAGGTCCGAAACGTCTTTAGAGAGCTTGAGATCCTACAGGAAATTGAACATGTATTTTTAGTAAATCTCTGGTGACTATCCGATGTTTTTACACTTTCAGTGTGGTCTGCTGTCGCTCGCTGTATCTGTCTGTGCGTTTTTTGCAGTGCATGTTCCTCCCCAGATCTGCTTTCTGTGGGTTTTGCGCTCGTTGTGTCGCATGCATGCATTTCTTTAATCAAGTTTCATTTTCTCCAGGAACCAACCGCTATTAAGTTGAGAAACAATTTACACAGAGGAGATATTTTTTGCATATTAGTTTAGACTCTGAGCCCATGAAACGCACATTTGATAATTACCACACTTTGAAATGACCTTACTACTCCCTGGAGCCTGATATGTGGGTGAACGGAGGCTGACTTCATTATTCAACGCTCTCGTTCTCAGGCGGGACTCATTTCCAAATGTAATTGTGAAGCTGGCATTCGCTGCATATTAGACAAAGCACTGTACTCCTCTGTAATTGGGAGAATAGTTGCATGTTTCAGAACAATGGCTGCCAGTAAATTTTGTATCTGACACATCCTGTGATGATTATAAGCAAACCAAACAAATTAATGTTTTGGACTTGCAGTGCTGGTAAAGTTCTGATTTAAGTTTGATCTATTGGATGTTTTCCCTGTTAGAGATTCTCCCCTTCTTGGAGAAACTGAGGGCATTTTAATGAGCATACAGTAGTGGCTCTGTGTGTATATTTTTTATATAATTCCCTGTAGGAGTTTGTGGCTGCCAGAACCTTCTGTGTTCTAGTTTTCAATGTGCCGGGCTGCTCCACTCTCCCTCTCATATTCTGCATCCAGCACTATTTTGAGTGCCCATTAGCGACAAACACACTGTCTTTGCAGCTATGTGGGAATTAGAAGTTTCACACCTCCTCTCCCTGCTCATGAGACTCTCCAAAAAGTCGCTGTCCATCTCACTGGGGAACAGCGGCCGCGTCTCGGCTTCCCTCCCACCACAGTCGCAGTGGTGCCGTGCTCAGCAGTTTGTTTTCCCTTTAGCCGGTACCTTTTAGCGCTTGGCGGTGCAGCCAGAAAAAGACATTTTATCTCAGGATTTGTACACAGGCTGCCAGCACACAGTCAGTATTTCCTACGTTTACTGGCTTCAGTGGTGAAATAATGACAGAAATGTCGATGTGGTTTAAAAACAAACGTATGCACTGATTTTCTAATTATACCTAAACAAAACGGTTCACTTAAAATAACACAAGAGATTTGATTTGTAGAAGAAAAACAATGGTGGACACATTCTTTTGCTTTGAAGCTCCTTTTATGGCCATTTAACTGTAAATTCATGCAATATTTTTACATCACATTCATGTTGGAGTAAATATGTGCATTTGAAGCCAGCAGTGTTGGCCACACCTGCGCTAATGCGCTAGTAGTAGAGCTAGTTTTTCCTTTATGCTCTTATTTTGAAGTAGATGGAGACGCAGTTCTTTTCCTCTCCTCTTGTTTTTTCTCGTTTTTCCCTTCATTAACTTTAAGAAAACAGACTGATAAATACAATATCTAAAGTAAATTGTAAAGTCAAAATTAAATTTGATTTTAGTCTCTTTACAGCAGATTTAATTTAGATTTAGCTAATGTTAGCATAGTGCTCTAGCGTTAGCAGAACTAATGTTTATGATTACAGCAACAAATGTTTTGGTTAGCGGTGGAAACTTCCTACCAGCTGAGTACAAAAGGACTAAGGACCTTTTTTGTTCAATATTTGACATTAAATCAGGCAAAATGTTTCCTGCTTTAGGTCATATTAACTAAATTATTTATATTTTCTTGTTTCTTGAACAATGAGATAAACATTTGACTTTCCTGGATGATTACTTTTGTGACATCATAAGGAAAGTTTGACCTTAAAAAAAAGTAGAAAACAATTATTCTTTAATAGATGAAGGTCAAGACCTTCCTGTTGGTAAATAACAAAACCTGAGAGGATTCCTCTCTGTTTTTATCTTTTTAGCTCATCTTCTAGAATAGATGTTCAGCATCTTACCAAAGAAAGATCCGTTTATTAAATGTTCAACCTATTTAAATTTCCTGATCAAATTGGGCCAACAGGCTGAAAAAGACTGAGGAAGACAGCGGTGTGGGTGGTGAAAAGTGATGAAGCTGATGCTGAGTGTCAGCTGGAAGGAAGTAGATGTTGGCGGAGGGGACGAAGGTTGGCTGACTGAGTGGAGTGGGCGGCGTAAAGAAAAAGCCTGAGACAATGACCGACTTTCAGAGGAGGAGAGAAGCAGCATTATCCTACGGAGCAAGAAAACAAAAGAGTTAAATGAAAATTATGTTAGGCAAGTTGAAAAAGGTAGCTTGAATTGACTGAGTGGGTTGAAAAACAAACAGATGTACTGTGGAACGAAAAAAAAACTTTTCTAAGATAATTAGGTTGTTTAAGTCGATGGTTGAACGTTTTTTCCCCTCAACTTCAGCATGACTGTTGCAACATGGCTTTTCCCCACAAGCTGATTGTGATGTTTCATCTTATACAATGGGGCAAAAAAGTATTTAGTCAGCCACCAATTGTGCAAGTTCTAGCACTTTAAAAGATGAGAGAGGCCTGTAATTATCATCATAGATATACCTCAATTATGAGAGACAAAAGGAGGAAAAAAATCCAGAAAGTCAGAAAATCAGAATTCTGAGATTAAGTCAGAATTCTGACTTAATCTCAGAATTCTGAGAATAAAGTCAGAATTCTGAAATTTAAAGTCAGAATTGTGACTTTCTGACTACTTTAAAGTCAGAAAATCAGAATTTTGACTTTATTCCCAGAATTCTGAGATTAAAGTCAGAATTCTGAGATTTAAAGTCAGAATTCTGAGATTTAAAGCCAGAATTCTGAGATTTAAAGTCAGAAATCTTTTTTTTTTTTCAGTGGCTCTAATCCTCTTCCGTACATATCGGAGCGTCGGTGATGCAGAAGGATATGGCGGCTTGTCACAATGGTGTTTCTTCGTCCTCTCCGCGCCGTGAGCGAGGCGTGTCGGGTGAGACCAGCTGTGTTGAGGTTTTGGGTCGCAGCTGTTTAGCCTCCGATGGCGAGAGGCTGCGCTGGTGCGTAAGACGTCAGAGAGGAAAAACAGGACGTAACTGACCTGCTGGGAGGAAAACGGGTCTGGATCTGGTTCTGCCTCAGCAAGATGCCGAACCAACGGCTGACTGTATCAGAGGAAATTAAGATTATAAGAGATTACGCAATGGTTCTTCTTCTAGTGGTAGAAGGATATTTGACATTAAAATTATTTGTCATTTCTGACCTGTCCATCCATCCCTCCATCAGACTATATCTTTCACGTTTTGTTCTTAAAACACTCATCAGGGTCTCTGACGTCTCGTTCTGGAAAACACTGTGATTTTTTTCCCGTTCCCTTCGTTTGTAGGATCCTCTCTGAGTGTAATGTTAGCAGCCTTGTTATTTGTGCATCACATTGACTGTCTGCTCCATTTAGCTGATGCTTGAGACATGCATCCCAGCAAGGCAGGTAATGAGATGGGACCGATGAGAACGCTGCTTCCTGCTCCTATTGTCTCTCTTACTGTATAACAACCAGGAAAATAATTGGTTCACTGCGTGGGCATGCAGTGTGTATATGTATGTGTGTGTGTATGTGTGTGTGTGTGTGTGTGTGTGTGTTTTCCTCCATACCCAGGGAGATCTGACAGTTGCCTTATCCATTTGGCTCCTCACACAGAACATTACGATTTCTGGCACTTGGCATTTGGGCTTTCAGTTCATTATTAATGGATGTGCGACAGACCAGCTGGGGTTTTTGGGATCTGCCAATTCTCAAAAAGCAAACAATAAAAATAAAGAAAAAGCATCTCATGAGAAAACGGCAGCTTTGATAAAGCATCACAGGAGTGCTTTTATTGATACGGTGCCGCGAGGGAGCCGGAGAGGCAAACACACAAAACTGCTGTCAGTCGAGGTAATGATTCCCGCAATAACAGGGAATAACGGGTCGGGAAGGGAGGATCGAGAAGCAACACGAAGAGATGCACGACAGTCTGGAGAAAGCATTTGGCATTGATTTGTTTTGTCGACAAAGAAATGTGCAGACTAAGAGGATTTGTAAGATATCCCGCAGCTCATACCTGCACACACTGTGTCTGGAAATGGGCTCCTGCTTTTATTGAGTCATCCCGAGTTCTGCTGCTGTGCCTGTGAAGAGGCGGCTTCAGAAGAAAAGCGTTTGGCTGCAGCCTCGTGAAAAGCCCAGTCTGAATCCCGTCAGCGGGGCCAAGGCTGCCTCCAGCCCGCCTTAAGTCCGCAAACCGCCGTAATTGCTGCAGCCGTTCCTGAACTTCACAGAAACCATGTGTAGGAGCCGAATGGATTACTTTGAGAGAGGCAAAAAAAAATTAATCATCACCTGCTGCACACCAAATCCTCACAAATCCCTGAAAGGATTTGCAACACATGAGGAGACACTGATTCCTTCTTCTTCTGCTTTATAATGTGTGAAAACCTTAAGAGAAGAGGTCACTTCTTTCATCTTTACCTGTAGAAAACGGCTAAGGTGCATAAAAACATCAACGAAAGATGATCAGTTTCCGCACTTGTATTTAAAAAGTTGGATTAATGTGCTATTGTTTGACACAAAATATCATCAATGGTAATAGTTTCATTTATTTATTTATTACTTTGTAGTAAGAGATTGTTGTGCTACACTTAATGTCTTCATATTACAGCAACAAGGAAATTCAAAGTGCTTTACACCAGAAAAACATATTATTATGAGAAAAAAGAAGTAAATTTCCACAAAAAAAGCTAAAAAAAATTGTGGATGAATCTCAGACATTTTCTAGAAAATTTCACAGCAGATTCACAAGGACATTTATTACAAAAACACAAAACCTTACCAAATATTTCTGGTCTAGTTTCTAGAGCAAATATCTCAATACACTTGAAATAAGAAGAAAACTACTTACAAGTTACTTTTTAGCAAGATAAAGAGGATTGTTTTAAGTAAATAATTCTTTATTATTGATGAAAAAATACTACTTCCATTGGCAGATTATTTAACTTATAAGAACATTTGTCCTGTATGTTAATTTATCTGCCAATGGAACTACAACTTCTTAGTTTATGTTGTATTTTATATGTGCTAAGATATCTGCACTAGAAACTAGACCAGAAATAGTTGGTAAAATTTAGTGTTTTTGCAGGGTCGAGTTTTAAAAGTTTCCACTCATCAAGACAGAGCAGAGTCACAAAAAGAAACAGAAGAACTGAACCAACAACACGTTTTATCTCAGTGAAAAGTTAACAGCAGAAGTGGGAGGAAGTTCAGCATTTTTCTCAGCTGATGGCTTGAGTTGAGAAACACTGAAATAGATTTGCTTCTCTTCAGAAAGCATCACTTTTAAACGGCATTTCTGCCAGAAACCTTTAAAGCAGGGGTTTTATTTTGGGTTGTTCTTAAAGGGCCGGTTGGTCCAGAATGTAGGATAAACACATTCAACTGTTAAAATATCAATAAAAAGACGTTTGTTTCTTAAAATTAAATAATCACTGATCAGTCCCTCCAGGATTTTGTGACTGTTTTTGTAAGGAATTTTCTGCTAATGTCTTTTGTTAAATGTGACTTTTTATTAATCGCCGTATTGATTATAGCATCAAGTAAGACTGAGGCAGTAAAATTTGCAGTAAAATCAAAAAAGATGCGAGGATTTACAATTACTCAACATTCACATTGTGTGAATGTTGAGTAATTGTAAAAAAAAAACTGGAGGGACTTATTAATGTAACTTGGAGTCTAGAGGTCCACATAAAAAATCTACGGCGGGCCAGATTTGGCCCCCGGGCCTCGAGTTTGACACATTAGCTGTTCGACGGCGTGTTGGGCCTTCGGTAGTCCCTCCTCCTCTGCAGCAGATTCAGAAAACGAGGGCAGCTGATGGTGAGGATGGATGTGCTCCATCCTGTTCCTATTACAATATTGATTTCAGGCCTGGAAGAGGCGAAGCCTGCGTAGAATATGGAACGGCCGAGTCAGCGGTTTTCCACCGAGGCCCCTAATTGGCTGTGGGTAGTGGAGATGGTCACAAGAGATATTTACTGCAGATCGAGACAGAAGATGATGGAACCAACGTCAACTAGAAAATTGTTTTGGTTTTAACTTTGAATTTTTCATCAAGTTTGATTTAACAAGAGACAAGTTGTCAAAACATTGTTTTTAGGCCTCATTAATCATCAATTGTGAGTCTTTTCAACGTGATGCACTAATTTAAATCAAATAATTATTTCACAATATGCAACAAGACTGTCTTCTAGTTGAACAAAAAACACATTTCTGTTTTATTTTCACTCACATTATCAAGTTAAAATAACTACAAATTCTTGATTTAACTTGAATTAATTAAATATCTGATTTGATGATTAAACATCACTCAATTTAAGAAGACGTCCTCAACCAATACAAATTGACAGTTGCTTGAAAATGAGTATTTGCTTTCATGCACTTCACATTTTGTGTGTTTTTGTGCTGCTTCTAAAAAAAACACCCACCTGTTTTTCTGGCAATAAGTTAAAGTTTTTTGGTGTTTTGAAAATGATACGTTTCAAAAACCTCCCGATTGCTAAGTCACATTCTACAGGCTCTGCACTGTTACCTAGCAACCCAGGTGGAGCTTCAGCACGTTGCCTAGCAACCCAAGCATAGCTCCAGCACATTTGGTCAGCTGGTTCTACCACTGTATGCGCCGTACAACGGCTGCTGGAGAAGACAAGTGTTTTGCTGTTGACTTACCGTCCAGAAACCACTTGCTGCATCCACGTTGGTTGTGCAGAAGGCTCCACTTCTGCTTTTCAAAGATGTATGGTTGTGAAATTGCACATCTGTTTTCATGTGTGAGTGTAAACGTTGAGTTGGGGGTTGATGGGTGTGTGATCAGGAATACCTGATTTGAATTTAAAGTGACAGAGCCCTAAAACAGCCCATTCAGGAAGAAAATAGGCAAAGCCGAGCAGACTAACATTTCATTATCTACGAATAAATTTGTGCAGAAAATGTAATGAATATGTTTTGCTATTCTAACCTGTTCAAGGAAGCATAATAGATAGACATAAAGACCCTAGTTAACTCAACTTACTACTGCAAGTTTATTTTTCACAATCTCACAAATTTAAGTTTACAACTAAAGAGTAAATGCCAGTAGACACAACTAAATGCAGCCCCAATGGTTTATAGTGCACAGCACATATTAGCAATTGCAAGGTTTAAGCAGAAGTAGAAATATGAAGGCGATAAGGAAAGGTAGCGAGGAGCAACGTTATGAATTACCTTGAACCTACAGGAGAAGTTTAATTGTGTTCTGAACCTGGTGACAAGAATACCAACGAGAGTAGATGTGGAGTGTGGGGAAAGGCAGAGATAAAGACCATTAATAATGTTTATCATGAGCCGTGAAATCCCTGAAATGTGCATCACCCGTCCTCCAGTCATGGCAAATTTTGACCTTGTGTGAGATTCTTTTAGGCTCTCTAACAAAATCAGCCTAATGAAATAACGTACTGCACTGATTCGCTAGGCGTCGGCTCCAGTGGGCATCAGCCACCAGACAGAAAAACGCTCCATAAGCACGTCACACTGCGCTGGGGGACAACCTGAAGGTTTTAATTACAAACAGCGTTATGAAGAAGAGAGGAGAAAGGGTGTGAAGTTTGGAGCAAAATTAGGTTTAGTGCTGAAACGATTAATCGGGTTAATTGTGATTAATCAAATATTGAAATAATTGTCATCTAGTTCAATAACTGACTAATCGTTAATCGTTTTTTCAATTATTTTGGCAATTAGTCTGATTGAAAATGGCTCATTCTAAAGATTAATCTGTAGAAATACATTAAAAGATTGAAATAATTCAATTTATTTTTAAATTCAATTAATTTTATTGCCTAAAATGCAGTAAGATTGAATTCTTTTAGTAAATGTGAACCAAGTGAAGCTGAAACAGCCACTTGAAGATATATTATACTTTATATATAATTTTTTATTTTATATATGTATATATATATATATAGATATGCATGTATATCTATATATATATAGAGATATATATATAGATATATATATCTCTATATATATATATAGATATACATGCATATCTATATATATAGATATATATAATTGGGCTTAATTACTGCTCTGAATATTTTGCCTTTTCAGAAAATTTTATTTTTAGCTCTACCAACTGCCCAGTGGCGCAGTTGGTAGAGCTGTTGCCTTGCAGCAAGAAGGTTCTGGGTTCGATTCCGTGTGTCGTGTGTCTCTGTGTTGCCCGGTGACAGACTGGCGACCTGTCCAGGTTGACCCCGCCTCTCGCCCAGAACGTCAGCCGCAGAGGCACCAGCAACCCTCTGGACCCCACTAAGGGACAAGGGTGTAAAGAAGATGGATGGATGGATGGATAGTATTTTTTGAGTCTGTTAATTCTAGTTAACGATTAATCTATTGCTAAATTAGTTGACGAGTATTTCAATAATCAGTTAATCACCATTTATCCAATTAATCGTTTCAGCTGTTGCGTCATTAGTTCTGTATTAGGGTGACGCCAGCTGTTTCCCTCTGGATCTGGACTAACTCTGATCATTTGTTCCTTGGGGAGGAAAAGCTCCTTTTGTCTAAAGATAATAAAAGAATAGCTTGAATAATGAGGCAGTTTGACACAAACACACAATTTCCTCCCGTTTTTTGATAGTTGCTGGTTTCAGCTTGATTTGTCTCGTTTGGTAGTTTTGGGGTTGTTCCTGCTATACAGCAGAAGAGTTTTAACGAGGAAACTTTGTCTACTTTGTCCTGTTCTTTCGCGGTGACGCCCCTCTTCTTTCAAACCGGGACATTTTGTAGGACGCTGCTCTTAAAGTTTCACTTTGTGAAATCAGGTCGGTGTTTTAAGGTGACTCTGGAGCTTCAGAGAGGAGAGAGGCAGCGCTCAGTCACATCATTGTTGGAGGAATCCTCTGAGGACAACGCAGGCGTCTCGTGATTGAGTCATGCAGCCAGGTCTGAGCTTTAAATAGGCCACTGAAACTTTGCAGACGGCTCGAGCCAACAGAACCTCAAGCTCTCCGGCTTTTTCCTTCAAAACTGTTTCTCCTCTTTCGTTGTCCTCCTACTTCCCTCTCTGCCTCCCAGAACTCATTTGTCATTGTGGCCTGATTATTTCAGCCTCTGTCTTGTGTTGCTCCTCTCTTTGTGGCTGTTCCAGCTTAGTCCTGGACCGGACTTTCCGCTCGGCCTCCTCGTGGCTCTGGGCAGGTATCTGGACCCCAGAGGTGTTCATTCATATTTGTTTGTGCTCATTATGAAGCACCATTCTGTGTAAGTCTGTTTCTTTCCAAATATGTACAGGTTCCAGCTTCTACAGAGGGACACAGCCATGGAAGATAGTTGATTTTTCTTTTGTTTTGTAAACTGTTTCTGTGTGGATTCGGCCCGGTTGAAAGACCCACACTGCAAAAACACAAAATCTTACCAAATATTTTTGTTCAGTTTGTGTTGTAAATCACTTGAAATAAGACGAAACTTACTTGCAAGTAACTTTTCAGCAAGATAAAGTAGCTTGTTTTATGCAAATAATTCCTTAAAATACTAGATCCACTAGAGTTCACTAGTACTTTTAAAAAAAAACAAGGATTTAGAATAGAATAGAATAGAATAGAATTCAACTTTCTTGTCATTGCACCGTCACAAGTACAAGCAACAAAATGTAGTTTGCATCTATCCAGAAGTGCTATTCAGGGTATAAATATGTATTTACAGGTGTACAAAGGTTGTTATAAAAATAAAATGTTCAGTATAAAAATAATATAATATAAATAAAAAATATGGGAGCTATGTGCACATATACAGATTATACAGAAATGTTAGGAATGAATTGTATGTGTATTAGAAGATTTACAATACAAGATAGATAATGGCAAAGATTTCCAGATTATATACAGATTATGTATGAGTGTGAGGACAGTCCGACATTTATTGACTTAAAATAAGTTCCTACATCTTTCTGAAAAGTTACCTGTTTTGTTTTAAGATATTTGTAGAAATTAGATGAAGTTGGTGAGATTTTATGTTTTTGCAGTGCAATCTGCCCCTTAGTCTGCTCCCAATCAGGGCAACCCTGCAGTAAGCGCCTCTTTTTTTTTTTCAGAAAAAAACTATTCATCCACACAGCCCCACATTTTTCTAAGTTCAACTTTTTGCAATAACCGGAGAGTCAGCTCCTGACATTCTCAGAACCGACACATTTTAGGAGTTTCATTGTGCTGATTTAAAGGTAAGATATGCCAAAGATGGGGGGATTAAATTGTGCTTCCTCTCTCTACTTTTCCGCTGGAAGAGCCCTGAAAGTGTCACTGCTTGTCATCGCCGGCTCTTTTATATGCTCCAGTTGTTGGCCGATATCCGACATCTCCCTGTCACCTCAGACGCAGCGAGAGAGGAAGTGACAGCCGGAGAGAGAGAGAGAAAAAGACGCCGCAGTCTGCAGGCCGGCAAGCTTCTTTTTTAGCGAGGGGTTCGTCTCGGAGGGAGCTCATCTGTCAGCGGGACGGCAGGAAGCAGAGTCTGACAATGAGGTGTTAAAAAGGTGGCCGACCCAACGGCAAACAGCGTCCCGCGGCCGACCGGCCAGCCGTCTGTTCTACCACTGAAGCCGATCTCTGAAAGGTCAGGTCAGGTGGAATAACTGACTGATGGGCCGTTTTCCTCCTGACAGCGCAGCAGCAGCAGGGCAGAAAATGAAGTTCAGGGTTTGGCAAACCAACTTCCACCAATTATTTAGTAAATCTCCTTATTATGATGGTACATTAGGGCCAAAAAAAGGAGGAGTAAAATTTCCCTAAAATTTTTCTGGAAACAATGAATGACATTTCCACGTTTGAAATGTTGAAAATTTGCTCAATTAATCTCAGTTTTTCTCTGGAAGATTTCAGAGATTAGTCTCAACATTTCTGAGTTTTGTTGTTGTTGTTGTTGTTGTTTTTAGCAAATTTCAACTTTTTAAATCCTGAAATGTCTTTGTCTTTTTTCTGGATGTTTTCTGAGATTATTCTAAAATTTTTTAAAAAAAATTCTAGCAAATTTGCCAAATTTTAAAATGTAAATTTTGAGATTCATCTCAGAAATTATACAGAAAAAAAGTCTGGAAATTTCTGAATAAAAGTTTTTAAAAATTTGAGAAAAAGAAGTCAGAAATGTTGAGATTAATCTCAGAAATAAAAAAAAAACATGAAAGTTTCTTGAGTTAAAAATTTTCTAATCTTGGAAATTGTCTAAAGTTTTCAAATTCAGAAATGTCCTTGTTTTTTTCTGGAAAATGTATGAGATTAATCTGAAAATGTTTGAGTTTTTTTAAGCAAATGTTTTACTTTGTAAGCTCAGAGATGTCCTGGTTTCTTTTCTAGAAAATTTCTGAGACTACCCTCAAAAGTTTTCTGGTGGAAATTTACTCATTGTTTTTTTTTCTATATACAGTATAACACGCCTTTATGTATTTTACTGCAGGTGGATAAAATCAGTACCATGAAATTATTGTGTTTTCTTCCCTCCTGAAGCCAAACAATTATTTTCTGCCTTTCTCCGTTGCAAACATCCACCCCTTTGGCTGGAAATCACGGCTAAATATGAGCAATGAGGATGCCTTTGTGTGCGTTCATGGCCAGACTTGAGGATACAGAGGAAACCTGCCGCTATAAATAGAAGTAATATCACCGTAGTAGAAGAGCTTTGATGAGAAAATAAAGAACTGGCTCGCTCGCAATCACACGAAGCCCAGTTTGATAAAAGAAATCACAGAGGCTCGGATTGTTTTCCCACCTGGGGGATATTAAGTTATTAATCTGCCTTTATTCGACTTGGCTGAGTAATCAGCATCTGTTCTACTTTAATTGTTCACTTTTGTGGCTTGGTGTTTTGTTCGGAGCGAATGTAAATAAATAGTCACTGAGCTGGCTGCGTTTTAATTTGACTTGCATGATTTGTAAGTATGACTGACAAAACTGTTCAGAGAGCTTTAAATTGGTCTCCAGGTGAGCGCGAGTTCAGATGTAGGGTCTTTGTAAAGTAAAAAAAAAAAGATGAATTTAATGGCGCCAGTGGACAGGGAGTCTGGCTAATGAACAAAACCTGAGAGCTGAGTCCGTAAAAAAAGCAGCCTGATAAATGAAAGGTCTCACTTCTGCTTTCAGAAACTCTGGGACAATTAAAATACTTTCTCATGTGGGACAAAGTCGATGAGTTAAAAGTAATTAAAAAAAAAGCTAACATTATGCAATTAAGTCTTTTTGTGTTGTAGTAAAGTGATGTTATTCATTGTACAATCAAAAGTTTTCTAAAAACACCCAGACGTTTTCTGGCAATAGGTTAATGTTTTCTGGTGTCTGGAAAATAACATGATTGAAAAGTATTCCAAATGTAACCAATCAGAAGGCATTGCCCGTCACCTAGCAACCATAGAAGCCCAGCCCATTGCTTAGCAACCTCAGCAGAGTTCCGCCCGTCACCTAGCAACCCCAGATTTTTTGAAAAACAAGTGATATTAACATAAAGAGGATCTTTAACACAATGACAAATATAGCAATATTAAAATAAATAATAACCACAGACTGACAAGGTTAATGTTGAGGTTTTGCAATCTTCAATAAATAAAGTTTATAAAAAAAAAAAGGTTAAATATATAAATATGTGTACCTTTTACATTCAGATACATAACATCAAGATGATGTTTGGACAGCAAGTGTAAAAGATGAGCATGTTCTAATTTTATAAATTAAATGAGAGCTAATTTGGATGCAGCAAAAAGTTTCTGGATGCACGTAATTCTACTTATTGTAAAAAGATGAATACTTTATGTTGTACTGGACATTTTCCCTTATAATAAAATTGTTGGTAATTTTAGCTTGATTCCCAATAAAAATATCTCCATCTGTATTTAATGGCCGCACAAAATCAGTCTAAGTGCCACAAAAGGGCCCCTGTGCCGCATTTTGGACACCCCAACTATAGGAAGCAGAACAAGATGTTACAATAGATAGATGGATGTGTTTAACGTTATTTCAAGCCTGCCAATATGATTTTATACAGTTTAACAAAAGGCCAAAGAACACAATAAGCTAATATCTTAAATAGTTTGTGTTTTTGTCTGTTACATTGTGTATCTGGATAAAAAAGAATAAACAGTGAAGCTGAAATTTGGCTGTGGAGAAATGAAGGCCAGATAAAGATCACCGGCTGCAGTAAGAGCCACGGTCTCCAGCATGGTATGTTATTGTTGTGATGACAAAAGAAGCAGCGTTGCTGTAAACTGCAGCCAAGAACGATGCAAACACAGAATCAATCACTGAAACAAGGAAACAATTGCTTCAGACTTGGCTCTGGGGTTATTGATGAACAACAGAAATGTCTGGACAGCTTGAATGATGCACAGCATAAAACTCTGTGTAAAGCAAACTTGCTTTCACTTTCAGATGTGAGGACACAGCAAAAATTTCCAGAAAAGACGTACACAACAAAGATGGAGGATTTTCTCTGCCCAGATGAATATGATGTTCATTTTTTAAAGCTTGAATCTGGCTGAGAGAAATACAAATGTCAACTAGGGACTAGTTTTGATAAACATCTGTTGTTACGCTGATGATAGTTAATTATTAAAAGAGGATATCTGTATATGGGACATTTAGCCTTTAGCATTTATTTCAGACACGAGAAAAAAAGCAGATATGAACTAAAAGCTTGGATAATTTGTTATTATTTTGTATCGGAGTTCTACTAATATTATGATTTTATTCTGGTAATATTTGAACTTTATTGTGATATTACTTTGACTTTTCATTTGACTTTATTCTTTTAACAGTATGTCTTTATTTTCCTGGGGGAAAAAAAGTAATAAAATCGTTTTATCCAAATCCAAACATTCGAAGTGTAAATTAATAGAAGCTGTAAAACAACCTTCTTGAACAAAATGGTGGCCCGTCTGTTGATCATTGAACTACAGAAACCCAGTGAGTGCATTGTTGGAAAAAAAAACAAATTTTGATTTTCCAAAAATTATATATTCAAAAACCAGAAATTTGATTAATCGAGCAAATAGATTTATTGCCCAATAGAGAGAAGATGAGGACGGTCTTCATACACTGCAAAAACACAAAATCTTACCAAGTATTTTTTGTCTAGTTTCTAGCACACCTAGTAAAATTAACTTATTAATAGCTTTTTAACAAGATATAAACAATTCCTTAATATTAATGAAAAAATATTATGTATACAAGAAGATTATTTTACTTATAACATGGGAAAATGACTTGTTATAATAAAATAATCTGCCAATGGAACCAATATTTTAATGAGTATTAATGAATTATTGTTGCCAAAAAGTCACATTTGTTTTATTTCAGCTGCACTCAGATAAATGACTTGGTTGTGTTTTGCTTCCTAACCCATCAGGATCCTCGCTAGAAGCTTTCTGCATGCAGCCCTGCTTTCCGTTTGCTGTGTTTGTGCTTCTGCTGGGGCGCCGTCTGCGTTCCCTTCGCCCCGTCACTGAGCGCTGTGTTTGCTCCCAGGTACTCCTTCCAGGACGAGGAGGACATGTTCATGGTGGTCGACCTCCTGCTGGGAGGAGACCTGCGCTACCACCTGCAGCAGAACGTCCAGTTCAGCGAAGACGCCGTCAAGCTCTACCTGTGTGAGATGACTCTGGCCCTGGACTACCTGCAGAGCCAGCACATCATCCACAGGTGCACACTCACCTTTAACCTCTTGGTTTGGTCTTCTTCAGGATTTCTGTTGCTTGAAAAGGCATGGTTTCTATCAGCAGCTACATTTTAATCGCTCTGTTTTGGTTCATTTTGGCCGTTTTTGCAGACTTACGTAACAAAAACGGAAAACTGCCATATAAATGAGCAACTTTAATTGTGACTTATTCATGACAACAGCAAGATGAATATTATATCTTTTGTTCTCAGATTATGCACAACGGCTGCAACTAACGATTATTTTAGTAATCTGTTATTTTGATGATTAATCGATTAATCAAATTTTTAAAATGGCACATTCTGCATTCATTCCACCAACTAAGCCTTTTTACACAACATAAAATGCACTAAAAGGTGCAAATAATTACATAATTTTTTTTAAATAAGAAAACTAAAATTGTATTACTAAAGTATATGGTCAACTAATAGATTCATTATTTTGTGTTAATAACTGTACAGCGAAAGGAGACATTTTTACTAAACTTGATCCAAGTGAAGCTAAAAATGAAACTTGAGCAATTCTGGGTAGAGATTATTTGCAAACAAAGAAGGTTTTTCTCATCTTTACTAAAAAAAATATATAATTTTTGTACCATTTTGTTTTAATTCCTGCTTTGAATGCTATTTTTAGAGTCTGTAAACTCCAGTTAATGATTAAGCAGTTACTAAATTAATTGACTTTTATTTCAATAATCGATTAATCACAAATCGATTAATCATTTTGGTTTTATCCTAATATCCTCAGTTTTTACAGATAGAAGTGTCCAACTATAACTTAAAACTAAGTTAAGTGTTAAATCATTTCAAAGGAGCAGAAACTGCAGCTCTACAAAGAAATACTTCAAAAGAAACAGTCAAGGTTACATCTGGCAGCGTCAGCATCCAAGATGATTTGTGTCATTGTATTCAGCAGCTTCCACTGACATTGTTAAAGCTCCACTTTGCTTTGCTCCTCCGTCTTCAGCTGAAACAAGACGGATTACATTTGCAGATGGAGTGAAATCTGTTTTTCCTGTAGTTAGTTTACCTGAGCCGTGAAGTCGCCTCTCCTTTCTGAGTCGTGCTGCAGACAGTTTTATGACAGAAACATGATTTGGATGTTTTGCACATTCATCCAATCTGAGCTCACTTCCTGTTAGATGTCATTACTGTTTCCTGTTGGGTGTTTTCGCACAACTTGAGTCGTTTATTTCAGGTAGAGCATAAGCATCCTCCTATTTATTGTTTTTGTTTGGAAACCTCTGGATTTGCCGGCTGTGCAGCTGGAAGGCTTTCTGCTCTCACTTTGTTTTTACTTTTGCAACAGTTGCAACGATGCGTAACCATGGCAACTAGGTGATGTTTTTTGTTACTATTGAGAGCAGATGATTAGCATCTCAAAAGCTCAAATATTACATAAAAGTTCAAACCATCTCTGAATGAACCAGGCTCTGATCTCTGACTCCAACGTCTCAGAGATTTAAAAAGGAGCAGCAAAAGCAAACGAGGTGGATTAGCAGTGCTAGCCAACAACTGCTTGTATCACTCAAACATGTTTCTGTGAAATATTATCTCTGCTGTCTGGAAATTGAGCTGTTGGTGTCTAAAGGTGGCTACAAAACAGTCTTCAGTCAGAGGCCTCTCCAGATTTGTTCCAAGACTGACTGCTACTGGTAATTCCTCCTTTATTTGCCTTCAGTTCGTACTGTAAAAGCAACAAATCAAAAGAAGATTTTTCCAGGTTAGAGTCGCTCTTCCTCTTTTAGATCCTTTAAAACCAACTTTTAAAAATAGGTAAAGTTTTCTGGGGGGGGTTCTATTTTAAAAAAAATGGAGATGGAAATATTATGTTTCTGTCATCTGTTAGTAAAATCAAAGCTGAAGTACAGTGAAAAAGTATCTACCACTAACAGATTTGTTCTGGTTTTCCATCATACAGTCAAACAATTTTTTATATTTTCACCTTCCAAAAATAAAGAACGAAGTCATTTTTTTTGCCAAATGTGACTTTGACAACAAATAAAATCACCACCTCTTTATTTCCAAAAGATGTTTTAAGCAAACAAAAAAAAACATTTTGACAAATCTTAGGAAGGCATCAAGATGCAGTTTTCAGATTCACATTTTATTTTTTTAAAGGAGTAAATCTATTCAGATCAACTTGATAAATTAAAACCCATTTGGGATTTTATTCATATAGTTGTGGAAAAATGTTTCTATAATAAAGTGTCCAGAGAGGAGAATCAGATTATATTGAGGCTTTTCAGAATACAAAACCATATTTAGTGACTGAATGAGTTTCTCTGATTGGTCATGTGGGTCAGACTGTGGGTCCCACTTTCCTAAATGAAGAACGGAGCAGCTTTTTTGTAAATGCGGCCATGTATCTTCTTTAATCAGTTCACCTGCAGTTTGTAGTTTATTCTGCACAGAAACGCTGAGCGCAGCAGTACAGCGTCTGCAGTTTGGTGAAATCCCAGCAGACTGCTGATTTAGTGCCACAGATGGCTCAAACGTTGTTTGAATGCTGCTCCAAACCTTGTCTGGGCCACATTTTTACCTTCAAACAACTTGGGGGTGTGTGCGCATGTGTACCTGCATTATTAATGTTGTGAGGAGTTTCGGTTTTATTTCCTCTGAAGTGATCTGTATGTGTGTTTCTCCTCGATCTGTCTTACAAGCAGAATTTGGTTCTTTTGCTAATCAGAGAGGGGATGAAACGAAGCTGCTCTGCAGAAAATAGTATTCTGCTGAAATATTGTTCTTTTATGAAGAAAGATAAGATGCAAATACAATACTGTATGGATTAGTATAAGTTCCAGAACAAATCTGCTGTTCTTTTTATCAAAATAGAAAAGTATCTCAGTCTTCACTGCATTTGAAAACCCTGGAAAGATACATTTGAGTTTATTTTTGGGGAATTTTTTGTGTCAAATTCTACTAAAAAATTATGATTGACAATTGTTTTGTTGAAAACGCATTTATTTACGGGACATTAAGAAACATCTGATTCGCTCCAGACATAGACATGGTCACTCAAAGGGAAACCATTATACAAAATTCACATTTTGTGTGTTTTTATTCTTCCATTTGGGTCTTAACTGCTTCTAGAAATAGTTCAATATCCTAAAAAAAAAACATCCAGCCTTTTTTCTGGCAATAACTTAATGTCTATTGGTGTCTGGAAAACAAGCCGTTTGAAACAACCTTGCGATTACTAAGTCACAACTGAAAGGTACTGCACCGTTACCTAGCAACCCCAGCAGAGTTCCGCCCATCACCTAGCAACCACCCAGCCTGCCATCCAGAAACCAATAGCTGCATTTCTGTAGGTTGTGCAGGAGGCTGTGGTTGTACAAGTGCCCATCTGCTTGATTCCATTTCCACTTATATAAAGTGTAAATACTGAGTTTTTATGACGTGGCCAGCAGCAGATAATTTGCGTAAAAGTTACAAGAAGCTTTAAAGTAACTAAAACTCTGAGTTGAAATAATTACACTGCAAAAACACAAAAATCTTTCCAGGTGTTTTTGTCTAACGTCTAGTACAGATGTCTTTTTACATTTGAAATTAAACAAAATGAAGATACAAATACGTTTTCAGCAACATAAATAATCTCATTTTAAGTAAATAATTCTTGAATATTGATTAATAAGTTCCACTGCTGATTTTTTGTCTCTTTTTTTTCTCTTATAACACGTAAATGTTATATGTTTATATGACATTTTATGTCATGTAGTAACATGACATAAAATGTCATGAAACAAACGGTGAAAGAGGCATTTTTTTATCAATATTCAAGAATTATTTAGTTAAAACTAACTTAGTAATAACTTCAAGTTTTCCAGTTTAATAAGATATTAGAAACTAAGCAAAAATACTTCATATGAGAAGTTCACTGCAAAAATAGAGACTCATGTCACGTAATTTTAGTCTAATTTATTGTGAAAACATCTTAGTTTTCAGATATATATTTTTTATTTCTTGATAATTATAAGTATTACTGGTTTCACTTACAGCTTATGTAATTTATAACATGGGAAACATGTCTTGTTATAAGTGAAATAACTAACCAATGGATCTAGTACTGTTAAAATTAATATTAAGAAATGATCTAGTTTAAACAAGCTACTATATCTTTCTTAGGTAATTTAGGTAGACAAAAAATACTGAGCAAGATTTTATGTTTTTACAGTGTATGAAAAGTTTACTGCAAAAACACACAAACTCACGCTGAATAGTTTTGGTCTAGTTTATTGTACCAATATCTTAGTATACTTGAGATAAGTCAAAACTAACTTTTAATTTCTTAATATTGATTTTTAAAAAGTACTGGTTCCACTGGCAGGTTATTGAACCAGCATTTTTAATCAATTTAAGAATTTATCTAGTTAAAACAAGCTCCTACATCCTGGTAAGTTATTTTTTTTTATTATTTCAAGTGCACTAAGATGTTTTTGCTAAAAACTAGACCAAAAAGACTTGGTAATATTTAGTTGTTTTGCAGTGTTCACATGATGTGCAGGAATCAGGACTCACATCGGTTTCACTGTAATGCGTTGAATCAATGGCTGCTCTGTGGGGTTTCTCGTTGTCTCCTCGTCCTCTTCATGACTCAAGAGGGAATTCTTCCAGTGCCGCTTTTAATGGCTTGTTGAGCCGTCAGCGTGGAACAGACGAGCTTTTCACACGTCGAGTGGGTTTCGCTCCTCAACACATCCATTGACTCCTTTTTTCCTTCAATCTGCCTCCAGCTTTCAGTCTCATGTTTCCTCATCTGCAACCGATTCCTGGGGAGGTGGGATGTTTGTTTACCTGAAACCAGGATTTTATGTGCAGAAAGAGGTGAATTAGAAACAGTTTCAATAGCGACTGCTTCCCATTTCTTACAAACAGATCCTCCAGATTCCAACTTTAGATGTACGGAGCTAGAAATAAACCTGTTTTGTGTAACTCAGGAGCTGCCGCCCGCCTCTTAACACATGATTGAATGCAGCCCTGCCGATGTGTATCTGCAGCTATTTTTAGGTGCTCAGACAGAGGTATATATGCTGTAAAAATATACCCACCCCTGCAGCGCCCAGCGGTCCGTTATCGTCTCTGCTTCCAGCTTCACATCCACGTGAATGTGGGAAGTATGCGACTCCTTCCAAGTGTCCTCTGTTTGCTTTTGCTGCCGTTGATTTCTCATTCAGGAAGTGTTAATATGATAAGTGAGCGACGCTTTGATGTTTACCAGCCTGTCTCTGCTGGATAGGAGCCTTAATCCCATTGCCGGGGATCCGTGGCCCTGTGCGGCTCCAGCGTTTAAGTTTCCAACAGTAGGATACAGTACACCGTTTTTTTTGTTTTTTGCACCAACTTAATGAAGACGGGTCTCCTAGCAACAGTCAGCTGTCACCGTGCACAAGGAGGTAAAATTTGTCTTATTAGGGGACAAATAAGACAAAGCAACATGAGAAGTCCTCGTGTTGCTTTGTCCTCGGTATTTCACTGATTTCAATAAATCACCTCTGGAGTAAAAGCTACAGTTTGAAACTTTTATCAAAATTATATATATATTTTTTACATATTTGTTAAAATTGTCAACATGTCATAGGAAACAAAAAAAATCAATCTCTTCCACATCAAACCCCAACTGTTTCTGCCATCTGAAGACATACACCGCACCGGACCAAGAACAACCAATCAGAGCCAGGAGGGTCTCAGTGCTGCCAATCAGCTTGTGTATCAACTGCTAAATGTGGTAATAGCGGAGAAACAGCTTACTGTTACATCTGTCGTCCTGCTAACTAGCTTTAGCATTCCTGGCAGGCTTTCATAGCTGCAGCATGTAGCAGGCAATAATTAACAGCGTTAAGTCCCGCCTCCTGGCTCTGATTGGTTGTTTCTAGTTAGCTCATGCCAGCCCCCACTAGATGCTACCCTGGGCGGTTGTCAGAAACCACCACTTAATCAAAGGCAGCGCTAAACAGGTGGATTTTATCCTCCATTTAAAGGAACTCGGTGTTTCGGCTGCTTTGCAGTTTTCTGGAAGTTTGTTTCAGATCTCCGGTGCATAGAAGCTGAATTCTGCTTCTCCATGTTTGGTTCTGGTTCTGGTGCAATGCAGACCAGAACCAGAAGACCTGAGAGGTCTGGAAGGTTGCTACGACAACAGCAGATCTTTAATGTGATGTGGTTCAGCGAAACCAAATAAAGTATTTTAGAGTCTATTCTCTGAGCCACAGGGAGACAGTGTAGGGATTTTAAAACTGGGATGTGTAGTTAATCTATATAAAAGTCAAACTTTCATATTAAAAACTGAACTTGTGATGAAACCCTAACGTATTAAGATCCAGCGCTATGTTATCTCCACTCCTCCTCTTCCTCCCCTTCAAGCCTTTTGCTTCAGCGTCTTTGTCAGACGCTCTCTGGAAGCTGCCTGTGTTTCCGTGCTGCAGTGTGACGTGAACCGTGATTAAATACAACAAGCGTGTTCACTCTGAAGCGCCTGGCGAAAGTCATGTGTTTGCCGCACGCAGCCTCTCTGCAATTCGCTTGTTTTGAGGGAACCTGCAGATATTGTTGCACCTAAAGTCCCTCCGGCGGCGTTCGAAATGAAAGAATCTCCTCCCTCTTGTGCTCTTACTGACACAATATTGCACCAACACGTAATTCACACATGCATCAGCCTCCAACACACCTCCTACAGATTTTCACTTCTACACATACTGTATATATCTAATCCCAGGCTTTCCCGCATGTGATGACATCTTGCAGCACGGTTTCAGAACGTGTTGGCTGCAAAGCAGACCAAACACGTTTAGTTAATGTAATGAGCATGAAACCCAACCTTTACTGCTCTGGTTGTACTTTAAAGAGGCTGTAAGAGCTGCTAAGCTTCATTTAACTGTGTCTTAATGTTAAGGTGATTCAATCACATCTGTGTTTTGTGTTTTTTCAGAGATGTAAAGCCGGACAATATCCTTTTAGATGAACAAGGTAAGAAAATGACTGATTTGTTTTTAGTTGCGTTGATGCTTCTGTTGTTTCCTGCTCCAATTTGTGTAAACAATAATTTTTGTAACTTACAATAATTCAAAGTTTGCAACACTTTCTCTGCAAGAATTGATTTTTTTATTGAAAATTATTCTGACATCCACTATAAACTATTTTGTGAACCCAAAGCTATTTCCTTTTGCATGTTTTAGACAAAAGGTGTCCAAAGTGTGGTTTGGGGGCGTTTTGTGGGACGGTATAACTTTGTTTTTCCTGCTCAGGGATTTGATGCAGATTGATTTTAAAAATTTAATGTACAAGTTTCACTGATACAAGGCATCTAAAAAGAGATCCTGAGGAATTAAATTTGAAAATCTGTTTGTCTTTTATCATCTTTTTCGCTTTAAGTTGAATTTACATTGAAAAGGAGACCATGTGACTTCATGAGCAGCAGAAGTCTATTTAGTTTACTAACTAAATAAGGAGATTTGAAAATGGTGTTCTTGTTGCTTAAAGCACACACACAAAAATCATGTACAAAGATAGTAAACCTGAAAGATTTAGCATATCATATCCTTTTTTTCTACTTTCCTATTTTTATTGAAATATTGTGATTTATTTTGTCAAAACTGGAGAAAAAATGGCAGAAAAAACAAGTTTTAAGATGTATTTCAAAAAAATAAAATGCTGGGATTCCTGGAAAGGCCAGAAAACTTGGACACATCTTCTTTAGGCACATACTCTACATACTATCCGCTTTTGAAATAGTATTTAAAAGTAATCAATTGTGCATAACTGATCATCATCAATAAACTGTAACACAAACATCTGCATATCAAAGTATTCCATACTCAAATAAGACCTTAATTTAACCAAAACCGGGTCAAATTAACTGGGTCAAACACAGCACCAAGTGTCCAGCAGATTGGCTGAAAAAGGAAATAATCAAGGTGTTGTAATGGTCTAGTCAAAGTCTTGACCAAGACAAAGCTGCAGAGCGTTTTTGAAGCTGCTTCTGTTTTGCTACACTGAAAAATCAAAACAAAATTTAGGGGTTAAAATTTGTGCATCTTTTTTGCAAAAACTTCTATTTTCTTGTAGATAAATTCGCCAACAAACATGGCTGAACTATTTCTGTGGAAACTGTGAGAAACCTTGATTTTATAGAAACAAGCGACCCTGAGGTGTCTGTTTGCTTCAAACGTTTTTTTATATTTTTATATAATAATCCTGAGTAGAAAAGGCGTTAAACTCAAGCATGAGCTGTTACTTTACTTTACTTTGTATTCAATGCCTCTTTTATTCTTTTACGTAATCCAGTCCTTTGGTGTTTAATCCAGAGGAACACAGTTCCTTCAGCTGCAGAAAAATCCATCATTACTTTAACAAATGTGCTTCTTCCTGATGAGTCACAACTGTGGCAATACAAAAAAGTCCAAAATAATGTGTTCACACTGATCCGATTCACTTTTTATTTATTTTGTTTACATTCTGGAGTAACAGTAAAGAAAAAAACTGTTTTTTTATGTTTTCCTGTCAAAACTTGGTGCAGAATATTTCTGATCTCCCAGCTTGTGCACATTAACACGGAATTTGATTTCCACTTTGCTCTCAGGAAAGACATTTTGAATATACATATGTAGAAAGTAGTGATGGCGTCTGAAATTAATTAATCAAAATCAACACATTAAGGTCCCGGCATTAACACGAAGTAAACGTTGTCCTTTGTTTCTGCTCCTCAGGTCACGCTCACCTGACAGATTTCAACATAGCGACCATAATAAAGGACGGAGAGCGAGCCACGGCGCTGGCTGGAACCAAGCCCTACATGGGTAACACTGATCCGCCATTGTGTCCTTTAAATAGCTGCTCCTTCTCTGCAGCAACAGCTGCGCTCTGAGAAAAGAGTCGCCTTTATGAGCTGCGGACAGGAAAACTGGCCTTGTGCCACTTTCAACACAGATTGAGGTTTGTTTCTAAAACTGATGTATCCAGGATCAAAAAAAGTCTTTAAATGGAATCATTGGCATCTAACCATGTGGATTTGATCATTTCTTTTCCTATTTGCTTATTTTCCTGGAGTTGGTTTTAATAAACGTTTCAATCGTGACACAAATGTGTTTTGCAAACTTTACAGCGTCGGAGTTTGCTGTGACCGTTTGCTTTGTTGAACCAGGAAATTTGGACAGGAAAATAAAATAAATCTTATAGGCTCTTAACTGGAAACCCAAATAGACTGTAGCTGTTTCCATCTAATTTAAAATGTGTCAAAAAAGAAAATGTGAATTTGGCCTGGTTACATCTTGTGGTTTGGAGTGAATCAACCAGACGAATTGAGTCAGATGTTGATGTTGCGTTTGAATGTAATAAATAGGAAGTAGAGGTTGCAAACGAGCATGAACAACACATCTTAGAAAAAAACGAAGAGGTTTGGGCTTTTGTGTCTCTGGTAAGGCAGAGACCCACCTGTGGATTGGACAGTTTGTCAGAATTTATTCAGCAAATGTGTTTCTATCTCCTTTGTTTTGGGAAAAGCCAAAAACAACCTAAAACATGTGTGAAAACTTATTATTATGAGTTACTGTATTTTGAATATCAGCAATACTTTAAAATGAACAAAAACCACTGATGGAAACAAACAATCCCACCATTAACATTTTAGTACTGAAGTCAATTTTTAACATGTTTAAATAGTTTAAATGACATAAAGCTGATGTATCAAACACATTGAGCCGAAATCTCAGCCGATTGGTTGCAGATTCTTTGTTGAAGGTGCAAAAGGAAGTTTTGGCTGTTTGTTCTTCATTTTTTTTCTGCTCCAGACTTGATTTTTCTGCTTTTCCTTCAGCTCCAGAGATCTTCCAGTCGTTTGTCAGCGGAGGCACAGGCTACGCTTTTGAAGTGGACTGGTGGTCGTTGGGGTGACGGCCTTTGAGGTGCTGCGTGGCTGGGTGAGGCTCTCTGGGTTTCAGCTTGGCAGATGTTGAACAGGCGCTCACTTTAAGGAGGTTCTGAAGGCTTTGTTCTGTTTGATTTGTTTGTTTTATTTGTTCTTTTATTCGCTTTGTTTGTTTTGTTCATTCTGATCGTTCTTTTCTTTCTTCCTGTTGGTTCTGAACCCAGCGGCCGTACGATATCCATGCCAGCAACTCTGTGGAGTCTCTGATCCAGCTCTTCAGCACGGTGAGCGTCCAGTACAGCCCGGCCTGGCCCAAAGACCTGGTGGCACTACTGAGGAAGGTGAGTTACACCGAGCATCCATTCATCCATCCATCCATCCATCCAGCCATCCATCTATCAATCAATCAATCAATCAATCAAATTTTATTTGTATAGCACATTTCAGCAGCAGGCATTTCAAAGTGATTTGCATAATTAAAATAAAAACAGCCTGTGACCGTGAATAAAGAAAGACAGAGAATTTTTAAAAAGAAAAAGGATTGAAAGAGAGACAATGTGACAGAGAAATAAAAAGAAGTTAATAAATAGATGAAAAGTAAAGGTAAAAACAATCAAAAAAACACCAAAGACATCAAAACCCGTAATCTAGCCATAAGCAAATCTAAACAGGTGGGTTTTAAGTGGAGATTTAAAGGCACTCAGTGTTTCAGCTGTTTTACAGTTTTCTGGAAGTTTGTTCCAAATTTGTGGTGCGTAGAAACTGAATGCTGCTTCTTCTCGTCGCAAAGTCAGCGGTCTGGAAGTATTTCAGTATGTCGGGTTTACCTCAGGCTCGTCCTCCAGGTAATTTGGTGGCTTGGATCGGACACAATAAACTCCCAGTCTAAACTCTACTGGGAACGCTGCATTCTGCAGATGGAAAGTGGTGTTTGAGAACCGGGACTGACCTATCACTGGAATCCCACCCCATCGTCATAAACCTGAACTGGATAATCCCAAAAAGGGCACTGCCTCACCTGAGTCCAAAGTTTGTTTCCTAAAAAACAAAAATGGCTTCACATAAACACTCAGGAAACTATATTTTATGAGTACCTGAACACTCTGTGTACAGGCTCTTCACTCTGGCTCTAAACAAATTCAGCTAATCCATTTGTCTTCCTTGTAAACATAAAATATTTGATTTAGGACCTCAAGCTGTTTGGTAAATTTTGGCCTCCAGAAAAGAAGCATTTGCCAAATTATAGCAGCATAGGAAGATTTTGTGGTAAAGTTATTTCCTTTGCAAAACCATAATTTGAGAATCTGATGTATTTGCAGTTTCATTAACATCAGATTATTTTAAAGAGCAAAATTCAGGAGCATTTTTTTAGCATGACATCGATTTGGGTATAAAAAGAAAACATCTTTCCTCACACTAAGTTTAGCAGAGTTCACAGTTACATGGAAATGTCAGCGGAGATTTCATCATCTTATTTTTAGTCAGCGCTGACCTTTTGTCTTCTCAGAGAAAAACTAGCAAACACCCCCTGCAGCGCGGCGTATTATCTGTCAGTAATTAACCTTGAGTCTTTGGTGAGCTGTTGTGGAGTTGAGCTTTCTCTGCACCGCTGACGTTACAGAAACCAACTTCCCGACCTCAAGGGGACTCAGTGTTTGCGCTGCATCTCTAAAATTTAATGAGCGATGGATCTTCGCTCTAACTAATTACGCTACTTATTAAAGAAGGAATCAATTAAAGTATTACGGAGTGCTAATCGAATTTTCATCTCATCCCAAGTTACCGAGTCGATCGGTGCAGACGGGGAGGTGATGCACTGAGATGGAAAGAGAGTTAAGAGGGAGGAGAGGATTTGTGTTGAGAGGGGGAACATCGCCGGAGGGGAACGGGAAGAGTGGAGACCTCCAGGGCATCCGGGGAAACAAGCGACAGATGGGAAGAGAAACATGCATGAGAGGAAAAGTCACCTCTTTCCTCTTCTGTATACATCTATGTGTTAATAATCAGCACACCAAGGAGTACAGCCAGCTGAGCATTAACGCTTGGAAACAGGGGGGCCTTAAAATGTCTTAAATTCATTTTTAAAAATGTAATTTGCCCTTAAATGTTGACAGGATTATTTAATCTCCTATATTCTGAGTAGCCTTTTGTTGTTTTTTTCTTTTGCAAGTTTATTTTTTAAAATGTACTTTATTTAGAACAAATAACTTTGCATACAAATATCTTCCACAAAGTAAAATTAGATTATAGTAAAGAGGAAATAATGAACAGTGGAATAGTGTTGTGTAAATTATATATATACTTTTTTAAAGATAAGCTTTTCTTTTAGTGTTACTCAGAGGTCTTGCTATTTCTTGAAAAATAATAATTTTATAAATAAATTTCTGTCTCCATACAGATCTTAAATTTACAACAAAGTATTAGGGCCATAAAATAAAATAATATAAAATTACAATGATAAAGTCATAGCATTATGAGAATAAAGTTGAAATATTAGAAGAATCGCTAGCTGGAGATAGGCACCAGCACCTCCCGACCCCATTAAGGGACAAGGGTGTCTGAAAATGGATGGAAGGATGGATATTAGAAGAATGAAATTGTAATTGTATGACTACTCTCAAAATATTCTGACTTTATTCTTGTATTTTTTATACTTTACCCTCTGAATTCAACTTTATCCATGTGATATTATGACTTTTTATATAATGTTATTGTTATTTTACTTTCTAAGCATGACCCTAATGTCTTGTTGTATAAATTTAATTCATAAGGGTTTTAAATAATCTTAAATTTGAGTTGGTGAAAACCTGCAGAAATACAATAACACCTGTAAATTGTTCACCAAGTGTCAAAAAGAAGCAGATGATGTGGAATGCAGACATTTCTTCGTCTCTTTGCTGGTTTCAGTAAAAGTCCTCCAGTAAACAGAGGAAATAAATTCCAGGGGATGTTTTACAGTGCGAGCTTCAGGGCGTCCGTGGGCTGTCCGTCTGGATGACGAAGCGCTCTGGACGGAGAGACGGTCTCTTCCGCTCGGCCGCTGATCGATTAGCGTGTCTGGATTCCACCCAGACAGACCTTAACCGGCCCTGCAGGAGAAAAAGTGAATCATCCTGCGACCGAAGCAGGAAAACAAAGCACAGGAAGAGCGTTAGCATGACAACCAAAGCCACTTCCCATTATCACTTCCTGCGTTTAGCCCCAGGTGAAGGATGAAACACGATGCCCGCTATTAAAGTACAAACAGCATATTTATTGGTTTTCAGGCTGTCTGGGGGAAAAAGCAGCTCTGTTTTCATATGGAAATGCTGCAGCAGTTTTCCTGCAGAGAGCATCAGTGGCGCAAATGTTTTTCAACGGGAATTTGAAGGTTTTATCTGGAAATGACGTCACATTCAGCTGAAGAGATAATCAATCAGTTTCCGGTGGTGAGTTGGCACAGAAACCATAAAGCCATAACTAATTCTACCAGTTTCCTGTTTTACCTTCAGTTTTAACATTTAATTCAACATTTATTTTTCCTCTTCAGCCATACCGAGAGTCACAGTTTTCATCTACTGAATCCGAGTCTGTGGCTCTATTCCCATGTAAAACTGGGATTAGACTGGGAATTCATTTTGTGTTTTTTTTTTGTTTTGTTCTTTGTCTCACAAAATATTGAGGGTAGAACTGAAATGGTGTGTTTGCAAATCACAAATTAATAATAGAGTTTAAAGGGAAACCATACCAAACAATAAGTAAAAATGTGCAAAATTCTAATTTAAAGACACATTCATGTCAATTAGGAAATAAAAGCAATTTAATTAAAAATAGTTGGCTTAATGTAGGACTGAAACGATTAATTGTGGTTTGTAATCGATTAATCATTAACTGGAGCACAAAGACTCACAAAAACGTCATTTTGCTGAAAGAACAACGCAATCAGAGCCAAAACTGTACAAAAAATATATGAATATTTTGCATTAAATATGTTCTGGCCAGCAGAAATCAACAGATCAATTCTACACTGTAATGATGTTATTTTCATTCAGCTTCTTTTAAATTACCTAAATATGCATCACTGAAGCAAGAAAAATAAGAAACTTTGAGCAAAGATTTCCAGGAGTTTGCAGTTAATCAATAAATACCAAAGTTCCATGTTTTTATGAAGGTAATCAGGGAAGCAATAAAGAACTAGAAACAAACAGTTTCTGTAGAATCTTGAACTGAGAGCTCAGCCAGTTCACGTCTTTTCTTTCTTTTTCCATTTTACTTCACAGCTGCAAAGTATTTCAGCACTCAGAATGAAGTGACTGGTGAGAGTTGGAGAGAAGTTGTGAAGGTGATATTTGAACTGGCAAAGCGATGTTAGTGACAGTGTGTGTGTGTGTGTGTGTGTGTGTGTGTGTGTTGTGTGTGTGGTGTGTCTGTTCCTTCCAGCTGCTGACTGTGAACCCGGAGCATCGGTTTTCCAGTCTGTCTGATATGCAGACGTCTCCATACCTCGCTGCCGTCAACTGGGACGCCGTGTATGAGAAGAAAATGGAACCTGGATTCGTTCCTAATGTATGAAATGTTTTAAAACAATCAATATATTATCTCAAATTCATGTATCTAAAATTAAAGGTCACCTTTTATGCTTCCATGAACAGTTTCATTGCAAAATTATTCTTAGAAAATGAGATTTTAGTCTGGTCCTTTCAGCCTATTTTAAGATACTGCCGTTTTAGGGCCTCTAGAAAAGCAAAAGTAGAGCCTCCTGCAAAACCAACAAGAAACCAGGAAGGGTTTTTTGATGGTACGACATCAACGAAACGCTTGTCTTTCCCAGCAGCTATTGTTCAGTGATAAAATAGCTGACCAAACGTGCTGGAGTTTTGCTTGGGTTGCTAGGAGACGGCAGAGTTCCACTGGTCTTGCTAGGCAACGGGCTTGGCTTGCTAGGTGAAAGGCAGTGCCTGCCGATTTGTCACATTACTGAAAAACATTAATTTATTGCTAAAAAAAAAAAAGCATCTAACTGTGTTTTTTCTTTTTTTTAAAAAAAACAATTGGGCCATTTTAAAAGCAGAGAAAACTCTGCAAAAACACAAAAAATCTAACCAAGAATTTTGTCGAGTTTCTCATTCAAATATCTTAGTTCACTTAAATTACAACAACACAAATTTACGAGAAACTTCTCTGCACTGACAGATTATTTCACTTATAAAAAAAATGTCTGTGAAATAATTTGTCAGGGGAAGCTTTCACTTTTTCATCAATATTAAGGAATTATTTACTTACAGCAAACTTCTTTATCTTGCTGAAAAGTTATCTGCAGGTTGGCTTTGTTTCGCTTCAAGTGCACTAAGAAACTGGACCAAAATTACTTGGTAAGATTTTGTGTTTTTGCAGTGTATTAGGAAAAGTTAAAAAATGTTGATAATGTGTCATTTGTGCAAGAAGCTGGACTAAAAATAATGTTTCTGCAGTCTATGTCAGATAGTTTGAAATAAATTAATCACATCTTAAATTTTGTCATGTCAAGACTATTTTATCGCCTATATGTTGTTTTTCTCACAGGACATTTTTTGATCAGGCTAAAGTTTGAGTGAAACGTCTTCATTAGCTAGCTGCTATTAAGGCTTTGCTAGCTGGCTTGCTAGCTTCTTTGCATAGCGTTTGCACACTTCTGTTGCTAACCAGTACAATGCTATATGCATTCTGGTTAAAAACGTCGTCAACATGATATAAAATAAGTAATTTCTGTTCCTTGTCGCTCATAACAGTCTTAAAAAGTCTTAAATCTGAGTGTGTAAGTTCTGCTATATTGTCAGCCGTTCTCGTAAACTCCATTTTTCCTTCCTGTGTCTGCCGTTCCTCCTGGTGTCTCTCTAATTATGTGGTGTCCGTCTCCCTCCCACAGAAAGGTCGGCTCCACTGCGACCCCACCTTTGAGCTGGAGGAGATGATCCTGGAGTCGCGACCCCTCCACAAGAAGAAGAAGAGGCTGGCTAAGAACCGCTCTAGAGACAACAGCAAGGATTCACAGTCTGTGAGTCAGTCAGTCAGTCAGTCAGTCCTGCTCACACCAAGCCGTGAAAAACGATGAAACATCAAAGACAATTCTTTACACATTTTAATTCAAACATTTCTGCTAAGATTTTAAAATGATCAAAGTTTTGAGTGAATGTGTGCATCATAGTTTGTGTCCAGTCCAGATATTTTCTTATTGTAACTGAGAAAAAGAGATCTGGTTCACATTAAAAACTAATTTAGCTGAAATGGAGTTAATTTTGTACAATCTAATTATAAAGTCTAATCTGAATAAGGTCTAGTAAGATATTTTTTTTTCTTTTTATCCAAATTATAATACAACCAGATCCTTTTAAAATATTAACGTTTTTAATCCATCCAGAGTGTATTTCTGGATTCTGGTGTCTCTATTTATTCCTGTTTTAATTTAAAACATGTTTCAACTGCATTCAGAAAATAAGACAGAAAGCAACAAAGCAACAGTTTTACTTTTAGCAACACTTTTCCTAGACTAGAGACTAGAACTAAATATTTAATTAGAGATGCACTGATCTGATATTAATATCAGTATCGGTCAGGATATTGATATCGGTGACAATATGTCCGATTCATAAGGGCGATTATGTCCGATTCATAAGGGCGGACAATATGTCCGATTCATAAGGCAGTGCCTGCCGATTTGTCACATTACTGAAAAACGTTAATTTATTGCTAAAAAAAAAAGCATCTAACTGTGTTTTTTCTTTTTTTAAAAAAAACAATTGGGCCATTTTAAAAGCAGCAGAGAAAACTCTGCAAAAACACATTTGGTTTAATTCTATGCTTTGAAGGTTTGTTTCAGCTTAAATTTGAACAACATATTGTTTTTGTCAGTTTCAGTTTCTTTATTTGTTATTTTATTCTCCTAATTGCACTGACTGAACAAATCAAAGTTGTGAAATTATTGTTTTATTTAATTGTGCTGAACTGGAGCAGAGTTTTAAAATAAATTAGTAATTTGCGTTTAAACAAAGTAAATTCAGAACTGTTTTTCTGTATCGTATTTTACGATACCTCAAATATCTGTATCGGTATCATAAATGAAAAATGTTGATCGGTGCATCAACATTGCACTGTAAACAAATTGAGAACCAAATAAGTGGAACAAAAAGCAAAACGTCTCCTTAAAGTAAAACATTTAAAGAACATTTAGGTTAATCACATAATTAAAGAATTATGACTCAGTGAGATTGTTCGGCCTAATTCACACGTGTCAAACTCGAGGCACAGGGGCCAAATCCGGCCCGTCACAGTTTTTTATGTGGCCCTCTAGACTTTAGACAATAACAGTGTGCTTAAATATTATTTTATCAGTCAAATCAAGACATTTCTTATCTACTTTCTGACAGATCGCATCAATTACTCCATCCAGTTTCTTGCGAATTTTTGTGGAAATTCAGGCAAAATCACCAAATTCCTGCACTTTTTAGCGCTAATGCATAATTGTGAGTTTATTGCAGATTTTTGGGGGGTTTAGGGAGGCTAGCTTTTTAACTTGTACTAAGCAGCCATAACTGATGTCAAATTATAGTCCATGATCCAAACGATGAGGAATAACTTACCGTCATCACAAATGTTTGTAAATTAGTACCACAAACGTTTGATTTTTATTACAAATAATGTCAAAACCTTGGAGGGACTGATCAATGTGAAAAGATGGTCAATATAATTACATTTTAAGAATTTAATAATGTTAAAAGAGCAAGTTCCGGCCCTGTGAGAGCGTCCATGATCTTGATTTGGCCCAAAATGAAAATGGGTTTGACAGAGCTGGTCCGATCCTGCATCAGTGGATGTTAGAGATGATCCTCTGCAACGGTTCTTACCTCAGGAATAACTGCAGCACTTTCTGTTACGTAGGAGGATTTGGGAGCTGTGAGGATGAAGACGGGATTCAAGATGTTACTGCATCTGTTGTCATTTCTTTTCATCTTAAAACAAATCCTACATCTTTAGCCTCATGCTGTCTTTTTACATTAAGAAACCCTTTTTGTTGTTAAATCTGATCAGCGTAATTTTCAATTTTTGTATGCAGGGGATGAATAACTGCTGCAGGAGTCATGCTGAAATGAATAGTATTCTCCAAGAGTCTGTGCTTGTCTGGGATAATAATAATGCAGCTCAGGTCTCCTGTAAGGCTCTTCCTGTCAAAACTGCATATTTTTAGTCTGGCGGTGAGCCAAGCTCCAATTTTTTTCCCCTCAGCTGATATGAATTGCTTCTATTCTCCGCTCTGCAAACAAAATGAATAAAAGAGCGCTCCAGTAGAGAGCATGAAGAGATACTTACTGTTGAAGTGCATAACCTGCTGACACTGTGCAGCTTTCTGCATAACTGACCCACTTTTATTCTAGATCATACTTTCAATTTCAAAAGCATGCGTGATTCAGCGCAACTGCAGTTCATTTTCACATCAGATGTCGTCTAGAGACATTCTGCGAAACAGATAGATCCGTTTCAGTTTTGATCCACATCAAATCAATATAGTTATTTTCAGTAAAGTGGTGCACTGTAAAAAAAACATAACAGTAATAAATAGTAAAATTGTTACAGGAAAAATCTGTAAACTAAAAAAACTATTTATAAATGTTGATTTGATGCAAGGTTGCCATAGATAAAGTAAGACAACAATTTGTACATTTCACATTTGTACACCAGTTTTATGGGGTTTTTTATGTTAATTTTAGAAAAAAAAATTCAAGAAGATAAAATATTTTGAGGCAGATAATTTGTGAAAAAATGTGTCTCCTCCGCACCCACACTGTAAAAAAAAAAGGGTAACACTTTATTTGAAGGGGGTGAATAAGACTGACATACACTTCATAAACATGACATAACTCCTGTCATGAACATGAATAAGCCTTCATGAATATTTATGACTGTTGTCATAAAGTCTCATTCGGTAAATTATGACACTTTTAATACAAAGTTGACATTATTCAAAATGTCTTTGTTATGACATCAATCATGAAATCATTACTGATATAAATTTGTTATAAATTCATATTTATAAGTTTTACTAGCACTTTAAAAATTAGGTAACTTTATGTTATTAAGGGTAAAGTTTAAACAGTAATGATTTATGGGTTAATGTCAAGTTGTTATAACAGAGACATTTTGAATAATGTCAACTTTGTATTAAAAGTGTCATAATTTACAGAATTACGCTTTAAGACCACAGTCATAAATATTCATGAAGGCTCATTCATGTTCATGACAGGTGTTATGACATGTTTATGACAGTGTCATGACAGTCTTATTCACTCCCCTTCAAATAAAGTGTTACCAAAAAAAGACCTGTTTTACAGAGAGTACAATAATTTACTTCAAACTACTAGCATACGGTAAAATGCTAATTTATGCTGTAAAATTCTGGCTGTATTTTTTTACCGCATTTATTTGATAAAACTCTGGCAAACACTCTGGCTGGTATTTCACCATAAATTTGTGACTTTTTTACAGTGCAGTTCTAACTAAAAATAACCAATCAGAGCCTAGAAGAGGGCCTTAACGCTGTCAATCACTCCCCATGTGGCACTGCTCATTCCCTTTTACCCAACTTGCTCTTGACTTTGTTGCAGTTAGCGTAGCCTGTCATGAATGCTAAACCTAATTAGCATAGCCACCGCTAACTGGAGATAAATGGTTTTCTTGTAGCATTAAGTTGTTTCTCCTTCATCAGCACATTTAGCAGCGAGTACCAGAGCTTGCTTGGCAGCGCTAAGACCCTCCTCCTGGCTCTGACTGGCTGTTTTTGGTACATTTTTTCAGATGCCTTTAGTAGCTTATGGAGGAGATTGATAGTTTCACAGATTATCTGTCTGTGTCACAACATGGAGACAGTTTTATATGTAAATATTTTTTTAAAAAGTTATGATCATTATACATTGTTTATATACATTATGTTTTGGCTTATTTACCGCTATAGATATGTTGTTCTTTCAGCAAATAGCCCTCTTTAGACTCTGTATACTCCCATTGACGATTAATTGATCACTAAGTTAGTTGCCGATTATTTCAGTAATCGATTAAATCGATTAATCGTTTTAGCCCAGACAAGTGCAGTGGCAGCTCAGTGATGAATTAGTACAAAGCTTATGACTAGCTTATGTTTTGTGGCCGAAGTCAGTATTTCATATTTCAGCTTGTAGCAAAACGGAAAAATAAATCAGATTTGACTCAACGCTGTTTTTTTTTAACTAGTAAACCTTCTGCTTTGGTAAAACATAAGTCAGAATAAATACATTTTCATTCTGCTTAGTTATTTTCCATAATGAGCCTTATTATGACCTTTAATTAAGCTTTCACAGGTGTTAACTTTTGTGTGCGCCTTTCTCATTTTCAGTTTAATTTCCCCCATTAACTGTCAGCCAGAACTGTTTGAATCTGAAGCCATTGTTGGACCGTTTTCTAAAAGATTAATCAGTTAATTGAAAAAAATTTCAGCTTATTATGCAACAATGGGAATAGCCGGCGCTGATGGCATTTACTCCTCTAACATTTAGCAATCATTATAAGATTATTGCTGTAAGATGTTCTCCTAATTAAAAGGATTACACTGGAATATTAAGTTCCAGATGGGTAACAGTGACAAATCTCCGCTGGAGACTGAATTCAGGAGGATCTGCGGGTTTATTGGCTGTAAAGTGTTCATCCTGAGACCGGCTGTGATGTTTTTTAACCACAGACCAGAGGTTTCCGCTCCATATCAAAGAACCAGCCTGTTCTCATCAAACAGCCCTCATGACTGTGTTATTACCATCAGTGTGTGTGCGTGCTCATGCTGCACTATTACTAAGATTATTAAATTATGAAGCCTTTCCGTGCCGTTGTCATGGCCCCGGGGTGCTTTTGGAAATATGAGCTTCTATTTTTGTCCCAAGCCAAACATCCAATCTGAGGACGGCTGGCAAACAATTCACGAGTCGTCCTAAAAGCAACCGCGAAGGTTGGAAATGACGAAACGCTGCGTCATTAGAAGGGGAGCCGACCCATTCAGGCTCTTCTGAAACAACGGAAAAGGTTAGCGAGGGCTGATTCAGGAAGTTGAAGACTTTGTGTCTTCTGTGTGTCGCCTGCAGGAGAACGACTACCTACAGGAGTGCCTTGAAGTGGTGCAGCAAGAGTTCATGATCTTTAAACCGCGAGAGGTAAGAGGAACTCGAAAACACAAATGGCCCTTTTTTACCGTCTACAGCAGTGGTTCTTAACCTTTGTTGAAGGACCGAACCCCCCAGTTTTATATGCACATTCACCGAACCCTTCTGTAGTGGGTAATGATCCCTCTTCGACCCCCCGCCCCTCCGACACAGAAAATAATTTGTGGTATTCTGATTTAGTAATGTAACTATATTAGTTGTGTTACCACCCCTCGCCACTAGAGGCAGTAGCAATCCCGAAAAGATGCGACTAAGGAGCAGATTTAGAAGAACACAGAAAACTACAGAATTTGGTAAAAACTGTGAGTTTTGCTGAAGTAAATAAAGACACAAGTTCAAAACCCTGCTGAGGAGGAGCTCCTCCAATCAGGCTCCTCCACAGCTCTGATTGGCTAAGCAATGTAACGTGATGCTCTGATTGGCTAAGCAATGTAACGTGATGGCAAAGCGGGGAGTCATCACGACTTTACACAAGTGAGTCTTTACCTCCGCGGCAGCAGAGGCTCCGCCGAACCCCTGAGAACGCTGGGGTTCCATCTAACCCAGGTTAAGAACCACTGGTTTACTGTGAATCTTACCTAAAAAATAGAAAACAAACAGCAAATGTTTTAAATAAATGCAATGTTTAAATTTTGCCGTTCAATATTTGCATTGAATTTCCACAAAAAATCTAATTAAAAGTACCAGTAAGTAATATCCTTTCATGTACGTTTGGTTAAAAAACAAAAAACATATTGTGATATAAACATTTCATATCAGTTGATATTGATAATTATTGATTTGTGAGTTTGTTTGATTTTTTTTTTTTTTTGCTTTAAATGTCTGTCAATCAGGGCCTTGATCTCTCCTATTTTATTTACAGTTTTTACTTCACGCTGTTATTTTTGAAAAGTTTTGACTTTTAAAACTCAGAAGTTTTTCAATGTTCTTTTTCTCAAATTCTCACATTTTTAAACTCAGAAATTTCCTTGTTTTTCTAGAAAATTTCAGATTTTTATGTCGGCAGCATATGTTATTTAGAGTAAATTTCCCCCAAAAAACATTTTTCCCACAAGTTTTCATCTTTTGAAACTCAGAAATTTTCAAGGGTTTTTCCTAAAATTTCTGAAATTCATCTAAGATTTCTTAATTTTTTTCTAGCATATTTTCAGACTAAATTTTTCTTGTTTTTTCTAGAAATTCTAGTAAATTTTCACTTAAAAACTTTTCTAGGAAAAATAAGGTAATTGTAACAATTTTAGAAAAATTTTCAAGTTTTTTCCCTAAATTTTCTGAAATTAATTTAGTTTTTTCTAGCAAATTTTCAGCTTTTCAAAGTCAGAAAATTTCTTGCTTTTTCTGAGATGAATGTAGACATTTACTTTAACTTTTTCTATCTACTAAAGCCCTAAAACGCCACAGTAGAATCTCATGTGAATCTTTTTTTTGACACACTCGTTGATTTAAAACTGCTGCAAAGCTTTCCTGCAGAATATGCAAAGTCGATTATGAGTAAAAGTGGCTGTAATAAATTACAGTAAGGTATTCCTCTTTGCAAGGTGCAGGGAAGGATATTGGTTCTGTGCTGCACTCAATTATTGCCTCATTTATTATTGACCAAGTCCTGCCACCGCAGTTCTACTGAACTCCCTCTCTGTGCAAGTGTCTTATTATATCCTATTGCTCTAATTAATGACAATCTACTGGTATTTATAATGAATCTAGAATTATGCGCAGCAGTGAAGAGCCCTACACGGTCTAATTCAGTCAAGTCCTGTAATTACACTCCACTCTCATTACTGTGGTTTCTGTTTTTTTTGTCGCCACATGCAGCAGAGTGATTAGCACAGGGAGAAACACTGATACCAGTTATTTATTTTTTACCTGTGAGGTTGAAAAGGCGCCAGGAGGAGGGCCAGTCGGAGGCCGGGGGCGACGACGCCAGCGCCGACAGGGACGACGAGGCGGAAACTGGGGTCACCGACGACAACGCGCAGGATCCGGACCCGGACCCGGACCCGGACCAGGAGCCGGAGCCCGACCCGGAGCCGGAGTCCTCCTCCAAACTGAGCATGTGCGGCTCCGTGTGCTCGTCCCCCGGCAGCTGCTAGCCCACACAGCGACGGATCTGTCTGTGCCGTGCCAATAGATCCGCCCCTTCACCTCTCCCCTCTGTCGCCAAGGAAACGCACACGGAGGAGGAGGAGGCCGGAGGGTGAAATGACCCAAAATGGCTGCCCCAGTGTTCCGTCTCATTTAATTTCCGTAGCATCTTTCTGGTAAGGCATGAATGAAGCAGATCCCCAGAGCCTCTCTGTGCTCATAGAGTAAGCTCTAACGTCTATGCAATGTAACATTATAGCATGATAAATAAGGTTTCCACTCACTGGGAGGTGTTGATCGTAACCACGGTGACATCCTGAGCGACAGCGACCCACAGCTTAAAGCTGCAGTTTGTAACGTTTATTTAAAAATAATATGTTTTTTATAGTTGTTAAATCTGTCACCATGTTGTGATGGCAGAACATGAGACGGATAATCTGTGAAAAAATCAATCTCCTCCACCTCCTCCTTGAGCTGTCTGAGAAAATGCACAAAAACAACCAATCAGAGCAGGAGACGGGTCTTAACGCTGTGAATCAAGCTCATGTACCCGCTGCTAAATGTAAAAATGGTGGAGAAGCAACTTACCTTTAAATAGGTTTATAAAGAATAAATCAATGTATATTATATCTACAATTTCAGTGCGTTTACATTAGCTTTGCATGATGTTAATGTTTCCTCATTAATTCATTACTGTTTTTATTTAGTTAACGAAAAATATTTTCTCAACTTCAGTTTTTGTTATTTTGTTGCTTTTATAACCTGGTTAGCACTGGGAGAACGCAGATCTTTTCACAGATTAGCTGTCTCATATTATCCTGTCGCAACATGTTGATGGTTCCAACAAATAAAAAGAAATATTTCTTATAAAAGTTTCATACAGAAGCTTAAGTTGGGCTGCTTGGTTTGGTTGAGGCTCCTCTGGTTCTCCTCAAAGTCTCTGTGCCAAATCCGATCGGGACGACTCAGAAGCCACTCGGTTTGCTGTCGTCTGTGTTTCCGCTTTGCTCTTCCCTCCCAGCCTCTCGTACGATCATGGTGGGGAGAGAGAACGCCTCCTTTCAGCTCCACCACTAGTTATTTCACTATTCAGCGGTCCGACATTGAGGCGAATGTTTTCTATCTCCCTTGGCTTGGAATAAATGACCTCAGATTGAAGGAAATTGCCTTAAAACCCTTCACAGGTTTATGGGCACGACTCCAAGATTATTGCTGATACTCTTCCATTTTGGCATTGTGTTAAAAAGCATCTAAAAGCTCCAGAGAAGCAAAATGGCTGCTTGTTTTTTTCTGAAAATAAACAGTTAAGGCGTATTTAGTTTTCCACATACAACTCTTACTTTTTGACCTTTGAGATGAGATTAAAATATAATTGTGGGGCTTCGTAAAGACAAAATAATACATTTTATGTCCTGATCCCTAAAATTAAAAGTGGGTGTTCTCTCTTTTTTACCATGAATATGTGTTTAATGCAAAAACACAAAATCTTACCAAGAATTTTTTTTGTCTAGTTTCTTGTAAACATATCTTAGTTTTGTGTTATTCCAAGTAAACTAACTTGTAGTAAGATATACAGTAGGAGCTTGTTTTAAATAAATTATTAATATTAATATTGATGAAAAAGAACTAATTCAACTGGCAGATTACTTCAGAAGCTCTGTTTCCATTGACCATATTAATTTGACACTTTGAAAAATAAATTTGCTAAATGAAACAAACCATTTTTGGAAGAAAAAATAAGTTTAAAGACAAAGTCTTGGCGCTAAAATGAGGTGGTTTTCAGCCATATTAAAATTGGTTTATTTTGCAAAAACTGGAATGACAACACTTTTTTTCTGGTGTAAACCACGAAGAAGAAGACAAACAGGAAGTGGCAGCAAGTTTTTTTAGTAACTCATCGCATAAACAAACTAATTTACATGTCATCTTAATTGTGTTTCTTATTTAACAGAAACATTCAATTGTGAAATTGTAAGTTTTTGTGAGATTAGAGGAATATTGACAAAGTTTTGCAGATATTCATAAAGTAAATGCAAAATAATAAAAATTTATAGCCTATGTTAAAAGTGAAATAATCTGGCAGTGGAACTAGAACTGGGTTGCTAGGTGACGCTGGCTGGCTGGTTGCTAGGTGACGGCTGGCTGCTGGCGTTGCTAGGTAACGGTGCCAGTAGAACTTGCACTTTTTCATCAACATTAAGGAATAATTTCCTTAAAATGAGCTCTTAAATTTTGCTGAAAAGTTACATGTTAGATAGTTTTGTTTTATTCGAAGTGCACTTAGATATTTAAACTAGAAACTAGACTAAAAAATATCCTAATATTTGGTGTTTTTGCAGTGCTAAGTTGCCTGAATTTGGGGCTAAAGTGTTCGATTTCCGGTTGCAGCAGCTTCCTGAGTCACAGTTTCCAGTAAGTGTTGGATGGTTTCATGTTCCTAAACCTGTTTAAAGTTGTGCCTGTCTATGATAATCAGTATATGTTAACCTTGTTGCACCCACAGATGCATTATAAGATATTAGTCTGGTTTTTCCTCTCTAAGTGTGAACCAAGTTCGTTTGAAGCCTTTTTTTGAAGATATTAAGGTAACTTAATTCGTGGGAAATCAGTACTAATGACTGGAAAAAGGCCAGAATAAGCTCTAAGGGTATATTGCAGCATTGTCAGCCTTTAAGAATCTATTTCAAAGCTGCTTTACTAGACATCATCCTATTAAGTGCTCAGTTAGGACAAAGATCATCTCCCCGTAGGGCTTAGTTTGGGGCCTAAACGTGTAGCTGTTGGTTCTTCAGACACTATAGATGAGCTCTCTCAGCGAATCTCGCACATTTAAGGTGGTTGTGTAGCAAAGAACTACCTTAAATTACCCCCCCCCCCCCTGGGCCTGATAATGAATAAAAAGCAGTGTAAATAGCATGTAGTGTAGGTACTTAAACTCTCCACAGTTTTATGTGGTACTGCTAACTCTACGTGTAAACTGAGGGAAGAGCTCAGTGAAGCCCCTCCTAGCGCTTCACTCCGCTCTTCTCTCCAGTGTGCAGGCACAACTTGTAGGCAAAATATGCCAAAGCTTTTTCTACCATTTGCATAACCATTTCTAAGGAACTTTAAATGTCTGAATGTATGTTGTATTTTCCTTTTTGTAGAACTCGAGGTTTGCTCTGTTCAATAGTGAAGACTGTCATTGTTTATAGGACAGTAATGTGGTTATTTCAGGTGGAGTGGTGTCTTGAATTTCTGGTGAAACAACTTGCAATTTTCGGTGTCTTAGGAATAGAAAAGAAGATTGACGCCATTTTTATGTCTGTGTGGAAAACGTAAATCTCACCAAGTATTTACTTTCTAGTGGAAACATCTTGGCACACTTGAAATTAGACAAAAACAACTTACAAGTAACTTTTCAGCAACTTAAATTATTGTTTATAGTCAATAATTACTTGAAATTGTTGAAAAATACTAGTTGTTCCGTTGGCAGATTATTTTACTTATAACACGGGAGAAATGTCTTGTTATAAGTTAAATAATTTCCCAATAGAACTGGTACTTTTTCATCAAAATTAAGAAATTATTGGCTTAAAACAAGTCCTCATGTCTTGCTGAAAGATTACTTGTAAGGTGTTTTTTCCCATATTAAAATGTGTTTCTTTTACAAAACTGCAGTGGAAACACTTTTTTTTACATCACAACCGGATGTTACTACTGGCAAAAAACACTAACAATGGTGCAGCATGTTTTTTAATGACTTATCACACAAACAAACTTATTCACATGTAATTTTAATTGCGTTTCTTATTTAATGGAAACGCATCAATTGCAAATTTGCGTCTTTTTGGCATTAGTGGAATATTAACAGTTTTGCAAACAATTGTTTGTGGGAATGCTGGTAAAGGAGCATTTATTCCTCAGTAGTTTGACATATATTTTTTTGTACATTTTTGTTGTTAAATTTCCTCCATAATGGTCTTAAAAAGTCTTAAATCTAAGATGGTGAAACCCTGTTTCATTCTTTTCATCGTGCTGCCTTTTAAAAATGAACCCTCAGCATAGAGTTGATGCACAGACATGAGATTGGTGTGAATCTTCTCAAATCATTCCCAGAATGAGGCAAATATCTCCCAAAATCTGTAATTACTCCCTTTATCCCCACATGACAACTAGATTTAGGAGCTTTGATGAAGGGATATAAAAAGGCATCCTTACAGTCTGCCTGTGATGACCTGAATAGTCGTTTTGAACCCTGTTTTTATTTATTTTTCTGCTGTGTTTTGTTTAGTTTTTGCATGTATCTTTACGACATAAGCTTGATTTAGCCAAAGCCTGGAGCTTGAGCCTGACCGGCTGATCTTATGCATGCAGAAGCTTTTCCTCATACCTCGCCGCTCACCTCATTACTGACTGAGTGTAGCTGGATTGCAAGGCAGTGAGTTTTGTGAACACATGCGTTGTATAAAAACGATATAATCCCGGTGTTACATGGGCAGCATGTTACCTTAGATGATATGGAGTACCTCTCGGCATCCTCTTGGTGGCCTTCGTTTTTGTTGTTCAGGGGTGCAGCTAGGCCTGGGCGATGACTCGATTCTGTCCAATTTTTTATTTTGGAAGATTTAACTTTTGGAAAATCAGATTTTTTTTTCTCCAAAGTTCAGAGTGATGTCAGCGGCCATCTTGTTTCAGAGTCTTACAAAATGAAAGACTCAGGCTAAGACTTAGATTTTTTAAACGAAAATAAAGTCAAAATGTTACAAGAATAAAGTCAAAATAATACGAGAATATTACATAAGCATATAATATATGAGTTGTAATATTAGGAAAATGAGGTAGTAAATTCATGAGAGCACAAAATGACAAAACATTAATTATACAAGGGTTTTTTTCCTTATTAAAATGATTGTTTCCTCATAGCTTTAATTTGTTCTTCAGTAAAAATGCATCTTTATTTTGCTCATATTATAACTTTATTTTTGTATTTATATAGAAATTCTCCTAGTCTGTCCCTAATACTCTATTGTGCTACTTACAAAAGAGGTAATTAAAATAAAAGTCACTTTTTGAAAAAAAGCTTCTCTCATTTGTAATCCTTAGAGTTAATTTTTTGTACATAAATTTAAGGCCTAAAAATGTCTTAAATTCATTCAAATCCATATAAGTTGGTCTAAAAAACATTGATTGCAGGTCTTCAATTTTGTCCGGGCTGGACTATTTAATGTTGTATTTTCTAAGAAGATTTTTTTTTCTGTCAGGGCTTTTGTGTTAGCCAAAAATTTGAGTAAGGCACAGACATCTTTAGTGCGTCACAGAGCAGTTGAGGCTACTGCTAGCTAGCTGTTAATATACCGTTGCCAGCTAGCTTCCTAGCTTTACTGCGTCCATCATGGTGGTTGGCAGGACGATGTTCATCGTCATCTCTTACTCACTTCTGTGGCCAACCTGTAAGTTGTTTTGTGTATTAAAACAATTTAAAATATAATAAACTCAAGTAAAATTCTGATGACATCTCATAGTCAGCTAGACAAGGAGTGCCATTTCTTCCTCAATAGTTTCCATTTTTACTAATATGTACATAAAATATGTAGTTTTTGTTGTATATTTCTGTTTAATTTTCACTCCTAATGATCTTTTAAAGTTTTGAAGACGCCCTGTCATAGTTTTTTTTTTTTTAGGAAAGAAAACAAGTCAATTAAAATCGAATCCGTTATGAAATAAATCAGACTTTTTATTTTTAAGCCATATCGCCCAGACCTAGATGCATGTGAGCGACACGATGTCCGCCGTTGTGTGCGTGCGTGATGATCTGTTTTATTTATGCAGCAATTAAATGAATACTCCCTGATCTATATGAAGAAATTGCTGCTTTCTTTTATAGTGACTCATGAAAAGTTCTGGTTTGTGGAGCAGAAGGTTCTCAGACTTTGTTCCATCAGATTCAACATATTCCTGAGGTGTCGATGTAATCGTCTGTTAATCATTTGTAAATGAACTTATTCTGATATTTGCGTACCATTTCTAACTGGTCGTGTGTTTCCTTGTTTATGTTCTGGCTGCCGTTTAGCAGCAAGTCTCTTAACTCAAACATTTTTCTGTGATGTTGTCGAGACATCCTGGTCTGTGCTTCGTCTTTGCCCTGTGGATTCAGCCTGAAACTCGGTGGAAGGCCCATACCGCTCATCCCCTCACGTAGCGTTCTTGTACTCCAGGATTTCTACTGTCAATTGGGTAGAAAAAAGAAAACAAAGTCTTGTTCCTGTACCAACTAAAAACTGCTCCGTGTTCAAAAACATGATGCTGCTTTGATTGCTTTGATAAAGAAATAAATCTTCCAATGATTCATTGTCTGTGTGTCACTTTTTCTAGATTTATTGGGAGCGAGTGAGACCGTTCCTCTCTAAATAGCAGCGTACACACGCGCTTTGCCAAAACCAACTGCAGGAAGACGAGTCTAGGACTGAATCTGAGACTTGGGGGAAGAGATGAGGCTGTCTCAGGATTTCAGAGTAAATAATGGAGAGAATGTTGCTTATCTTCTGCAAAACACAGTCCTTTCTCTAAAGATGCTCAGTCAAACAGTGGATATCATTTTCCCACCTTTATTGTGACATATTGGAGAGGAAAAGCACAGATTAAAAAATAACCTGGTTGCATAATGAGTGTGCACACCATTAAGCTAATGCTAATTTTTTATTCAATTCCACCTGCTGTCAGTTAATCTGATCAACCTGAAATAAACTTCAGCTGTTCCAGAAGGATTTTCTGGCATTTAATTCGTTTGGCTAAAATCACAGTTTGCAGAGAGATTAACAAAATGCATCAGTCAAATTTAGATGCCATCATACGGTGAAGACAGTTATAATAAAATTATGGAAAAGAAAGAATATTAGACAAATTCTCAAAAAAAGATGAAAAGACGAGACATAACTCATCTTTATTTAATTTAAATAAAGTAAGTTTGCCAAGCTTACTTTATTGACATTTGTTTAATTTGACAACTTAATAAACTTAATATTTTACTTGGATAAACTTAAAATGATTACTTGATTAGATCAAGCTTAGGTTATTGTTGAGTTGGTAAAAACAACAAAATAACAACATATTTCCTCATTTTGGTTTGTAAAAATTATACTTAAAATATATTATTGCCCCACTGATACCTTTGAACATAGATGGTTTCAAAATCTGATAGACTTAAAATATTTCTGCAAGGTAGAAAGAGCAAATATTCCCAAGTCAAGATTTGGGATTCTATCAAATTACTGAATGCTGAAATTTAATTAAGATATATTAATTCAAGGTTCTGTACATCTTGGAAATCCGCTTATTGCAGCCCTCTACGTTTTTAGCTGAATTGCATAAGATCTGTTTTAGTTTTACATTAATTAATTAGTAATTAGTAATTTTTGTTTTTAAAAAGAGATATCATGGATTTAAGTTTTTATGTCACAAAAATGTTATTCACTTACATGCTGTTCAGATTGTCTGACAGTTGTTGATCATTATGAGGAAAAACTGATATTTTTCTACTCAGACATTTCACACCAATTTGACTCGTAACCACAAAAATACAAAAATAAAGACATGAACCAGCATTTTAATAAACAGCTGCATCTATACTGCAAAAACTAAATTGTACTTTTGTATTTTTGTCTAGTTTCTGAAGGTCATTCAATCAGGTTTATTTCTGTAACACATTTCATGAGCATGGCAGTTCAAAGTGCATAAAAAATCAACAAAAATACATCATGTTGTCAACAGCTGTGAAAACTAAAATACATTAAATTCTGTCAAATGTCATTGCAAAAACGTATTCGCAGATTTTTTTTACTTGTGACAAGACTTTAAGTAAACAAAATCTGTAAGAGGAATTAGTACTTTTTTTTAACTATGTTGAATTAAAACAATCTCCAATATCTTGCGGAAGAGTTACTTTCAAGTTAGTTTTGTAATATATTTGCATATTATTCGTAAGATTTTGTGTTTTTGCAGTGCGTATTCCTTTTTTTCTCGATTGAACATAAAGACTTAAAACTTTTGTGCAGAATTGTCTATGTAGAGGCTTGGTGTCATCGTGATGTGGGGTTTATTCTCCATTCACAACTGGCGCCTTTGAGCCGGATCCTCCAGGATGTCCACAACTGTCTTTCCAGACGTGTCCAGCAGAGAGCGCAACTGCGGCGCTTCGATGGCCTCCATTAGAGCAGCCAGCTCCCCCTCCAACTTCATGACTGTGTTCTCCACCCTCTGCAGGAAACAGAAGGCATATCTTATGTGAGTGTGGCCGACAAGTGAATAATACATTATTATGTTCCGTTGTAGATAATTGAAACGTCACTCATGAATAATGCAAACAGACCTAAAAAAAGGGAGAGGAGCATTGTGATTTGTCTGTTTTCACAGAAGGTGGTGAGTCTGCTTTCCAAATAGACTGAAAAATGGTGTAACCAAGAAAATATGGTGGATCCCTCTACTGCTGGCTAAAGGTGGTGTTATTTTTGGGTGTAGCACCTTTTCCACCGCGTCCAGCCGGCTATGAAGGTTGGTGTGTTCCCGACAGATGCTTGACTGCGCCGCCCGAGGTCGCCGGTCGGACTCCAGACCTGCAAACGAAACAGAAACATTCCTGAGACGTCAACAAAGAACTGCAATTAAAAGAAAACCTGCAACTGGTGTGGAGTCATTGTGGATTTTCATAGGGTCAACATTAATGCGAGTGAAGTGGTTGCTCAGGTCCTCCACACCACCAGGGGGACCCCGAGAGCACTAACCAACATATTAAAACATACTTATATACTCAAAATTATATTAAATAATACAAACTAAATAATTTATTACTTTTATACACAAATAATGGTTATTTCATCCTGCTGCCTTTGTTAGGGGAATTTACCATCAAACTAGTTTACCGTAAATTTAGTGTTTTATCAGTTGGTGTTCCTTTTAAACAGATAAACACACAGTTGACACACTTAAATTCACTACAAAAACAAAAAAATTTATACAGTTGTTTTGTTTCTAGTGAAAATATCTCAGTACGCTTGAAGTAAAACAAAACTAACTTGGAAGTAACTTTTCAACAAGACATAGAAGCTTTAGAGTCAATAACTCCTTAATATTTATGAAAAAGTCCCAGTTCCAATGGCAGATTATTTCATGTATAACATATAGAAAATGACATGTTGTTAGTGAAAAGATCTGTCAATGGAACAAATATTTTTTCATCAGTGTAAAGGAATCATTAATCAAAATAAGCTTCTATTGGCCTTTAGCATGTGACGTCACGACGTAGAGCTCCGCCCACTCCGCCATGACGGATGTGAAAACAACCAATGCTTCCTTTAAAGCTAGTCTAAAACAGATACTTGTAACCAAAAATCGCTTTTATTTAGTTGATTTCACTTTAAAAAATGGTTACAGGGTGCTGCGTGGGCGGCTGTACAAACAGACAAAGATGGAAACCTAACTTATTTTATTTTATAACTTTTAATAGGTAAAGATGCGGCAGTGATCTGCGGCCCGGCTGCCCCCCTTGAGCCGGGCCGGATGGGGGTCCGGTTCTGGAGGTGCCAGGGAGGGAGGAATGGTTTCAAGTCGTTTAAATGTCTGAATATGGATGGAGAAAGTGGCCCTCACCTGTTGAGAAAGGTGTATTTAATGTTAAAGTTACCTTCCCCAAAGGAATATATACGAGTCAGTCCCAGTCACTGTTTCACTCACGGTTTAGCTTAAATGCTTCCTGGGTAAAAATCAAGACAAACGCGGCACTACACCCCCAACCCCTCAAAAGTTTCCAGTAGCGCGGTCAATGCACGCAAGGGACCCACCAGTGATTCGTTAGGGACCCGGTAATTTGTTAGGGGCCCGGTAATTTGTTAGGGGCCCGGTAATTCGTTAGGGGCCCGGTAATTTGTTAGGGGCCCAGTAATTTGTTAGGGGCCCGGTAATTCGTTAGGGGCCAGTAATTTGTTAGGGGCCCAGTAATTCGTTAGGGGCCCAGTAATTTGTTAGGGGCCCAGTAATTCGTTAGGGGCCCGGTAATTCGTTAGGGGCCCAGTAATTTGTTAGGGGCCCGGTAATTCGTTAGGGGCCCGGTAATTCGTTAGGGGTCCGGTAATTCATTAGGGGCCCGGTAATTTGTTAGGGGCCCGGTAATTCATTAGGGGTCCGGTAATTCATTAGGGGCCCGGTAATTCGTTAGGGGCCCAGTAATTCGTTAGGGGCCCGGTAATTCGTTAGGGGCCCTAATTCGTTAGGGGCCCAGTAATTTGTTAGGGGCCCAGTAATTCGTGTAATTCGTTAGGGGCCCGGTAATTCGTTAGGGGCCCAGTAATTCGTTAGGGGCCCAGTAATTTGTTAGGGGCCCAGTAATTCGTGTAATTCGTTAGGGGCCCGGTAATTCGTTAGGGGCCCGGTAATTCGTTAGGGCCCAGTAATTGTTAGGGCCCAGTAATTCGTGTAATTCGTTAGGGGCCCGGTAATTCGTTAGGGGCCCGTAATTCGTTAGGGGCCCAGTAATTCGTTAGGGGCCCAGTAATTCGTTAGGGGCCCGGTAATTCGTTAGGGGCCCAGTAATTGGCCCCGGCCGACGCTGACTTGTTCTGCTAGTGGCTCATATACTTTGGTAAGTAATACTTTATAAGTAAGTATTAGAAAAATATTGCATTATGGAGAAGGTTGGTGTCTTAACTGGTTAGCATCGTGTCTTTTGTACGTTTTTCATTTTGCTCCCGTTTGTTTATGACATGGATATAAATAATGTGGTGTGAATTCAGACAAAGTCAGTAATTTGATCAACACGTCAGGAAGGAGGAGGTTCGGGTCGGTTTCTAAGCTACCTGCATCCAACTTCAGTAAATATCACCATTTATGAGCCCAACCAGGTGTGTTACGTTCACAGAGAAATTAGCTTGACTTGAGTGAGTAGAAGCCATGAATAAACTGGCAAAAACAATTCCAGTCGCTCTGTTCAATACTACCGTCTCTCACTTCCGCAATGGCCCCTCAAATGATTAAGTAACATATTTGCAAAGAGTCACTTTATTGGTGAAAAGTTACTTATAAGTTAGTTTTTCTTATTTCAAGTGTACTAATATATTTGCACCAGAAACCAGCCCATAATACTTGGTAAGGTTTTGTGCTTTTGCAGTGTGTCCTCAAATCCTCTCTTAAACTTCTTTCAGCCTCAGCAGTGTGAGGTGTGATCTCTCTCCTGCAGGGTGGGGGGGCTTCATGCATTGTTCCAGCTGTTTCCTCCTCTCTGCTCTGCTCCCAATTACCCAGTTCTCTTTGAAGCCAAGATGCTAGAGGAAGTCTGCATTCATTCACAGGAACCTGCTTCTGTTTTCCAACATCTTCGACTAAAATGTGAAACCGCATGTGAACATTTTAAACATCTGAACTTAAGATTATTTCACCTTGTACCGCAGCCGTTTCTCTCACTGATGAGAATCTCAAGGTGTCTGACGGCGCGCTGCCGAGCGTTGTCCATACCAGGATGGGTTTTCACAGTCAGGCTGCTGTTTTAAGCTTCATTCAGCATCTTGTTAACCCAGTAAAAGGCTTTTTTGTGTAGCTTAAAGCCGAACTTTTCACAACGAATCAAAAAAATCCTGTCTGTTGAATCAAATCCGATAATATCCTGATGCTACGGTGATATTTCCTGTAGTTTAGGGCATAATTCAGATAAGGCTCTTCCTCAAAGTAAGCCGCCCTTCTTAAGCCTAAATGTGGCTGAAACTAGGTTACTCTAAAAAATAGAGATGTTATTTTTGCTACATCACACAGATTCCAGCAACCAGATCTGTTACAACCTTTCTTAAACATAAATTAGGTTCAACTCTCTCTTGGTTAGCTGCTTTAATGCTTTCATGCGTAATTTAATGAAAAAGAAAACCCAAATAATGACTCTTCTTTCTTTTTTCAATTTATTATTCAACAGCAGTTAAAGCAGGGAGATCTGGTTGTCATGGATACAAACGAACTTCGTTTAGGGACAAAAAGCTGCTGGCTGATTCTTCTCCTTGGGAAAAATGCAACAGAAGTGTCGTGTTTTATGACTTTAACTGCTCTAGAAGGAAAAAACGGCTGTAAAAAAGAAACACTGCACTGGTGGTAAGATTATTCTGTTTCACACTTATAATAGGAGAAATTCTACAGCTTGCCAGGACTAAGGACATAGAGTCATCTTTCTAAGGCTGTTTTCACACATCATAGTGTGGTAGATTTTGTTCGATTGGGGAAGAAAATTGCAACATTTGTTACATTTTCAAAACCTTTGAAACATCTGTTCCCCTCCTCGCCTGTGGTGGCGCTGCAGCAAGAACTACTGAAGGAAACAACATGAAAACCTCTGAAGACACTGAGCGCAACTTCCTTCTTTATGAAATGTAAATAAAAATGGAGTAGTGTCAGATTTTGGCAGATTTCTCTCTGCAAGCAACAGATTCAAGCGTTTGTTTTTGATGGTATTTACCCAGAAGGCCCTGTGTTGTAGTCCACTTCCTGCTTTTGGAGCGCTCTCTGGTCCGCTCGCCGTTCACCTGTGTATTCGAACCGCTGCAGATTTCACTTCAACTGGACCGAGACCGCGGTTTGTAGGCGGACCAGAGTTCGCCGTTCACGCCTCCCCAAACAAATCGGACTTTCTCAACAACAAACTAGAGTTAAATTAAAGCGGAATAAGCCGGACTGTCTCTATTCAGTTCTATTTATTTACTTTTATTATGACATTACTGTTGAAATATTTCATCTTTATTCTCACATTGTTTTTCCTCATGATTTTGTTGTATCTTGTAATAGTTTATTTTTTATTTGTTCTTAGTAAAACTGTCGTATGTTGAGCTGCTGAACGTTTGATCTAAGCTGGAATATTGTCTATTTAATGAAAGTGGACCTCATTGTCTACTTTGTGTTGTGTTTCTTTCAGCATTGAGAGACACAGTTTGGACCGACTCCACTTTGCTGTGGTCTCAAAGTAATTTGGGAATTACATCATTGTTGAGCCAAAGTGTTTGTACTGAAACTGTTCTCATTCAGTCAGATGATGCTTCCTCTGTTTACTCCTTGCAGCAGGTTTTCTTTTGTTGTTGTTTTTTTTTCTTTTTTGACATTTAGACTCAGATAAATTTGCAGTTTTAAACTACAGTGATGTCATTTGTTCCATGATCTCAGACCTCCTAGTTGCTTTTTGGAGACATGTATTGGAAAACCTCCAGAAAGTTTACACAGTTGTTATTCTTTGCAGCTGCCTTGATTTTAGTTATACAAATCACCAGAAGTGATCTAGTCCATCAAAACTCACTTCCCAAAGGAGAGAACTGCCTTTATTTCTCAATAACTTCCTTTGGAAACATTTTCCAGACTCCATGATTTTGGCCGGCGGGATGCAAGGTTCACTATAGATGTTTTCTGGCAGTTAAGTTCATGTTTTCCGGTGTCTGGAAAATTAGTTGTTTCCAAAACCTCCTGAATGGCAACTCCAGGGTTTCCCTGTCGCTTAGCAACCCCAGCTGAGTTCTGCCCTTTTCCTGGCAACCAGAGCTGAGTTCCAGCACATTTGTTGAGCTGGTTTTACAGTTGTTTGTGCTGTAAAATAAAGCGTTAGTTGTTGACTTTACCATCCAGGAATCACTTGCAGCAATATTTTTAGTTGTACAGGAAGCCCTACTGGTGCTTTTCAAGCATATGTAATTGTATAATTCTGCATGTGCTTGCAGCCGTTTTCATGTGCGAGTGTAATTGTTAAGTTAGGAGGTTGTGGCCAGCAGCAGCTTATTTGGATTTGAAGTGACAGAAGACCCTAAAACAGCTCCTTCTTAAAGGATCAGACAAAGATCTTATCTAAAAATGATTTTGCCCCCAAAGAATTTAACGAACATGTTTTGTATTGACATATCCCAACATGTTCAAGGAAACATAGTAGATCACCTTCACAACAAACTCCTATATCTTGCTGAAAAGTTACTTGGAAGCTAGTTTTGTCTTAATTCAAGTGTATAAAGATGTTAGAGCTGGATTGTAGACTAAAAATACTTGGTGTGATTTAGTGTTTTTGTAGTGTAGACAGCAGGATGGACTCTGTGAGCGTGGACACTCAGCAGCTGTCTGCTCCAACCTGTCCTCCACAGTGGGAGGTTTTGTTGAACTCGCTCGAGGTGTGTGATAACTTGGCATCCTATGTTTCCTCCTTTCATTCAAAGGTGGCAGATTAATCAGGAAAGACGGTAAAAACAGCTGGATGTAAACGCGTCTCTGCGTTATTTCCTGTGCAGTTCACGAGAGCCACAGCGCTATGCTGGATTTCCAATCAGGAAGGAGATAAATAAAATGGAGAAGAGGTTCTTAAATCCATCCAAACCACAGCTGTGCCCCCATCTGACAGCCAGAGCCAGCGCAGAGTTTCCAGCCGAGAGCTTCATGATGAATGCCTTCATACCAGGACTGTGTGTACCATAAAACTGCATGGGGGGACAAAGTCGCGCAGTGAGAAGAAAGCTACATGTGGCTCAGTTGGGAAGAGTTTTCCCCTTTTCCAGCTCATGCAAGCATTTGTTCCCTTTTGTTCCACAAAAAACAGCGTCAGCAGAATGGAAAAAAATCACACCAAAACACTTCAAGAGTTTCCTACACTGCAAAAACACAAAATTTTACCAAGTATTTTTTGTCTAGTTTCTAGTGCAAATATGTTACTTCACAAAACTATCTTAGAAGTAACTTTTCTGTAAGATACATAATCTTGTTTAATTCTTGCATATTGATGAAAAAATTCAACCTACAGCAGGACAATGACCACAAACAACCAAATCTAGAGCGCTTCAGATCGAAGTGTATTTGTGTGTTACAATGGCCCACTCAAAGTTCAACTGAGAAAACAAATGCTTTTCATTCAATCTGTCTGAACTTGTGAGTTATAAGCAAATATTTCAGTCAAAGTAGTAGAGACAAACTCCAAAATATGGATTTAAAGTAAAATGTGCGCTGACTCAGCGGGATTAATGCAAATTACACACCACACTTTTCAGATATTTATGTGGAAAACAATCTTTTTTTCTTCCAAATTACAAATCTGCATAACTTATGATAGACCTTTCTCACAAAATCACAATAAAAAAAACCTTAAATGTTTATGGTGGCAAAAGGTGATTTTGATAGATTTTGCTTTTGCATTTTAGCAATATGACATAATTTTCTGCGTTAAAACAACAGTTTATGATCAGGAGTAATAAACACTACTGTAGGTCTGCTGCAGGCAGCTGCACATCCTGCAGCAGTTGGACTTTGTTTCAGGCTGAAACTATGAAACTAAACCTTCAGCAGCTGGAAGCCGTTCAGCTGCTGTCAGCATTCACAGTTTCCCTGCTTTCAACATGATGTCAGCTTGAAATTATGTTGTTTTCACCTGTTTGACTCATGGGTTAGTAGGATTGATCAATAGTAAGTTAAAAATATAGAGTTAATGAGATAAAAGAAAAATGTTTCTGTGCTGGTATAATTTTGGTTGTTTCCCTGGTTGTAATTCTCTTCAGGATTTGTCTTTGTTTCTGTAAATTTCCATTAAATATCAGTAAGAAACAAAAGGGCTTGTTGAAGTATTTGCTAGAAACTTGCTGCCAGTGAATCAGAAGAAGTGAAGCAACAACTGCAGCTAAATCAGAAACAGATGTGCTGGCAAAACTCAGGTTCCTGTGTCTGGATTCAGATTCAGGCTGGATCTGAATCCACAGAAATCTGTGGAGAATCTGTTTCCCACTGCATGTTGCTCCCATCTCTTACCTGCCGCCCGCGTAGCCAATCAGGAGAAGCAGGAGTCCAGCAGATGAGCAGGAGTGTCGGGTCATGGTGTGGAGGCAAACCTGGGTACAGCTGGTGATAAAAACTGAAGTGTGTGTGAACAAAAAGAACAAACAAAGGGAACAAATGTGGTGATTTTTTTTAAAATCCAGTAGCAGAATTTCCAGAAGCACCAGTAAGCGCTCACAAATCCTTTCCTGCTCGACTCTGTTGCTCCCAGTTTGCTAATGAAAACATTAAATGCAGAACAAAAAGTCTCAGTTTGTGGGAAGGGGTGGGTGGGATGTTCAGGGGAGGGGACTCGGTCTTAGTTCAGCTGCAGGAAATCTGGATTATATTTATTATCCCGTTTCTGTTTTTCCTTATGATATTCATGCAAATCATCTTTACCCAAAGGAAAACATGACATGATGAAGTTTCTCTTGGTGGCTTCCAGACTGAAAAATATGTCAAGCATCAGACTAAGACTTAAAACTTTCAGGTCATGCAATGTCTGTTTAAGGAAGGTTGAGTCTCTCTCCCCATAAATACTTTGAATAATGTCAATAACAGACCCACAAAGTGTTAAAGAGACAGTTGTATGTAAAATCAACTTTTACATGTAACATTATAATGTTATTACCTCATCAAAGCATACCTGGAGTGTTTCCCTGATTCTTTCATGCATGTTTGAAAAAAATCACTTAATCTCCATGGCAACCATTCAGCTATTCAAAATGCCTGGGGGGGACTTAGCTCCGCCTTTGAGCCGCAGCTCCTCCTCCTCCTCACTGCTGCAGTTTCCAAGCTTTCAAGCTGTGTTTAACCATCTATAGTTACAAGTAATTCACACCATCAGTAACTCTGTGTCTAGCAGAGGATTCCTGTGGTTATTACCTTTAATTAGATCCCTCACTGATAATTGTATGTTGAAGCACTGAGGAGTTACAGTGATTTGTCCAATAAAAAGCAAAAATACTGAGTATTTTTATTGACACATTCAGAAATAACAAGTCCACTTATATATATACTTTGTAAGTGACAGAATCCCACACCATGACGTTCTCTCTGTATGCTAAGTATATCTGGTTCACATTCCCCCATTTGGTTTGGGGTACTGGCAGTAGAACCGGGCCTCCGCCAGGTGATGAGGTGTTTGGGGTCGTCTTCCTTGATGGTGATATCATTCTTGAAAATAAGGTAAACATCGTTTTCCTGAAGAGGGAAAATGGTGAGTATTAAAACTCATTGGGAGATACCGAGTGGGACGTATCAAACAAGACGTTCTCATCTCGATCTGCAGTCGTTGAGAGGATTGATGGCGACGATGTGAGTTCGGTTGGAGTTCTCGCCAAGACTGCAGACGGCGTTGCTGGAGTCGATAAGGCAACGATCGTCGTCCTTGAATCGAAAGAAGGAAACTTTTTCAACCTCAACCTTCATTGTGGATTCGGTGCAGGTCACTGTGACTTCTGCTGGAAAAGGTATTTGTATTAAAAAATATACTTAATGAGATAAAAGATGTTTCTGTGTTAACATTATTGGGTTGAGTTTACTAATGCCGCTTACATTTTTCTCCTCAGAATTTGTTCTCATAAATTTTAATTAAATTTCAGCAACAAACCAAAGGGGCTGGTGAAACATTTGTTAGAAACTTTGCAGCCAGTATTTCTGAAGAAGTGAAGCAACAACTGTGGATGTATTAAAAGCAGATGTGTTGGAAAAACACAGATTCTTCTGCCTGGATTCAGATTCAGGCTCTGTTTGCACCATGTATGCAGAATCTGTGTTTCCCACTGCATGTTGCCACCATCCACACCCCTTACCTGCTGCTGTGTAGCCAATCAGGAGAAGCAGGAGTCCAACAGATGAGCAGGAGGGTCGGGTCATGGTGTGACCTGGATGATAAAAACTGGAGAGTGTGTGAACAACAATGAACAGATGGAGTGCAGGTACTTTTTTTTCAGTTCAGAAGCATTAAATGATTTGCAGTAAATGTTCACTCACTTTATCCGTAATCCTTCCCTGCTCGACTCTGTTGTTCCCAGTTTCCTAACAAAAATATTAAATTCAGAACAAAAATTATTATTTGGAAGAAGTGGGACGTTGAGGGGAGGGACTGTTCTCAGACCAGTTGGAAACTGGCTGCTATGCAGGAAACCCGGATTATATTTACTAACCAGTGTCTGTTCTTCATTATGATATTCAAGCAAATCAACTTTACCCAAAGAAAAACATGATACATGGGGTTTCTCTTGGTAGAGAAAAAAATATGCCAAACATCAAATACAGACTTTCAGCTCATACAATGTCACAAACTTTTAATTTTTTTTAATCATTTTTTTCCAGAGTTTGATTCTATCTCCCGTAAATAATGTGAATAACATGAATAGTTCCACAAATTAAGAGGCAGTAACATGTATAATTGACTTCTTTGAGCTCTATATCATAATATGTTATTCCCTCATCAAAACACACCTGGAGTATTGCCTTGATTCTTTCGTGAATGTTTGAGAAACCCTTTAATCTCCGTGGCAACCATCCAGCTGTGTTAAACACCTGGGTGGTACTTAGCTCCGCCTTCGAGGCGCAGCTCCACCTCTGCAGTTTCCAAGCAGCCCTTTCCTGTGGCTCCTCTACTCAGCTCCTTCAGACTAGCTAGTAGCAATTAGCAAACACCTGGCTGAACTGAACATCGGCTGAGCTCATTATGAGCTACTTGTCATTGAAACACTGGAAAAATCGTAGTAAAAAGTCAATAGAGGACCAATGTTGTATTTACATCCTGAAGGCGGAGTTTCAGAAAGGGACCTATTTCAACGCGTTACATTACAAAATAATTTTAAGTTATATTTGATATACAACTCTGGGAAAAATGAAGAACCACTGCACTGGCACTGAACCCCATTGAAAATCGGATGTTTTTTCCACCAAATATTGAGTTAAAACATTGGTAAATGGACTGAACTTATATAGCGCTTTATCTAATCATTTTTGACCACTCAAAGCGCTTTACACTAGAGCCACATTCACCCATTCGCACTCACACATTTGATCACCGATACGCAGCTCGGTAGGCAATTTGGGGTTAGGTGCCTTGCCCAGGGGCATATCGACATGTGGCAGGAGGAAGCTGGAATCAAATCTGCAGCTTTCCAATCACAAGACAACTACTCTATCCACAGAGCCACAGTCGCCCACCCAGCACAAACACAATCAAACGTGAGAAAGACAGACAAGCAGCCATGCACACCAGCGCCATCTTGGATCTCTCCCATGTATCCCAGGTCACACACATTTATACACCGATATGCAGCTCGGTGGGCAATTTGGGGTTGGGTGCCTTGCCCAGGGGAACATTGACATGAGGCACTATGGAAGCTGGAATTGAACCTGCAACCTTCTGATCACAAGATGACTACTCTATCCACAGAGTCACAGTCGCCCCTAAACATTAGTATTGTTGTTTCTAAATGAATATGAACTTGTTTTCTTTGTATTTGAGTGCTGCATCTTTTTTGTTATTTTGACCATTTCTCGATTTCTACAAATAAATACAAAATTTTTGCTTGGACTTTCAGAGACATGTTGTCAGTAGTTCATAGAAAAAAAGAACAATGTTAATTTTACTCAAACATATACCTATAAGAGTAAAATCTGAGAAATTGATCATTATGAGTGGTCTCTTAATTTTTTTCCAGAGATGAAAGTATAATTTGTATGCTAACTGAAGGTAACATAGTTACTCGATTGTGCTATAAGAAGGCACCATGTGGGTGAAAAATACCTAATACTGCCCGTTTGATATTGAAGTAGAAATTGTCGTTCCATTGACACATTATTTTTCATATAAAAGTGAAATAATCTGAGCCTGGAAGTAGTACCTTTTCTTCACTTCTAAGGAATTATGGACGTAAAAAAGTTCCTATATCTACCTGAAAAGTTGGTTTTATCTTAAGATATCTGCACTGGAATAGACCAAAAGACTTGGTAAGATGTGGTGTTTTTGCAGTGCACGTCTTGGAAACACAGCACTTGAAATAAATCAGTTGTGTCTTACACCGACTTGCATCACTAGACTCCAGTGCATCAAATATTTCTCATTTCAAACCAGAACAGCCTTCTAATTATTCTCAATTTAATATTTGAAATGCCTCATGGTAAAAACACACCAGGATTAAAGCTGCTTTCCTCCTTCTGGGAAAATCTGACCGCCTTTTATACATATAACTGCATTGATTAGTACCTCCCACTGAACTGACCCGTCTCGCTCTCCCTGTCTCCCCGACTCACACGCCTCCCCACACACAGACTGATTCGACTGTTGCGTCGTAAACACGGCTATCTTCGTTAAGCCAGACCGTCTTCAGCCTCCTCCTCCTCCTCTGGCGCACTCGCCTGGCCGCTTAAGTAGATCTACGGTTTAAGCACAGCGGTGAACAGAACTGGGGGGCAAACGAGTGAAGGGATCAGGGGGGGTTTTATGACAGGACGGGGTTGGGAGGCACGTCTGACTGTAAACAGATAAAAACCGAGGGAGAGAGGTCAAAGACGTGTCGAGATAAGAAACGGCTAAATGTCACATCTCCAATATCATCCTCCAAACCCCTCAAACGGAGAAGAGTGAGGTGAAAGAAAAAGCTCCCAGATTTTAAAACATGGGGTCTCGCTGATGTAATTCGTTTTTAAACTTTGTGTGGGTGCCATGAATACTTAAATTGTGGGAATTCAGCAAATCAAAATGTCGTTTTCTCTTTGAAATACAGATATGAGCCAAATCATTAATTCACACAGCAGATTTAGGTTTAAAGTAATATTTTACTGGTGAGTTATATTAATGTTTGGACGAAGTATGTGGTGAGAGCGAAAGAAAACATGACATATAACCAAGTATTTTTGGTCTAGTTTGTAGTCAAAATAAGACAAAACTAACAAGTAACTTTTCAGCAGGATACAGGATGTTGTTTAGTCAAAAAATCCTTAATATTGACAAAAAAAGGCCCAGTTTTACTAGGAGATTATTTCACTAATAGCATAAATGTTTTGCTACATATGTAAGAATGTGTATGTGGAATTTTGATCCTTAAGCTAGCATAGCAGGAGCAAACTTTAAAAGATTTTGACAAAAGAAAAAATAAAATAGCTCCTGGCCAACTAAAATCACAAGGGATAACTATTAAATAAATGTAGTAATTATTAAATATTGAATGAAAGTGAGGACAATATTTTAAAAGTTGATGTTTCTGTGGCCAAAACCCTCTTTCAGGTGTTTTAGCGTAAAAGCACTTCAGGTTTTCCAGTCAGTAACATTTATAGCAGTATACAGACTCTCTCTGTTTCAAAAAAGTCAGGTCCAAGCATAGACCCCTGAGGTACACCATAGGTTTAGACTTTAGAGCAACTGTTCATCAAACTGATATGAAAGAACTAAAATGGAGATTTCATCCATTTCAGTTGTATATTTATTTGTCTTTCTGACCCGTCAGCCATGTTGCGAGTGTCGGCTCAGGATGAGCCAGCAGACACAATGTAAAGAACAAAAGGACTTCAGAGAGCACAAAACCAGAGGATCACATGACCGTCGGCTGGAGCCACGCTGATCCGTGGTGTGGCGGATTCCTGGAGGCAGGGTCACCTTTTCTCCGTCTATTCCTGTCCTCCCCTCCTCTTCCTGCCGTTCACCTATCTCTTATTTTCATCCAACCTAAGGCCTGTCAGAGCACCGCCTTCCTGCCATTTGAGAGATGTTGAATCTAATCTGAATGGGGTTTGAGCGGCGGGGCGTGTTAAGTCATTACTTGCACTTGATTTTCCTTGACTTTGTCCTCTTCTAATCCTATTGTGGCTTTTCTGTACTTACGGAGGCTATCAACAGCTTGACTAAAGAGATAAAGGGGGGAAGCTAGTAAATTATTACTCCTCACGGTCATTTACTGCTTATTCTGTAGATCCCTTAAAGCATAGACTCCCCAAACTGTTTTATGCATAAAAATCATATTATTATAAACAGTTGGTGTTTTTTGTTATGTTGGAGTAAAAATAATAAAACCGAGTGATTAGACCTCAAAGCTTGCCAGATAAGCTCTATAATGCTCCATGTTGAGTCCGTATTAAAGCCAGTGGGGATCAAGACGATCCCTACGTCCGAATGGCAGCTCCTTTGTCTTTGGACGTACCTGGATGCTCCTGGGGTTGCGTCATCATTCAGTGCTTCAGCTGTTTTGATTTGTTTACTAAAAGGGCAAAGGGCCCAAAATGGCCGCCGGACAGTGGAAAATCCTGAGAAAATGGAGCGCGGATCAATTTATTCCTGTCTAAAAGTACTGTTGGCTTTTTATTGAGCAGCATTCTCCTACTCAGTCATAGAGAATATGGGGTGCTATTAGTAAACTTACAGTCAAAATCAACAGCAAAAATTTGTTTTTGTTTCATAAGAGCAAAAAATGGGGGTTTAGTCCTTTTAAACTATATTATTCATTTGAATATCAACTAAAAATATTTAATTATCAAGCTAAATATTTTATTTACCAATTCAATATTTGGCTCCATAAGCTAAATAATCAGTTGAAGCTAAATAATCAGTTGAAGCTAAATATTTCGTTAGCAAGTAAAATATTTAATTAGCATCTTACATATTTAGCTTACTAACTAAATAATTAGCTCCACACTAAATATTTAGCTCTGAGCTAGCTAAATATTTGGTTAGCTTTGAGTTAAATATAGTTATAGTTCAGTAATAACAATTTATATACCGCTGAAGCTCATACTTTCTGTTAATTTCAACTGCCAAAGATTTTAAGTCCATGTTTGTTTACTGTTTAGGGGTTGTTGCTGCTTTCAGTTTCCTGAAAGCAGCAACCTTTTATTACACTTTTTATTACACACTTTTTATTAACTATCTGTGAATGATACAGGCTTCCTCTGATTTTGAAGTGATTGCAATACAGTTTTACAGTGTATGTGGTGTGAAGTGATAAAAAATATATGGATACTATAATCCTGACTGGAGCTTTATCTATTCTCTTTTGGTCTCACCTTAAAAATCCAAGAAAACCCTTCAGATTTGGTACTTTCTTTTCCGTGGAGTTAACTCATCATTTTGAGGTTCATTGCTAAAAATGAAAAAGTACTAATTCCACTGCCAGATTATGTCACTTATGGGAAAATACAGTTAAAAGTGAAATAATCTGCCAATAAAAGTAGGACTTTTTCATCTATTAAGAAATTATTTACTTCACGGAAGCTAAATTATCTTGCTGGAAAGTTAGTTTTATCATATTTCAAGTGTACTATGATATTTGCGCTAAAAAATGTTGGTGTTTTTGCAGTGTTCTTATTCAGTGAGTGCAAATTCAACCTCTTCCCTGTCAAACTACACCTTTTAACTGGGAAACGTTTTTGTACTTGGTCTCTGAAAACAGACCAAACGCTTAAAAAAAATCATCCATCTGTTTTCTATCAATAACGTATGTTTTTTTGTTGTCTGGAAAACGAGCCATTTGAAAAAAAAAACCCTTGTTATTTAGTCACAATTGGTGGGCACTGCCCCGTTACCTAGCAACCTCAGCCAAGGTCACCCCCGTTACCTAGCAACCTCAGCCAAGGTCAGCCCCGTTACCTAGCAACCCAAAGGGAACTCAAAATAGGCTGCACTAAGAAGTGGAAACCTCATGTTTCTTTTATTTAATCAATTTGATTTAAAATAAATCCTTATTTTCAACAATGACCTGTTCAGAAAACATTAAAACATTATGAAATAGATATCGGAAAACAGAAGGACACCATAAAAGCAAACAAAATATGTAAAAACAACCAAATTCAAACTGACTAAACGTACAAAGTACACATAATAAATCAACAGTTTAAAAAAAATAAGTTACATTGATCATATATTATGTCTTTTACTGGATTGATAGTTGGCGTCCTGAACCTTAATGCAAGTTGTTCCGATATTTGGGTGCAGCAAAAATGAAATGATGTATGAAATCTTGGGATTATTATAGTGATGAATTTAGTGGAATGTAAAATGTGAGTGTTAGAAATATTAATAACAGATAAACCTGTCAGAACTTTTTAAAATAAAGCACAATAGATGCCTAAGAATGCATTTTATATGTTTTTCCAACATACCAAAACCTATGATGAAAAAGAAAAAAATCTAGCTGTAAATAGTTAAAAGTTCGCCTCAGTGCTGACGCATTGAGTTCAGAAACTTTGTGAGCCAACAAAGCGCCTCAGCCAGAATGTTTTAATTTTTTTATTTAGTTTATTTGTGCCATCCTTCCTTTCACATATCCTACATTTTGGGAACACTCATGTTACCTTCTGGAGCTCTTTCCAGTAATTCTTGGCGTCTACAGTTGCTGCTAAATACAGATTTGAGGATCACATTGGACACCTGATCAGAGTTAAACAGGATCTGAACCGCTTGCTGTGACTTAGCTAGAGCCAGTTTCATCTATTTTATTCTGTCCTGGTTACACTGCAAAAACACAAAATCTTACCAACTAATTTTGGTCTAATTTCTACTGCAGATATCTTACTACACTTGGAATAAGACAAATTAACTTGCAAGATATAGGAGTTAATGAAAAAGTATCATTTCCACTGGCAAATTATTTCACTTATAACAAGAAATTTTTTCTACATTAAAAATTTATTTCTTTAAAACAAGCTCCTATATATTTCCGAAATGTTATTTCTAAGTTAAATTTGAAGTAATCTGCGCCCAGGTGTTAAAGTAACACTTTTGAAAGTGTTAAAAGATTGACTCTCATTGTTTTGTTAAATTAACATTGGTCTAAAATACTAAAATGGGTTTAAGAAAAGCTAAACTTTCCATTTCTGTGCGTTGTTTTGGATATTTTCCACTGGATTTGATTGATATTAACACCTTGTGTGTCAATTAGTTACTTTTTTAACACCACATTATGTTTTGTGATCAACACTACACTGGTGTTACTTTTAATATATTTTAACACTAACACCATTGTAAATGTTAATGTGACACTCTGCGTTGTTGAATTTAACACCAGCTGACTTGGACACAGACACTTTTGTGTATTAATTCAACTCTGGCATTTTTACTATGTAGAACTAATACTTCAATATTAAGGAATTGTCGCGTTAAAACTAAAATCCTATCTTGCTGAAAACTTGATATGTCTTATTTCAAGTGTACTACTAGAAGCTAGGCCAAAAATACTTAGTAAGATTCGTTTTTGCAGTGTACATCTACTGAAATCCACCACATAAACTAAACTCTACATCAACTAACACCAAACTGATATTAGCTCTTCCCCTTCAATGCAGCAAATCAAGAAAAAGGTTTTCCCCCTAGAATCTTTTCCATCTTCACTTTTCCTTCCCACTCCACGGTTGTTTCTTGTGTCTGGTGTAGCTTCCAGTTCACCTGCCTCCAGATAAACCCTAATTCTCCATCTATCTCCTTAGACCGTCTGATTAGCATCGCGTCACAGAAAGGGGAAGTAATCCGCGCCCAGGAATAGAGCCACAGCAGAAACTCTCATGTGTCTGCAGGTAATCCTCTCTTAAATACCTCCGGGGCAGCCAGCTCCAGTCGGGTTGGGCAGAAGCTCCAGTCAGTGTCCTGTTATCCCTCGGACACACCAGCAGCCCGAGCAGGAGCCGTACTCGGAGTTTCCTCGGTCAGGATGAACTTTGCGGCCCAGTTATTGTACTCCAGCTACCTGAGCGAGCGACTGGAGCGTTTGTTTGCACCGAGGCCTGCAATTAAAGACAGCGAGGAGAATGACCCGTTCTGGGCGAGGTGGGACGTAGCAACCAGTAGAGACCCTGACCCCTGACCTGCTCCAAGCTAGCAGCCATTGTAGCTCCAACTGCAACATCAACTGAGTTTCCAGGGCAAATGTGCGCCAGTCTTTGTAGCTGCGTTTTTATCGGCCATAAAATTAAAAGAAGGAAAATAAATTTGTGTAATAGAAAAACGCCGATTTCGAAAAAGTTAACATCTTTCAATTTAAAAAAAAAAGTTTTCGCTAAGACTAGGTGGTTTGTTAGCCGTTTAGAAACATTTTATGCGTCAAACACGTGATCAATAACCGGATGTTTCTACTGGCAATCAGTACTCTCTTCTTCCTACTCCCTTTCACACAGAAAAGTAGTTGTAAACTAATAATTTTGTTCTGTCCCACTGATTGCTTGTTCTGTTAAAAATGAATAAAGAAAGAAGATTACAGGAAGTGATAGGAGCATGATGTTTTTCTTTTCAGAGAGCTCTCATGGCATGCCACAGTTCATAAAACCTTATCTGTCCTTTGGGCATGTTGAATAGCTCTTCTGTAAAATCTGCGACTATAATTTTCCCAAAACGTTCCGAAATATAAGAGGTTCATTGTCTCCTGTCATGGCTGGTTTATGATGAGTGCTAGCATCACGACTAAATTATGAATACATCCCCTGGAACTGTTTACATCCGTCACTGCTATGATTTATAATGATTTATTGCGTGAACAAGTTTATTTACTTGTGATTTTAATTTTATTTCTTATTTAATGGAAACACCGCAATCGCAAAATTGTGTTTTTCACCGTTGGTGGAATATTGACAAAGATTTGCTCACATTTCCAGTGGAAACTGGTCTTTCATATCCTTGATTTGGCTCACCAGGCCGAGTTTATCTTCTCAGTTGGTCCATCCGATTCCCACAAAATTCTCTTTCTCTGTTTGGTTTCCTGTTTATTTTGATCTTTTTGCCAGAAAAGCAGACAGACACTGAAGAAGAGTCACTTGGTCACACTTTTAGTTCTTCACTCATGCAGGCTAAAGCAAACCAGTCAAGAAATTCAACTAGCATCCAAACCTCAACACTGTAGAAACACAAAATGTGTCCAAGTATTTTTGTCTAGTTTTCAGTGCAAATATCTTACTACACTTGAAATAAGAGAAAAAGTAACTTTTCAGCAAAATATAGGAACTTGTTTTAAGTAAATCCCATAACATTTATGAAAAAATGGTAGATTATGGCATATCCCCCATTTTATAAATGATATATTAAAGTATCATTGACTTAAATCAAGCTCCTTTATCATGCTGAAAAGTTATTTGTAAGATAGTGTTGTCTTATTTCAAGTGTACTAAGACATTTAAATGAAAAACTAGACCAAAAAAAATGCTTGGTACACTTCAAAAAGACAAAGTCTTACATATTTCTAGTGTAAATATCTTATTACGCTTGAAATAGGACAAAACCAACTTAAAGTAACTTTTCAGCAACATATGGGGACTTGTTTTAGGTAAATAATTCCTAAATATTGATTTTAGAAAGTACTTGTTCAGTTGGCAGATAAATTATGACATTCTGCCAATGGAACTAGAACTTTTTCATCAAAATTAAGAACTGATTCCCTTAAAATAAATGTCTGTATCTTGCTAAAAATGACTTTTAATATAGTTTTGTCTCATTTCAAGCGAACTAAGATATTCGGATGAGAAACTAGACCAAAGAATACTTGTTAAGATTTTGTGTTTTTGCAGCGAACATTAAATAAAGCGGAGTCAGCAGCAGTGAGGGCCTTCAGAAAAAGCTCCACCATTCATCCAAATGAACTCTTTGAGGAAGACCTGTTAAAATGATAAAAGCCTGCTGGGTTAAATGCCTCCTTGACCTGCTTTGCTTCATCCTCGGTCGTTTTTTATTTTTTTCTGGACCAGTTGAAGCAGAATAAGCTCCTGCTTACCACTTCATCCCCTCTTCTTCTCCTTTGAAGAGGTTCTTCAAGGTTGCCATGTTTTTCTTTTCCTTTCTTTAATGCTATTTTATTATATTATTATTGAACGCTGCCCTTGATTCAAAGCACCTCTAACACAGGTGCAGCTTTGGAGTCTTCTCTTATTCTCATTCACAATAATAAGGACACTCGGTTTTCACTGGACAAAATATAAAATGGGGCAGAGAGCGGTAATGGATTCGTGAGACCAGGTGAAAGGTGAATGTGCTGCTTATAATAGATCACAGTGAAAGAAATAGAGCAGGGTGTTGTCTCCAGAGTGAGATTTATCCAAGAGAGCAGCTCCACCTGGTGGCTATCTACCAAAATAAAACCACATCCGCTAAATCCATTTTGATTTGTTTTAGTGCCTAAGCACGTTACTTAATGCATTATGGGTAATCCTTTATGTAGCAGAAGGCCTGCTCTATAAATTATGAATGAAAAAAATCCAAACCAGGTTTGTTTGGTGTCCTTTGATAAATGAGAGTATATATGGTGCAAAATTAAACAATTCAGATTAATTGTGTCCATTTACCGAGCTGTTATAAATCAAACTATCTTCCCTTCAGCTCTAAATTGCCACTTAATTTACATCTCCCTTAAAAGAGCAAACAAACTAACCAATAAATCATAAGCAGACTTATTGATGTAATCAGTCACAGCCACTTAAAGCTGGATAGATGTGAAGGATGAATCAGTTCAGCTCAGACTTGAAGGATTTATTATATCTGTATACACTTACTGAGGCCAATTATGTTTCTTCTAACCCTGGAAATATCAGAAACTGTCATTTTAAAAGTGTTTATTGTGATAAAAGTGCTTTATTAAGAAAGTACAAGCATCAAACAGAAGTAAATGTGCGGCCATCTTGAGTGTTGTCACAGTTTACAGATGAAATGTAAGGGAGACATTTCATATCGTTTTCAGATAAAGGTTTTTAAACTAGGATGAGGTGGGTTTGTTTGGTCGCATCGACATTAGTCACAAAACTGCAACACTTTTTCAACATCACACGAGTCATGTGATCAACAACCGGATGTTACTACAGGCAGAAAAGACTAAGAACAAGACAGGAAGTGCTAGGAGGAGGATGGCGCGACGATTAAATATCTTTAATCAATGCTTGTTTTCCTCTTGTTTTCTATTCTAAAAAATGTTGAAAGCTTTAATTCGCAGAGAAAAATCATTTTATTAGCAGAACAAAGAGGTAATTTTACCAGACGAACATCTTAAAAATATGAAAAAAAACCTTGCTTTAAAGAGAAGAAACTTTAATAATTAATTTTCTGTTATCGTTTGTGTTGGGGTTTTCATAAAATGATTACTTCATTCCTCTAATACTACAACTTTATAATATTAAAACTTGATTCTCGTTTTATGTTGATTTTGTTGTCATATAATTATACTATTGCAATGATTACATTCTAGTAAAACTGTGACTGTGTTCTCATAACTGAAAAAAGTATTTATAGCTTAATTCAACCATAGAATTGACCTGAATTAAAAGTACAATAAATAGATGCTGTAAAACACACTTGTCAAACAAAATGGCCGCCGTGGATGTGCTGACATCACTCTGAGCTATGGAAACCCAAGGAGTGCATTAGTGGAAAATTATCCGTATTTTCCGAAAATTAAATTTAAGAAAAATCAATGGTAAGATGAATTTATTGGCCAACCCTAAAACCACCTATTAGAAGCTGAAATTGGTTAAAATTGGATCTTTCAGGAGACTAAGGAACCAAAACGTATGGCCAAATCAAAGTCTGGGGATTGTCTTTGAACAATCTTAACATATTTATATTTGTCAAGCTTTTTGTTACGAATCTCTAGTAGAAGTTCCAATGAGTTTAGTACCTTCCGACAAGGACATTAGCACCTCAAAGTTTTCTCATTTGTTTATAATTTCAGGGAGGAACTGCGTCTTGGCCCCAGTCTACCAGGAGGCTCCTACAAACCCGTCTGTAACGGCGCCATGGGCCGCCGGCCAACTCTCATTGAGCCGGAGCGCCTCAAGGACTTTGGTGAGGAGGAACTTCTCAATGGAGATGTCAAGTACCACCAAACCAGTGTGGCTGGAACCCCTGAGATAAAGCTCATGGACCCCCCCAAAACCAGAAGAGTGAGTGAGTTCAGGATCATCCCCAAACCTCCGGCTCAGTTCCTCCGATTTGAGGACATCAGCGCGGCGGCCTTCACAATCCAGTCAGCGATACAGAAGACACCTTGCACGGTATGCTGGTTGTGTGAATTTTATGAGGCAATCAGAGAGTGGTGCATGTTTAGCTTAGGCAGCTAATTTGTTTGAAATTCTGCCAGAGAAATCCATGTCAATGGGAGAAATTTGAGAGAGAGCAGAGTAGGAAGGTGAGAATCGAGCAACTTGAAATGAATTAAAGCAATGTTGGAATGAAGAGTGGGTTAAAGTTCATCCACTATGATGTAAAAAATGTAAAGTACAACTACTGATGGTTCTTGCTTATAAATTTGGTTTTACAAGCTGCAGAATCAAGGGGTGTGTTTAGTTTGTCTCATGGCTGGTTAATGGTTTTGAATCATCTCAAAGGTGACCTATTATGCTTCCTGGAACAGGTTAGGATCGGCTTATGGGCTAAACAAAACATGTTCATTACATTCTTTACACAAAATCATTCTTAGATAATGAGATTTCAGTCTGCTCAGTTCTATTTATCTATTATTTATTATTTATCTATTATCACATCTTATCAATTTAAATCCAAATAAGCTGCTGCTAGCAATGCCCCCCAACTCAACACTTACACTCGTACATGAAAATAGCTTCAAACAGATGCACAATTATACAACCGTACATCTTTGAAAATCATTAGTAGAGCCTCCTGCACAACTAAAGAGAATGCAGCAAGTGGTTTCTGAATAGTAAGTCATCAACAAAACACTTGTTTTTTCCAGCAGCCATTGTACAACACATACAGTTGTAAAACCAGCTGACTGTGTTGCTAGGTAGCGTACAGGACTCTGCTGAGGTCGCTAGGTAACAGGTGCTGATTTGTGATGTCACATTTGGAAGGTTTATGAAGTGGCTCATTTTCCAGACACCAAAAAACATGAAGTTTTTGCCCAAAAATGTCTGTGTGTGTATTTTTTTTTCTTCTTTAAGTGCTTGGTCTTTATTTTAGAAGCAAATGGAAGAACAAAGATGTGAATTTTCCATAATAGGCCCCCTTTCATATCTGGTTTGAACAAAAAGCAGCAGGCAGTGAGCATTTAACAGATGAGGCTGCTTGTTTGTGCGTAGTATTCCAGACTGTCCAAGCAGTACGGGATGGAGATCTTCCTGAAGAAGGAGCATCTTCACTACACCGGCTCTGTGAAGGAGAGAGGAGTGCTGTACCTGCTCACCTCCCTCACACAGGTAAATACAGGAACTCCTTCATGTTCTGATCATTTGTGAATCAGGGAGACGATGATAACCGTGGGTCTGTCTCCTCCCAGGAGCAGCAGAGGAAAGGTGTGATCGTGGCCACCGACTGTAACTTCTCCATGGCCGTGGCTCACCATGCGGCCGAGCTGAAGATACCGGTGTTTGCCATCATGCCATCAAGCTGCTCTTCTCCACGCCTGCGGACCTACAGAGACTACGGCGCCATGGTCATCTCGTACGGTGGCACCGGCCACGACTCCCAGAACCACGCCCGCCATCTGGCCAAAGAGAACGGATACCTCTACCTGGAAGAGTCAGTCTCATTTTAAAACTTCAGATGTGCTGGTAAAGCATGAGGTCGGGGCTGAAACGATCAATCAGATTAATCAGTTACTGAAATTAATTTAGCAATTGATTAATAGTTAACTGGAGTGAACAGTGTAACAATCTGTGGCTGTTTTGATATATTCAGATATTAGGTCTTAAACGATTAATCGGATTAATTGTGATCAATCAATTACTGATTATCATTAACTAAATTAATTAAATTAAAGTTTCTTTGTATAAGAGCACATTTCAGCAACAAGGCAGTTCAAAGTGCTTTACATCATAAAAATATGATACAATCAATTATGAAACAAGCATTAAACATCACATTTTGTGAGACATAATCAAAATTATCAATGCACATCAAAATACACTTAGAGCAATAATTAAATCAAAACTGTGCGGAGAAGATAAACATTTTGTATGTAAGATAAAAACAAAACTTTTGTCTATAAATATGTTTTACCAAAAGGCAGCTTTACCTTCAATTAGTTCCAATTCTGTAATAAAAATAAATAATCTCACTTTTTCTCTTCAAATATTCTAAAAATAATTAAAAAAAATAATCAACATTAATTTTAGGATAATTATCCTGAACTGCAGTAATGTTAAGTTAGGCTGAACTTTCTACATCCTTTGCTGCAAATCATCAACAGTTCACTAAAGGAATGCCATGCTAATTAGGCAATAAAATATATTTTTCTCATTGAAGAACAGAATTTAGTAATTAGTTTATGTGTATTTATAATAATGTGCAAAATAACATAGGTGTTTAAATGAAGAGTATGCAGAATGTGCCCGTCTAAGCCTTTCCTTGTTTCCAGAGATGAGAGTGCAGCGTACCTGGCAGGACTGGGAACTGTGGGCATGGAGATCTTTGACCAGGTTCCCAAAGTGGACGCAGTGGTCATTCCTGCAGCAGGACAGTATGGACTTCTGGCCAGCACCGCCGCAGCCCTCAAGTACCTCAACTCCCAGATTCTTGTAATAGTAAGTACACATAATCGGTACAAATGATTATAATAAAGCTTCTTTTTGTGCTTATTTACACCGAGGCCGCCTATGTTACATGGAGACGTTATCAATAGTTCATAATGTGACAAACATTTTCCAGAAGTTACAGGGGTGTCCAAATTTTTGGTCACACGGGCCAAAATTGTCAAGTCAAACATATTTGTGGGCCAGAATAAAAAAAGCAAAGAAAGTAGTGAATTATTTCAACAAAATGATTAACAAACAACATAATTAACAAAATCGAAGTTTTTCATCCCATATACAAAATTTTAAATGGATATTTTGCACATTCACTGTTTGCTGTACAATTTACTTTATAAAACAAAATCTTAATAGGTACTTTTGTTCAGTTTTTAGTGCAAATATCTCAGTACACTGCAAAAACTGAAATCTTAGTAAGATTAAATATCTTAAATTAAGGAGATTGTTCTTGTTTTTTTTCTGACAAGATAATTTTTCTCACCAAGAGGGATTTATGTAAGAATATTTTTCTTATTTTAAGTGCACTTAATTATCTCAGTAAGATATAAAAGCTTGATATTAAGAAAATATTGCTTATTATTCAGTAAATATGTGCTAGAATCTAGAATATCAATATTTATCAATCAAACTTAAAAAATAGGACAGTAATATTTCAGTAAGATACACAAGCTTGTTTTAAGTCCGTAATTCTTGTGTACTGATGAAAATGTGCTACTTTAATTGGCAGATTATTTCACTTAAAACAAGACATTCGTTTTAGATGGAGAATCTGCCTTTCTGATTTCAACCACACTGGACATCATTCCCTTTAAATGCTTATGTTCGTTTAAATATTAACAGCTGGACTTTCTTCAACAGGGAGTTGAACCAGAAGGTTTCCCTCTGCTGCTGCAGTCTCTGAAAACAGACGGCCCGATCAAAAACCTGCACGGAAACCCCAACAAGAAGCTGTATGGAGGTGAGGAGACGCAAACGGCTCTTTGCTCATCTCTTTTCTTTACAGCTTTGTGCTTTGATGCAAAACCCATCAAACTTTGAAGTGTCGTTCATGAAGCTAGCCAGTCAAAAACTAACAGCACTAATAATTAAACAAGAGAAAAACGGGTTCACAAAAATCTTCATGTTGTTTATTCACTTATTTAAAGCTAAATATTAATTTTAGTGCTAAATATTTAGCTTGTCAGCTAAATATTTAGCAGTAAAATACATATTTAGGGACCTAGCTAAATATTTAGCTCAAAATTAAACATTTTGCTCCAAATAAAATATTAGTTGACAAGATAAATATTTTGTTTCAAACCACATGTTTAGATCTAAGCTAAATATTTAGCTTAAGAACTAGATACTTAGTTTGAAGTGTTTCAAACTAAGTGTATTAGTTTGGAGCTACAAAGTTACAAACATTCAGTTTGTACTGTTTAAATATGAAATTATTTCTGTTAATTTTTGACTATGTAACTTCAAGCTGTATCTTAAACTGTTATTTCTGCAGGTCGTCACGCTGATAATGAAGAATTGATTAGTTAATTAATCAGTTAACTTTCTGTTCACATGACTGTAGGACACAATGAATAAATGTCTTTTTTTACTAGTTTCTATATTATTTCTCTTTTCAGATTTTAACGAGCGTTCACTTGGTGCAGACACCTTCCGTCTGTCCAAGAAACTGATAAACAAAGTTATTCCTGTCAGGTACTGCAGCGCCACAACAAATCCACCAGCAAAAACAAAACAAAACTGTTATTACTGAAGAAGTGAGATGGACAAAGTTGTACCTCCAGAATAATCTCACCAGTGTGATCTTTAATCCCCCAGTTGGTGAATTCAGGGACTGATTTTTGATTTCTGTTGTGTTGTCAGTGAGGAAGACTCTCTGGTGGCGATGCTGCGATTTCAGGAGGTGGAGCACTCCACAGTGGACACAGTGGGCGCCATGGGACTGGCTGCCATATTGGCAGGGCAACTTCCAGAACTAAGAGGGAAAAAGTGGGTCAGATATTTTAACGTTGTCGTAGTTCAGCAGCTGGTTTCAGTCTAAACTCTGAGGTTTGACCCAGTTGCCACCCTGGTGGGTTGACATTATCACAGCAGGGAAGTAACTAGTTACATTTACTCCATTTCATTTACTTAACTAACCTTTTTTTTTTAAATTACTTTTAGGAGTATTTGTACTTTTTACTTTTACTTCAGTAATTTTATAATGAAGTATTTCTCTCTTACTTGGGTAAAACTTCTGGATTTTCTACCCACTGAATGAAAACCAAACATTTTATCTTGCAGTTTCTGTTGAAGTTTTTTGTTGAGAGAAACTGATTTGGAAAATTTTCTTTTGCCTGATTTTATCAATTTCTGTTATTTATATAAATTATTATCATTTAATTTATGGCAGTAAATAAAAATACCAAGATTTCCACTTAACTTTATATTTTGGTCAGTCTGATGGTGTAATTTTAAATATTAAATCACTGGCAATTCGATTGGTTACTCAGTATTTGAGTGAACTTTCAAACAAATACTTTTTACTCTTACTTGAGTAATTTCATGCGACTTTTTACTTCTAGAGTAAAAGTATGTTGAAGTAGAGCTGCTGTTACTTGCGGGCGGTTTTTGCGTACTCTGCCCATGTTTAGACGTCGCCGGCCACCATTTTGGCTCATGCTAGCCGTTTCTGCTGCAGGGTGGTTGTTGTGGTGAGCAGCGCCAACATGGAGCCGGACCTGGTGAGGCAGTGTGTGGACCGGGCTCTGGTGCTGGACGACCGGGTCAGTAAATTCTCTGTGCAGCTGGGAGAATGGCCAGGAGACATGGCCAAACTGCTGGACGTCCTGTCCAGAGAGGACGTCAGGTGAGGACAGGTTCAGACTTAATCCGTTCCCACTTTGGTGCCAGACGCTTTCTTTAACTCCGCGTGTTTTCGTTCTCCCCCCAGACTGCTGGACGTCTGCCATCGCAGACACAGTGACAAGTCAGACATCTTCAAAGCAAAGGTAGGCGGGTAATTTGTCCTTTTCTGTCGTTTTTCATGATTTCATTAGTCATGGAGTCTTCAGTCAGAAGCTTCTTCGGAGACGCTGCAACTAGGCCAAATTTTGCTATATTATAAATTAGGGCTGTATAATAATAATCCTCGATATCGCGATATCGATATTTTCTTTCCTAGAAAAAAATCTATATTCATCTGCAAGTATCATAACATCCAACTGTCACCTTGTTCACTCACTGCTTGCTTCACCAGGTCATCAGGCTTAGAGTGATTCCTTCAGATGTTCAGGTTTAAAAAGGTATCAAACTATTCAGAGCAGGAACTTGTTCACTTTATTTACTTTACTAATGCATGTCAGCTACAGTTTGGACTGTTTCAACTAAAAGAAACATGTTTTCTCACCACTTCTTTGATTCATTTTGTCCAGCTGTCCACTTTAAGTCTGTGTCCAACCAGAACCAGGTATTGTGTACTTGGTGCTTTTAATCAGTTTTCAGTTAAATTAATTCAATCCAACTTTATAACAGTCACAAAATGTCACCAAAATCACTCTGTCCCTCTAAAATCTTTCAGAAAATCGCAAAAGTGTATTGGATTGTATCGTTTGCTGAATATCGCGATATGTACATCGTAGGCAGAATATCGTGTATCGTATCGTATCGTGAGATTATTGTATCACTACAGCCCTATTATAAATTGAAGTCATTGCAATAACCAATAATATTGTTTTGAGACCATTTTCAAGTAATATAATAGTTGAGGATCATTTTCTTTAAAAATGCTAGACGTACCCAAGTTTAATAAAAAAAATAAAAGCATAAACGCGGTTTTACTGTTTCCATTACAAATGTGGGTAAAACTTTATCAATATTCCTCTATTGGCAAGAAAACAAACACTAAATTTGACAATTGAGGTGTTATGATTAAATCAGAAATGCAATTAAAGTCTTGTGAATATTTCTGTTCATGTCGTAAGTCAATATGTAGGAAGTGGTCGTCCTACCACTTCCGGTCCTCGTCTTCTTCATGGTTCTTGCCAGTAGTAATGTCTGGTTGTCTGTCATGTGACTCACAATGTGAAAAAAGTGTTTCCATCGCAGTTTTGTGAAATAAATTTTGATACAGCAGAAAAACCACCTGACGCTATCACAAAAACTTTTTAATGAAAAATGTGAGTTGTTCTTTTTTATTAATTGGTTCCTTTATGAGAACTGATTTTGAAAATGTATAATAAAATTATGTTGCTCATTTTAAAACTCTCTGTCTGCATCTATTGGCCGAATTTGTGTCAGTTTTTCAACTGCTGTTTTGAATTACACACAAAATCACTTTAAGGGGCACAAACCTGCGGGCCACACTTTGGACACCCCTAAAATAAAGTTTTTCCAAATGTACTAATTTCCCAGGATCCAGCCATGTTCTAACAGGTCATGCAGACTGATTAGCATCGCCAGTCTCTCCACATAAAGTCCCATAACAAATCCTCACCCCACACATAACGCTTTTTCCTGGACTTGTTTTCTAATCTCCCTAATTCTGATTAGAAACAAGCTGAAAAGTCTCTTAATCTCTGGGCTCGTCATTGTTTCCTCTTTGGCCCAGACTAATTGTCGCGTTGTTTGCCAACCGGTTGCGTCAAAAGGTGAAAGGTTGATTGGGCCGATTAGCAGGAGACCCCCCTAACTCTGAAGCGTACGTGTCTGTTGTGTTGACAGGTGGAGTGTGTGGTGGAAACCAGGGATAAGACGCAAAGCACTCAACTGCGCAAGACACTGAACGAGCGCTACCCTTCGATATGCTGGCTGGACCGGTGATCGAAACAAAACGAGACAAGAAAAAAGAAGGTGGAGTGTAAATAAATTTGGAAGGGATTCCTAACACATCCTTCAATAGGACAATAACCATAACCAATCTCTGATCTAGCTCTTTTCAGAAAAAAACACTCTGAATTAGATGCAGGTTGGACGGTGTGGTTAGTTTCAAGATCATTTCCCATTATCGTTATACAAATGCAAGAAAAGATTAAAAGTAAGGGTGCACAGATTGCAGTTTCTTTAGAAAGCCAGATACTAATTTTGGCAGATACCAGGCTTTTTTGGGTCTGAAATGTCGCTACTGTTGACCCTTTGCACGTGACGTCACGCTGTTCAGGGCTCCACCCGCTTCGCCATGATGGACGTCAAAACATCCAATGCTCCTTTAAAGCTAGTCAAAAGAACAAACATCTTCGGTTTAGTTGATTTCACCTTGAAGGTGCTGCACAAACAGACAAGAATAGAAACCAAACTCGTTATTTTATTACAGAATTTTTAACAAGAAAAGATACAGCTGACTACAGAAGATGATTAGGGCCTCCGAAAAAAAATTCTGAATTTAAAGTCAGAATTCTGAGGTTAAAGTCAGAATGACTTTAATCTCAGAATTTTGACTTTAGTCATAGTTCTGACTTTAAAGTCAGAACTATGACTTAAAAGTCAGAATTCTGACTATGACTATGACTTTAAAGTCAGAACTATGACTTTAAAGTCATAATGACTTTAAAGTCAGAACTATGACTTTAAAGTCATAATGACTTTAAGTCAGAACTATGACTTAAAAGTCAGAATTCTGACTATGACTATGACTTTAAAGTCAGAACTATGACTTTAAAGTCATAATGACTCTAAAGTCATAATGACTTTATAGTCATAGTTCTGACTTTAAAGTCATAATGACTTTAAAGTCATAGTTCTGACTTTAATCTCAGAATTCTGACTTTCTGACTAGTCAAAATTCTGACTTTAATGTCAGAATTCTGAGATTAAAGTCAAAATTCTGACTTTAAAGTTATTATGACTTTAAAGTCATAATGACTTTAAAGTCATTATGACTTTAAGTCATAGTTCTGACTTTTAAGTCATAGTCATAGTCAGAATTCTGACTTTTAAGTCAGAGTTATGACTTTCTGACATTAATCTCAGAATTCTGAGATTAAAGTCAAAATTCTGACTTTAAAGTCATAGTTCTGACTTTTGACTATGACTTAAAAGTCATAGTCATAGTTCTGACTTTTAAGTCAGAGTTCTAACTTTCCGACTTTAATCAGAATTCTGAGATTAAAGTCAGAATGTTTTTTTCCTGTGGCTCTAATCCTCTTCCGTAGCTGACATAACGACTGTCAGCTGTTAATGATTGTCAGCCCCAAACCCGCTGTAAATTACTATTTACAAGGTAATTACGTCAACGTTCATATACTTTGCAAGTATAATTAGAAATATATCAAATATTGCTTCATGGAGAAGGTGCGCGTTTAATCGTAACCATGGAGACAGTGCCGTAGTCACGTAGCCTAGCATGTATGGGGAAAATAAACTGATTAGCATCTCGTCTGTTGTAGTTTTTTAAGGCTGCTCAGGTGTGAAAGGGAAACGGGTTTTATGACGTAACGATAAAACCGTGTGGCGTTTGATCAACACGTGAGGAGGGAAGATGTATGGGTCGGTTAATAAGCTGCTATTTCAGCCATTTTGTAAATATCGCCACCACTATTGAGCTCCAACCAGGTGTGTTTACGTTCACAGACTAATTAGCTGGGCTCGAACAAGTATTTTTATTTTATTTTTTTAATTAATAAACTTTATTTCTTGTAAACAACAATACACAACTGTGCTGTGTACATAGTAGAGAAAAAAAAACAAAAAAACAAGACAAATATAATTGCCAGGGGGAGCATAAAGCACAGTAGTGACAAGACAAGAAAATGACAATCAAAATAATCTTGCATAAAGAAAATAGTACAAATTGTGGTATATGTGCCATATTTACAGTGAATTAACATAGGAGATAATCCAAAATTCCAAGTTGACTGCAAGTCCATATTGTTGTTTTTGCTTTTTGATTAGTTGAAGGTTGAATTGTAAATATATAATGTTTAAGTTCAATCAAAAAAACTGAAAAGTCTGTTTTTTTTCCTCAAAAATTTACATTTATGTAGGTGAAATTTAGCTTTAATAAGTAATAAATTAATAAAGAAACTTTTTAAATTCATTTTTTCATTTTGTTGAAATCCAAACAAGACATGCTTGGCTCGAACAAGTAGAAACCACGGACAAAAACATTTTGTCACTCTGTTCAACACTCCCCTCCATTATTTCCGACATCCATCATGGCGCCTCGAATGATTAAGTGACATAGTGACAAACGGTCCGGCCAGCGGTTGATTTTAGACCTTTGCTGAAGATCGTCTTCAAGTATCGGCCCGTCTCCCAAACTTAAAAGACATCGGCACAGATAAATTGGTGCACCCCCTAAATAAAAGTACATATTTTCAGAGTATATACTGTATATTTTTAAGAAGCTGTACATTTCTGTATTCATACATTCATTCATTCTGTAGTTGTGTCCAAGAGAGAACAAAAGCGAACAAATGTTTTTTGTTTTAGTTTCTGTGCAGATTTTATGAAAGGAAAAAAGGGCAGAAATGCATTTGTTGTGTAATTGTTTCAGAGTAAAAGTGGGTGAGAGTGGCGGAGTGAGTTGTGTCTTAAGATGAGCTAAAGGTCTTTAAGCAGAGAGCAAAGTGAAAACCTGCGCTCCTGTTGCTTTGAAACGTAAAACCTGAGGATGAGCAATGCACTGTTCCGCTGAAGCTAAAATAAAACTGGTGAACATCCAAACAATTTCAAAAGGATTCTTTATTTCATTTTCTGATGTTTATTTTTAAACAGTGACTGAATCTGGGATTTTATGACAAGTAGAAACATTAAAAAATACTTATTTACTCTATTATGAGTTACTGTAGCTAACCTCCGAGGTATGACATCCATCATTTAATTAAAAAATTAAATAAAAATGAAATGCTATTTTTTTTGTATTTGAACACTAAAGAAAAATGTATTCCGACATAAAACATTGCATTATACAACCATGAAAATACAATTTTAAAAATTACAATAAAGGCATGTTATTGAAACCTTTACACAATATTATGACTTTATTCATCTGTTATTTTGACTCTAAGATTGACTTTATTCATGTGTTATTGTAAATTCATTCTCGTATGATTTCATCTTAATATTATGACTATTTTTATTTTATTTTGTATCCTTTATGGCCCTAATACTCTGTGGTACATTTATGTAAATTGCTTTCCAAATATTAAAAACTGGAACATTAGAGGGATGTGAATCTATTTGGATCAAGTCAGAGTTGATCTTTTCCCCCAGCTTTCATTCAATGTTGTGGCAACATTTAATTATTTTGTTCATGATTAAATTAAAACCTTATCCCAGTTTTTAACCAGAAGTGTGATTTTTCTAATTCTTGTGTGACCAAGCTAACCATTATTAGCACTTCAAGCTAATTCTAATTATTTATTCAGATTTAATGCGTTTAAACTCTAAAGAAACACGTTTGCAAATAGCTGGAGTTCCGTAATATGTGTGTTTAGGATGCAATCGGTGAAAAGTGCAAAAATAAAGAGTTCACTACTGCAGTTTTCACAATCTGTTACTTAAGTTAATAGTTACTTAATTGTGATGCAACAGGTAGTATGTGCCTGGAAAATACATGATTCTGTCCCTTTAAGGTTCCATCCAAAGTCCAAATATCAGGCTGACCTAAAGGTCTGCAGCAGGACTTTACGAGAGCTGTGGACAAATATCCATACCCCTATGTGATATTTTTACTTTTTGAGGCTAAGTTTAAATACTTTTAGAGGGAATAAATAAATATTTTTGAAATTATATCCAGATCCATACATTGAATGTGTATTTTTCTAGAGAAAACCCAGATAAACCACATAAATGAAACAGAAACAAGGTTGCAAATCATTCTCTTTATTGAAGACCTTCGGCGTCCTCCACAGGAAGCGAAAGCGCCGCACAGTGACGGAGGTAAACATGAAAATGTCTCCTGTTTTTAGAAATCTTGTCGAGCCGCCAGCAGCGAACCTGTGCCTGACGTTGCAACTCAGCAGCCGTTGAGGAATCTCTATTGCAACCTCACAGGCTTGTTGTAAACATCATCAGAGCACAAAGTAATTGATTCAGGACTCCTGTTGTATTGCACATAAAATCTATCTGAAGGCAGATTAATTCATTAAAACACTCCTATCAACAATATTATTAACTTAACATCAAATCTAATGTTTTCTCCAGCTTTTCTTCATAGAAAATAAATGGAATGTAGTTAAAATGCATGAACCAGTGAATTAAATGTTACAACAGAGACACTAATTCAATTTCTAGCGTTTATGTCATCGGTTTTCCCCTCATCCTGGGGGAAAAGGCACCAGGAATGTTCAGCTGTTTCGCTCTGGAGGCGCCGCCGGCCGCGTTCAGTACCTTTTCTGGCGCTTCGGGTTGTACTTAGTGAGCAGGGAAAGGGAGGCGTAGCCGAACAGGAACGTCTGGATGAACCACCGCCAGCGAATGTTCGGGTTGTTGATGCCTTTCTCGCTGCGAGGAAACAAAAAATACATGAGCAGAAAAGCGTTAGAGGCGGTTTTTAGACGTGATCCGATTCTTTCGTGTTTGAATGCTTGAAATTCAAGCACTTTTCAGGGATTTTCAAGGTAAGTTTTTAAACTTTTCCAGGCCAACACTGAGAGAAAAACAATAAAACGATATCAATTACTTAAAAAATAGAGATGCACTTTTTTTCACTTCCCGTATCAGAGATTTATCAGCCGATCCTAAACAGAAAAACTAAATCAACTTAAAACCTCTTTTTAAAAAATAAACAAATGTACTAAACTACAGATTTATTTAATAACTCTGCACATTAAATACACAAATAACTTCACAAACTTGATCAGACATGTAGAAGCAACTTTAATTTGTTCAATCAGTGGAGTTGGACAACGTAAAAAATAATAATGAAACTAAAATTGACATAAATAATAGGTCGACTACTTTTATCAAACATGTAAAAAAAAACTGCAACAAAATTGTTTAATCTCGCTAAGTTTTCTGGTATTTATGAAATGGAAATAATTTTTGCCATCTTAAATGACCTAATAAAAAGAAAATTTTAGTCTGATTTAACTTCAGACAGCGAGAACAAAATGTTTGTTTCTTATTAATAGAGGTATTAAATAAAAAAAACATGTTTTCCATATTTAGGCTTTCAATTAATCATTAGATTACATTTTATAACAAAACTCTGCAGCTTGAATATCAAGAATTTTCAAAGACTTGACACAGAAACCAAGAAAACCTTGAAATGTTTATCCAAAAATCAGTGAATAAAATACGTATTTAAGTTTTTGTGTAGTTTAGAGAAAATCCACAACAAATTCAAACTTGAACACAAAACTCTTGTTTATAAAATGTTTTTAAAACATATTTTTCTTATAATATATGACTATTATATGCAATAGTCAAATAAGCTCAGGCTGAGCTCTACCACCACATGGCTCCCTGCAGTCTTACCTGCACAGCTTTAAAGCGTAAAGAGCTTCTAAGACATGAATACCAATGGCTGCCCACCACCTGAAACACACAGAGAAACCCATTTAATTAATTAACAGAACTTCATTAAACATCAGTTTGTCTCTAAAAACTCCTTATCCTGCTTTTACACAATTTTATTAATCTTATCACTACAAACTGGGACACCAGGACTGGAGTTTGGGTCCATTTTCACCCGGTTCTGTGAAACCAGAGGCAGCCAGAGAGCCGCGTTCTTACTGAAACAAATCTTCCAGTAAATGTTTAACCATCAATTTCTGGAGAGGATCACAAGGCTTTGAGTCACTATCTACGCAAATCACTGGGTTTGTTTTATCTCTGCAGACGCTCAGACGTCGGCTCCGGGTCGGTTTAGACCACCACAATGCAAAAACACAAGGCTTCAACAAGCATCTTTAGACTAGTTTTTAGTGCAATTATCTTACTAACCTTCAAATATGACAAAACTAACTTATAACCAGATTATCAGCAAGGTATAGGAGCTTAATTAAAGTAATTAATTCCTTCATGTTGATTAAAAAAATCAGAATTACTAGTTCCTCTGGTAGATTATTTCACATATAATAAAATATTATTTTCATATTATAAGTGAAATCATCTTTTTCATCAATATTAACACATTATTTACCAAAATAAGCTTCTATATTTTGCTTTAAAGTTACTTAAAAGTTAGTTTTGTCTTATTTCAAGTATATTAACATGTTTGCACTGGAAACTGAAAACCACTTTAGGTTTTGGTTTTACCGCTGATAAGAGTAGTTTTAGTTTCATCGTTTATGGAAAGTTATTTTAAATTTACTACTAGAGGAATAAAAAATGATAAACAGTTGTTCTGTACAGCAGAAAAAATACCAAGAGAGAATTAGAAAGTTGAAATGAATGTCAAACTAATTGTCTCTGGGGTTTTTTTTCTTAATAAAATTTGGAGAGGCTGGAAAATGGTGTTCCTCAGGGACGGGGCTCGGCCCACTTAAAATGACTCACCAATGATGTCACCTTATGCATCTCTTTCCAATGTTTTTCATCTTTTTGGCAGGAAATTGAGACACTTGGACATTTTGTGTCATAAAAACATTTGTTTTGAAGTATGAATCTAAATAAAATTTGTGACTTGTGTTCAATTTAGCTTTGTCTTTAAAGACGGCTACATTTTGTACCAATGAACAAAACTGCTATAAATAAACTAAAATTAGTATGAACAATTAAACATTAAATACAAGTGAAATTTTAGCATCTTCATGACTATTTAACTTCAAAATGTACCAAAGCTACTTTACTTTGCAAAGAAAATTGACTGATATGGAAGGATTTGGAGATTAAATCCTCTAAAGTTTGTATGAATAGTCAGCACCTGGAGAGAATCCACACACACGGAGGGAAAACATGCAAACTGTACGCAGTAAAACCCAAAAAACGACCTTCTTCCTGCAGGGCAACAGGTCTACAAACTGCTGCAGCAAGATAAAACTTTGTTTCCTTACAGCAGATAATCTGCAGAATATAGACATCCTTTCAAAATATTGATTATAAATCAGGAAGTATACATCAGGAAGGAACCAACTAACGAAGGAGGTTAAATAATGTGCAACAACCATCAGTCAGTCAGGAGCTGCGTTTCTATTACAAATGTGCAGAAAACTTTGTTAATATTCCAATTATGTATAAAAAAACTGCAATTTTGGTACTTCCACTAATTGAAAAATGCAATTAAAATCACATGTGAATTAGTTTATTCACGCAATAATTCATTACACCATCATCCTCTGACTACTTCCTGTTGTCTCTTGTCCCAGTGGAAACATCTGGTTGCTGATCATGTGATTCGTGATGCAAAAAGTAAAAAAACAATTTCATTACAGCTGAAAAACAACGGCCTCCAAAATGGTCAATGGAAAACCAGCAAGTCGCAACATGGAGACTGAATGTTTCGTCCACCATTTTATAAAAGATCAATCACTAAAGTTACCCTGGAGAGCAGCAACCAACGCCTGTCACATGACTTGAATTTCTCCTAATCTTACAGAAACTGCAGCAGTCACATGAGTTTAAGGGCCATTTAACAAACCATTAAGGCTGTTATTGACTGTATTCAAGCTCTCACTATATTTAAGATAATTAGCGTAGGTGTGAACAGCCGTGTTTTCATATGAATAGAGCCGTTAGGGCTGTTTTTGCACATCACAGGAAACCATTTTTCTTTGGGTGATGAATTTATTCTTCAGGAGTGGCTGAGTCGTTGCGACAGATTCTAATCTCTTACCCTTTGTACATCAGGTCAGCATGGTAATCTACCAGGTGACTGCAGAAGCTGCCAATCGGACCGAGGCAATCGTACGGGATTAGATCCGGTGCAAACACGATCAACTGCAAAATAACAGTGGAGAGTTTAGATGTAAAACAAACAGGTCATAAATTTTGACAAAACATAATCAAAGCTACTAAGAACGCTGTATTTTTCCAGTGATTTATACCTTTTTGGGGATTTTTGCAAAAATAAATATATATTTTTAACATAATTTTAGTATTTATTATTAAATAAATGAATAAAAACAGGTTGGAAAAGCATAACATAGGATTAATTTCATATACGCTCCCATCTTCCTGCTCCTTTGTTTTTTTTATTATTTCAAATTCAAAAACACTTTATTGATTCTAAAGAGAAACTAAATATTAATTACATTTTACGTCGTAGTAGCAGGTTATGGCTGCAGGCAGGAAGCATCTCCTGTAGCAGTCTGTGTTGCAGGGAATCTGAAGCAGAGTTTAATTCTGAATCTCTGTCTGAAGATTTTCTGTTTTTCTAAGGCATAAATAGGAAGCTCAGGGTTGTCCATCATTCTCTTAATTTCATGTAAAATTCAGCCATTCTGAGAACAAAATCCTCCTTCCTTATCAGGCTGTTGAGCCTTTTTAGGTCCCTGCATTTAAACTTTTCTAGTGTGACTTTTGTTGCTTTGCATCATTTAAACTCAACTCTGGGGTCGTATTTATGAATACGATGCCATCGGCGTCCAGTTCAACAATAAGTTACAGAGACGCTAACAAAGTGTGAAAATCCAATAAACGAGTCTTTGCTTCTGTTTCCACTCCGACCAACAAAGTGTGACTTCTCAAGAGTCCGAACCAAATCAGTTTTGCTTTAAACTCATCATTTCTGCATAACCAGAGTCACATGAAGATGAATGAACAGAAGATATCTGGAGGAAATTCATCTGAATCATTGTATTATTTTACAGTCATGGTGGGTTTAAAATTCGATTTGGATTATTTCACCACAAGTTAGCGAGAAATTGTCTGATTCCTTTACATTTAAAATGGCACAAACACAGAATTAAACTCTGCTTCAATTTTCTGTGTCCTTTGTGTCTGCATTGGTTGTTATTTTTATTTTAAAAGAGAAAATGCACATTAGGAAATATGCAAAAGTCAGCCAAAAAGGCTAGTTTTCATCTGCAGCCCCTCAATTAATGAAAATACAGTGCAAACCGGGAAAGCTACCAAGCTACTAAGCTTCCTGCTTAAAAGAAAAACTGCAATAATAAAAATAATAAATAAAACCAGAAACTGGATATAAAATACAAACTTCTAAGATCAATCAATAAATAAACATGTTAAATATGACATTTTTGCTTTTTTCCAGGATTTATCTTTGCAGACTTAAGGAAAATGTTTGTTTTTTTTTATCTTTATGTCACTTAACTTATCTTTTCATCAAAGATGGGAGCATTTCAGTAAAGGTAATACATGACTTATTTTTATTATTCTACGTTTCATAACAACAGAAAATGTAAACAAATCAAACCTTTTCCTTGGTACCCAGAAAATGGTACCAAGGAAAAGCTAAGATAGCTTCCACTTTGTGTATTAATGCATATTAATGTATATTTGGTGTTTGAAACATCAAAGTAGGCAGCTATAAGCGTATTTATAGGGAGCCTAATGAATTGTAGCCATTTGCAGGTGGTTGTGAATGCAATAAATCAGATTTAATTTAAAAGAAAACAAACTAAAAAAACTGACATTGGTCAAAACTGAACTGCATTGTTAGGATATATTCTTAAAAAAACAGTTTGGCTTGTTGGAAATTATTAATTTCTACTAAGGGGATCACAACAGGGAACTTTTTTTTTACTTTCCAATGCAAATCTATAACTAACACTGCAGGGCAACCTGACCCACCATGATGTTTTTGCCTAATCTGAAAGGACAGCACACATTAAATGGTAATAACGTTCGTAAATTCGGACATTTTGACCGAGAATAAAGAAGCTTTTTGTTGTTTAAACGTGAACTGGCCGCTGTGTAGCGCCTCAGTCCAGCAGCTCCAGTTAATTTTAAGCTAACTTAGACTTTAACCTAAAGTCTGTTGAACCCGACTTAGGACTTAATTAACACTGATAAGATTAGCTATCAACGCGAAAGCCGCATTGACAGTTTTTAACGAAATAAGATACATTAATTGGCGCCAGTAAACTGAACTACATCAGCAGACGTTGTTTAAATAATTTAAATAAACCCCGGGGGAGGATATATTAGGTAACCCCAACTGTGCAAAATACTTAATAAAAGTTTGTTAGGATCACTTAATATTTTCAGTCGGAGGAAGTTTAAATTACTTACAGTAAAGAACCCAAATGAGGCCGCTATAGTAACCATCCAAAAGCGAGTGGTCCGTTTAAAATAACCGTACGGAGCCATTGCTGCTGTTTAACGTTGTTCAACGGTGATGGTGCCGCCGACAAATACGACCGACTCGAAACAACACGCTCACGTCAACCACGGAGGAGGCGTTTTTGTTGTTTTTTAAAAAAAAAAAATCAGTCCAAAGCTCGTATAAAAATAATAATAATTCTGGAGTAATTGTATGACATCTGTATTTTAATGTGAGTAATTATTATATTCTGTGAAGGCTTCAGAATGAAGACGAAGGAACACAGTGGAAAGGTCGAGGATAAAGTTGTGGAAAAGTTTAAAGCAGTTTGCGGGATGCCGTCTGATGGGAAAAAACAAACAAACAAACAAAAACCTGTCGCTGTATGCGCTGGGTTTTTAACCTTAGAATGACCAACTCTCTGTTATCCCTATGTCAATTTGATACAGTGATGGCTTCCGCACTTCCCATATCTGTGTCCTCTGTCACTTTTATCAGAGGTTAAAACTGTTTAATCCGTTGTTAACATGTGGTAACCTGTTTTTCCGAGCCGCCTTTAAACGCAACATGAGCGCTACGCTGCGCTGCACAACAGTGTTGTATAGTAACAAAGTAAAAACACGTCACTACTTTACTTAAGTATTTTTTGCAGTAGCCTACTTCATACTTTCCTCAAGTATGAGAATTTTTGATAACTTTCACTTTTACTTCACTATATTTCCGAACTTAATTGCGATACATTTTCAATGTGTGGTTTAGTTACTCGTTACAAAAAAGCGAAAAAGAGAAACGCTGGAGTTTCGACCCACCTACTGATTGGCTGCTACAGTCGGTATCCTACTTGCCTGGGCTTGTTCATCACCACCAATAGGAAACACCTGTTTGGCTTCTCCCATTAAACACAAAGCAAGTTTCACTATCAGCAGCTACATGTCCCTAATGCCACATGATGACCTGTTGTTGCACCAATAGTTTGTGATGTAGAGTAATTAATCGTAACGGCTTTTTTTCTTCATGTTGGCCACATTTTCTGTACTGACTATTTTTCTCATTTTCAGCACTGACCACTTGAAGGGAAAACTTAAGGCTTACAAAAACTTTATATTTTCTGTCCTGGAGGGGAAACTAAGAAGCTGGTTCAGTTGTAAAGCAGGTTAAGTTATTAACCTTGTAGGTAATTTTCCTAACTAAATTACTAGTTTTAATTTTTGCCTGTACTTGGTTGTGTACATAATTAACTGTATTTGACAAGTTTACCAAAATATAAAAAATGTCATTCAAACTACATTTGCCTTGTTTTACTTTTTACTTATACTTTTCATTACATTACTTGTGTACATACATTTTTACAGTAATTTCCATACTTAAGTACAAGAAAATTCAGACACTTTAAGACTTTAACTCAGTGACTTGGACTTTTACCAAAGTCATATTTTGGAGAGGAACCTATACTTTTACTTGACTCTGAGATTTCAGTACTTTATACAACACTGATACACAGGTGTGTTAGAATCATGGCAGCAAACCAGCAAAACCCAAAGAACAGATTGTAACAGACCGTTGAGTAAAACTGTTGGATGCAGGTAATGTTGGCTAAAGATGACTAGCTAACATCAATACAGCACCTTAAGCTTAACAAGTAGCTTGTACGATACTGGTGTTGTTGTCTATGTTCAGCTACGATTCATTTTGCCCCCAAAAAAGTTGTTCCCTCCCTCCCCCCTTGTTGTTCGTCTGGAGCCGAGGCTTAGTATAACAGCCAGTCTCTAACAAGCCGCCCTCTTCACTCACACACATTGTCCAACCACTATCTGTCACAGGAGAAAAGGTTTGGGAACCACTGGTTTAAAGGGTCAGGTTATGAAACAATATTCTAGGTTTTAGATATCTCACTTAGGCCTGTCGCAATAAACGATAAATCAATTAATCTCACGATAAATTAAACCTATCAACCTCGTTTTAATTATCAGCTTTATCGTCTCTTCCTGTCTTTTTTTTTTTTCTTTCCGTTGAGGACACTGAATGGAAAAAATCTAAACTCCGGTGCTCATTTTTGACTTTCAAAAGTCGAAAATGTTCAAATTTCTTGATGTTTGATAATATAATATAATTTAATTGTACAGCAGTAAGACCAATAGAATAGAATAGAATAGAATAGAATAGAATAGAATAGAATAGAATAGAATAGAATAGAAGTACTTTATTCATCCCAGCCGGGAAATTACTGTGCATTTGCAGCAAACACACATACACACAGATCAAATTACCACTAACAATAAAATAAAATATAAATACTACAAAATGTCGAATGTAAGACGTAAGGTTCTGTACAATATGAACAGTGAATATATTATAATCTATACAATCTGTACAGTAGTGCTTTGTGAACAATCTGTATAATGTAATGTAATCTGAATAACCTAACGTTTGTTATATAAAGTGATGGCCTGTGGCAGGAAAGATTTCCTGTATCTATAGTTAACATAATATTGTCATTTTAGCTTGAACAGCAGCTTTATTTTCTGTTCCCAAGCCTTCTTTTAAAGTCTCTGATTTAGAGGCTGGTTGTCTCAGGTGGGAAGGTTTTTGTTTGCCAAGATGACCACACTCTCCAATAATGCTGACATCCATCACGTGGAGAGGTCAATCCATGACAGATAGCGTCTCATTGTGTTTTATCTGTCTGGGTACATAAGTTTACTACAGCTTACTGGGGCCTTCTTCATCATCTTCTTCAAAAAATGGAGCTTTTAGAGAGTTGGGTCAAAAACTGTTTTTTGTTGTTGTTTTGATTGTTGTTTCTTTTGTTTCTGCAAACCAACAGGCTAAAAATGCAGCATTAACATCACGATGGCGCCTCTCTCATGTTTGACTTGTGTAACTTTTCAAAGAAAAAAACGAAATTTGCCCCAAAAGCTGCGTCCGTCTCTTGCAGAGAAGTTTTAACCCAGTTTTCTTTCCATGTTGCTTCAGGCGTTGCTCCACCTTGATTCTGTGGTTGTCCTGTCTTTCTTTTGAACATTTGAAGCTGCGTTTGGGATCATTTAAGCTGTTTGTGATGCAGTTTGGGCGAATCAAACTACATATTTTACTCTAGAATAATTTAGTATTCAGAGGAACACCGACAACATTCATAAGCGCTGTGTGTTTGTGCTGATATGCTACGTTTTGTTCATCTTACTGAGGTTTGTATAATCTGAGATGGAGCTTGTGAGTTTTAACAGCCAGTTCACAATCTTTTGCGGTGAATTTGCTAGAATGTCCAGGCCTGTGAATATTGACAGCTTCCTTCTTATATTTTATTTGTTTGTTTCATTTATTTATAGTTTAAAATTAACATATTACATGTTAACATTAAAATGTTAATAATGTTTTATTAACTCCTTATAAGAATATTTTTTTAAATAAAAAACTACATTTTTATAAATTTTTTGATGAAAAAAGAGAGTTTTTAATAGAGAAAACCTAATTTTTTATTAAAAAGAGTTTATTTTAATAATAAACAGACACACAACCAACCATGCACACACACACTCACACCTAGGGGCAATTTGGAGAGGCCAGTTAACCTGACAGTCATGTTTTTGGACTGTGGGTGGAAACTGGAGTACCCGGAGAAAACCCATGCATGCACAAGGAGAACATGCAAACTCCATGCAGAAAGACCGGGAATCAAACCCAGAACCTTCTTGCTGCAAGGCAACAACTCTACCAACTGCGCCACTGTGCAGCCCTCTTTAAAAAATTATGAACAATAGAATAGAATACTCTAAGATTTCTTTTTAAAAAATCATATTTTATGAAATAAAACCACATTATTTTATTAAATTTTAATCACAAATTAGTTTGTAATAGCTCTTTTTAAAAAATTATTTTTTAAAGCATATAATATCTATCAACTATTCATATAGACACAAAACAGGCAATCCTTATATCTAAAAATAATAAAGAAAAATCATGTCTTTAGATGATACAACTCTACTGAATCAATATGTATCATTATGCCTTGATATAATATTATATTTGATTATTTTCTTAAAAGTAGGAGTGGATATGCTCTAAAACTTAGAGCACATCCACAAGCATAGTTCTAGGGCCTATGCTTTTCTCTCTTTACTTGTTGCCTTTAGGTAAAATCATCAATCAGTATAACATTTCATTTCACTGTTATGCGGACGATTTGCAACTGTACATGAGAACGGGATCACCTCCTACTTCACCTCTGCTTACTGCACTAACGTCCTGCCTGGAGGAGATCAAGACTTGGATGAACCAGAACTTTCTTCAGTTGAACTTTTCCAAAACCGAGGCCAGACTGATCGGACGCCTCACCAGGTTCAATCCTCGACTCTGACAAGTATTTCATTCTCTGGACAAGACATTCCCATTTCCTCTGTTGTTACAAACCTTGGCGTTCGAATGACTCTCACCTCACATTTGAAAATCACATTAAGCACCTGTTTAAAACCTGTTTTTTTCAACTTCGCAATATTTCCAAACTTCGTTCATCTCTCTCCCGCTCGGATGCTGAGACCCTCATCCAGCCTTTGTCTCCTCCAGACTCGACTACTGTAACTCGCTGTTCATTGGAGTGAAAACACCTTCAGAGGCTTCAGTATATCCAAAACAGAGCTGCCAGGATCCTAGTGAGACTCGTAAATCGACCACATCACACCTACTCTTCCAGAGCTTCACTGGCTTCCTGTTACCTATAGGATTCAATATAAAATTGCACTTATCACCCATCACTGTCTGTATGGAACCTCACCGGATTACCTGAAGGACCTCCTTACTTCACATCACCTTCTAGACCCCTACGATCCCAAGCCTGCAATCTTCTCCACCTTCCTCGATCAAAACTAAGGACTATGGGTGATGGAGTCTTTGCGGTGGGCTCCTCGTCTATGGATTCTCTCCCTGACTATTTGAGAGCCCCGCAATTATTGTCTGATTTTAAAACTGGCTTGAAAACTTTCCTTTTTAGACAAGCCTACCCCACTTTTAAATGACAGTTGTTTGTTTTTGTTTGTTTTTTATTGTTTTTGATAGCTGATTTTATGTTTTTAGATGCACCATGTAGCACTTTGAGATTTTTATTAATGAAAAGTGCATTATAAATTAAATTGATTATTATATTATTATTATTATTATTATTATATTATTATTATTATTATTATATTATTATTATATTATTATTATTATTATTAAGTTTTAACAATAAAACATAAAATAAGTCCTTTCCTTATTCCAGATGGTAACATCCATCCTCACTCCAACGGAAAGAGATCATCAGTGTTTTACTACTTTGACTTTTAGGCGATAAGTTGATTAGATATTTGCTTTTTTTTAAAAAAGAAAAAAATATGCACATATCTCTGCAGGCAGGACTGAGCCGATTGCAGCTGTGTGTAGTGATTTCACATTAGCTGTTGGCTGAAACCGTTTTTAGATATCTTTAATCACTCGATCATTGTATGTTAACCCGGAGCATAAGTAATAATCTGATGAGACGGTTCAGTGATAGAGGACTTTTCCCCGTTTTCAGAAATGTATCTGAAATATTTGAGATCATATTTACACAACTTGAAGTTCATTAATATTTTGAGTTTTATGTGTTATTTAAAATATACATATCTTGCATGAGTTATGTAAGTTTGTAAAAAACAAAAACAGCTGAGGCTGCCTGATAGGATTTAGCTGAAGCACAGAGAGAAAGCTGAGACATTAATCTTCTTCCTCTTGCAGATAAAAGATAAAACAATGGAGCTTTCTGCGCTCGTCCTGATAACTCATGACTCCATTGTCTTCTTATATGCTTGCAAAACTGTAAATCTACTCCTGGACTTTGCTCAGTATTGACGTTCAGTGTTTACATTATCAGTGCATTTAAACTGTAGCTGCTTCCCTTAACGCAAGAAAAAAAAAGGTCCAAACGGTTACAGCTGACAGGTAAAAATCCAGTTGCTCCCTGCTTCAGCCGTCCTTTGTTTTCCCTCTGCTTTGCATATGAACACCACCGATAGAATTCTGCTCACTGCTTTTCCCCCCACTTTGCTCTTTTTCCAGAAAGTAGCTCCCTAAGATTGTTGTTTGTTGAAAACATTTGGTGTAAAGTTAAAGCTGAAGTATGTAGCTTTTATTTTCTAAAACATGTTGTTTATTTTTGCATATTTGTTAAAACTGTCACCATGTCATGACAGTGTAATCAGAGAAAAGATTGACTTCCTCCACTTTCGCCGTCTGCAGAGGTGAAACTATTATTGCCGTCTGCAGAAGTGAATCAAAAGCAACCAATCAGAGCCAGGAAGCAAATTGCCAATCATGCTCACATGTGCTGTAAAATGTGCTAATGGGAGAGAAACAACTTAATGTTACAGGAGCATTTTAATCCATCTAACATCTAACTAAGCTTGACATTCATGTGTAGCTGCTTCCCTGAGGCCCTAAATACAAACCAAAAAGCTATACTAGCTGTAGCTTGACACAAGATTGTGATTGACAGTGCAAAGTGAAGTCTCTTGGCTCAGACTGGTTGTTTCCAGATAGTGAAACTATCCCACCAAATTGGCATTTCAATAAAAATGCTTAAAATAAGGTGAAGGTGTTTCTCTGTCTTTGTACCTGAGCATCATGTGACACCAACCGTGAAGTGGTTTCAGTGAGTTTCTGTTAGTGACTCATTGTTCTCCATGTGGAGAAGGTGGTTTTGACCTATCAGATCTGGAGTTGGATGGCTGTTGATGTGAGCTGAGAGGTTGGCGAGAGGTCATGGGAGATCAGAGTCCCCACCTTCAAGCATTCACCAAACCCTGTCCCACCCCCCGCTGGCTTTGGTGGAACTCTTCAGGATCCTGAGCTGATCCATATAAAAGGTGCTCTCCTACCACAGACAGGCATTGACCTCATTCCCTGCTGCAACTCCAAGGAACCAGCTCTACCCAGCTCCTGCAATGTGGAAAGACTCCAGCCATGGTAAGAATTACAGGAGAAAAGACTTACAGGAGCTAAAAATCAGCTATTCTGTGATTAAAGTAGATTTTTTAAAAGCTAAAAAACAACTATTTTAAAAAAGGAATAGCTTTTTAGTCAATGTAAAAAAAAAGGTAGCTTTTTTTTTTTAAACAAAACAAACTTTTTTTAACTAGTAATGAGCTAATTTATAAACACTATGGTGCTTTTTAAAGCTAAAATCAGTGGGTGTTTTACGCTAAAAATCAACTATTTTAAGAATAAAGTGATGTAGGTTTTTTTTTCCAAGGTAAAAATAAACTATGTTAAGAATAAAATACTGTAGCTTTTTATTTTGACTCAAACTAAAAAAAATCGACTATTTTGTGAATAGAGTAGATTTTTTAAAGCTAAAAATAAGCAATTTTATCCAGATTTGTTTTGTTGAAACTTTTAGGGCCCGTTTACACTGCAGCCTGAAGTGACTCAATTCCGTTTTTTCTTTATTAATGCGACTTGTATCTGATATTTTCATGTCAGTCTGAACAGCACAGATTATTTTTATAGGATTATTTGTCGAATGCGACCCAAATCTGATACGTGTCCGATTCAAGCGCTACATCCAGGCCGCAGTCATCCGAACTGATTCGGATGAACTGGATATCTGATATCCAGTTCATCCGAACTGAGTATCAGCTCGGTTCCGAACCGACACCCGCAAGCTGTTGTTGTTTTTTTGCAAGAAAAACAACAACCAAGACGGACAATATGAGGATTAAGTTGTTAAAATGCTCTAAAACAACAACTTCAAACGTGTAAGCTAAGCTACACTGTTAGCCTCCATGTTTACTTCCGCAAACAATGAGCTCTTCTTCTTCTACGGCAGTTGGCAGCTATTGCGTCCTCTACTGCGCATGCGGGACACTTTCAGGTCGTTTGCCCGTTCAGACTGTAGAACACATGCAGGTCGCATTTCTGTGGGCAAAAAAAAATTGATTTTTACACCAAAATTGTAGTTGGGTCACTTTAGGCTGCAGTGTGAACGCACTTAAGCCGTTTTCCCCTTCGGTCCGGTTCCGCCTGCACTGCAGCCCAGTTGTGTTTGCATATAGCTGCTGTACCTGACGACATTTTGGAAACTAAACGATGGTTTCGATGTAGCGGCCGAAGCCATTAACTCAGAGATACGGCGGAAAACTTTCTCTTTCTCCTCATTGACCGAACTTCGGCCACAGGGAGAAAAGCGCAGGAAAAACATTTACCTCATCATGGGACCAGGTAACAGCAGAATATTGAGGGGGGGATTTATTGCAAATTCAAAATATTGAAAAGCGCAGTCCTTACAAAATCCATTAGTTTAGTGAGAGCCAGCTGGAGCCGAGCAAACGGCTCAGAGAAACAGACTTCCTGAGCAGAAACTGATGCTTATTCATCTCTGCTCTTTTGTCCTTCCAGCTTTATTGCTATTCCATTAATAAAACGTGCTTTAACAACAGAACCATACATTAAATTGGTCGTATCTGCTCAGATGTTTCTGGTAGAGCATCAACAGCGTCTCATGCGTCAGTATCTGTCTCCCCAGACGAGGCCCGACCCGCGGCCTCCGGCGGCGGATCGTCTCGCAGCGCCAGCCGCAGGAAGAGGACCAGCTTCTCCAAAGATCACGTCGAGCTCCTGCGCGCCACCTTCGAAACCGACCCGTATCCCGGTATCAGCCTCCGGGAGAGTCTGTCCCAGACCACCGGCCTGCCGGAGTCACGCATCCAGGTAGGAAACGGACAGAACCACGAGTTTACAGCGATGGAGCAGCGAAGAGAACATCTGAGAACAAGAACCACAAAAAAAAAAAAAAATACGCTTTACACTGTGGAAACATTAAGTCCGTATGTTTATATGGTATATTAAAAAGACAGAGAAAACAGGAGCTTGGTTGTTTACTTGGCTGTTCATAATCAATCAAATTTTATTTGTATAGCACATTTCAACAGCAAGGCATTTCAAAGTGCTTTACACAATTTAAAATATAAATGAAAACAGAAAGAGACAGAGATTTTGAAAAAGATTTTTTTTTAAGATAAAAACATTACTTTACACCTCTTTACACTTTTCTTTTTATATTTTGCTTATTTCGGTCAAGTCTAAAATAATTCTAATTTTAGACACAGAGGGATTTATTAATTATCTCTTTCTGTATTAGTATTTATCTTGTAATTATCATTTTTCCACTTTTTTGGTGTGTTTGTGTTTTGGTTTTTCTGTAGTTTTTCTAATTTCCATATGGAAAAGTTAAAAATGACTGAAATAAAAAAAAACAAGATGAAACTAATACAGGAATAAACAACATTTCTTTATGTTTCTAATTTTAGAATTAATATTAGATTTGATAAAAAATGTAAGGTTTTTATGAAAATTCATTTTAAAAGTAGAAATTGCTGCATTCTTTATATTATATTGAATCAGTTTGCTGTTTTAATGCTTTTATTATGAAAATCCCAGTTTTTAAAAGCATCCTACATATCAGATCCTACTGTCTTAAATCAGAACCTGTTTTTACCTCCTTCAGGTTCACCTGATTCCTGTTCCTGTCTGGCCACTGATTAACTGAATCTGTTTTTCATCAGCTCCGTATTTAAACTCTGACTCTTGTTTTGTTTTGATTTCCTGTCCAGGTTTGGTTCCAGAACCGGAGAGCCCGCACCCTGAAATGTAAAGAAGCAAGAAAGGCTCTGTGGTCCAGCAGCCCGCGTCATGATGCGTTCCTTTCTCCTCCGAGCGCCGCCGGCAGCGGGTCACCGGCACCGCCGAGGCCTCTGGGGCCGCTGCCCGCCTACCCAGAACCCGTCAAACCGGAAATGGACAAAACCCCCTACTACAGCCAACGCCCTCCTGTTTACTCTCCCCCTGGACAGTACGGGTCCTTATTTGGGCTTCAGAGTAGCCAGAACAAGATGTCCAGTCCGCCCATGTGGGAGATGTGGTCCCAGCCCGGCACCCAGGCCTCTGCTGTTCCCCCTCCGTGGGTCAAACCGCTGGAGATGATGAGCTTCGCTGCCAACGGCTCCAACGTCTCGTACCCGGAGCAGCAGATGTACAGCAGCTCCTCCGTCGGCTCCCATCGCTCCACTCCAGCCACGCCGGATTCTGGGTTCTGGGACGCCTGCGCCGGGAACAGCCCTCAGCTGGACAGGTTTTGGACTGGGATGGTTCTGGAGGAGAGCGGCGAGCCGCAGTACCCGATGGCAGCCCCTCAGGCTCCACAGGCCCCTCTGGCCCCTCAGGCCCCTCAGGCTCCACAGGCCCCTCTGGCCCCTCTGGCCCCTCAGTTCCTCCAGCAGGACCCACTTCCTGTTCTGTCCCTGGACGACATCCTGGAGGTGTTGGACGAAAACTGGTTGGAAGGAGAAACTCTGCAGGGTTGAGCTTCTTAAGAAAAAACGGCTTCCGATTGAGGCTGTGTCAGCTCAGATTTTTGGTCACTTTATACTTAACTTTTATAAAATGTTCTTCACTTGGTGACAGTTTTAGCAAATATACTTGAAATAATTCACATACCGCAGCTTTAAAGTATGTGCAGCTAAAATAAATTCACATTTTGTGTTTAAAGAAACCCGGCGTAACGTTTGAAATGAATGAAAATGTTTTTTAATTTAAGGTTTTGTCTTTTAACACAATGTCACTTGGTTTAATGTATTTATTAACCTACCCAATATTTTAAAAACATGACTGATGATTTCTATGTTAAAATGATAGATCTGAATTTCTGAAAGTTAATTTTTTTTCTTTGCTTTGTTTGATCTGTAAAACAACAACTTGTTTTAAATGACATTTGCACAACTAATCTATCGAGTGAAGAAAATGCAAGTCAACTGAGCAAACTGAAGATTATATGTTTTATTTCTAATAACTGTAATAACTACCTTTATTGTTAACTACCGTTAATTAGTGCAATGCAGGGACAGCCAGGGTCAGAGGTCATTCAGACTTGCTGAATATAATTGATATGCAATCTAAAGTAAACTTTGTGCAATTTCATTATCGTGCAATATTTGTTTTTCTAAGGTGTTGTTACATCTCTTAAGTGAAACTGTCCAATAATTTACTTACCAGTTGCCTCTAGTACTTTTTTGGACCAAAAGCAAAACATTTAATCTGTTAGCACAGAAACAGAAAGGATGTTTAATGTTTCAGGCAAACGTAATGGTGTGGTTAAATAGTCAACACAGCGTTAGTTTGAACTATCATAAGCAAGCCTAGCGCTGCTTTAGCTGACAAAAAATATTTAAGTTTTTTTGGGTGTGGGTTGGAGTCCCCCCTGTTTTTTGAAAAAGGGTGCGGGTTTTTTTTTTTTTTTCTTGCCGATTTGAATGGCAGAACGTCGACTCGGCGGGAAATTTAATGTTTTTGATTATTTATTCAATGTTGCATGACTCTGAGTTTGTGTTTAATGATGTAATGCACTTTGAAATGCCATGCTGCTGAAATGTGCTATACAAATAAAATTTGATTTGATTTATTAACTCAACTCTGAGTAGTTTTTGGCTCATTTTTGATTCACTGTTAGCTATGCTAGCTGCTAGCTCAACTTTGAGTTACCATCAGTTTGAGTCTGAGTAGCAAATTTCTTGATTATGAGGAAAGTTTAGCTTGGCTCTTAAGTACTTGATTTACATTATTTTATATGTGTTATGGATTACTTTTTTGTGTCAAAATTAAGATTTTTACTATTTGCTGGATTCTGAGTAGATGTTAGCGACTCTATGTAGCACTTAGCTCAACTGTGAGTAGCTGTTAGCTTGCTATGCGTAGCATTTAACTTGATTCTGAGTTGACTCTGATAGGTTATCAGAAAAAGCTGTTGGCTTTTTCTGGTGTAGCTGTAGGCTAGTTCTGAGTAGCTGCTAGCATACCTGTGAAATGTGTCAATTGGACTCAGAGTAACTGTTGGTTTGACTTTCCGTAGCACTTAGCTTATCTCTGTTAGCTGTTAGCCGGGTTCTGAGTAGCTGTTAGCAGAGCTGTGAAAAGGTGTCAGTTGGATTCTGAGTATCTGTTAGTTTGACTCTGTGTTGCACTTAGCTGGTTCCTAAGCTGCAGTTTGTTTGACATTATGTAGCACTAATCTCTGTGTAGCTGTTGGCTATTTGTAGTTATTTGTTCAACTTTGCATAGCACTTAGCTTAATTTTGAGTAGCACTTGCTGGTCTCTAAGTAGCTGATGGCTTAACTCTAACTAGCTGTCAGCACATCACAAAATACTATTTTGCAAAACTTTGAGCAACTTTGAGTCCTGTTAGCAAGTCCTGTTAGCTCAGCTCTGCGACTTAGTACATAGCTGGACAAGGAGTAGCTGTCAGATAAAATTGATTAGCACTCAGCTGACTAGCTGTTTGCAGACTCTGAGTATCTGTTAGTTTGACTCTGAGTAACTGCTAGCTGCAACCTGAGTAAAGTCAAACTAATAAAATAGCATAAAATAGGTGTTTTTTGACTTTATGTAGTTTTTAACTCAACTTTCAGTTTCTGTTAGCTCAACTCTGCTTGGCCCTTTGCTGGAGTATTAGATTTAATTCATGTTTTGTAATCATGTTAACTTTTCTCTTCTTAGTCATTATCAGATATGACTACTAGAAATTGTGTGCATCCAGTTTATATCAGAAAACAGAACATGCTTGTGACTCCATGTGAAAGTTATGAAATCAGCGGGATTTTCTAACTGATGTGCAAAACAAATAGATATAATTAAGATTTCATATTAGAGTATTTTTATTCAATTCTGGCATCCAGACTCTTGAGCAACATGGTGCCAATATGGTGTTTCTTGTATTGAAGTGTTTCAGAAAATACAAACCCTAAAAAGCCCAAATAAACATTTTATTGCTGCAACTTTAACAACCTATTCCATGTGTTGCAGCTAATTAGGGCAAAGAGCAACAACCAGAGAGGAAATTCTGACTTTCAAAGTTTAGGCTGTAACTCAAAATTAGTGTTTTTGATACAAGAGTCCATCTTATGAGAACAAATACAACAAACTGATCAGCATACGTCCATAGGACCGACAAATCAGAATGAACAATATGATAAATAAAATATGTATTAATACACTTAATTTATTAAACATAAAATATCATATAGTCACAACCCTGTTATGTTAGAAGTCCATTACTCATTTTAATGCGAACAAATCCACTACAACTGTGAGCCTGAATCTAATTCTTGACTCTAGCCACATATTCTATCTAGATCGGTGTTTCTCAATTCCAGTACAGCTGATTAAAATGATAGCATGATCACCAAGTGCTGCAGAAGCCTGTTAATCACCCAGAGATACAATTCAAGTGTGTGGCAGAAGGGAAACACCTAAACCATGCAGGACAGGGAGGCGGTGAGGACCAGGGTTGAAAAACTCTTGAGTATTTTTCACTTTCATGATTTTATGCACTTTGTAAAATTTACGCAACTCCTAGGTTCTCTTTCTTCATTCAAGAATTTTCTCTGTGTTAACGTATAACCACAGCGTTGGCTCTGATAAGGTATCAGACAGAATTCCTCTGTCATTGATATTTGACAGCTCTGCTATTGTGCAGGGAGAGGAAAGGTTATTTCTGCAATGGGTGCCGCAAAAGGCTCTTATGTTAATGGTAATATGTGAGCTACACACAAAAAATAGGACTATTATTTCCAAATCTGATGCATTTTACAGGCAAGAAAAGACAGAAGCATTGAGGTAAACGTTTCCCACATTGTGTGTATTTCTCCCAATTTGAGAGCAGGACTTTGAGTCAAATCCTAAACTTTGTGAAATAAAGAGAATCCTGAGGATTATTGTTCCTGCTTTTAGGTTTGCAGTTGCATGGTTGCTGTTATTTCCACTATGTCTGTCAGAAATGATCTTTAAACTATTTGACTCTTTTTATTTAAGAACCCAAAAATGAACTGGGTCAGAAATGTTTATCAGGGTGTTTCTGCATGTGTGCAGTTCATCTGTCTCGGTCAGCAGTGGAGAAATTGACCGAATACCTTTAAAAACCCAGAGTTGGGCCGGCGCTGCGTCAGCAGACTGACCTCTGAGGTGGGGAAGAAAGTCTGAAAGTCACACAAGCTGTTTTCATCTAAAGAGCAACATATAAACTGCTGATAGATATCATGTCTAGCTTTATTTAATTTGTGTGATTCGATATTTTTCTGCTTGTTAGATTTTTCTTTTGCAGGATTTATTTTTTAGTTCCTGCTTTATACCACTAGAGGTCCTCAGTTAGCCCTTCATCTAAACCTGCCTGCCACAATTTTAAACTAACTTAAACTTTTAAGCAAACAAAATAAGTTTCTAACCGTTTTTTGTTAAAAAATACATGTAAAAACCTGCATTCCCTGCTGTAGTTTCATGTTTTTCAAACCTCAGCTTGAGTGAGGTGATTATCTGCCTAAACAGGCATTTCTAGATGCTTCTTTATTTTATCCACAAAATAAAACATAAAGTTGTTTCATCCTGTTTCACCTGACATAATAAAGCATGCTTCCTCACCCAACGCACCGTGAAAATAAAACAAACAGGATGTTGGGCCTGAAGCTTGTTCTGACCTCTAGCCTGAATAGTGGCTTTGGGAGGAAGGGTGTCGGCCTCAAGTCAGAGTTTGATGCAAGTTCCTTTCTCAATGCATGCAGAAGACATACAATAGGCTTAGACACAAGAGGCAAGATGACTTATCGGATGCACTAAAGATAGATCAGCAGAGGAAACACTGGAGACTGTCTCCAGCAGGTGTTGACCAGAACGTGAGGGTTATAACAGCTGCATTTTTAAACAAAGCCGCCTGTAAACCAAGACACATTTAGAGTTTGAAGTTGAAAAAGTAAAAAATGTTTTTCGAAATGTGAATTGGGTAATCCATAAGATGATTATTTCAACCAAATGTTGTTGAAATTCATATCACACAAACGTCTTCAAACTGTTTTTGCTGTTTGTGATGGAAGGATGTCCAGTAGCAGTCAGTGTTGAAACAAATCCGAAGAGGCCTCTGACTGAAGAATGTAGCATGAGATTCTAACAGCTCAAAATCTGGGAGACAGACAATATTACACAGTAAAATGATCTGGATGACACTTTTAGTTGTTGACAAACACTGCAAATCTAGCTTATTCGCTTTAGCCGCTCTTCTTTAAATGGGATGTTGGAGTAGAAGATCTGAGATGTTTCCAGCTTCCTCCTTCTCTCTCCGTTCTGCATCCAGGAAGCCTCTTTTTCAACTCCTCTTCGATTTGTGGTCATAGTTCCAGGATCTGTTGAGCTTTTGGGATGCTAATTTTCTGGTCCAAAGTAATAATAATAAAAAAAATATACATTGTTACCATGGTTACGCATTATAAAAAGTAAGACAAAAAAATCCATCCAGCTGAAGATAGGAGATAAAAATTTATTTTGAGAAGAAAGTAAGAGATACAAAAACAAAAGGAGCCGCTTTTTTAATCTGAATTTGAATTTAGTGTGTCTTGTCACTTTAAATCCAAATGCTGCTGCTGGCCACGCCCCCAACTCAATATTTACATTCGCAAGTGAAACAGGCAGCAAACAGATGCTAAAATTATACAAACGTTTTTCCTGGACGGTAAGTCAACAACAAAACACTTGTCTTTCCCAGGAGCCATTGTACAGTGAATTCATATGGAGCTAATTTGGGGCCTTAAAATTTGTTCAAAAGGAAAATAAAAATTTAATTTATAAAGAAATTAAAATAAAAAAAAAGTTTGAAACTGAAATTGAAACTCTACGGGAAACTGAAGGGGAAAAAAATCAAAACCACTATTCAGATTAAATTTGTTTTTTAGTTTCAAATCTATTTTTTCAGTTAATTTTTTTTCTTAAACTTTATGGCCCCATTTTAATTCCTCATACTGAAAGGAAAAACCTAAGGAAGAGGATTAGGGCCACCGAAAAAAAAAATACTGACTTTAATCTCAGAATTCTGACTTTAATCTTAGAATTCTGACTTTAAATCTCAGAATTCTGACTTTAATCTCAATATTCTGACTTTAAGCTCAAAATTCTGACTTTAATCTCTCTGACTTTAAAGTCAAAATTCTGACTTTAACTCTCAGATTTCTGACTTTAGTCTCAGAAGAGGATTAGGGCCACCGAAAAAAAAGATTTCTGACTTTAATCTGAGAATTCTGACTTTAATCTCTTTGATTTTAAAGTCAGAATTCAGAGATTAAAGTCAGAATTCTGAGATTTAAAGTCAGATTTCTGACTTTAATCTCAGAATTCTGACTTTAATATCTTTGATTTTAAAGTCAGAATTCAGAGATTAAAGTAAGAATTCTGAGATTTAAAGTCAGAAATTTGACTTTAAATCTCAGAAGAGGATTAGGGCCACCGAAAAAAAAGATTTCTGACTTTAATCTCTGAATTCTGACTTTAAAGTTAGAATTCTGACGGTCAGAATTCTAACTTTAAAGTCAGAATTCTTTTTTTTTTTTTGGTGGCCCTAATCCTCTTCCGTAAAAACCAGGTGACCAATTGTGATGGTGTTTTGCTTTGGTTGCTAGTTAACAGGGCTGGATTGGGGTTGCTAGGTAACGGCTCAAATGTTATGAGCAGTTTTTGTTGAAAGGTTCATTTTCCAGACACCAAAAAACTTGTTGCCAAAAAATGTCTATCTGGGGTGTTTAAGCACTTTGTTTTTTTTTGTTTTTGGTTTTTTTTTGTTTTTTTTTTTGAAGCATCTGAGACCCAAATAGAAGCACAAAAAACGTGAAAAATATGTATTTTTCGATTAGCAAACCTGCCTCAGCAGAAAACAAATAAGCAATAGTGTGTTGCTGCCACTTGGAGGCAGCATCAGAAACAGGAAACACACTGCAGGCTGCTGTCAACTTGTTTCTCTGCCTTGGTCCTGAAAACCACAGGGATCTTGTTGCTGCTGTAGTCCTGGAAAAGATTTTGGACTGTAACCAAGACAGCATCTGCTGTACGATCGAGGACTGACAGACTCTCTGACCCCTGGCGAATCTCTGATTCCATTGTTTCCTGTGCAGCTTATAAGATAGACAGCATGGTTGTCTCAAACAGCTTCCTGCTAGGAGACGTAGTGAATCAATACTGGTCCATCCTGAGGTGTGACTTTACGTTTTGAAGAAGGAACCTCCCCAGATACGCCAGGGCGGCCTGTGAGTGATGGTCCTCAGCTGCTTCTGTGGCGAAGCCTCTCTAAAAATACGGCCTGTAATTTGACCAAACCCTCCCATGGAGCCCACGGCCGCCGCTCTAATTCAGGCGCTGGTCGTGATTGCACTGCGCCACGTTTCCCCCCCGTGTTCGGCCTCAACCTCAGTTTGCACTCCCACGCCGTGATTGATCTCGGCCTGTGACAGACAGGAAGTGTGTATTTATGTGCGAGTTCCTGCATGTGCACATGCATTTCGATCTGGGAGATAGCATCTGGATAACCGATAGGAAATGTGAAAGGGAAGGCTCTTAGGATTTGTTTGCCTTTCCTAAAATAGAAGAGCAAAGTGTCAGCAGGCCGGACTTCAGTTCTCTGTAAATACGCAAATATCATTAGAAAATCGCAGATAATCAACGTAATATCATAATTATGTCAATTCAGAGTAACGGTGGACATTTATTGCAATCGTGTATCATTAATTGTGATAGATTACATATCACAATACGAATTTTGATTTTTTTTTCTTGCCACAATAAATTCCAATTTTACTACTTTCTTCACTTTCTGTTCAATAAAAGCTTCAATAAATATCAATACATTTGAAATATACAAATTAATTTGCAGTTTAGTGATATAAATCACACTTCGGGTGCGTTTACACTGCAGCCTGAAGTGACTCAATTCCGATTTTTTGGCAATTCAGATTTTTTTGCCGGGCCGTTCACACTACCAGTAAATGGACCTGTATGTGTTCTGCAGTGTGAACGGGCAAACGACCTGAAAGTGTCCCGCATGCGCAGTAGAGGGCGCTGTAGCGTCAGCGTTCTCAGTGATCTGCCAACCGCCATAAAAAAAAGAAGAAGAGCTCAGAGTTTGTGGAAGTAAACATGGAGGCTAACGGTGGAGCTTAGCTTATATATTTGAAGTTGTTGTCCAACCAGAGCAACATATTAACAACTTAGTCCTCATATAGTCCGTCATGGTTGTTGTTTTTCTTCCCACTTGCACGTATCAGGACCCAGAATAGTGAGATTTGTTGAGAATCAGTGACATTCAGTTCGGATGAATGAGACCTGGACGTTATGGTCGCATTTGAATCGGATACGTATTGGATATGGGTCACATTCTAAAAGAATCTGACCTGAGCTGTTCACACTGCCATGAAAAGACCAGATACAGGTCGCATTACAAAAAAAAATCGGAATTGGGTCACTTCAGGCTGCAGTGTGAACGCAGCCTTATTCACATGGCTAATGGTCTAGAGAAACACATTATTTAAATTCATCTTCAAAAATACTTTATTGATTCCAAAGGGAAATTAAATGTTAGTTATACATAGAGATGGCTGTTGGCAGGAAAGACTTCCTGTAGCAGTCTGTGTTACAGTGAAATTGAAGAAGCCTCTGACTGAAGCCACTCTGGAAAGGGCAGCAGTAAAAAGTTATGGATGACACTGTATGTATGACTATAACTGTGACACCCAGTCATGGCCATACAGTTGCATAAAAAGATGCAATAAGTCGTTTTATCATGATAAAACTTTAAGTCCACCTCTAATTCAGAGTACATTTAACTTATTATGCTTCTATTTGAAATGCTGATGCTACAAGCATAGCTCCATACAGAAACAGAAAGCTGGTATTCATTTCCTCACACATGAGAAGGAATGTGACTAAGTTAATGAAATATTCATGAGAAGTAAAGTCTTGATGCTTGGTAGCATGCTAACATGCTAACATCTTTGGTCATTTCTTAGTTCAGGTTAGTTTTTGTTCAACTGAGTCACTTCAATTCAGGTCAATTAAATAGAATTCAATGGTTCAGTTGAGCTCAGTTTAATTCAGTTCACTTCGACTGTGTAGTTCGGTTCAATTCAGTTTAGTTCAGTTTAATTCAATACTCTTTGAATCAATTACATTCAATTGCTTTCAGTCCATTTGAGCTCAATTCAGTTCAATTCAATGTAGTTCAGTTCAATTCAGTTTCACAGTAAAAATGCCAGTGTTGAATTAACACCTAAAAGTGTCTGTATGTGTCCAAGTCAGCTGGTGTCAAATTCAACACTACATAGTGTCACATTAACATTTACAACAGTGTTAGTGTTAAAATATATTAAAAGTAACACCAGTGTAGTGTTGATCACAAAACACAATGTGGCGTTAAAAACATAAATAATTGACCCACAAAGTGTCAATATCAATCAAATCCAGTGGAAAATATTCAAAACAATACACAGAAATGTAAAGTTTAACTTTTCTTAAACCCATTTCAGTGTTATAGACCAATGTTAGTTTAACAAAAAAATGGGTGTCAATCTTTTAACACTTTCAAAAGTGTTACTTTAACACCAGCTGACTTGGACACATATAGACACTTTTAGGTGTTAATTCAACACTGGCAATTTTACTGTGTAATTTCATTCAGTTTGATACCATTTGAATCAGTTACTCTCAGTTCAATTTAATTCAGTTTATGTTCAACTGAATTCAGTTCAGTTGCCAGTTGGTAACAAAGACAGTTTACAGAATGAAACTCAACCAGCTGGAGTTCATTCAGTTCAGCCCAGTTCACTTTAACACACTTCTACATCTTTTTACAGAGGCATTTATAACACTAGGTAACTAACTTTATCTTTATGTTTAAATTAGTTTTGGTGACGGTTTCCTCCTGTAGTGTGTCCAATGTTTTGCTTTCGTCTGACTGGTAAAAACATTTTGAAAATCCTCCTACTTTCATTGTTTTCTGATTCCTGTCCAGCTGGTGTTTACATCTAAATGTTTCTTCCTGTCTTCATGACGTTTTTTGTTTGCTGACGTTCTCATGTTGGCTCTGTTTAGTCCATTCTGTTGACTGACTTTTATGCGGGGCTACGTATAAATGCACGCCACACTTTTCAGATGTCTATTTGTAAAGGAACGTGAAAACATATTATTTTTGCATCCGCCTCACAATGAGCCGCTGCTGCGTTGGCGTAAGAGAGAGTGAAGAAACCATCGACGTGCGGATGAGGAACGCCGCTTGGTTTCTTTAGAAATGTGTCTTCGAGGCGTTTTAATGTCTCATTTTGATCTCCAGCAGCTGAGATGTTTTATTTTAACACATTATCAGACTAACACCCAGATACCAGCGACGAGATGAAGCTTCCTGTGACTTCGCTGATTATTTTGTGGTTATGGTTTCGTTCGCCTTAAATTGCGCTCATGCAAGTTGTTTCCTTTTTTTTTTTTACTCTGTAAGCAGACGTGCTTTATTGAGGCAGTAATAAGGGCTAATATGGCAGCCCACACTGCGCTGCAGAGGTCAGATCTCTTTCTCCTTGTCTCAGGATCTCATGCCTCCTCCTGTGGCGTCTCCATCTGCAGCTCTCTGCTTCCATCCCACACATCCCATCCATCACACAGAAACAAAGACCAACGCAGCGAGGATGACTCATCTACTCATCAAAAACACAAAGTCATTAAAATATGGAGACAGTAGGTTACTAAAGTTCAATCCCCAAATGAGTTTCTTACATTCTCGTTTTAAAAACTTTTAGACGGCCCTCAAGGCTCCAGACTCCAAACATTCATGCAAGCTCAACAGATTTTGTTGTGTTAATTCATAACTTAGGTTACTGCAAATTTTCTACAAAGATGATCAAAAACGTTGGGTTTAAGTGATGCTAACTCCCACCTTTAGGAGGCAGTAATTAGTTTGTAATCGATGTAGTTAGTAACAAAAAAGTCACATTTATCATCAAATATGAGCTCAAATATTGTAATTTAAAAATATTTATAAGAAGCACCACAAAATCAGTGATTTTGAAGGCAAAAGGTTTTTTTTAAAATCACAAAATCCTGGAGGAATTCAATATTATTCAATATTATTTCATTTTAAGATTTTTTAAAAATAAATATTTATTTTAAAATTTAATTTTTGTTAATGGATTTTATTAATACGTTCATATTCTTGATACAAAGAGCGAGGCTAAATATGACTAAGTTAATGAAATATTCATGAGAAGTAAAGTCTTGATGCTTGGTAGCATGCTAACATGCTAACATCTTCGGTCATTTCTTAGTTCAGGTTAGTTTTTGTTCAACTGAGTCACTTCAATTCAGGTCAATTAAATAGAATTCAATAGTTCAGTTGAGCTCAGTTTAATTCAGTTCACTTCGACTGTGTAGTTCGGTTCAATTCAATTGGGTTTAGTTCAGTTTAATTCAATACTCTTTGAATCAGTTACATTCAATTGCTTTCAGTCCATTTGAGCTCAATTCAGTTAAATTCAATGTAGTTCAGCTCAATTTCATTCAGTTTAATTTAACACAATTTGAATCAGTTACGTTCAAGTTAGTTCAGTTCATTTCGATTCAGTTGATATATATATAAACACCAGAGCAATAGAGGCTCAGATCTACCACACCAGACGAGACCCAAGGTGTAGGTTGTGCAAGGAGGCCCCTGAGACAGTCCAGCACATAACAGGGTGCAAGATGCTGGCAGGGAAAGCGTACATGGAACGACATAACCAGGTGGCGGCATAGTGTACAGGAACATCTGTGCAGAATATGGACTGGAAGCCCCGAGATCAAGTGGGAAACACCCCCAAAGGTGGTGGAGAATGACCGAGCTAAGATCCTGTGGGACTTCCAGATCCAGACAGACAAGATGGTAATGGCGAACCAACCGGACATCGTGGTGGTGGATAAAGAACAGAGGAAAGCCGTTGTGGTGGATGTAGCTATACCAAGTGACTACAACATCAGGAAAAAGGAGCATGAGAAACTGGAGAAATACCAGGGCCTCAGGGAGGAACTGGAAAAGATCTGGAAGGTGAAGACACAGTGGTGCCTGTGGTCATCGGGGCCCTCGGGGCAGAAACCCCCAAACTGGAGCAGCGGCTAAAACAGATCCCAGGAATAACATCAGACATCTCAGTCCAGAAATGTGCAGTACTAGGCACAGCCAAGATACTGGAGGAGAACCTGAAGCTCCCAGGCCTCTGGTAGAGGTCAGAGGATGAAGGAGAGAGAGAGAGAGAGAGAGAGAGAGAGAGAGAGAGAGAGAGAGAGAGAGAGACCACCGAGGAGGATGAGAAGGGAATTTATATATATATAAATATATATTGATACTGTTATAATATAAAAGTTACATTCTGTCCCTTTAGGAATCCCTTTGTTGTAATTTGTTAAACTATGGGGGCCCAAGCAGCATCTCCCTTAGGGCCCCGACAAATCCATAAACGGCCCTGCTTGTTGCTAATGATGTAATTTGTCCTGGTCCTGGACCCAGGATCCCCCAGCAGGCGGACTGCAGGCTGGTTTCTAGGTTTTTAGGGAACAGGCTCCGCCTCTCCACCCAGCTTGTCCAGCAGCAGCCGCGGCGGCAGCGGCGGCTCAGTGCGCCGCGGAGCGTCAGGCAGCAGGACACGGCGCGGACGGCAGCGGACCCGCCGGATCATTGAACACCATCCCTCCTGGCCTTCAAGGGGGGAAACACCAGCACATCTCCTCAGACTGAGGAGGAAACATCGGAACACGGTCCGGGTTGGATCCGTGGCCAGTGGGCGGGCGGGCGGGCGGGATGCCGCTCCAGCCCGACACGGTGCGCCGCGCAGTCCGTCTCCGAGGCTGGTGATGCCCGCCGCGGTGCGGGGATCCCCACCCAGCTGCAGCGGCAGCAGGTCGGAACAACAGGGCGTCGGGGCGATGATGGTGGAGGTTCGGCCGGGATCATGGCTAACGGAACCGGTTCTATCATGCTGAAATGCGTCGTGGTTGGAGACGGCGCAGTGGGTAAAACGTGTCTCCTGATGAGCTACGCCAACGACGCCTTTCCAGAGGAGTATGTGCCCACCGTGTTTGATCATTATGCAGGTGGGGTCACATTTCTTTCTCCTTACCATGACATCACGACTTCCCGAACTGCTCCTTTCTCTTTGTTTGGGGTCAATTTCCCCGAGCCTGAAATGCAATAAGCGGGGTGGGGGGAGAGAGGCGTGATCCAATCCCCCCTGACTTCTCTGCCACTCTTTCTGCAACTGCATTGCATCTGTTGCTGTAATCAGAACCACTTGTTCGGCTTCCCGTTGCCTCAGAGGGGCTGGACGTCCCTGAGACCCGCAGCCCTGACGCCACCCTCACCTGTCTCCTGCTCTTGTCATTTGTCTTGCAGTGAGTGTCAACGTTGGAGGGAAGCAGTACTTGTTGGGACTGTATGACACAGCTGGTCAGGTATGTTTTCAGTTTCACTCTGTCTGTCACTGTGGGGAAAAAAGTGTTTATTCCCTTCAGTTTTTGCCATTTTTTGTTTGTTTTGTGGGCTACGCCTGTCAGTCCATTTGCATGATTTGTTGGTTTTCTCTTTCTGCTGAAAACTGGATGGTAAAAGTCTTCAGTCTGGTGCTTTGGTCTCAACTACCCCGTTTTTGGAAGGACGGTTTTGTTTACAGAAAATAAATAATTCATTTTATTTGTTGTTCCTGTTGTATTTATCTTGAATACTTAAAATGTTTTCCAGTTCCAGTGTTTAATGTTCATCAGAATTTAAAGTTTATTGAGCTTTCAGAATGTGTCCTTGCCTTATTATGCCATATCTCGAAATAACAATATTATCATTTATCGCGATAACTCCTAGATCTGCCAGCAATTTAGTTATTATTGTGAAAGGCGTGTTGTGGGCATGTTTTTAAATATTTCAGCTCACTAAAGACACTCTGATTAATCAGATTAATCGTGATTAATCAATTACTGAAATAATCGTCTACTAATTTAGTAATAGATTAATCACTAACTACTGTATACAGACTAAAAAACTCAAATAAGAGCAATAACGGGACAAAAAACATTTTTTTTATTCAATTTAAAAATCCTTCTTTCCATGCAGTTTTAGTTTCATCTGTATGTAAAATGTAAAAAGTATGTAAAAAAATACTCCTTTTGCTACCCAGTTATTAATCGGTTAATCATCAACTGATCAGCCCTTCACTGCATTGATGTTAAGTCAATTTTTTACATGTGGTCGGTTGGTATAAAGGATCCAGTGTTCACCAAAAACATGCTGTTACTGAATATTAAGCAAGAAAATGTTTCTTTTCGTATTTTAAAAATTATTGTCAATTTGTGTTTTTAATTTATTGCTAAGATTCTACAAAAAGGCTTATGTGGTTAAATGAAAAAATTGCAAGGGGTCATGTCACTTTCTCCTTTCTTTGCACCTTATCGACCTTCCAGACCTCTCAGGTCTTCGGGTTCTGGTTCTGGTCCAGAAGAAGCATTCGGCTTCTATTCCCCTCAATCAAGATCAACCTTCCATAAAACTGCAAAGATGCTGAAACACAGAGTTCCTTTAATCAAGACCGAAACCCACCTTGTGATTCAGAATAGCTGGAATATTGATTGACATATTTGATGTATGTTTGCTTTATGGTTTTGATGGTGGCATTTAATAAAATGTGATGTTTATTGATGTTTCAAGTGGGACAAATTGGATTTTTAGGAGGTGGACAGATCAGTATTTGGCCGTTCAGACAGCGAGGAACAACTCTAAGGGAGCATTCACAGGAGCTGTGTTTAGTCCGCTTTAATCCAACTCCAGTTCCTTTGTCTAGATAGTCGTATTAATTTGTGGATCGCTCTATTTGTCTCTTAATTTTTTTCCAGAACTGTATAGAAGGGGGTAAATGATTTTTCTCAGCGCTGCGTGTTTTCCGTCTGTCTAGCACTTTTCCCATGTGCTCCTCCACGGGCCAAACGTTATCCAAGAGGGCCTCCAAGACGCCCACAGGGCTCTCAGACACTAAGCTGCAACAGGTGATGGTTTTCACACATGGGTTTGCTGCCAGACTCTGGTGTGTCATGGACAGCGATGGCAGCGAGGGGCTTCAATACTTCTATTATGCAGAGAACAGGGCTCCTATGTCCGGTGGTGCTGCCTAATGCTTGGACTTTCTCTCCACAATGTGTCATTCAGTGGGTGTTCAGGAGTTCAGACTGTACTGAAAACTGCTACACACATACACACACACACACACACACACACACACACACACACACACACACACACACACACACACACACACACACAGTTGTGATCACTTGTGGGGACTTCAGATTGACTTCCATTAATTTCTACAGCCTAATCCTTACCATAATCCTAATCCTTACCTTCACCTTTACCCTAACCCTAAGCATCACAGACCTAACCACTAACACAAAAACAACCTTATAGGGACCAAGAACATGTCCCCACAAAGAGCAATGGTCCTCATAACCCCACATTGTGGAAATAGGTCCCCATAAGGATATAAAAACCTGGTAATGTTTCCCCTCAGCAGCGCAGCCTGTCCACACACAGACTGAAGAAGACAAGCGCTGGTTTATTCGCTGCGAGGCGTTTGTAATATTCGTGGACTTTTCTTTACGATAAAAACAAGGTTGTTGAGAATTTGACTAATTACACTGTAAAAACAGTGAAATTTGACCTAGTTTCTAGTCCAAATATATATTGGTACACTTGAAATAAGACAAAACTTACTTATAAGTCACTTTTTAGCAAGTTAATAATTTCTTAATACTGATGACTAGTTTAACCGGCAGGTTATTTTACTTATAACAAGACATTTTTCCCATAAGTGAAATAATTAGTTGAACCAGAGCTTTTTAATCAAATTTAAGGATTTATTTACTTAAAACAAGCTGCAGTATCTTGCTGAGAAGTTAGTTTTATACAATTTAATGTGTATTAAGATATTTGGACTAGAAACTAGACTAAGAATACTTGGTAATACTTTGTGTTTTTGCAGTGTAGCTATTCCAATTGAATGTTTTTACAACCCAGTATAAGTGAGGACTAGTCAACAAACCTCCTTGAGTCAGACGACACCGAAACTGAACTTTTTGGTCAACATTGTTAGCTTGAACACACTATTCATACAGTGACACATGGTGGTGGCAGCATCATACCGATTCTTCTGTCCAGCAGCGTAGCTCTCAGAAGATGAATGACTGGGGATGAATTTGACCTTCCAGCAGGACTGTGACCTTGACCTACAGCCAGAGCAGCAAAAAGTAGCTTATTCAAGCATTAGAATGGTCTAGTCAAAGTCATAAACCCAAATCCGATTGAGAATCAGTGGCAGGAGTTGAAAATAAAATGAACTTTAATCTGTAACAAACATTTAACACTGGGACTGGAAGACATTTTAAATAACCAAAATAAATAAACAATGCAATAAAGCAGCAAATTAAATGGATCTGAAGGTTCTGTAAACAAAACTTCACTTTAAAAAATGAGTCTATAGACGCTCCGGACTGAAGACTCTGTCACCCGATTTTGGTAGAAAGAGAAACAATTATGCAAATGGAAATTAGCAAGTTTCAATCTGTTTATGTGCAAAGCCGGTGGAGCCATACCACAAACAACATGCAGCTGTTATTGCAACATAGTTTTACTCAGAAAAAGTATAAATGGCTGCCACATTTTCAGATGTTTAATTGCAAAATAATTTAGAAAACAAACAAAAAAACATGAGTCTGTTTACCGTCACTTCACAAACGTGCTGCTTTGTGTTGATGTTTCAGTAAGGAATTAATAATTGATGCAATAAATAGAAATGGTGCTTGTACAGTAACATTTTTTAACATTTGCATGTGAAATTCTGCATGACTTCTTAGTTTTTGAGATTGTAGATGGAATAAAAACAAGGAGTGAATTTCTGCAAAGAAAATCCTAAAATTTGTAAGAAAAACTTGTACGAAATTTTCTACAGAAAACATTTTTCAAGTAATTTTGAAGCTCAGGAATGTCCTAAATTTGAATCTCAAAATTTCAGAAACTTTTTTTTTAGTTCAGAAATTTCTGAGGTCTGAGGTTTAGACTTCTGTTTCTCTCAAATGTTCAACTTTTTGGACAGAAATGTGTTCCTCTTTTTTTTCTATCTACAGTGGCCCTAATGTAGAAAAGTAAATGGATTTAAAAACGGGGGGGGGGGGGAAGTCTAACCAGGTTTTCTGTGCAACATTTGTGAGATGGGAGATTTTGTTCTTCAGATCTTGATAGGATGCTGTTTACTTCACACTGGATTACATTTCTGTTTATTTTTTGTAAAATCTGAAGTTGCTGTACAGAGCCTGCTGCCTTTGAGTTTCCTTCTACAGTATGATTTTCTATTTAAAATATGTGAAATGAAACCTTGCGTTTAGATTTTGGATTGATTTTATTTGTACTGTTACACTTCTAAGCACAGAAACTGAGTGAGACATGACAACCACTGTCCTGGTGTTACTTTTAAAAGTGAAAAAATACAGATTTTGATCCTTCTTTATGCTCTTAAAGTTCTGCATCCTTGGTGGACAAAGGGGCGTTATTATAGATCCTTCCTGTAGTTCATTTAATTTCAAATAACATTCCTGATGTATTTTGCATATTCCTGTTTGCACATTTCTTTTCACTTCTTCTAAACAGCTTAATGTGTCTTATGCTCCAATCTATGTACGTTTTTAAGTTATTCTACTCAGTTGCACATTTTGATCCGTTGAACTTTGCTATTTTTAACAACTGCGCAGTATTTTCCGACACTGTAAAGTTGCTCTTACTGGACAGTTGGATCATTTTACTTCTCTTTTTATATTCTTATAGCTGTTTGCTGCTGGTACACCTGAACTTCCCCACTGAAGGACAGTAAAGGATGTTTCTCTTACATCATTATATTAATAAATGCAAAGATTTGCAGCTTTTTTCCCTCAGGGCCAGGCTGATGTTCTGGTTTGTTAGGAGTTTCCTTCTGCTGCTGCTAGCTACAATAAAAACTTGGCACTGAACCGTAAGTCGCAGAGAAGAAGAAGAATGCAGGCCAGCACTTCTGTTTTACTTTTAAAGAGGAGAGAAATCAGCTTTGAGACTGTGCATGAGGAAGGAAGTGGATTCAGCATTTTTGGGCCTAAAAGCGGTGCGAGTTTTGCTGAAACATTAAACATAAGCAGGCAGGATTTATCAGAGGGAGCTCAGCCAGTTTGACCTTTGCCCTTTTGTCTCCCCCAGCAGCCTAAAACTGCATATGCCAAAGGTGAAACGTTTACACTTAAGACAATCTGTTTATCTCAAAACTGACAAGCTTCAAAACTTTGACTTTGTTTTATACGCGACAGTTATTACGAAGCTACATTGCTAGCTAGCATGCTAACATGTAGCTTCCTGAAGAAAACAGATGGCAGAAGTGTTACAACTGGCTGGGAAAAAGCCGAACGCCGCCTTATTGTCTGCTCTGGTGTGTTTCATAGTGAGTGTGTGTTTGGGGGACGGTTTGTTTTTAGCTGAATCAGAGAGTGTCTCTGAAATGGAGAAGTTCTCCCAGATGTCTGCCTCGGATGCCGCCGCTCGCAGAGAGTAGAGTTACCGCTCCCCCACCCTCCGTCCTGCGCCTCCGACTCGGCTGACCTCCTCATGTGGAGCGAAAGGCCAGCTGGTAATGTTTATAGCTTCAGAGTCTGATCAAAGCCCTGGAGCCCCAAAGAGGGGAGGAGGAGGAGGAGGAGGAGAAGAAAGCGAGACGGAGTCAGAAAGAGGAAGAGAGAGAGACGGATTTGGTCGGGGGGAGGTAGGAGAAGAGGAGGAATCACTCTGAAGTGGCTAAATTCAACTCTTTCAGTTTCATTTTCCTTTTAATTGTGCTCATAAATTTTGTGACGACCTTTTAAAACGTTTTCGTACCTCTTTTAAGTTTGTCACATCACCCCAATGGCGCATCAGGGGATAAAAAAAAATGGTAGTAAATGGTAGTAAATTTCCAAAATTTTCTAGATGAACGAGGGAATTTCTGAGCCCCAAATGTCAAACCTATGCAAAAAAAAACTCTGAAACTTTTTTAGATTAATCACAGAAATTTTCAAGAAACAACTTGGAAATTTCTGAGTTTGAAAAATTTAAAATTTTTTAGATTAAAACCTCAGAGATTTTTAGATCAATCTCAGCAATTTTCTACAAACTTTTGAGTTTGAAAAGTTGGAAATTTGCACAAAAATCTGAAATTTTAAGACTCTTATCAGAAAATTTCCAAATATATTTTAGAGTACCAAAAGACAAAAATTAGCAGGAAACAAACTCAGAAATTTTGAGATTCTTCTAGAAAAAACAAAGAAATGTCTGAGCTCCAAAAATCAAAGAAAAAAACCTCAGAAATGTTGAGATTAATCTCAGAACGTTTCTAGAAATAAAAAAGGAAATTTCAGAGCTCCAAAAGACTAAAATTTGCAAGAGAAACTTATCAATTCTTAGATTAATCTCAAACTGTTTCTTTAAAAAAATTGATATTTCTGAGTTTGAACAATTTAAAAATAGGTTTTTTATTTGTTTTTTTTTTTTTTTTACAAAAAATAGGGTCATTTCTGAACGTCAAGTCAAAATTTCCCCACCAAAAAAACACAACAAACAGAAGTTTGACAAAGTTTTGCAGACATTAGTAATGAAGATGCAGCTAATGATACATAATAATTTTATGATTTCATAATTATGTTTTTTTTCAGACATTGGCTTCTTTTGGTGCAGAAATGTGACGCAGGTTTCATGTTTATGATGTGAAAGTTGGATAAAATGACTACAAATGCTGAAAATAATCAGATATGTGTCCGATTTAGTTCCACACATGGAAGTGGCTCAAATCATATTTTTAAAAAAAAATATTTTTCTGGTAAAAAATGTCTGAATTAGGCCATTCATAGTGCTGTGAAGTGAATGCTAAGTGAACATAGTGAACTGTGTTGACATACGATGAGTTTCGTATTATAAAGCGATGAAAGTTGTAAAACGTCTTCATCATCTCCACGTCGATGCTCCTCATCTTCATCTCTGCAACACTTATACTCTCCAGACGGACATATTTCCCACAATGCTTTGCCATCCCTTAAGGTATGTGTTGAATGATGGGGCTTTGTTGTGTGTCCCATCACCGTGTCTGGACTCGTCGAGCGGTTGTTCTGATCCAGAGTCCCGCTCTGCTTATGGACCGAACACGACGAGCGGGAGCAGAGGGAAAAGTCTTTACTTATTCATTCGCTCCCCTTCCTGCTGCCGCGGCACTCAGCCGCGTCTAGCTCCGCTGCCCGCCTGATGAGGAGCAGGAAGTGGATGCTAAGTGCTGCGGTGCCCATGGAAACGCCTCGGGGACAGAAACCCAGGTGCCATGACCCGTATCTCGCTGGCCTATTAACCCACACTTTGTTTTTGGCCTGTTCCTCATTTGCTCGGCCCGTTTGATGTCCTCACACTCAGCTGCACATCCTGTAATCACCTTTGCCACTTCACTTCACCCATTAATCCAAATCCCCAAACAGCCCCGCTGCACCGCCTGATGGAGGCTTTTTTCTAGAGAGCCTCAATCCTCCTGCAGGGCAGCAGGTCAGGATGGAGGTGAAGGTTGGAGCCGGTCTCCACTGATGAGACAAATCACAGCAATGCAGCATCCAACTGTGAATGTAGGACATGATGGACATTTCCTGGTTGGAAAACTGGATGACACTTTATTTGAAGGGGCTGCATAAGACAGACATGACATGAAGACATGAAGGAATCTATAAATGTTTGAAAAAGTTGTCATGAAGTGTCGTTTGGTGTTCATTTTAATGCAGCTTTGCATTATTAAAATGTTGTTTTACTCTGGAATTTTGAGATTAATTTCAGAAATGTTCTAGAGAAAAAATCAAGGAAATTTCTGAGCTCCTAAAATAAAGTATTTCCAGGAAAAAAAACTCAGAAATTATTAGATTGATCTCAGAATTTTTCCAGAGGTTTCAGAGTTTCAAAAGTCAAAATTTTTGAGAAAATATTGCAAAGTGTACACTTTTAATGCAAGTTTGCATTAAGATGACATTATTTAACTCAGACATTTTTAAATTTTCTAGAAAAACAAATAATTTTTTGAGAAAAGTCAGAAATTATTAGATTAATCTCAAAGATTTTATAGGAAAAAAACAAGTAAATTACTGAGCCCCAAAAAGAAAATATTTGCAAGAAAAAAAAAACTCCAAAATTATTAGATTCATCTCAGGATTTTTCCAGAAATAAAAAGGAAATTTCAGAGTTCTGAAAGCCAAAAATTTGGAAGTAAATAATGCTGAAAAGTTAACACTTTTAGTGAATATTTTAATACATCTTTGCCCTAAAAGTGTCATTTTTTACCAAATGATACTTTATGACAATAAACATTGGGGTATCCTTCATGCACACCCTTTCAAATTAAATGTTACCGAAAACATTTTGTGCAAAATACATTTTGTTTTATCACCAAAGTGCAAAGGTTGTGCAAGTTAAAACCGTCCTTTTACAGTGTCCTATAGAGTCCGAGTTACTTATAGTTTTTCCCATTAATTATCATTTTTATTTTTCTCATCTAACTAAAATGTTATCTCAGTTTCAGTTCTCATTATTTCGTTACTTTTATCTACGATTAAAGTACTTTTCGTTACTTTTAACTATGATAACATGCTACTACATGTAGCAGTGATGTAGCAGAGATGGAGACATTTCCTGTGCATTGAGCCCTTTGACCTTTGCTACTGTCTTTTTGTCTTGGCATCATGTTTTACACGCAGCTTTACACTGCAGGGCTGCAAACCTTCTGCTTTTTGCTTTTATACATGTGATTTAAATGAAGTACGTTTTGAAGGGTGGAATAATTTGCTCAGAGGAAACTGTTGCCCTGTCCGTCACATTGACAAACCAGCTGCTTGGCAACCAGTTGGTACTCCAAGGGGATTATTGGTCCTCTTCATAAAATGTCATTTAATCCCAGCACAAACCCGGAGAAAATGTCAAACTCTGGCATTACATCAGCCTGCAACAAATCTGTAACTAGATGGCATTTCATAAATTTTGACTGAATGTGAAATATTCTCACACTTCACAAGCTAACAGTAATAATTTCCCATGTTTGTTTGATAAATGCCTAGTTAACCTCTCCACCCAGCCAAAGCAACATCCGACGGCTGAAAGTCGGAGCAAAAATGTGACCCCATTTATTACGCAGCGTTGGTCCAGATCCAGAAACACTGAATCTTTCGGCTGGCGCAGTCGTCATGGCGACCCTCCATGGCGGTTCCCGTCTTTTCAGCATTAATCCAAACTTTCTGCTGCAGTCGTATCATTCTGCCTTTCTTCCTCCAATCAGCTGTCCAGGCTTGAATCTGTTCACACGGATGTTTTGGGGAATTTTTTGCAGCTGCAGGATTGCTCACATTTGGACCCGGTCAGGGCGTCAGTAATGATGCCACGTTTTCGTGCTTTTAACGTCTGTTTGAGCAGCAGGCAAGATGTTTATGATTATTTCTGTTTTCTAGTTCTTAGTGTTAAAAACTGAGAGTTTACAAAGCTCCATTTTTAAATAAATTGTAGCTCTTCATCGTAAATTTGACAAAACGTGTGATGAAGACATCAGCAGTGCAAAAATGCAAAACATCTTAAGTATTTCTGGTCTTAGTTTCTAGTTCAAATATCTTGGCAGACTTAAAAATAAGACTAAAGTAACTTACAAGTAATGTTTCAGCAAGATATAGTAGCTTGTTTTAAGTCAATAATTCCTTAACACTGATCCAAAAAAGTTCTAGTTCCACTGGCAGATTATTTCACTTATTCTACAGCCGTTACCTAGCAACGCCAAACAAGCCCAGCCCGTTGCCTAGCAACCCAGTTCTAGTTTCACTGGCAGATTATTTCACTTATTCTACAGCCGTTACCTAGCAACGCCAGCCAAGCCCAGCCCGTTGCCTAGCAACCCAGTTCTAGTTCCACTGGCAGATTATTTCACTTATTCTACATCCGTTACCTAGCAACGCCAGCCAAGCCCAGCCCGTCGCCTAGCAACCCAGTTCTAGTTCCACTGGCAGATTATTTCACTTTTTTACCTAACATACGCACATAGCCTAGCAACGCAGTCCAGCACACATCCACCGTCTGCCCGAGGGTCGACAACCCAGTTCTAGTTCCACTGGCAGATTATTTCACTTATTCTACATCCGTTACCTAGCAACGCCAGCCAAGCCCAGCCCGTCGCCTAGTAACCCAGTTCTAGTTCCACTGGCAGATTATTTCACTTATAACGTGAAGAAAATGTCTTATTATGAGCATAAAAGTACAAAAAGTAAAAGTAGTTCAGTCGAACTAGTACTTTTTAATTGATATTAAGAAATTATTGGCCTAAAACAAACTCCGATATGTTGCTGAAAAGTTATTTTATTTCTCATTTTAAGTACTTGGTATTTCCACTAGAAACTACTTAGTAGGATTTCGTGGTTTTGTAGTGAGAAATTTGGCGAAGCTCCTCCAGAGGCACAAATAAAATGATCCAACAGTTTTCCCAGGCACAGTGTGGCTTTTCTCTTGCTCTTAAAAGTTAAATTGTGATTTTGTGTTGAACTGATGGGATGTTCTCACCATGCAGGCAAGCTCAGACAGACTGCATTGTAATTATTCATCATTAATCACCATCGCCTTTATTCTTGAGTTTGGATCCAACTGTCTAACATGTGCAGATTTTAGACAGTTGGAGAAGCA